>JAIWZP010000008.1:0-600000 GCA_025201375.1 Gongronella butleri | reverse complement strand
CGCGCCAGATCGACATGTCACCATCGTTGCGCCCACAACGCTCGTTCTCCGCGTCGCTGCTCGGCAAAAAGCCCAGCTTCCAGCGTCTCGACCAGCTGTTCCGCGCCTCCACGTCGTCGTCCCAAGATCACACCGCCGTCACCACCCCGAACCATCACCACCATTTGTTGGATGACGAAGACGACGACGACGATGCTCTGGAAAACGTGCGTCTCTGCTGCAATGGCAAGCACGACGTTGGCCGCCTCGAAAAGCCCCACGCCCATCGCCCGGCCTACCACCATCACCATCATCATCGATTGAACAAAAAGACATCGCTGACATCCCACTAGTCGCCCCCATTTTTTTTTTATTATTTTGCACGCGCACCTCTCTCCCTACCTCTGTTGCTACTTTATATATCCATTGATCTATTTGTTTGCCCCCTTGCTTTCGATGCTCTTTTTTTTTTCTTGCAAACCCTGCGTTCCTTTTTGTGCGATTTTTTTTGCGCCAACTTGATCTCATTCGTTCTTTTTTAATTCTTTGCCCCGTAATTCTATCCTCTTGCCCACTTCAATTTCAGTCGCTTGACTGTCCCCATCCCTTCATTTAGTTTCATTCCCTCGTTGATGAATTTCGTATGTTGTTATTTTGCTTCATCCACTCTCACTCATTCACTCATTTCTTTATTGCCTCTTTGTTTTTCCCCTTTTTTATCTTTTTTTTTTGAACAACGAAATTAAACCTGTTTTTATCCCAATGCCACACGACCGCGGAAACCGGGGCAACTTGGCACAGCGCAGTGGCGCAGTCTCAACACGTATGATAAAAAAGGGGGCAGGTTGCAAGACAGTCTTGTGTGTGTCGGTTCCTTGTGAATCAATTCTATGATATCATATTGCCAGCTTCCAAGTTGCTGCTTAGAGAAAAGCAGGAAACCGCAACCCTGCGACGCTACGAGAAACATAAAAAAAAAGCTTGCCATCCTACTGTACGATATCAAGGAGTAAATAAAAAAGCGACGCCATCATGAGAATGGCACTTTTTATGCGGGATCAATTAAAAAGCTGCAATGTTTGGGCACACAGCGAGTCTTGTGCTTCTAGTCCCGGTTCAAAAAAAATCGGTCATCTTGATCAATAGAACAGTACCTGAGTCGAAAATGCATGCAGTAAAGGACGAATTTCATGAAATATATAGGTATGGACTTTGCACCTCAAAAAAGCGCTTGATCCGGGCATACTGTAGTAATTCAATCTCAGTGGACTGAAATTACTACTGTATCATACTGTACGATGCTACTACGTATCATTTCAAATTCTCAATGCATGAGAAAATCGCGTATTCGCGTTACATTGCAAAAATCGTACACATTTTCCTTTTAAAAACCAAAGAGTATGTTTTTCAGACTTTGCCGGCCAGTTGTGAGAATTTTTTTACAGCCTGCTCGCCCGCCAATGAAATATGCGTCTCGGCATAAATAATATCATGTTGCTCAAGATGGACCCGTCCGATTTTTTTTGAGCTCGTAAATGTCAAAAAACCTCACATTTGTCTTGTTTTGCCTTTTTCTCGCTATCTGCTTGGCTGATCCCGCTCAAAAATGCCTGCGTCGGATTCAGCGCGAATTTTGCAACAAAAAAGGTTAAAACACCAAAGCGCTACGACCACTTTTGAAAAATTCAGGGGTCACTCAGGGGTCACACTTTTCAATCTCAGAAAAATGCCGAATTTGTGGTTTTTCGAACTCCGAGTGACCAATGCATCCCAAGTAGGTAACTTTGACTATTTGCTATTGGCAGACAAAATGCCAGGTTGCCCCAACGCAGGAAAAAATGTCCAAAGAGTGACGCATGAACGGCGATCGACTGAGAAAAGTGTCTACTTTGGGCAAGATTTTTTTTGCAAAAATTTAAGGTTTGACATTTCTAAATTTAGGTGCGTCGTAAATTGCATGGAATTTTTTACTGTATTTTTTGCAGGTTTTTGTGCGCTATACAGTACTGTAATATCATAGAATGGGCTGCTGGTGAAATGACCGATGCAAAAAGTTAAAACCCAAGCTAGCGCCCTGCAAGTCATCCCATTAGATGCTTTGCCCCCCTGTTTTTTATTAAATATGCATGAACTAGAAATCGGATGTTGACTAAACAGTTGTCGAGCAAATCGCCATTGAATTTTTTGTTGAAAAAATGTATTTCCTCGGCCAGTTTTGATCAGATCGCCGTGAAACTTATTTCATTTGGCGGAGATTCAGCAGCAGCATTTGGCACGTTAAAAGCATTGTTGGTTATTTTTCCAGTTGTCGAGAAAAGCAAGTTTGAAAATTAATCCAATGTTTGATCGACTTTTGCAAGCGGGCAAAAAAGTTCATCCATCGGGCAAGCAAACAATCAGGAAATGGCACGCAAGTGCATCTCTTTCAATCGGTGCCATTTCACCGCGATCCACAAAATATTTTGAGAGACTCGTGCCGGATTTGTGGAAATGTCAGAATTTTGGATTCATCTGCACAATGACTCGGTCGACTTCTGGTTTGAAAGGTTTTTCAAAAGAGTCGCGTCGGTAAAACATTATGTGTAGATTTTGGGCCACCCACCACCCATGATGATCTGAGGCATTTAATTCTGCATTTGTAAAAATGTCGAGATTTCGAATTCATGTGCAGTAAAACGATCCAGTCAATCTTGGGGTTTCATGTTGTGTTGTTGAAAAAGGCGCGGCAAAATATTCAAAGGGCGGCAAAGGTTGGGAGGCAATCGATTCATGATTTGTGTTGGTCATCCATGATGGATTTGTGCCAATTCTTGAAAACGGCGCATGCCACGAAAACGGCCCGATCAACATCTGGTTTTTTCATTTTTCTTTCAAAGAGAGACGCTGAAAAAGCCTAGTGGCAAAGTTTGGCGATGATCGAATCATGATTTTACTGCGAAATTAATGAATTTTACAAAAACGCGCTACAGCTAAATTTTCAGCAATGTCGTGCTTCCCGACAAACCACATGATTGACCTTTGGATATTTATTTTTTTCTGAGAAGAGAGGAGCAACATTCACTACATGTAAAAGTTTCGTGGAGCTGCGATGAGTCCTTGGTGACGAAATCTTTTTTTTCAATTTTAGAAAAAAATAGGGTGTGTCAGGCGCACGCGTTTGCTGGACCTCGGGCGTCACGTCCGGGGACAATGCAGGCGCGGGGGCTGGCGTGGAGACATCGACCTCTATGCCTAGTTCGAGCAATTCCTCGTCAAGCGAGGAAATGCTCTCACGGCGCTGTCGATGCCTTGGCGATGGGCTGTGGTGCATGATTCGTCGGACAATGAGCTTTTATTGGGACAAGGAAAGGGACAGGGGACGGTGCGGCAAACAGGGGAATGATCAGGTAAGGAAAAAGGGGAAAAAAGGGGAAAGGGGAAGCGGCTGCTTAAATGGGCAGCCGATGATGGGGATTGCCCAGTCGGGCTTCCAAAAGTGTCAGCGGCGGAAGCTGGATGGGCAATTCCAAAAAAAAAAAAAGGAAAGAGGGCGCGGCCAAAGGAGTGGGGCACGCGCGAGACAGAACAAGGCAAGGAAGGGCATTCGTGGGCGGTAAGCCAGAAAGGGGGCAAAGAGACGAGGCAAGGGCGGATGGTCATGGTGGCGTGAGGAGCGAGTGGGGTGAGGAAGCGAGCGATGCACGCAAAAGAAAAAAAGGAAAAAGGGTCAAAAAGGCGTGGCACATGTCGGGAACGCGGGGCGGGTCCTGACAGGGTGGGTCAGGTCAAAATGCATCTGGAGGTCTCCCGCTTTGAGAGGTTCAGGTCTCTCAAATACGTTTGGCAACCTACACATTGGACATCTGAGAGTCATATCCTTACCGTAGGTGCATTGACCCCTTCTTTCTAAGCAAATCTGCAATAAAAATCGGGAGTCGATCAAGCTGTTTTCGAGGCATGGGCAATCAAAGCAAAGCCAAATTTTAGAAAATGGAATTTCTGCATCATTTTTGGTCGTACGCTGGTGAAGCTGGGTTCATCCGACAGAGAATCGAATTCTGCATTTATTGTCACAATAGCACGCCATTATTTGTCTTGTCCATTGCCGAGAAAAACGAAGCTGAAATGTTTGATTGGGCGTTGCAAGCGTACAAATATTGCGCATCGGCGTTGCCGGGCAGGGATAAAATGACCCCCTTGTGCGTGTATTTCCACTTGTAAGAATTAAGCCTGGTCGAATACATAGCAGCTTGACGCGCTAGAGACAAAATTGTGAATCTATGGAGCATTGTCAATTGTCTTGCCAACGGTCATCAGATCAACTCCCGGCTTTTATGTACTACAGTATTGTTCTGAAAAGAGAGAGACCAAAATGCTCATACTGTATGCCAAAATTTCATGGAGCTGCAAGCACTCGATGGTGTGCCACGTCGATTTCAAAAATGACGATTTTCCATAGATTTTTTTTGTCATCCATCGGTGAAAATGGTCTCATTTTATAGAGCTTCAACGGATTGACTCGACACGTCAAAAACGCCGTGCCTTGTTCTCACAGCCGCCGACAAAATGGATTTCAAAAATTATGATACAGTAATGGAATGTTTGACCTAACTTTGCAAGCATACAAAGATCATTCATCGGACGAACAAACATTCAAGAAATGACGCGCAAGCTCGTCTCATTCGAACGATGCAACAAGTATACAGTTCATCAAGGTTTAAGAGCTTTTTGACAATTCAGCGCTAGATCTGTGAAAATGTTCCAAGTTTCGTGTTCATCTGCACAATGACTCAATCGATCTCTGGTTTTCAACGTCTTGTAGAAAAGAGAGACGAATTAACGTTATATAAAATTTTGTATCACAAGTCAATCCACCAGTCATGGTTTCTAATGTCCAAATCGCAATTTGTGAAAACCAGCAAAAAATATTGGATAATAACAACTGGTGTCTGAACGACCTCCAGATTTGAGTGCTTTTTGAATAGAAAAGCAGGTCGAAATCTCAATCAAGCATTTTTTTGTTTTTTATCTTGGTATGTGCCATGATGCGAAAAAAAAGGAGGGGAAGCGTGAGGTGCGTTTCTTATTTTTCAGCAAGGTGCGTGCCATGCCTATTTCAAACAACGCCTTTTGCCTCCTTTGTTTCGTCCTTTTCTTTCGCTTTTTTTTTTTTCCTTTGCCCGCGACCTCTATTTTTTTTTTTTTTTCTAGTGCCGCGTCATGAGCTCGCTGCTTGCGATTCTACTGGTGATCAACTCGGCGCGCGGGTACCACTATGTGTTTAGCTACCCGCCGGACCCGCAGCGGCATGTGTCGACTGATGCCTTTGACGCGGACAGCTTCAATGTTGCGAATTCGTCCAACAAGGCGCAGTCGCATGCAAAGAACGAGAAGCTGCCGGCCAATGCGTCGTCCCTGTCACTCAAGGAGGCATCGACGGCGGCGACAGAGGAACAAAAGTCGGCGGGCGACGACAAGCATGCGAAGCGCGCGACAGGGCGTGAGACGGTGTTTGACCTAAATGTGACTTTGCTGGCCAATGCATTGTCGCCATCCACGAGTCTGTGTGATACCAAGTTCCAGCTTGGTCTGGACGACTTGACGTTTGTCGGCCATCCCGTATCCTTGACAAACGTGCATGATGACACTGCACCACACCATTTCAACCATTATCGCCATCATCATCATCATCACCACCATCACCATCACCATCATCACCATCACCATCATCACCACCAGCAACAGCAGCAGCAGCAACATCTTCAGCACCATCACCATCGCAACGACCCTCTTTCGCCGTCCAACACCGCCTCTGGGATACCCTCGCCGGCCCTAATCAAAGATACCAGCCAATCCATGCACGACAGCGTCGAATTACGCGACGACATGAGCCACCATGGTGCGTCGCCTGCGCCTGTATCCGCAGCCTCACCTCGCGGCCAGCAGCAGAGCGCGGAAATGATGAAAACGGACGAAAATGACGAAATGGACGACGACGCGCGCAGTGTCGGCAGCGACGCGTCTAATGGCAGTCACGGCAGCATCAATAGCAATGGCAGCAGCAGCAGTAGCAGCAGTAGCGAGCCCGATGGGAGAAGCAGTCGTAGCGATAGCGATTCGACGACAGGCAGTAGCAGTAGTAGTAGCAGCAGCAGCAGTGGAAACAGCAGTGGAAGCAATGGAAACGCGAGCGAAAAGGATGGTGCACAGACGAAAAAGGGCAATGCGACTCCTGGCACGTCGGCGGCTAAAAAGGCCGGCCGCAGCCACGAGAAATTCGGACGATCGACGGCCATGACGCAGTTTAATGTGGTTTTTGTCTTGAACCCGCCACCTTTGGAGCTGAATCACCAGGTGAATGTCCTGTACCGTCATGTCATCCTGCGCTACGCATCGGCTTTGCGCTACGAGCAGCTGCGATGTGGTTATGTCCAAGAAGAAGTGGAGAAAATCCTTGCCATCCGCGACAATGACACGTACGCCGACATGGATGATGATCAACTTATGCAGCTGATCCTCCAGAAATCAAGCCTGGCACGCGACATCAAGCACATCTACACTGCACTCACAAACAGGGCAACCGCGCACGTCATTATCAACGATTTCATCGATTTGTCCCTGCAAGTCCCCATTTTCACGCAGCAAATGCGCCAATCCACCTTTGGCGCCGCCATGACGCAACATAGCAGGCCCTTACCGCAATGGCAGCAGCAGCAGCAACAACAACAACAGCAGCAGCAGCAGCAATTGCAGCAACAAGAGCAGCAAAAGCAGCAACAGGGCACTTTTATCACATCCATGGAACACCAGAGCTCGTCCGATTCGGATCAGCAGTACGACCGGAGCGGCAAGGGTGCGTCGTCGGCATCGTCGTCCCACGGCGATCCGCTGCTCAGCTACGACTCGCAATCAGCGTCCTTGATGGACATTTACGGCATGGGTGGCAACGAGTATGACCACTACCCCATCCTCAGCCCTTACAACACGCTTTTGCTGCTCGAGGACCCCGAGGAGATCCTCAAAAACATGCCATTGGACGCGAGCCCTACACTCGTGCAATTGATCCAAATCTTGACACCCACTCAGACGTAAAGTTGTGCAAAAAAAACAGAAATTGGATTACGTGGTTACATTTTTTTTATATTTTTATGCGCTAGGCTGCAAGAGCTGCATTTGATCTTGGATTGCTCCCTCGCCCAGATCTATCGCTTGGCGGCGCACCTGATATTTTGGCAAAAGGCGAAGCTGATCCATCCCATCCATCCGCGCAACGTTTATGTGCTTTCACCACGCGCTAATTTTAAAGAGTGAGTGCTTCATGATGCTTGTGATTTAGCGCATTCTCATCTCTCTCTCTTTTTTTTCGTACCCAGTCTGTCGACCATTGAGCAGGATTTCAATATCCACAACCCGAATCTGAATTTGCGCCACTTTTTGTCCCAATTGTCATATGGCAAGCCATTGCATAGGATCACGCCGGCAAAAGAGTATCGTAACATGTACCTGGAGGCCATTACTTTCCTGGTGCGCCGCAATTGGGTCCAGCAATTGCACATGTACTTGACGCTGATGGTGCCATGGCCCTCGGAGGAAGAGGGCATCAAGTGGGCACACGACAAGGCACCCAAGGAGGTCGCCGACTTGTTCATCAGGCTCGTGCCCTACATGGACGGCAAGCATCACATCGATGAGATCATGTATCGCGAGGCCGTGTCTCGAAAACAGCTTGCACTCGTTCTCAAGTATTACAGGCAGCACATTGTCACCATGTATCATTCGTCAAATTAAAAAAAAAAGAGAGAGACACTGATCCAAACAATTTTTGCACGTCGATCATTATGAACATCGCAAAAGGCGCGCTGCCATGCGCAATTTACTCGTCTTTGATGCGTTTCACGGGGAACAATTGGGTCTGTGGATCCTTTTTAAGCGTGGGAAAGGGTATGACACGGATGATCGGGATGATCGATCTTTTTTCAAGTTAAATGCGAGCCTCGGTGGGAAGAAGATCGAGAATTCTTGCCTTCAGGTGCCTTTTTCTTGGTCCTTTGTACGACCGGCGCGTGTCATCTGCGATCTGGGCCGTGTTACTCCTCCAGGGGACACCTCTTGCATAAATAGAGCGTGATTTTCAGGTCCTCTTTTTTTTTTTTTTTTGTCATGTCCGTCTTTTGCATCATTTCAATGATTTCTGACAAGTCTTTCCTTGGCAAGCTGTTCGTTTTGCTTATGCTAAGCGTGTCGCTTGCAGCGGCATGTGAATCGTATTACACGGCGTACTCGACGTCATTGACCGGCGTCAGGCAGGATTACGCCGTGACCACAAACTTCCGCCAGTGCTATTGCGTCAAGAATATCCAAACTTATAGCTTCAACATTGCCTGTGCCGGCACTGTCAAGTTCTTTTCCACTACCGGTATGATGCAAAGAAATTGGGAAAAGCGCGTTTCGTCTTTTTAACTCCTTTTTCTGTAGATTGCACGGGCAATTATGCCACGAGCGTGACTGGCGACATGCGCTGGGTGAATAGCTTCTCCATGGGATCGAACCTTGGTTCGTCGTGCGCGCCCACCGACTGCAGCGGTGGTGGCTGCCCATAAATCATGCTCTCATATTTGAGCTCTTACGCGTCAAAATGCAACTATAAAGTGTGACACGCTTGTATCGTGTGTCTTTTCCGTGCTTGCACCATGACTGAGCAACGGGACGATGTGGGATCGCGTTTTGCCGGCGGATTATGAAGTGGAGTTGGTGCCGGGATCTCTCGATCACAGAATTGTGCGCAATTGCCAAATGAATATGATCGCGTGAAACTCTACCAGCTGCAAGACGCTGAAAAAGGGGGAACGGGTTACGCGACAAGCCATTTTGGAGGCGTGTGATTTTTGTTTTTTGTCTTGCGTGCTGGATGTCGCGTTGCACAAGTGGCCCTTTATTTTTTTGTCTCGCCCAGGCACATCACACAACGGGTAGGTTGTACACAGGGGGTGCGCAACCCCTTATGTAAGCTTGCCAGGCAACCAATTTTGGCTCAATCGTCCTTTCCAGGCACACATTGAAGTCCAAAAAAAAAAAGAGAGTTGGTTCCCATCATAATGTCTTGCCAGCACTCATCCCTCAACAGCACGCACCGATGGAATGACACCAGTGCACATCAACAGGCGATCGCGCTACCTCACACCGAGGATGCTGCGCAATCCCACGCTCGTGAGACAGCGTAAGCAAAATTGTCGCGTGAAAAAAAAGTAATGGTTTTACGTGCACGCGACTTGCATTTTAAGAGCGGGATGGCCTGGAAGTCTCGATGGGCAGGTCTGGAACGCGTGCCAGATAGCAGGATACTCTCTGTTTTACAAAAAAAAATCTGCTGAATTGTCCCCTTTTCATTTTTCCCATTCAATGCGCTGATCACCTGAGGACGCCCATGCCCATGGTAAAGACGATGCTGCTCATACTGTCGCACAACTTCTCCAGACCACCTCTGGCAGCACAAATTAATACTCATTTTTTTACGGCGACACAAAACCTGCAGAATTCAAAAAGCACACGGTCGACGCGCTACGCGGCGCGTAAACTTTGTTCATGCACCTCTTATCTTGATTCCGCCGTCCCTGGAGTTGCTAACAAAAAAAAAAAAATAACGGTAGCTCCTCTCCTTGAGAAATGTGTTTGACATTTGAAGTTTTGCTTAGAAATACAAACAAAAAAGCGTTCCATGCTCATCTTGAATCATAAATGAGCGCAAATCTTGGGCACCTTCAGAGTGGTACACAATTCGGGAAAATCAAAAAAGGAAAATCGACGTAATTCAAGGCACTCACATGTTTACCAGAGCCCGTAGTAAAGTCATTGACCAGTCATCACGACAAATAATGGCCTCATTGCAGCGATCTACAGCTAAAGATGCCCATGCCAGCAGCAGATTGTGCTCATGGACGCACAATGACGCACTCATCAATGCTCATGAAAGATCATAAAGACACGCAACGCGTCTATTGTTTTTTTATTTTTTTTTTTTTGCGGATTTATTTTTGAGTGTTCTGCAATCACTTGTCACTTGATGTCATGTAATTTCGCATGCATGAAATGATCTTACCTAAGAACGTTATCAGGAAGGGTCCTTGGCCTCATCGGCAGAAGAGATGAGCGCGCAATGTTTTACAAACGGGTGCGGATGATGTGGATTAGGCATAGCATGAAAATTTAAACGGGATGCCCCTGAAGATTCTGCAAGAGAGCAGTAGACCCTGATCATCCAGCAATCACCCCCTTTCTTCCCCAGGGACAGCTGCGTATAAAAGGGCTCCCCTGAGCTCAATATGTTTTCTACCTTTTTTTTCTACATTCTCAAATCTGCCATTGATTCCGGTTGCTCCAACCTCCTTTACTTTCTTTTCTGCTTCCCTTTTCTCCCTCTCTCTCATAGTCCTAATGAAATCTCTCCTTTTTGCAGTTGCCACGCTGGTGAACGCGTACCTTGCTGCTGCCGCGCCTGCGCCTCAATGGGCGGCCATCCATGGTCACAAGGAACAGCCAAAGTCAGTCAATGGCACGGCTTCGCCGAGCATTGCCCCTTTGAGCGCCACCAGTTTTGACCCCTCAGGGCCTAAATTTGTTACGTACATTGACGGTACCAGCGGCAATTCTGGTGGTGCTGCCTTTGCGGTTCCGGGCACCGTGCCCGACAATGATTACAATGTGATCATCCTTGGCTTTTGGCTGGATTCGGGGCTGTACGACTCGGGTTACACTTGGTCCATGCTCGATGACACGACGCGCCAGGGCTACATTGACGCGATCCATGGCGCCGGCAAAAAGATTCTTATTAGTGCCTTTGGTGGTAAGTTTGACAGAAAAAAAAAGTGACATTGTCGCGTCTCACGTCTCTTTTCTTTTCTTTTTTTTGTCGTGCAGCTGCGGAAGCGCCTACTTCTGCTGGCGTTGATCCTGCCACATCGGCCAAAAATCTCGCCGGCATTGTCAAAAAGTATGGTTTTGATGGCGCGGACATTGATTGGGAAGACAACAATGCGATGGACGGCGGCACTGGCGAGGCGTGGCTCATCACGTTCCAAAATATGCTGCGTGCTGAGCTTCCTTCTGGTCAATACTTGATCTCGCACGCGCCACAGGCGCCTTACTTTATCATCAACAAGACGCAATATCCCAATGGCGCGTACCAGGCCGTTCACAAGGCCGTGGGAAGCTCCATCGATTGGTACAATACGCAATTCTATAATCAAGGCAGCTCCAGCTATGACACGTGTGACACGCTTTTGCACACGTCTGGCGGCGCGTTCCCTGGCACCTCGCTCTTTGAAATCATTGCCACGGGTGTCGATTCGTCCAAGGTTTGATAAAAACATGCTTAATAAGACCGCGTGTGCTGACCATTTTTTCGCTTGCTGAATATTTAGCTTTTGATTGGCAAGCCTGCCACTGCTGCGGGCGCGACAAACACCGGCTATATGGATCCTAGCTCGCTTGCAACTTGTATCTCTCAGGCAAAGTCGTCGGGTTGGGATGCCGGTATTATGCTTTGGCAATTTACACTTGATTCAAACGGTGCCATCATTAACCAGCTGGCTGGCGCAATGTAAAAAGGAATAAATCATGTAGTTTTGCCATCGGTTACACAGTAATATGATACAGTAAATGAATCCAGGAAACAAAAAATTCGCCTCGTTGTGCATTTATTATTCATAAAACAATGACGCAAAGTTTTTGTCAAGTGTTGAAAATGGCCAGCGATCAACACAGTGTGCTACAGAAGGTAGCATATCATACAGCAATGTTACAATAATGTAACAATCAGCCGAGAAAATGCACAAAAGCACGATTGGCATGATTTTGGGATTTTACTGTACACCTCAAATAACGAGCTTGATCCGACCATGTTTGAATCTCAGTAGACAGAACATGATGCGTGCTATTATTTCAATGCCTGAAGCATCGCGCTACAAAGCATTGCACAAAAACATACACATTTGCCATTTAAAAAACAAAGAGCGTGCTTTTCAGATTTTGCAGGCCGGTTTTGCCTCCAGAATTTTTTTTACGTCCTACCTGCCCGCTAATGAAAATTTTGTCATGAGATAAACTCTGGCCCAGTGCCCAAGACGGACTCGCCTGATTTTTTTTGGACTCGAAAATGCCAAACCCTTCATATTTGTACTATTTTACATTCATCTGGCCATCTGCATGGTCGACCCCGCTCAAAAATAGTCGCATCGGATTCAGCGCAAAAACATTTGCAACAAAAAAGCTTAAACTCCCAAAGCGCTACTGTAGTCTTCAGAGGGTTGATTTGGCCACGATTCATGCAAAATGCGTTTTCTCTGGACTGAGTGATCCGATTTCTCACTTGACATCGTCGACTTTTTGCGTTCAATACCCTCTAGATTAAATATAGGACCAGATGAACAATATCTGGAGGAAGTGCCTAGCAAAAAAACGAGGTAAAGTTTTGTCCATTTTTGTGGCGCACGCGACAATGGCCAAACATATCAGCGCGCGAGTCATCTCAAGTGAATCAGCAGCCAAATGCCGTAAAAACGCTTGTATTTTGGAGAGATCGCGTTGAGATCTCCTCGGCGACTTGTTGTGCAATAACTCTGAAAAACTCACATTTTCGATTTTGGTCTGGCGTACATGATACTCGTGCGGCTCTGCCTCCCGCCCATAGTATTCACAAATTTGAGCCTCTGAAAGCGTGAAAAAAATTAGTCAGTATCTTAGCAAGTGCCCGAGAAAATGTCCAAAACACAAATTTCATTCATTTTGGTTTTTTGCACACAAGAAAAGCATACGATCTGTGTACGTTTCACTCTCAGTGGACAGAAACTGACTCGTGCTATCATTTCAATGCTGGAGGCATTGCGCTACACCGCACAAAAACGTACACATTTAGCTTTTAAAAATCAAAGAGCGTGCTTTTCAAATTTTGGCGGCCTGCGGTGCCTCCAGAATTTTTTTTACAGTCTACTTGTTCGCTAATGAAAAACAAAACGCGTCACGGGGAGTTGCAGTGCCTGGTTGTTGAATGATGAGACATCATAATCGTGGCAGAATTACACTAAATCCTTCTGGAAGATTCAGGTTTCGGTGGCCAACAAAATCTGTCTATCACGTAAAGTGGTGTCATTGTGCATTGATCTCGTATTGTTGAATTTGGATCAATAAAAGGCGGGACTAGGTATGCCATTGTCGTGTCAATTTGCGACTTTAGCCAATTTTAAGAATTGTTTAAAATCCCATCCATTTTTTACGTTGAACCGCCACGAAACTTGGGTCAATCCATGCAGAGTTTGCATCGCTTGCTTGTCAGACCAATTGTCGCTTTTTTTTTTTTTTTTGGTCGCCCGCACGCGCATGTTGCCAAAAAAAAATCAGGGCGACACAAGGGATGCAGGGTCAAGGGTGTTCCCTGATCATGCGCTCTGCAGCGACCACCATGAACTTTAGTGTGCACCTTGCGCTGGTTCTTCCCGAGCACTAAAAGGGCATTATGGCACGCGGCCATGGACGGAACGCGCCTTTTTTCATTCACATGAAGGCCCGGGGCAAGGGGAAATGGGTCATTTTTTTTTACGATGGGTCTCACGATCAGGTACACTTTGACTTTATGTAAGCTTTTGATCGTTGTGCAACTTGCGCTTCATTTAGCGTTCAAAAAAGGCATTGTTCACCTGACGACACCTGAATAATTGCTGAATTACAAATTTATGTAAGCCCGCCGCCATAACTTGAATAAAGTTCAGCGAGAGGCGACACCAAAGAGATCCACTTCATTTTACATAATGAAGCGGCCACGCTCATTGCATGGCCAGACCTCCATGCTTTTTTTTTTATTATGACATCTTTCTTTGGCCGATATTACCCCATATTGCTGCGCTTTTTTTCCTTCCTTTCTGTGTACATCCGCGTCCACGGCCACAACGTGCGTGACTCTGACAGCATCGCGATTGAATCAAGCAGATGAAAATTAGGGGTGCGTCATGCACGCACGCATTGACGCGTGAACGCGCAAAATCACGCGCTTTTGCGTGTTTACCTGGCGAGCCCCTATTGTTATTGATGATGTCTGTCATGACAATCAGCTCGACACCCTTGCTGATATGATAACCTATCTTTTTCCTCTCTGCTGCATCTCGGTCCTTCATTTTCTCATGCATCTGGCCCTTGTACACCCTTACATAAAATAGAATTGCAGCAGGGTCCACCGAAACGGGTGAAATTCTAATGTGCTACAGGCCGTGCGATTGGTGATCTGGGACAAAAATGACCGCGCTCACTTCACGAATCTTAAAGGAGTGTACAAACCCTTTTTTGATTTTTTTATGCTTTTAGGTGCAGAGAGACCCTGATTGTTCACAGAAACGCGTATAAAAGAAGGTCCAGAGACGCGGCAAAATGAAGCTGTTCTTCACACACACACTCTCTCTTTCTTTTTTCTTTTTCTTTGCTCTTGCCTTGGCAACCCTGTCCCCTTTCCTTTCATGAAGACACTCCTTTTATCTTGCATTGCTCTGCTGGCGGCGTCCCTGGTGGATGCCAAGCCCACCAAGCCTTCTAATGAACATTGGTCCGCGATCCACGGCCATTTGATGCGCCCCAAGCCTATCAACAGCACGCAAGTTTCGCCAGAGACCAGCGATTCCCCCAAGATCACCAAGCGCGGATTCACGCCCTTCTCAGCCAATGGTCCCAAGTTTGTGTCATACATTGACAATACCGTAAGTCGTTTTTTTTCCTGTGCAAACGCGCGCAATAGTGATGCGCGTGTCCCGCTTGAATCTCATTTCCCTTTTTTTTTTTTTTTTTTTTTTTTTTTGCTTCTAGAGCGGCAACACTGGTGCTGCCGCCTTTGCCGTGCCTGGCGCCGTGCCCGACAATGACTACAATGTGATCATCCTTGGCTTTTGGCTGGATTCGGGACTGTATGATTCTGGCTACTCTTGGTCTATGCTGGACTCTGCCACTCGCTCGGATTATCTCAGCAAGTTCCATGCTGCTGGCAAGAAGGTGCTTATCAGCGCCTATGGTGGTAATAATCAAAAAAAAAAAAAAACGTAAAAAAAAAACGCGTCTCACGCGCGACTTTTCTTTTTTTTTTTAAAAAAAAAATTGCAGCTGCTGAATGGCCTGTTTCTGGCGGTGTGGATCCCACCAAATCTGCGCAGAATCTTGCTGCTGTTGTGAAGCAATATGGTTTTGATGGCGCGGACATTGATTGGGAAGACAACAATGCGATGGATGCTGGTACTGGCGAGGCATGGCTCATCACGTTCCAAAAGGCGTTGCGTGCCGAGCTTCCTGCGGGCCAATACCTGATTTCGCACGCTCCCCAGGCACCCTACTTTTATGTGAACACGGCTCAGTATCCCAATGGTGCGTACCAGGCCGTGCACAAGGCCGTTGGCAGCACCATTGACTGGTACAATACGCAATTCTACAATCAAGGCAGCTCCAGCTATGATACGTGCGACAAGCTTTTGCACACGTCTGGCGGCGCGTTCCCTGGCACCTCGCTCTTTGAAATCATTGCCACGGGTGTCGATTCTTCCAAGGTAAAACGAAAAAAAAGAGCGAAATGACGCGAATCCCTGCTTACATTCTTTTTCTTTTCTTTCTTTCATCTTTTCAACGTGCGCAGCTCCTTATTGGCAAGCCTGCCACGCCTGCGGGTGCGACTAACACTGGGTACATGGACCCTAGCTCTCTTGCGACGTGTATTTCCCAGGCCAGCTCTGCTGGCTGGAATGCCGGTGTGATGTTGTGGCAATTCACCCTTGACACGAATGGTGCCATCATCGGCCAACTTGCTAATGCCATGGGCGGCGGCGGCGGCGGCTCGACCACCACCACCACCACCACCACCACTACCACCACGACCACCACCCAGGCGACCACCACCACTACGAGCAGCGCTTCCAAGACCACGACCACGACTTCCGCCTCGGCCACGCCCACGGGGACTGCGTGCACGTCGAGCAACAACGGCGCCATGCTGTGCACGGCTTCGGGCTCCAGCCCCGCGTACCAGACCTGCAACAATGGTGGCTGGTTGGCCCAATCTTGTGCCTCGGGCACCGTCTGCATCCAGAGCGGCAATGGCATCTATTGCGGCTATCCCAGCAAATAAATCAATATAAAAAAGGCACCGGATGCCACTTTTATGTACAAATGATTTTTTTACGCTTTTCTTTACCCAATTCGTCAATCCACTGCATGATTTTTTTTTTCGTCTGTTTGCCAAGCACTAAATTTAGTCGCATTCACCTATGATTTATCTTGAAAATTTCATGCAAAAAAAAAAAAAAAAAAAAAAAAAAAAAAAAAAAAAAAAAAAAGCCCCAAACAGCCATTGTTCACCAAACACACGTGCATCAAAACCAAGTCACGGGTTCAATTGGCAACCAAGACAATCCCGCAAGATGGTGACACCGTCCTGTTGCACAGCTGCAAGAGGCTGATCAAGGAATAACCCCTGCTTTTCTCGTTTTTTTTACGAGTTTACGCGGCAATTCAGATGGTGAGAACAGCATTGGCCCTCAATGGGGCCCAAATTATAACAAAAGATGGCTGCATGTGCTATTGCAAGGCAAAGAAAGTGGGGGGGGTCTAGAGCAATTTGGACTGGCCGAGCGGCTGGCCGCCAAAAAGGGATAAAATGTAATGATTGATTGAGTTTCGGCAACACCTCTTTTTCTTTTTTGATTTTTCTTTTTTTGTGTCTTTTTTTCTTGTCCCTCCCCTCTTTTTTTTTTGCGCCTTGAGCCGCCTTTTTTGTCGCTATGGAATCCGCCGTAGGCAACGAAAAGAGCAACAGGTTTCTTATCCGCGTCCGGCCCACACGATGGAACTATATTGGTGCGTTCCTGAGCCTTGTGGGCTTCTTGCTGGTGATGGTGTGCTTAGTGGGCGGCTACTCCACTGCGAGTCAGGGCGTCTACTTTGCAAAAATTGAAAACAACAACGTGACAGTCACTTTTGCTATGTTTGGCTATTGTGTACAGCAGCCCCAGCAGCCTTTGCAGTGTATTCACGACGAGCAAGTCAAGCTGATCCCTTTCGGTAAAAAAAAAAAATTTGAGGAAGCAGCCCGTTTATGCGACAAAAGAGCACGTTTTGACCGATTTTTCCGCTTTTTCCGCTTTTTTATAGCTGCGACGGTGCCCGCGACGTTGAATGGAACGTACCCTTGGCTGTTTGCCGATGCCAATACCCTTGATTCGGCCGTGTACCCGTCGTCCGTAGCGCAGCCCAGTCATGATCCCAAGATTTTTGCTGCATGCATTCTTACTTTGATCTGTAGCGGATGCGCCTTTTTGATCGGCATTGCCAAGATGGTCTTTTACGCCCATATCGAGGATGAAAGCTACACACGTGGCTTCTTTGCCCTGGGCGCCGCCATCTTCGCGCTGCTACTCGTATCTGAGACTGCCGTCATGTATCAAGCTGGCGTCGACATGCTGAATCTCACGTACCCCAATCTGGTCGCGTCCACTGGTCCAGGGATGATTATGATCGGCATGTCCTTTACAGCGCTCTTCCTCTCCAGCCTCGCCTACCTTCAAGGCTGCATGTTTTCGCCCTCGGACGGCTATGAAGTCCTTTAGGGCTCTTTTCTTTTTCGTTTATTTTTTTTTGCCATTTTTCCAGTTTGCTGCCGCCGTCCACCCCCTCCTTTTGTATATTTGCGTTTTGTCTAGCTTGTCCACCTTCGGCTTGATTGTTTGTACTCTAATTTTAATCATAGAATCTCTTTTTACCTGGCGCTTTTGCTCCCTTTTCTATCAATTGACTGAAATAAATAGCGTTTCTTTCTTTTTTTTATTACGCCCTGTGCGAGCTTTTTGTGAGCTTTATCGTGGTGACAAAAGCGTGGGGTCAGGCGACCAACGCGATTCAAGATGCAAGCGGAGCGGGCAAAAGTCGGATTTGAGTTCAATTCGGCTCGACAATGCGACAACATGTGAGCAAGGGGGCAAGGGGCGAGTAAAACAAAAAGTGGGGGAGAGCCACAGGCATGCATGCCATTCATTCTACGTAGGCATAGACAACGCATGAGCGTCTTTTTTTTTTTTTTTGTTTTCGCGTCAATTGCATCAAAATCATGTTTTTGACCCGTGTACATGGGTGCGAGAAGGGTGACACAGGCCAATCAATGGCCGGGGCCTTTTTTTTTCGTCGGATTTCTGACGCCAGGATGAAACCTTTTTCTTTTCTCTATCATGTTTTTCTCAAAGTTTGCGATCACGGGCCTAGTGACACTGGCCGCGTCGCTTGTCACTGCCCAGGACTGGCAGCAACATGTCCTCCACCCGGCACCCGGCGCCAACGACTTCCGTGTTCTGGCCAGCAACGCCTTTGGCAGCCACCAAGTCCGTTTGAAAAAGCCAACCACGTGTGAAAAAGGCGTCCAGGTAGGAAAAAAACGCGTTTATCCCCCATTTCGCCGCGCCTTATCGCGCAATTCCTTTTTTTTCGCTAGTACTCGGGCTACATTGATAATTTGGAAAAAGACGACCACTACTTTTTCCTCTTTTACGAGGCGCGCAAAGCGCCCGAAACCGCGCCCACGCTGCTTTGGCTGAACGGCGGGTAAATCCTCGCGACAATGACCCTGGAATTGCTGGCTCACCTGGTTTTTTTTTCCGCACAGCCCTGGCTGCTCCAGCATGATGGGCGGCGCGTGGATGGAGCTTGGGTAAGGGGAAAAGGGACACAACACGTGTCAAAACCGTTTTGATGCCAATTTTTTCTTTTTTTTTCGGACCAGCCCGTGCTTGGTGAATGAAGAGGGCAATGGCACGACGTACAACAAGCATGCTTGGAACGAAGTGGCCAATTTGATCTTCTTGGATCAGGTAAAAAAAAAAAAAAAAAAAAGGAGGGGCACAATGGCTTGAAACACGCGCCTCACCTTTTTTTTTTCTCCTTTTTTTCTTGCTTTTGCTGGGGAACAATTAGCCTGTGGACGTTGGCTACTCGCACGGCAAGTCCAAGATCAGAAACACCGTGCAATCGGCACAAGACGTGTATGCCTTTTTGCGAATTTTCTTTGAGGAATTCCCACAATATGCTCAGCAAGGCTTCCACATCTCGGGCGAGAGCTACGCCGGCCACTACTTGCCTGCCATCGCCGAGGAGATCATCAACCAGAACAAGTTTGCCGATGAGGAGGGCCGTTTCCGCATTCCGTTCGAATCTGTGGCCATTGGCAATGGCTGGACCGATCCTTTGATTCAATTCAAGTATTACAAGGATTTCGCATGCGCCACCAACGACAGTGTCTGTAAGTCACGATCCAGAGAGGGCAAAAAGGGAGGCGTTGCTTGACTCATCATGGTCAATTGCTTGTTGCATATACCAGATCAGCCTGTTTTTGACGAAAACACCTGCCAACAGCTCGAGAAGCGCTATCCTCGCTGCGAACGCCTTGCCAAGGTGTGCTACAAGTTCCCCAGCCCGCTGACGTGCGTCCCTGCCTCGCTCTACTGTGAAAAGTACACAGGTAAATGAGAAAAAAAGGGGGGAAAGCGCGACGCGTCTCATTCTTTTTTTTTTTTTTTTGCTTTTAGGTGGCGACGACTTTGAAAAGACGGGCCTCAATGTGTATGACATTCGCAAGAAATGCGAGGGCGACAGCGGTCTGTGCTATAACATCATGGAGGCCATTGATCGCTATGCCAACCTGCCATCCGTCAAGGAAGATCTTGGTGTGGATCCAGCGACGGGCAATTTTACGGGCTGCACCGACTCGGTGGGCACGCGTTTTGCGCTGGATGGCGATAATGCCAAGAACTTTGCGCCAGCCGTTGCCAAGACCCTGCATGAAGGCATCCGCGTGCTGCTTTATGTGGGCGATAAGGATTTCATTTGCAATTGGTAAAAGAAACGCCGACAGGGCCACCGGGAATGGCAAAAAATGGCTCTTTTGGCAACCTTTTCGGCGTGGTGTAACCTTTGTTTTTCTCTTTCCATAGGATGGGCAACAAGGCGTGGAGCCTGTCTTTGGACTGGGCCGGCAAGGAAGGCTTTAATCTGGCCAAGGATCAGCCTTGGACGAACAAGGACACCGGAAAACAGGCTGGCGACGTGCGCAAGTACAAGAACCTGTCGTTTGTCAAGGTCTTTGATGCTGGCCACATGGTAAGTCGCGCGCGTGACGCGTCTAAATCGACTAAATTTTGTTTTTTGTTTTTTTTTTTTGCGATAAAGGTGCCGTACGATCAGCCCGAAAACTCGCTGGATCTGATCACACGCTGGTTGAGCGACGCGTCCTTCTCCGAGTCGGCATAAAAAAGACTCGCTGGACAGCTGAAAACTTGTATGATTAGCCCTCTGTATGAAATAAACACGCGATTCGAACCAATTGGGACCCCGCTTTGAGGTTTTCTCCTGGAAATGCCCGTTTGCATCATGTGCAGCGCAGCCTGGTGTCACCAGAGTGTGTTGTGAGGCATCGCTTTTTCAATCGAGCTTCCTTTTCTCTCGTTTCTCGCTTCTTTTCGCTTCTTTTTGCTTTTTCGCCACCTGCACAATGGATCCGGCCTATATTCAGGAGCGATGCAGCTTGATTCCCAATAACCCGACTCACGAAATCCAGCGATTCAAGAATCATCTCATTGATATTGCGTTTTTGTATGCACGGTTCAGAAATTTCAATATTACTCTTGCACTCGACAAGCTAAGGGGTGAGATGAATGCTTTTTCGGAAGAACAACAACCTGCGAAACTAGGTCTTGATGGAATCAGCTACCCTTTGCTCGTTGGATTCTTTTGGTCAATGTTCGTATATATTAATATATGGACAGCCGCCATCTTTGGAGCTTTGCTCTTATTGTTGAACCTGGCTAAGATAGGCTATGATATGTATGCCAAGCAGCAGCATACCTTGGCGCAGCAATCCATCAAGGACCTCACAAATCTTTGCGATGGGTTCTATTTTGCCATTGAACAGGAATGTCCCATGCCTACGTCCTCAAATGCACCAAAAAATGATGCAACAGAGGAATCATTACCTTCCTACACACCTGAGCAATAAAAGAAGAGCTAAATTTCTTTAAAAATAGTTAAAAAAACGAGTGTTTATAAGGGTAATCGCGGTTGTGATGGCGGATCACTAGAAAAAGCGCCCTGAGCCGCGAATGTGAGCGGACCCAGGCTTAAATTACCGCAGATTTCGCCTGCCCACGGAGATGCGGCCTTTTTTTCCTTGCTTTGCAGTGGCGTCATGCGCCATGCAAGTTTGTGACACGCGGGCTGAGGCGAAGTTTTCCTTTTAAATCGACTTGTCGTCTCACTTTTGCTCATTTTTATTTTTTTCCACACTTTGCAATGGATCCAGCGTATCTAAAGGAGCGATGCGACCTGATCCCCAATGGCTTCAGTCGTGAAGTTCAGCGATTCAAGGATCAGCTCGTTGATGTTGGATTTTTGTACGCGCGATTCAGCGACCCCAATTTGATCCCTGCCATTGACAAGCTAAAAGACGAGATGCGTGTCTTTGCGGAAGAAGAGCCGCCCTCGAGAATCGATTTCAACAAAATCGACAGTGCAGTGTTTGTTGTTTTGTACGTCACAGCAAGTTGGTATTATTTGGGCTGTATTGATTGTGTTTTTGGGGATTGTCATTCTGCTACTCCTAATAAAGCTGGGTCTTGACATGCACGACACGCGACGACACAATTTAGCAAAGCAGTCCATCAATGATTTGACGATTCTCTGCGACAATTTCTCGTATGCCATCAAACAGGAGAATGACGTGCCAGCAGCCTCAGATATTGCCAAGCAAGACATTGTGGAGGAACAATTGCCAGCATACACATCTTGAATAAAGAAAGACACCAATGATTTGCTTGATCAATATCAAACCGCCTAAAAAAAAAAAAAGGAAAACGGGACATTGGGCGCGCAATTAAGGTCGCGAACGCGGCGCATCAAGTGCTCTGAGCCTTAATTAAGATTAAAAAAGCTCTCAGGATGCCGAAGCTTCTCTCTTTTGCCTTTTTGTTGTTACCATGCCCTTGGACGCCTCTTATTTTGAAAAAAGAAGCACGGATATACCGAGCCGTTCGCCTGACGTGTTCCGCTACAAGGCCAAGCTGCTAGACATCCTTCATCTCTACGTGACGTACAAGGATCCGAAGCTGCTGGAGCAATTGGCTGCCCTGAAGCACGATGTGACTCTGAAACTCAACGCTGAACGCAAGTATTGCCTTGACACCTGGGATTATTTGATTTGTTTCTTAATTGTGTGCACCTCCCTTCACGGTATTTATTGCAAAAATGAAGACGGCACTATTTTTCTTGCTATTATGACGGTGATGTCGTGGTTTTTCAAGCGATTTGTTTATTTTATATGTTTTGACCCTCCAAACACAGTTGATATCCACTTGCAGGCCGTTTGCGATGCATGTGACGCGCTTTCCTATGCAATTGAGCACGACCAGAGCGACAAAGATCATCATACTGTTTAGTCATAACGTCAATTGGCATCAAATTTATTTTTTTTTGTATTTTTGGCCAGGACGACGCGCGCCCTGAAAATAAAAAGAGGGTCAAATGATGGATAACGGACAACGTGACAGCATTGAGGCAATGCAATGACCACGGTTGGTGCAAGGTGATACAGCGCGTGTGGTTGCACAAACCAAGGAAAAGGGAGTATTTTTGGCAATTATGCGCGCGCCATGACCTTTCCTCTTTGGTTACCTTTTTCGGTGGAACTCATAGACGTCATGGATGAGGCTGGTGTGTGTGAATGTCCTGCCGGAGCGCAGAAAATGGGGCAGCTATGATATCCGATTTCGCGCCAAAAAACAGCGATTGAGCCGGGCTTTGCCACACAACAAGGGGTCGAGAGAAAGCAGGCATCACGCGTGCACGGAAAAGCTACTTTTGACTCTGATGAACTTTAAAATAAAGACAAAAACCGTGGCGTGAACTCCTTTTTTGTTGCGTTTTCTTTTTTTTTTTCTTCTTTTTTTTTTTTTTTTTAAGATCACAATGGAATTGGAATATTTGAAAGAGCGATGCACGACTATCGGAGGGGGAGAATTCAAAGCACGCCTGTTGGACATCGCACATGTGCATGATCGCTTCAAGCAAGACCCTGACCACCGGCTCCGCGACAATCTGAAGCAGCTTGAACAGGATATTTTGGCCAGCGAGCAGCACTACCAGCTGCACAGGGAGACATGGACGTCCAAAGAAATGGCCATTGCCGCTGGATTCATTATTCTACTTTGCATTGCTCTGTTCAGGCTGTACGAAATAGACGTCTTCGCCTTTTGCGGTGCGGGCGCCGTGGTTCTGCTTGGATTAGCGCTTCATAATGCAGAGAGCAAGAAGCCATTTACGCCTTCTACGCGTGAATTGCGCGAGCTTTGTTCAATGTTTGCGTATTCAATTGATCAGGCAGCTTGTGATGCCGATCGCGACGCGCCCCCTAAATAAAATGGCATTTTTCTTCTTTCTTTTTTTGCACCACATCAGCATGAGTCAAGTGTTGAGAGATGTTTTTCTCAGACCGAGACACCCGGGAAGACCCCAATGACGATAGAACAACAGTGCAGGGTTGCACAGATGCAATTGATACAAAAAGCAAGGAGGTGCTTATTTTTAGCATTGCGCCGCGTGCCATTGAATGATGCGTCCTTCTTGAGGTCTTCAAAACAAGGTGAGGCTGATGCATCTGTGGCACGACCGCCTCTTGCTGGGCCGCAAAAGTGCGCCAATTTTTCTGCTCCGCAAACGACTTTAATGCTCGGCTGTGACACAGGCTAGGATGCGATGTGCGGATGCGATGTGCGGCTAGGATGCACAAGAAAAAAATAAAAATGGTTTTTGTTATTTTTATCTTTTTTTCAACTTTTCACAATGGAATTGGAGTACTGGAAGGAGAGAATCAACGACGTTAAGAATCGTACAGATGAAATCCGTCGATTCAAGGCACGACTACTTGATATTGCCCAGCTGTACGATCGCTTTAAAGACCCAGAACAAAAACTCTGTAACAATTTGCGCCAACTTGAACCGGAAATCGCTGCCTACGACCAACAACTTCACAAATGGACGCCAAAGTACACGGCATATTTCATTGGCGTTACGATCATCGTATATTTGGACATGTATATTCTGTATAATGCAGGAAATTTCATTTTGTGCGGTATTTTTGGAATCTTTTATTGTAGTGGTGCTTATGGACAGGTTATGCTGACTGAGGACTACCATTCAGCCACTAAGGGCCTGCGTGACATTTGTGCATCTCTCATTTACATGATGGATCAGGAAAACAATGATATCAAACGCGACAAGTCCTCCAAATAACCCAATTGCACTAGTTCTTTATGCAAACTCGGATAAAATAAATCGCGCGTCACGGCCATGGATACCCTACAAGCAATGATGGCTCCAGTTTGAATGGAAATCATCTAAACAATATATTTTGCCCAATTTTATGATGCTTTTCATTGCACTGGCCTTCGTAAAACAATCGAGACCCAAGAAATCAAGCGTCTCAAGGCACGGCTGGTGGACCTTGTATGCTTGTACAATCGTTTGAAACCTGAATCAGCTCAATTGGTTCGTGATGAGCTGCAGCAGCTTGACCAGGAGATCAATGACCTGGGACAAAGTCCCGCACGGTCGCCCAATACCATAAAAATTGTATGCGGCATCGTTGTCGTGGAATGCTTGGATTGTTTGTATTTTACCACCTTACCTTCATTTTATGTTGTGTTGTCACCTTTTTCATTCCTTTTCCTCATGGTACTCCAGGCAATATCCCTTAAATCTGACAATTCTATAAATCAAGGCTTCCACGGCATCTGCACCACGTTGATTCAAGTGATTGATCGTGAAAATGAGCCCAAAAGCACCGTCCTATTCCAATAAAGCACTTTTTGATAATGAATCATATGCGCTCCTTGCGCTACAGTAGCCGCAGCAGCATGAAGAAGAAAAGAAGCACATTCTGCTTTCTTTGTGATTGCCTGGACGGCGGTTAAAATTGAGGAAACACAGCAAGCACAATTCTTTTGTAGTTGTTCAACCTGAGTTCGTTCACTCCGGGTGTACAATACTACGTGGCACGACTAGGCGCCTCGTTCCCGTTGATTTAAGCTACTGTTCTTGGCCATTGCAAATTTTCTCGCTTTGTTTATCTTTTTCTTTTTTGATTTATTGCCATGGACGTGGCCTACATACAGCAGCGATGCGACTTGATTCCCAATGGAATTGTTCACGACATCCGGCGTTTCAAGCACCAGCTCACGGACATTGGTTTGCTGTATGGCCAATTTAAAGATCCAGAACTTTGCTCATCACTTGAGAAGCTCAAGGACGAAATGCGCGAATTTGCACAAGAAGAGCTCCCCAAGGGTGTCAATATCAAAATTTTCAACGTCGGTTCCTTCTTTGTCATATTTGCTGTGATATTTTTAAATCTTTGGGCAGCAGTCTTTATAGTCTGTTTAAATCTTTTCCAACTCTTTATGAAACGGGAACACATTCGAACACGACAGTCCATCAAGGACTTGACGAGTCTCTGTGACAATTTGATCTATGCCATCAGACGCGAACACGACATATTTGAAACATCTGATGGATCAAAACAAAGGATTTTGCATTCACATTCATCTTGATTTGACAAATAAAACTCAAGACTGTGACAGAAAAAAAAAAGCGGGGGTGCCTTGAAACGCAATTGAGGCGCAATTGCAATTGCATATGCTGCCAGCCTTTTTTTTTTTTTTGGTGCCATTGCTTGTTTTTTTTTTTTTTTTTGCCTAAATTTTGCGGTCCGTGGACGCGAAGACTGACCAAATGCAGTGACTACGGTTGGTGTAATGTAACACACAAATCCGAGTAACACAAATGGCCGAGTGACACAACAACCAAGGAAAATTGATTGGTTTTGGTAATTTTTACATGCGCCATGACCATTCCTCGTTTGTTCCATGGTAACTACGCCCCCATGAACGCAACGACGAGGCTGGTGCCCTTGAAAAATAATGTGTCCTGCTGAATCCTGCTGAATTGCGTGTTACTTTTCAAATTGCGTGCAAAACAGCCATTGCGCATAACTGTATCACAAACAATGCGTCCCCAGAGCGGTGAATGTATTGAGTTCAGTGAGAAGCTTCTGCAAACCTTAAGTAAAAATAAAAAAGAGGCGTGTTCCTTTTTTTATCTTCTCTTCAACTTGATTTTTGCGTTTTTACAATGGAATTGGAGTATGTGAAGGAGAGGTGTCAGACCATATCAAATCAGCCGACCGAAATTAAACGATTTAAAGCGAAGCTTATGGATGTGGCGTATTTGTATGATCGTTTCAAGAATGATTCTGATGGCCAGCTACGAAGAAATTTGCAACAGCTTGACCACGACCTCGAAGTCTACAGGAAGCAAGAGGAGACAATAAAGCCATTGCCACTGGCAGGCAAGATTGTTGTCGCCGGCTTAATAATCGTATCTTGCATACTCCTACACAAGTTGTATCAATCCAATGCAATTCTTTTCTTCCTTGTGGTTTTTTGGATCTTGGCGATTGCTCTTATACCTATTTTAAGCAACGGACCATGCAATTCGGACATCCAAGGCTTACGTGACATTTGCTCTGCGTTTATTTATGCCATTGAGCATGAAGTCGATATCAAACACAATACTGATTAAACTCGAAATAGTCGGAGCTCTGTGCCCATCATTATTAAAACATTATTTTGGCCGTGACTTTTGAACAAACGTACAGTATATTATAACTTACGACAAGACTGTACTGACTAATCGCCGAGAAAATTACCAGCATGGAAGGGCATGTGGACAGGAAGAAAATCAGCATGATTTGATCATTTAGAGGAAGAAAGGCCCCGAAATGGTTATATCTTACAAAAGAGTGATTTCACTCCCTCTTTCTGCTAACCGATTGCCTCGCTAACACACCTACAAAATGCAGAATTTTCCACGCTTTCAAACAAAGTCACAAGCCGGGCTCTCGGATGCGTGATTCGCGAGGAAATAAAATTTGGCGATTTTCTCAAGCGCATTGTGGAGTCACCGAGCACCAATCTCCCCTGGCACAATGAGTGACCTATAATGGAGTTCCAGGCATTTCCGCAGAAAATGAAATTAAAAGCAGGGATCAATTAGGCGCATTTTGAGCAAGTTGGCCTTGTTTTTGCTGGATGTTTTTTTTCAAATTGCTCGTACACGATGAGAACGCGTCAACTGGTCTACAAATTTGCGTCCATGCGCAGAGAATCATCCAGCTCGTCGACAAATGGGCTGCGGTTCGCGCAACTTGCTATGACAATGTGGACGAAAAACGTGACGCGCGCCGGACCAAATTTTGGCCATTTCAAGACGCGTTGAAAAAGCGTGTCACCGCCAGGTGTCGGGACCCCGAGCCCGTAGATTTTGTGCACAGTCACCATGGTTCCGATGGACGCGTCGGAACTATTTAATCACGTCTTCCCACCATGGACAATGCGCTCAAAGTTAAACTTTTTAAATGCCCATTGCACAGATACGAGTTTGACTACGCCTCTCTAATTTGCCTACCATTCTTAAGGTCGGACTATGATTGACCGAGTGACTACATAAGATTTTTTTTTCTTACGGCTGGCTTTTTTTTTTTTTTTTTTTTTTACCAAAGAAATCAAAATACATGGCAGCCATCAGTCATTCGATGCAAAGCTGGATTCAGTTGAGTCTTGGGTCTCGAAAAAAGTGTGGGATTTCTATGGCATTGAAACTGCACTGACAAGCGTTTTTTTTTTTCTTTGCACTAGACAATATTCTGTGCCACAAATCTTTTGTATTACAAAAAAAAAAGAATAAAAAGAAAAAAAAGAAAGAAAAAAAAAAGGCCAGAGCAACGTGATGATTTCATTCTGCTCAGTATTTTCCTTTCAAAGAATTTGGAATCCAAGAGCGTTCATTCTTAAAAAAGGAGACTCAGCCTTGAAAATGCATGGTTTCGTATTTTTTATGTAATATTCTGTGCCACCATGCTGCTGTGAAATAAAAAATTGTCAATCCCCGGTATTCACATTGATGCATGTTACACGATCTTTGCCTTCAATATAAATAGATCCCTGTTCTGACAAAAAAAAATCTGATTCAATTCTTATTTACAGTAATTGGGTTTCGCACATCATGATGTTCATGAAGACCCTTGTGTATCTTGCCTGTGCATCTAGCGTGTACGGTTACATTTATACTGGCGTTGAAGTTTGTACTGGCAATACGCATCAAGATCAATGTAGCACCCGCATGCCTCACACCGAAAAACGACTGTGTGTGTGCGTCAAAGGGACTAGAACCTATTCCATCAGAAATAACGAGGGGGGCAACGTGAAGATTTTCTCTACGACCGACTGCACTGGAAATTATGGAACCATTGCAAAGGGCAAAGAAGTCGTGAACGCACAATGGGTGAACAGCGTCTCGTAATTCAGTCATGCAAAGTAAAAAAAATTTTGATCAAGATGCTAATCAATTTCAAACGTAGGTACGGTGCGTCTGGTTCATCCACGTTTGTCAAAAACTCCTGCGCCGCGAATTGGGCTCTTTAGTACAAGGATGGCCGCCAAAAATACGATATCATCTGTACTAACACGGTCGTTTACCAAATAAAAATTTGTTGGATACTTTTTTTGCATCTGCAAACTGTTAAAAATTGTTTTAGACAAAGATCAAATGCCATTAATGTATTACAGTATTATAAATGCCTGAATTCTGATCAAGTCGTTGATAAATCTAATATTATTGTGTGGCAATTCATGCAGAATTGGCTGTTTCATGGTCTATTCTTGCATGATAGCAGAGCAAAAGTGCCTTCCATTGTAGACGCGAGTTAAAAATTTGGACGTGTTACTCGTCCCTGTCCCATTTATTCTTTTTTTTTGTTTTTTCTTTAAAATGCACTCATGTTACATTAAACCAAAATTAAGCATGCATTTCAACGGCATGATGACGCGGCAGCGTTCCCGGTTAAGTTTGGGGTGAAGAGATTACTAGTGTAATGGCATGTACCGCTTTTTTGCTGATCTAGCTGCAAAATTGACAGTTGATGGCAAAAGGAGTGCTTAGAGCATGAAAAGTGCTCTCCTGATGGGAATACTTGTCGTTCCGTTAAAAAGGAAAGAAATAACTTTACTAAGCAATCTCTTAAACGTGCATGGAGCATGCGTCATCTAGTTATTTTTGTTTCAGCGAAAACAGAGCTCTACTTTTGCTGATGTGCATCAAGCATACTACAAATATTTTGAGTTTCCTGTATTGTACTCGCGCGCTGTGCAACTAAAACGGAGATGGATCAAGCGACTGTCGAGAAAATACCAATTGAACCTTTTTCATTGTTTTTCGACCGTATGTTAACGAATTTTGCATCCAGCATGATAAGACACATGTACATCAGACAAAGCCAAGGCGTCTCAATCGAATGAGCCCATCCCGAAGGCATCTAGACCACTAGATGGCGGGGAATCCTTTTTTTCGAAAATCGCGAATTTTCCAAGGGGTGCAGTCGATGATTTGAAAATTGCAAATTTTGGTTCTCTAATCGCCACTGCATTTAACCATATGGTGAGCATAGTTCGATAACGGGCGAAATCACCGTAAAAACTAGGGGTCTATCTGCTAGTTATTGCGTAAAACGCGAAAAGCTGCCATTTTTAATCTCAAGGTATATTGACGAGGGCCGGACGCAGTGCCCTGAAAGTTATATCATCAAAAAGAGCTTGACTCGCTGCATACGGAGACGTTGATGATCGGCGAAAAAATAGTCTTTGGAATTTTTGACACGGCTTCGTAGCCATATCTATTTTTCGACGCGTGATAAACCGCGTCAGCCATCGAGAGACACGCGTCTGTTTCTTATTATATCTATACATCTGTAGTGTCTCTTGCTAGTAGATGCTTCGGTGCAGCAGCTCCAAGGGCGCGTTCTTCCGTGCAATTAGCGGTTAAAATTTAACCTAAAATTGCTCATTGCTCATCAACCAACAGGTTGATCCCCCTCTTTGGCATTTTTCGCGGTTTCTCCATGCAGATTCTTTTGTGTGAAAGTTTGGTCCCATGCCATGAATCTCATTTTTTTTTTTTTTTGCATTTTGGTTTTGGAAGCTCGCCGCATCCAAACTTTTATTTTCGTGTGGTGCGCCCAAAAATGGTTTTACCATACGTATGCAAACTGAGCTCTAACTGGTATTTCTGGCTCGCGAGCACACTGTGGGATGCGTTTCGAGGCTCTACCATGTCTGGCTGGCAACCTTTTCTTATCTTGTCACTTAAAACGACCATTTTTTGTGTTTCTCTTGGCAAAATTGTCAAAATGAAATCCAACTTGATTCGTCGCGAAAAGCCTTTCACGTCAACCATATCTTGCCGAAGTTGAGTGTGGTTGATTTATTAAAACCAAAGAAATCGTCAAAAATAAAAAGGACTTCGCAAAATTACAATAAGAAGGTCACGATCGCATTCCTTGATCGCACTATTCATAATTTTTTGAAGTTAGATTTAAGAGGATTTCCTGGAGACTCGAGTTGCATGGCTGTTGGGCAGCCATTCTGATTTTTTTTTTCTCAGCGTGTGGGCTGAGCCTATTTTCATCTTGTTTAAGCATCCACTTTGTTTTAGCTTGATCGCTTGCCGAGACCAGTGAAATTGGGGCTCTGTAGAAGCGACTGTCACTCAAGGACTTCAAGGAGAGTGGGGCCATTTGCGGCTGGGCATTGTAGCCGCTTGACAAATAGCCAATCTCCTAGTAAACATGCCGAGGACTGGCGTGACGTGCTTGTTTCTGCTTGAGAAACATGCTTTGCGCATCAATGAGTAGAAAAGAAACAAAAAAGAATGAATAACCTTCTTTCTAGGCTTCAAAATCAGCATTTGCAGTAATGGGATCATCCATTGGCAAATGACTCGTCAATTGATCATCGCATTGGCCCAAGGTGGGGGCAGCGGGTATACCACGCGGGGGGAGTTTGAAATAAAAAACCTTAAAAAACAAGACCCGCACGCTATTTTGGCGATACTCTTTTTTTTGTTTCTTGCTTTTTCTCGACACTCGGCTGACACCATGGGCCCCAACTCGATTGTTGCTACCTATGACGGAACGGCCATGCACCGACAGGGCAGCAGCTTCCATGAGGGACACAAAGTTATCAACGATCCTATTCACGTAAGCCGCGTTTTTCATGTTTTGTTGTTTATGCCCGTTCCTCGGGGCCCTTCCGACCATTTTTCGGCCACTGACCTTTGTCGTGTTGATAGGGCCATATCAAACTGGACAATTCGACCGTCGAATTTATTGACACGGTGCAATTCCAACGTCTCCGTGACTTGAAACAGGTAAACAGGGTGTTTTGCTGTGAAAAGCGGGCGTAGGCCGGGTCTGACAGGTCCTTTTTTTTTTTGTGGTCCTGCAGCTTGGAGCCGCATACTTTGTGTTCCCTGGCGGCAGCCACAACCGCTTCGAGCATTCAATTGGTAAGCAATTGCCGCAGCAAAATATTGTTTTGCTTACCTCCCTTTTTTTTCTTCCCAGGCGTGTCGCATTTGGCTGGCACGCTGATCGAGCGCTTTGAAAAGGAGCAACCCGAACTGGAGATCCGTGAGGAGGAGATCCGCTGTGTCAAACTCGCAGGGTAACACCATGTTTTTCCGCCTGGCGCGCCTTGACCTCTTTCCCCAATGCCCCGATCGACTGACCTTGGATTTTTTTTTCTTGTGTACGATAGGTTGTGTCACGATCTTGGCCATGGCCCCTTCAGCCACGTGTTTGACAATGAATTCATGCCCAATGCCAGGTAAAACCGCGAAAACGAAACAAATGACTCGTCGCGTCGTTCTTCCTTTTGCTACCGTGCCGTCATCCTCATTACCATTTTATCCTCATTTCCGATAGGCCTGGCTTCCATTGGACGCATGAGCAAGCGTCAGAGATGATGCTGGAATACCTGATAGATGACAATAATATCGACATTGACAGTGAGCATACGAACTTGATCAAGGACTTGATTGCCGGCACGCCGCGCTCGCAGAGCAAGTACCACGACCGCGGCTTCCTGTTTGACATTGTTGCCAACAAGACCAATTCCGTGGATGTCGACAAATTTGATTATATTGAACGCGACGCGCAAAATCTCGGTCTCCGCAGCTCCTACGACGCCAAACGCTTGCTCCTCTACAGCCGCGTCGTCAACAATGAAATTTGCTATCATCACAAGGTAAAAAAAAAAAAAAAAAAAAAAAAAAGGCTAATCAAGGAGGAAGTTGACTGACAATTTGTGATTTTGGTCCAAACAGGAGGTTTACAACTTGTACGAAATGTTCCACACGCGATACAGCCTGTTCAAGCGGATCTACACGCACAGGGTTGGGAAGGCAATTGAATTGATGATCACGGACGCGCTGTTAGCCGCAGGTGAGCATTTATAATGAACCATAAAATGAAAACAGATTCTGAAACGGCGCTGACGTCACTTTTTTTTTTTCTGGCAGACCCATATTTGAAGATCGCCGACGCCGTGGACTCGCCCGAGGCCTATCTTAATTTAACAGACGACATTCTGCGCACGATTGAGCGCTCCAAATCCGATGAGCTCGCGCCTGCCCGCGGCATCATGAAGAGGTTGCGCAAGCGCCAGCTGTACAAGTTTGTTGATGAGATTCTGGTGCCTCCGCATCTCTTGGACACGATCACCACGGCAAGTTGATTGCAAAAAAAAAAAAAAAAAAAAAAAAAAAGGTACCAATTCGTGTGCTCGCGCCGCTCATTTCAAATGATACCACTTTTTATAGAAAGTCATCACGCCGCAGGAAATTGCCAATCACCAAAGCGCCAACGACCATCTCAGGACGGAGGATGTCATTGTGTCGCGTGGAAAGGTCAATTATGCTATGCAGGACCGTAATCCGGTTGACTCGATTCGCTTCTTCTCCAAGCACAATGACAATGGTAAAGAAAAAGCATGTGTTTTTTTTCCATATTCACACGCGTCTTTTCTTTTTTGTAGAATCGTTTACGATCCCGAAGCATCACGTCTCGTACATGATACCCACGCAATTCCAAGAGGTGGTGATCCGCGTGTTTACAAGGAACCCAAACAAGGTTGATGCCGTGCAACGCGCGTTCCGTCGTGCCCTAGAGTCTATTTGCGGTTATGTCAGCCCCAACGATGATCGCGTCAAGTGCGATCTTCCGCTGAAACGATCCCTGGCAACGGCACTTGATTGATTGTCATGGCGCTCGCCTTTTAAGGTCTAGACGATGGAAAAACAAGTTTTGAATAAATTCGAGAATTTTTTTGCTTTTTTTCCCATTGTCTCTCCCCCCCCCTTTTTTTTTAATCCCTGACATATTCATCATTTACCATTGGTCTGTCTGCAGGTTTAATTTAAAGGGTAAAAAAGCGCGCGACGTGGATGAAACCCTTTTACCTGAAACGGCTTGACATGATCGTGGCAAAATGCCACTTTTGGTCCGCAGCTTGCCAATCTCCGTAGCCAGGGATCAGACCGTTGCAAATGTCGGCATGCGATTCGCTTAGAATTCTGTGCCTTTTTTTTAATTTTTTTTTTTTGATAAGCGTTCGCATATTTCAAGAGGTGCAGGGCAGGTGTGCGTCCAGCGATCGCTGTTAATCAATCATAATAGATAGCATCGATCAATATTTTCCCATTATCATGTGAAAAAGAAGGAGGGAAAACCCATCCACGCATCATGCAAGGCAAGCGCGGAGTTACCCATTGGTACAAACTCGACAATGTGCACAAAAAAGGTCAAAACGCAAAGGAGAAAATGAGCGAGATGACGCCTCCCAAGGTGCCACAAAGCTTGGGAAAAAAAGAAATTCCATACACTTGGATATTGACAGCGCCGCGTGCGGCCAGTGGACCAGCCAGTAAGATGTGTACACTTTTTTTCTTTATTTTTAATGCAAGAAAGGGGCTTTAGACTGCGATGATGAGAACGAAATAGATAAAAAGGGGCTATAGACAGGACATGCGCTTAACACGCACACACACATAGGCAATAAAAGAGTCATACAATGGTACCTGTTTGGTGCGCAAAATGGGGGGGGACGTACAAAAAGAACGGCATGATTTGTTCATACACAAATGCAAATGAGAGGGGTGGGGTGGGATGAAAAAAAAAGGGGGGAGAGGGCCGTGATTGCTCAAGATGGAGGTGTTTTTTGGGACTTCCAAGCAAACCAAGAGGATTCGAGCTTGGCAATCTGTTTTTTCATATGGATGACTTGCAATTCGAGGTCGTCGTAGGCGGAAAGGAGCTCCTTTTCCATGGCGTCGAGACGCGTCGGATGGAAGCGCAGCTGCGGCTTTCCGTGGTCATAAGCCTGTCGCAGACTGTCGTACATGACGGCGAGCGTGGCCAACGAGTCCTTGGTGTAGGCCATTTCGTTCTCAATGTCGTGCAGCGAGGATGGCGCTGCGGCCGTTTGGGGTATTGGGTACGAGTGGCGCCGCGTGGATGCTGCCATGGCCGCCGCCCCGGAAGAAGACGAACGTGAAGGCGCCAACAATGGCATTGGCGACGCCAGTGGCTTAATCACGGGCGTCTGGAGATCATCGTCGCGTGGCGGCGTGGGTGGTGCATACGAAAGTGGTGCAATTGGCAGCGAAGTCGGTCGGCTTTGCTTCCTTTTCTTCCTGCTGGGCCCAGGTTTCGTCGACGAGGGGCCATCAAGAGTTGGGGTATAGACGGGCGCAGCGAGCGCGATACCAGATGGATCAGACGCATCGAGGCCAGTCAACATCATCATGGAGGTCATTTAAAAAAAATAGGAAGAGGGGAATCAAAATAAAAGCAAGTGGGAATGAAGGAAAAAAAAAAAAAGAAAAAGAAAAAATATAAAGAAAGTCATGAGGATGGAACCAGTCTGCTCGTTTTTTTTATACATTCACGCTGTCGCCCTTGCCAGTGAACGGCGCTCCAAAATGGCAAAGCGGAAAGGCAACCCCGAGAACCTCAATTTGGAATCGGTGTCAATCAATAGGTCCTTTTTTTGTCATCTGCAAATTTTCTCACTTTTTTTTTTTATCTTGGGGGAGCCATCTTGCATCCCAATGGAATCTCAGAAAAAAAAAATGGATGCCCCAATGCCTTTTTCTTGTAGAAACTCGCATGTTCGCCTTCCGTCACGCCCCAATGCCCACACGTATAAATAGCAACAGGAACGTCGCGCTTGTAAAACCATCAAATATCGCGCTAATTATACGGTAATTGGGGGGAGTCTAGACTGCGATGGTGTGGAGCCTGATCTCCTTCGCTCACAAGGAAAAAGCAGCTTGTTTTCATCTTTTTCATCGACCCCTGGCATTTTCCATCAGACCGACAAGAGAAAAAAAAAAGAGCCTGAGCGGTGCTTTTGATGTGTCTGTACGACCAAGAGTCAAACCGGCGGACGGCGGGGGCAATCGTCCACCAATACACCGGACTACCGACGTATTATGGTAAAAACAAAAAAAAAAAAAGGAAGAATAAAAAAGTGATGATACCAATGAAATGCCAAGTCAGGATGCACCAACTAGCATCACCTGATCTCTTTTAATCCACTTGCCACATCGTCGCACCTTTTGTTTTCACAATTCGTACCAGCCTCACCTCCTTTTTTTCGCTTCCTTTTTTACTGTGTTTTTATTTGTTTGTCTCGACGCGTGATCGTAAAGTATCTGGCACTTTCTGACGCACAAAGGGGGCGGGGAGCCGCATGAAATTGGGGCCGGGTCTTGGCAATTCAACTTGATCACTTGCTAAAAAGTAAAAAAAAAAAAAAAAAAAATAGTGCAGTGGCGGTCCCATGACGACAAAAAGCTGCTTCTGGCATTCCGCATTCCGGCTGCACCTTCCCATTTGTGCATGTCCGTGGTCGTGCAGTTGGTCACGCCACACCAACCCATTTCTTTCTTTCTTTCTACGGTGTTTCGCTCCTCCCCCCCCCAAAAAACAAGCATTTTTTCGTTGACAGCCGCCACACACAACACGATGACGCGTCGATCTATCCTTGTCACGCGCGCAGCTCGGTTGCTGCGTACTTGGCACATGCCCTCATGGGCTCGCGCGCCTCTTGGCTCGTCCAATGGGTTGCCAAGACACAAAAATTCACCCAATGCTGGGCCCACCGTGTGAGACGCGCGTGCTTGGCTTAATGGGTACCCATGATGTTCTTTTCGGGTTGCCCTGTGCTCCCCCGTTTAATGTAGCGCGTAATCAAAAGGCACAAATGTCCTAATGAGTTGGCAACACGAACAAATGAGCTTGGCAGGCCCAAAGGTCAGGCACATTTCCATTTGAAATTGGGCAAGGTCCACTCCGCATCCGGAATTGGACAATTGAAAACCAATCAGAGCAAATGAGGAAATGAGGATGTTGGGCCAGGGTCGGTCCGGCAAAAAGTGGCTTGTCCGGGGGATGGACCCCCCGTCCTCTTTTTTTTTTTTTCGACGGGCCATCCGTCAGTTGCTTTTTTTTCTTCCATTCATTTTTTTTTTTTTTTGTTTACTACATTTCCAATATGAACCCTTGTGTGAAGCGAGCGTTTGTGTCGACCCTGTTGCAAAGTCGTAGCCGTGTCCCTGCGACTGCGTCATCATGCCAGGCTGTTTCTGTTCGTTTTGCGCACACAGCGCATATGAGCGTCCACAGGTTCAGCCGCCAGCGCAACGTGCCCAACAAGCTGTTGCAAGCTGTGCGCAAGGGCGACCAACAAGCGGTGTGGACGCAGTATTCGCATTTGCACGACAATGACCAGGTTCAATCGCTGACGACGGAGCAGCATTCGATGGCGCTGCGTGCGCTTGGTCTGCAGCACATGACAGCATACGGTCCGGACGAAATCCTGGCGATCAAGGAGCGACTTTTGATCATTTGGAACGAAATGAAGCGTTGTGGCCATTCCCCCGATATCCGCGACTACAACCACATGCTTGGCTTTGCTGGCCGATCCAGCGACTGGGTGCTGTGCCAGCAGGTGTGGACCGAGCTGCAAGACCACTCGTCCGGCGGTTTGTTTGGCCTTTTGCCGAACGTCTTTAGCTACAATGCGTACATGCAGGCGGCCATTCAGTGCAATCAGCCAGCCAAGGCCATCACGACCTTTAATTCGATGCTGCAGACGGACATTCGCCCGAATCGCTTCTCATACAACTCGCTCATTGACGCCTATGGTGCGCTGGGCGACCTTGCCGAAGTCGACAGGCTGTTTGACCGCCACTTTTCCAAGCAGGCCAAGGAAAAGGCCGCCAAAAAGAAGCTTTCGACGCTGCTTCATCCTCACCGCGACGCTTCCACAGCGCTTGGCCGCCAAGTCGCTACGCTGTCGCGCTACGCATCGCCCATTGCCTCGTCTTCGTCTTCATCATCAACCCAGCACCTCCAACAGCCTTCTGTCGATACCTTTATGTCGCTGATCGATGCTCACGGACGCAATGGCAATGTCGCCAAGCTAATGTCCATCTACAACGACCTCATGCCCGAGTACAAGGTCGCGCCCACGCTTGCCGTGTTCAATGGCTTGATCCGATGGCATTGCGCCCAGAGCGACATTGACACGGCGCGCCAGCTGTTCTTCGAGATGGACCGCAAGGGTGTCAAGCCCAGCGTGGTCACGTTCCACTACCTGTTCCGCCACGAAGCGCTCAAAGCGCGCCGCCCAGGCGTCGCCGAGAAGCTGGTCGACCTCATGCACCAGGCGTACAACTTGCAGCCGCTCCAATCCATGTACCGCCAGCTCATCAAGGTACACAACCGCCACAAAAACCGCGAGCACGAGGTCGACCGCCTCGTCCGCTCGTACCAGCAAGTCATGAAGAACTAGATTCGTCAATTTACCCCCCCCCTCTTCTCACTCGTCTTTTTTTACTTATTTGCCATTCATCCACCCTGTCACTGTTGTATTATTCTTTCCTTATTCCATCTCCCCAGTCACACGCACTTTATGCACATAGAACTACATGCCATGCATCCAAAAATAAAATAAAAAGTTGCCGCTTTTCGATAAGAACTCGCGCTGACTTGGCCTAGCTAGTTGTGCAATTAGAAATGCAGGCATAATTTATTCTCGAGAAAGGCGCCAGCCCGTCTGCAGGTGCATTTTGAGGGGTTTTCCGCTACTACTGTATTTTATTACAAATTTTGAGTAAGCATTTATGATAAAAAAAATCTGCGCACCGACTTTCATGCAAATGGATTGAGACCGATTGCTGGGCAAATGTCAGCAGCACTTCCATCGTCCGATGGCGGCCAAATCGCGCCTTGTAAAAAAAAATATATACAGTAAAAACAGTTGACGTATCATACGGTATGATACGTATGATATTAAAAAATGAGAATTTAATCAGAGTCATAGTGTACAATATTGGAAAGCAAAAACGACGACCTTTATTGGCATGCCACCCGTGGTGTTCTGCGGCATCATGTGTTCATGTACGTACTGTAAGACAAAAGAACCTGGAGCCTTTTGTTACAGTAGGTACTGTAGGTATGATACTGAGTACATCAATGCTTGCAGGTTGCAGCAGCGTGCTATGATACTGTATCATATGATACGCTATATCATACAGTATATCATACAGTAAACAAGAATCAAGAAAGGACACAATGATGGTTATACAGTAATACCGTAAGAAAATGACAAGATGTATGTGTGTTTGAGACTTTGATCGCTTGATGACCCGTTGTTCCTCCAGAATTTTTTTTACAACCTGCTTGCCCACCAATGAATTATGATACGGTACATGTCACGACATATGATACGGTACATAAATTCTGGCCTACACGCCAACTACAGTACCACGCTACCACCGTCGTAGTGTACGTCGTAGTCGTCTGTGCTGTTCTACTGTATTACCCAAGAGCCAAGACAGACCCGCCCAATTTTTTTGGACTTGAAAATGTGAAAACCCTCCTATCTGTAGTATTTTGCATTCATCTAGCCATCTGCATTGTCGACCCCGCTCAAAAATAGCCGCATCGAATTCAACGCAAATTTGCAACAAAAAAGCTTAAACCCCCAAATAGCTACGACCACCTTTGAAAAATTCAGGGGTCACTCAGGGGTCACACATTTCAATCTCAGAAAATGCCAAATTTGGGGATTTTCAAACTCCGGGCGATCAATGCATCCCAAACAGGTAACTTCAGCTTTTTTCTATTTGCAGGCAAAATGGCAGGTCGCCCCAATGCAAGTTTAAGAAAAAAAGCCCAAAGAGCGATGCATGAACGGCGATCGACTGAGAAAAGTGCCCACTTTGGGCAAGATTTTTTTGCAAAAATTTAAGGTTTGACACTTCCAAATTGAGGTGCGTGGATTGCATGAAATTTTTTTTGTACGTACTGTATTTTTTATTTTTTTATTTTGCACACTTTTGTGCGCTGATGATGAGTGGGCTGCTGCAGCCTGGTGGTGAAATGACCGATGCAAAAAGTTACTGTAAAACCCAAGCTAGTCCGCTGCAAGTCATCCCATTACGTAGATGCTTTGCCCCTCTGTTTCTTAGTACAGTAAAACTGAAATAAAAATCACAAATTTATTAGACTGTTGTCGAGCAAATCGCGATCAGAGATTTTGATGTAAAAGTGAATCTCCTTTGTGAGTTTTAGCCATCCGTCGATGAAACTGGTTTCATTCGATACTGTAGAGATGCACGAAGTGCTTTTGACACGCTAAAAGCGCCGTGTGTTGTCTAATCCGTTGCCGAGAACATCGAAGTTGAAAATTTTTGTACGTAATGTTTGAACGGCTTTCACAGCGTACAGTACTGGTGTTGTGGTTCTGGAATGTTTTGCTCCTTTTTGTCTCATGTAGCCCCTTTTTCCTCTGAACATTCCCCTTTTTGCTCCATTCTTGCTACTGTATTTAATGCCCTTCTGTCTCTGTTTTTGCTCTTTTGTTCCCCCTCTTTTCTGTTTGGCTTGCAATGGCCTAAATAAACGCGTTTGCCACGTCGCATCTTTGGTACACGTTGTACTGGCCACGTAGGAAGCATCTCAGCATTATATCACCGGTACAGTACTGTACTGTACATACAAAGGTTGCGCATCGGCCAAACAAACAATCCAGAAATGACGTCCGAACGTATTATCTCGCTCTTTTGAATGGTGCCAGTTTTATCTCAATCCACAAAATACTTCGAGAGCTAGCTACAGAGTTCTCAGGACTATTGATGATGAGTGATCCCAGCGATGATTTGGGAAAAAACTTGACATCGCCGGCTTTTCGTGTTCAGCATCCTCTAGCTCAAATACTGTATACGTAGGCAGGACTCGGCGAACAAGATCTGGAGGACGACGCGCCCTGCAAAATGGGTGGTAAATTATTCATTTCCATTCTGTAAGCAGCGTCGTACGCGACTATCTACTGTATGATAGGGCCCAAGCGCCCAACAACAACTTACGTATCGACGACGCACGAGTACAGTTGCAGTATCTCAAATGAATCTGTGATAAAAGAGGATACTGTAAAAGCACTTGTGTTTTGGAGACATCATCGCATCACCGAGATCTCGGCGAGTTGGTGTGCAATGACTCTAAAATCTCGCATTTCGATGTTGGTTCGGCAGACATGATGAATTGATAATGCTGTAGCGGTATCATACTGTATTCTTTCGGCTCTGCCTGTCTTCTTTCCATACTGTATTCATAAATATGGACTTTCGCAAGCGTGAAAAAAAATCAGTCAGTATCTCGGCAAAAGTGCCCGGGAAAATGTAAAATCGCACAAATATCATTCATTTTGGATGGATTTTGCATATCATACTGTACAAATAAATGCTTGATCCGTCCATGATTCAATCTCAGTGGACAGAAACTGACGCGTGCTATCATTTCAATGCCTGAAGTGTCGCGCTATGCTGCACAAAAACTTACACATGCACCTTATAAAAACCAAAGAGCGTGTTTTTCAAAATTTGCTGTCCTGCTATGCCCCTAGAAAAATTTTTACAGCCTAATTGCCCGCCAATGAAACCTGCGTCACAGCTAAACTACAGTATACTGTAGCCCAGTGCTCATCGCAGACCCGCACGATTTTTTTTTGTTTTTGGATTCGAAAATGCCGAAAACCTTACAGCAATATTACTATACAATTAAACACTCTTATCCAAGCTGCACTATTGCTCCTTAAAGCGAGGAGGAACGATGCTCAGAACAAACCTAGGTGCTATGATATCGAAGGCCATGGATGAAAAATAATTTGCGACCTTTTGCATTTTACTCATCTTGTTCAAAAATCGTCAGAAACCGACAGGGTGGTAATCTTCTGTAATAGCTAGTCGGGATGGCTGTCGATTTTTGTTTGGATTTCATGAAAGAGGGATGCAAAATTGTACCCAAATGGGTTAGTTCACATTTGCTTGCGGTCCGTTTTGCTGTAAAAATTGACTGTTGGAGCATTACTGTAGCCCTGTTTTTGTGATCGACCGCAGACGAGATGATTCAGGCTGATGATCCAACAAACCCAGAGCAAAGACGATCAATTACATCTCTTGTCAACTTGAGATCGGCGCAGTCCGTTGGGCGAATACGTCGAGATTGTCAAGATGAATCAGCACAACAAAGTGAAATGTGAATGGCCAATGCTAAAATGGCAGGTAACTGATAGCATGTCGTGCCATTTTTATCTGTGATAAAGCGGCGACCGTTCATATCTTTTTTTTTTTTTTTTCGCTGCACAGCGCTTGGCCATTGACACACCTTTTTTTTTTTTTTTTTTTTTTTTGTACAACAACTGATATCAAATGTTTGTTGTTTTTTTATTTTATCTTATATTTATTTTTCTGAATGACAAGGGACGGAGGCTTTTTTTTTCAAGGGGGCTGTGACGTGGATGGGTGGACATTTGTCAATTGGAAGCGTGCATCATTGGCGGTGTGGCGTAGCGATGTGGCGGGCACGGTGAAAGACGCGGAAGAGGCCAGATTGGTTGCTTGCGTGGTGACGGAGGCACGGCTATCGTGGTGATGTCGCTCGCCAGCAGTGGCGGCGGCGCCTAGCATGAGAATTGATGCGAGCACAGGACCAATTTGTGACGATGAAGGTTGAGAGGCCGATGATGCTGACAGGGACGTGGCCGACGTGGTCAATGCCGCAGCTGCTGATGACGAAGATGACGTGGAGGGCACTTGCTGTTGCAATGCTTGTAAAATTTGCTCTTGTTGGCGCGGCGTGAGGGATGTTGCTGTGTTTGTCGCGGGTATGGTCATGGCATTCAAATGGGTGTGTGTAGGCGCTGGACTAGGAGACGATGACGTGGCGTGTGCGAGGAGGCCAGCTGCCAATGAGGAGGAGGAGGAGGAAGGGGATGTGGAGGCGACGTGTTGCGCAACGGCGGGTAATCGCAATTGCGAGAGCAAGGTATCGATTTGGCGGATTTCAGATTGAAGCGCGTCGCGTTTTGACTCGAGGGCTTCACGCAATTTGCCGGATTCGAGCAATTCACGAATGGTTGGGTGAGTTGCCGTGGTGTGGGTGGGCGAGTGTGTGTCTGTGGGCAAGGTTGTGGCTGTGGCGTTGCCAATGGACGAGATGGCGGGTTGGAATGCCGAGCCCATCATGGAAGATGATGCTGTTGGCGTGTATTGCGTGAATGCCGACTGATACGGATCATGATCGACGGATCTTGGCGGCGCCGATGACGATGTTTCAATGGCATCCATTAGGGTGCGCAAGGTGGGTAGCACGCTTCCAGTATTGGAGGACCCAGAAGGCGCATTTGGCCCTGTAGGCGCAAAATGGAATCCGGTCGCCAAATTGCCGCTGTTTGAATCGCGCGGGTGCGAACCGGTGGGTATCGCGAAGCTGTTGCCATGGTGATATGCCGATGACGCTGACGACGACCGCCGACGATGCATGTCATGCATGCCATGCGCGTCATACGCGTCACCACCAGTGTCCATGGATGTATGCTGTGTCGTAGGCGTCGTCGGATACGAATAGGACGCGTATGGATGGCTGTTTGTCGCGTACGATGAGTGGTGCGAAGGATGCGACGCCCGTTGTTGCTGCTGCTGTTGCTGTTGTTGTTGTTGCTGATGATGCCCCTGCACAGACGCGCCGTGGATCATGCTGTACCTTTTCCGCCGCTTAATCACAGACCGCTTCATGCTAATGGGTCGATGCACATGGTGCAGCTTGTAATAAAGGCCACACGCGTTGCAAATGGTGTTTCCGCTCTCATCGCGGCGCCACAATGGTGTTGTGTCCGTTTGACAATTGAAACAGAGCGTCTGTGCAGCGGCTTCCGAGGCTATAGGCGCCAGTGGCGACGCGGGTGGGTCATTGTTGCTGTGGGGTGGGTGGTGGTGCATAGCCTCGTAGTCAGCAACGTGCTCATGCAAATAAAAAACGATAAAAAGATGGGCGATATATACAAGGAGCGGTTGAAAAAAGAGTGGCGAGGGACGCGGGGTAAGGACGTTCAAACAAGAAAAAAAAATAAGAAGGGAAAGGAAGAAAAAAGAGCATGAATCGCTCCCCCCATTGCGCATGACACCTTAAAAAAAGACGGGTAAAGGGGCATTTGCCTATCAACACGGATGATGAAACTCAATTTCAACGCACACATTAAGATTTGCCTTGATCCTCGGTCCTTGCGCGTCCCCCCTTTTTTTCCCCTCCCTTGCAATGAGGGGACACTCTTTTTTTTTCTTTGTGTGGCAGTCGAAAGAGAGATTTGCTATCTTATCTATGCGACAAATGGAGATGATAATGCCGCTGCATTTGAAAAGGGGGGGAGTGCCGATTACCATTTTTGGCACGGCGTCAGCAGCAACCAGATCATTGTTCCCATGCCAAAAAAAAAAAAAAAAAAGCAAAAAGGCAAAAAAACGAGCTTTATCAGGTGTTGTTTCCATCTCGTGCGGAACGACCGGCTTCCAGGGACAAGGCGGATCTGAAGCGCAACGTTTGCCACGTTGGGCGGCATCATTTCGCGGCACGATCGCCAAAAGTGCCTGCGCGATGCCAGTTCCGTGCCCCTCTCGTCCACACCGTCTGTGTCACCCTTTTTTTTCATTCTTTTTTTGTCACAAGCAAACGCGCCATGCGCATGACGTCCCCAAGGCGCAAAGCGATGGTGATGGCGCGTCAGATGACCTTGCTTCTGCTGTCTTTTTAGCAAAAACACGCCCATGAAAGATACCACGAGCGATTTTTATTTGACGAGCAGTGCTTCCAATCGATCGATCACCTAAAAAAAAAGACAGACAGACAGACAGAGACGGCGTCAGCTTGGATCATCTGATGGCACGTGAACGTTCTCTCTTTTTTTCTTTTTTCTTTTTTTCTTTTTCTTGCGTACTTGTGAGATGTTTGGCCGTTGCTGCGCATTGACAGTCAGCATCCACGAGATGAGGTCTTTCAATTGGTCGGAATAGGAAGGTTTCGCAGGGAAGGACACTTTGCCGTTGAGGATGGCTAATGATAGCGACCCGCCGCCCTGCTTTTCTATGGTATACTCAAAGGGCGATGCGCCGTACGCCATGGCAAACACGGTGCACCCAAGCGACCATACATCCACCTTGGCATCCAGTGTTGCAGTTTCCTCGACGCTCATGAGCTCAGGGCTGCGGTATGGCATGGATGAATGCTGCTCGGCGCGCTCCTGGCACTGTTTTGCCTGCTGCTTATTCGTGAATGTCATGATGGCAGGCGCTGCCGAGCCAAAGTCCATCAAAAGTGGCTTGCCATTGTCTGCAATGACGATGTTCCTGTAAAAAAAAAAAAAAAAGAAAAAAGACAAAAAAAAGGTCACGACGCGTCACGCACTTTTTTTATCTTTTTTTCACTTTTTTCACTTTTCGCGTTTTTTATTTTCGGATTTCTCGCGCTTACCCCGGCTTGATGTCGTTGTGAGCCCATGGTACACCCTGTCCTTCCTTTGTCCGTGGCAGCCCTGGGCCATTGTACGTGTGCATCGTCTCAAGGGCCCGACTGATGTCTAAAAAGAGCCTATAGATCTGTCGCTCCTTGAATGACTGGCTGTTTGTGTGGTACGCCTCGAGCAAGTCTTGCAACGTGCCTCGCTTTTCACAAAAAAAAAAAAAGGGGGGAATGAAACGCGTCAATCACGTGTTTTTGACGATTTTATGTCAAATCGCATCTTTACCTCGTAGAATGGGAGAGCAATCAAGACGTTTTTGCCGCCACTGGTGACATCATCGACAACGGCAGAGTACTAAAAGTAAAAGAGACCATGGTTAGGATGAATTGACGCGAATAAAAGCACAATGATACCTTGACGGGCACAATGTGCTTGTGTTGGAAGAGCGATTGGACTGCGACCTCCCTCTGTGCCTGTGCCAATTGCTCGCTCATGCGACAGGGCATTTCTTTCACGGCATACAGCTCGTGCTGGGTGTCTTCAGCTAGGTACACTTGCGAGAACCCGCTAAAAAACAAGTGATCAGCCAGGAACATGACCAAAAGTATGCATTACCCCTGGCCAAGGAGCTCTTTACACCTTAGCTGCGTGTCTTGGAACTGGAATGTCTTGCGCGCGGTCGGCGCATACTGGTCTATGGCGGCGTTGACCGTGCTTTTGAGCGTCGAAAAAAAGGAGCTCATAAAATGGGGTGGTGGAAAAGCGGGAAGAGAGGCAATGAAATAGGGCCACAGGCGGCCTTTGAAAAGATATGAGTCGAGTGACAACGCGAGCGTGTCGAATTTTATAATATAGTACAGATGGTATGATGAGGGACAAACAAAAAAAAAAGGGATATCTAATGCGTGTTGACGTGTAATCATTGAGGCGGATTGGCCGTCAATTCATGCGTGGAGGATTGCGAGGCGGCTTCTTCATCAGCGGCGGGTGACTCGTCATCGGTGGCGGGTGGCTCGGGGTGGTCCTTGCGCCACTGTTTTATATAGTCGTTGATTTTTTTGTGCATCCATGCGCTGATAGCCATGGTGCCTGTGGTCATGACCGTGGTGATGACGATCTGCAGCGTCGCATTCATGGCCACGATCTGGTCAACACTCATGGACGTGCCCAGGATCACAATGGCCTTGATGGCAAAGTCTGCGCTCATGACAAACGCCCAAAGCGCCGTCAGAATGAAGCAGAACCGCTTGAAAATGCGCACATTGTTCCAAAGCCACTCTGCCGCGGGTTGTTCATGCGTCAACATCTCGCCTGTCTCATCGTCGCGTTCCATCCACCGCATATTGCCCGATGTCGACATCGATTGCCTGGCGATCAAGTACACCAAGGGCTGCATGGTGAACCAGCGCGTGCGGATCGGGATCAGCGTCACAAAGAAAATAAACCCAATCAAAATGTCAATGGTTGCGTCGCGAAACAAAGCCGCACGGACGTCGCCTGCCAATTTTTTTTTAAACAAAAAGAAAAAGAGAGTTGAGCTAGGTGCCTTGAATCTTGCTTCAATGGTTCTTTTTTTTTCATACCAGTGATCAACGAGAGCACACCCGAGCCAACAAAAGCGACAATCATAATCACGCCAATGGGGTCCACCCTCCTGTCGCGCCAAAACTTGTATGCGGTGAACAGCAACACAGGGATGCCGGAAATGACAAGTGCAATGAGGTCCCCGAGCTTGCCTCGTGTCGTGTAGTAGATTAGCAATGGTACACCAACATCAATCAACAACGTGAGGCCAAGTGCCCTGAATTGATTCCACATGAACGTCAACAGAGACCGCATATATTCCTTGCGCTCCGTTTTCTTGCGCGCTGCGGCTTCCTCAGGTGTCTCTGGCACCGCTTCTTGCGACTCGACCTCTTGCGACTGCTTTTCGACGCTCGTTCGGCGGCTGTAGGTATCGTCGGGCTGCGCTGGAGCTGTATGCACCGGGGTTTGCTCTGACAAAGGAGTCATGGTTGAAAAAGTATTATAATTGGCTTGCTTGGACATTGGAAAAAAAAAAGGAGACAAGGCTGCTTTTATAATGCTGCATAAAACAAAAAAAAAAAAAAAAAAAAGAAAGATGCAAGCGGTCGGCCGGTGCATTTCCATCCAAAACAGCAAATGGCTGTGGTGACACATGGATCCGGACACTACTTGACCAAAAAGGCAACTGGGCTGCCTTTCAGGGGGCACCTCTCTTGGGCCTTCTGCATCCCTTTTGTTTTTTTATTTGATCTGCGCTGCACCTGACAGATCAGGTCTTGGCACGCCTTACCTTCTTGGTAGAAAAATCAACGGCTGTGTTCCCCGGTCATGACAACATGGGCATCAGCCTCCGTTCAAATCAAGCAGCTGCTTTGATCTGGACAAAAAGCAAAAAAAAAAAAAAAAAAAAAAAATGCATTAAGCATGATTGGTTACCAAAAGCCTCCAGCTGCGGTGGCCGCATACGGCCGGAGTGTAGCTGGAAAGTAAAAAGTGAGCATGAGGGAATACGTTTAAGGCAGGCAATGTGTCGATCTGGCCACTGCGCCTCATCTTTGGTGTTTATTTCAAGCACACCGAGCCGATGCAACGGAACACGGGCCCTACTCAAGCAAAGACCCTTTTTGTGGTTTTTCTTTGGACAATATTTGGGCCGCAGCGTGCCCTGTACCAAAGTTTGTTATGAGTCACGTGGCTCATCTGCGGTTGCAAGACAGGAAAAATGCTCTGCTTGAGCTGACGCGCGCATCAATCCTGCCTGATAGGATCCAGAATGCCGATTACTCGCTTTGCATGCTTTTAAAATGGAGATTAGTTAAGCCGACGTCGAGAAAATCGCAACTGGAACCGATTCATACAAAATTGGTCATCTTTTAATGGATTTACAGCCTGCAAAGCAACTTATCAATTTGGCCATTCGACTCGAGTTATTCTCGTTCGAATGAGCCCACTCCTGGGTCACTGTGGCCGCTGGGTGATGCGCAATGACAATTTTCAAAATTAACCATTTTTCAATGGGGTACAGTCACGGATTTGAAAACGATGCCACGCCACTCAACGATATGGTAAGCGCACTTCATTCACCTATGAAAATCGAATAAAAATCAGGGTTACATTTACAGGTTTTCGAGTTTTCCGCGAAAAGCTTCAATTTTTCACTTCAACGCAAACTCAACGAGGATTAGCCACAGTGACTTGAAAATTATCTTATCAGAAAGAGCAGAAGTTAGCGCAAAGTGAACGTCTGTTCTCGGTGATGTAAAAAAAAAAAAAAAAAAAAAAAAAAAAGAGAGAGAGAGAGAAAAGCGAGCGACAAAAAGAAGAACAAAGAAAGCAGGACGCGGTGTCCTTTGAAAATATCATGCAGCTTGACGTGCAACTTGCCCAATCCAGAAACCATCAATCGGGGTTTGCTCGACTTACCCCTTTGATGGGACTCGGTCAAGAGCTTATTTCATGAACACGGCCTGGTCTGCTTTAACAACTGGACTTTTTCTGGGCTGGTGCGCTCCACAACGATAGTGCGGGTCACAACAGTCGTTAGCACCTTTATTTCAACACGCTGAGCCGCGATGACCTGTGAAATGACCTAAAAGACACGTTTTCCCGGTTTTGTGGGGTCCATCATGTGCTGCCGGCCGCGCTATTGGCATGAAAAGTGGCCCCTCTAGTCGTGAAAACGTGTCGAGACTGAGCAATTTCCTGGCATCTTGGTTTTAGACCTGATGCAACCGGCACCGCACGTGCCAAAAAATAAAAAAGCGCCATCCCCCCCCATTTTCTGGCAAATTGAGCATGGTCATCCGCTTTGAAAAGTTGCGCAAGACATCAATGCGTACGACGATTCTAGATGGCCACCGAGGTCCGTATTGGAACGGGTGCGCAAAACACGAAAAACGCAAAATCAACGAAATGGTTTGAAAAAGCAGGAGCACGGCACCGAGTATGCTCTTGGATGAGCTCATTGGCATTGCCTCATCCGCCTACATCTCATACCCAAGTTTCGGTGCAAATGGATAGTGGACGCGGTTCGTAAGCACAAACCAAACATTTTGTTGTGGCGGAGCCGCCGAACGAAAATTCCAAACTTGGGTCTCCAGAATTCCACCAAACTTTCACAAAAGATTATGCGCATGATGAAACCAACGAAAAGCTAATAAAAAAAAGCAATCCATCTATTGGGTCACGAGCAGTGGCCGATTTTCGAATTTATTTCAACCGCGAATTGCACGGGAAAGACACGTTCAAAGAGCGGTGCTGACGCGTCTATCAGCAAGTCACGCCCTTGGCGCATGAATTTGACGCGGCGCGGAGCGGATCCCACAGTGTGCGACGCGGTTTTTGACGCATCGAAAATGTACAGCCAAACGTTACCTCTTAATAAAATCAATCGGAGCTCGTCTTTTTCATTGATCACGCCTGGGCATGTACGCAGCAATACGTGCTCTTTTGGTGGTACTTTTTTTCCAAGCGCTGGGATCAACCTTCGCTGACTTTACCTTGTAGCAAAAATATGGCACAAAATGCATTTTACGTCGAAACCACCCAATGGACTCGTGGGTTTTATTTGATGTTCGTCGGTGAACGAGGTGGGTTTACCATGTGGTTGGGTGGCGTGGCGATCTGAGGACTTGAGACTGACCGTTTTCAAATCCATGACTGCTGCCCTAGGAAAATCCGTGATTTTTGAAAATGGTGATTACGCGCCACCCAGTGGCTGTAGAGCGTCGAGGGTGGGCTCATTCAAACGAGAAGCCTTGGAACTCTTAGTCCAAGAGACTGAATGGTGTTTGTAAATTGGGCTTTCATGAGCAAACGTGCAAAATGTAAAAAAAAAACGCACAATGCTGATTTTCTCGACAACCCACGTGATGCTATGCTTGTTACACAAACCCAAATTGGGGACGACGCCCACCGCGTCCTATCTATACGCGTTTTACTATGCAAAAAAGAGCAAAAAAGAGATTGCGCATTACAGCACCTGGTATTCCCGTGTGATCTCTCACCACAGTACTAACCAGGCCGTATTCTGGATCGCTGCAGAGATCGGACGGGATCTGGCGCTTTCAGAATCGTATGGCCGTAACATAAAAAATTACGAAATCGGCACACCTTGGTTTTTCTTCAAAAAATTTTGCTACGCCACTTTTACACGATTTTGATTGCATAGCGCATGCACAGGAGGCAGCCACGTGTCGGAATAGAAATAGAAAGCAAATCCGGTCATTTTGGACGCGGAAAATGCGGTGTTGAGTCTTGAAACCCCGTCATAGAAAAGCCTTTTTAGCAGGTTTGAGCATGGTGTGAGCCATTGAGTTGTGTGAGAAGCCGCGGAACGCCACGTGTCCCCTTTTTTATACCCTGGTGCATTATCATGCAAGCGCGCCAGATTCAGATGAGGCACGTCGATCGAACCAAAGAAAACAAAAATAACGGCCCTTTTACGCGTAACGGGACCGTGATTTCGGTCCTTTCTGCGCCGTCCGCTACAAAAGAGCCCGAGAAGGCGCGTGTCATCCCCGTGCCCATGGCAATGGCCCATGACCGAGGATACGGGCTGAAGAAATGCGTCCATGCGACTTTACTCCTTGAGATCGGCCATTGTGATTCACAGTGAGTTTCCGTGGAACGCGCCAATGAGCTTGTTGATGCATGTGATGCACAATGACAATCCGGGAAAAAGTAACACCTCGTACCACCAAGTTTGCGGCGCTGCATTGAAAAGCGCATCGCATTTGCCCAATTGATCCGCGCCTCCTTTTCTGCATACATTTTTTGTAGTTGTTGTTGTTGTTCCTGTTGATTTTCTGCCAATGGCTGCCTATACCATTTACACGGGCTGGTATGGGATCTTTATTGTGTTGCTCGTGTCCATTACTGGGATGCTTTCGACTTTTTCGGCCAACATTTACTTGCCGGCGTTAAACATCATCCAAAATGTAGCAAGAAACCTGTTTGCATGAATCAAGGCGTGTCTCATTCACCCATTCTCTGTCCCCCTCTTTTTTTTTTTGACAATGACAGGACCTGCAATTGACGGTGGAGCAGGTGAATTTGTCCGTGACGGTGTACATGATCCTGCAAGGCCTGGGGCCGACGTTTTGGGGCTCCATGGCCGACTTGTTTGGGAGGCGCCCCGTTTATCAATTGACCATCATCGTGTACATTGGCGCATGCATTGGCTTGGCATTGACACCCAGCTATGGTTTGCTGATTTTCTTTCGGATGCTTCAGGCGTTTGGTGTCAGCTCTGTTATCGCAATTGGTAAGCACTTTTGGGTCTTGTGTCACGGAGCCATTGGCCCTGCCAATCACGCACGTCATTCATCCAATTCATGATGATTTTTTAAAATCATTAGGCGCCGGTGCCATTGGTGATATTGTCGAGCCTGACAAGTAAGAATGCACCAAGAAAAAAAAAGCTTCAATTAAAGTAAAGAAGTCAAAGAAAAAAAAAAAGGCTGAGGTTTTGCCCTTTTTATGCCTAGTCGCGGCAAGTATTACGGCATTTACACGGCGTGCCAATTCCTTGGTCCGCCCCTTGGATCACTTGTGGGTGGCGCCATGTCGCAGACGTTGTCATGGAGGTAGAAAATGCCATTGCGTCGATTCTGATCCCGTGTGGCTCACTTTTTTGGTTTTTTTTGCAGATGGCTATTTTGGCTGCTTGTGATTTATGGAGGCACGGTGCTTTTTGCGCTATTTTTTTGCCTTCCCGAGACACTGCGGTCACTCGTGCAGGATGGCTCTGGCTATGCAAATCCTACGCCATGGCAATGGCTGCAGCACCGGCGTCGCGTGCGCAGTCACGCGCAAAAGCAAGAAAAACAAGACGTACAAGATATCGAGGAGCAAGAAAAAATGGAAGAGCGCACACCCGACACGCCCGACACGCTCGCGGACGTGCCATACGACGACGACGACGCGTCGATGACGCGTGCCAGCTCACCTTCTCTTGCATTGACGATTTTGCAGTCGATGGCCAAGCCATTCTTATACCTCGTGGAAATGGACGTGCTTTTGTCGCTGATTTACATCGGCCTGCACTACGCGGTCATGTATTTTTACCTGACGTCGACAACGAATCTGTTCCAGGCGCATTTCGGCCTGAATCAGGTGCAATTGGGCCTGTGTTTTCTTGGGACGGGGTTGGGAGGCGTTGCAGGGTGCCTTGTCGAGGGCCGCCTGCTTGATCGTGATTTTGCCGTCACAAAAAAAGCATACCTGGCCGAAAATACCCACGACGACAGCCAATTCGACAATGGCAAGCTGCCGCGTAACTTTCCGCTGTTTAAAGCGCGTATGCGCACGGGCTGGATCCACTCGACGTGCATGGCCATTGTCACGCTCATCTACGGGTGGCTGTTCCAGCTGCATGCGCCATTGGCCATACCCATCATTATACAGATTATAGGTAAAAAAAGAAAAAAAAAAAAGCGCGACTTGACCTACAACGTGCGCGTCTTCGACCAATTTGCACCTCCTAGTGGGCTTTTGTACAACGTGTTTGATGACCATGAACCAGACGGTGCTTGTGGACTTGTTTCCAGGTAAGAGCGCGTCGGCCACAGCAGCCAACAACATTTGTCGGTGTTTACTTGGGTAAGTACACGGTCGCCTCCCCCCTTCCTTTTTTTTGGGGTTAACTCACCCATTGACGTTGGATTTAGGGCTGTGGCCACCGTGACAATCGATCCGGGGTTCAAAGGCATTGGTGTGGGACCGATGTTTGTCGTTCTTGGCGTGATTTTGCTTGCTTCGAATATTTGCGTGGTGCTTCTCCTAATCTACGGGCAGCAATGGCGTCTGAAGCGCGAGAACAAGACCATGAAAGCCGAAGCCAATTGACGCGTCCTATATGTATATTGCATTTGCGACACAAATAAAAAAAAAGTGTATTCTTTTAATCTGATCAATTTGGAATCTAAACGGAAAAAAAGGGCTGAGGGGGGGAAAATACAGACACACAACAACGAGGAAATGGCAATAATTTAGAAAGTGGGGATAGTGCCCTTGGCTTCGCCTTGAGGGTAAGCAGGGCCGACCTGCTTGATGACGATGCCAGCGACGTATTGGCCGGCCTTGACGCAACGCGCGAGATCGGTGACGCCCTGGGCATAGAGACCCATGAAGCCGCCACAGAAGGCATCGCCGCAGCCATTGGTGTCGACAATGTCCTCATCAGCGACCTTGGGCGTGGGGTACGAGTTGACTTCCTTGCCAACGGCAACAACGGTCTCCTCGGCACCCTGGGTGATGACGACAATGCGAGGGCGGTCGTTGCCCTTGGGCAGCTCGGAGATCTTGGTGGCAATGGTGGCCACATCCTCGGTGTCCCAGCCCGATTGCTTAGCGTACGTGCGCGCCTCGGTCTCATTGCCCAAGATGATGTCCGAGTTCTTGAGAATGTGGTCCAAGCGATCCTTGAAGAATTCAGACAAGAAGGGTGCGCTCAGGTTCATGGCGAACGTCTTGTTGTTCTTGGCCGCGTGCTCAGAGATGGCAATCGACGAATTGTAGCCGCCATCGTGCGTCAAGAAGAAACCACCAATGTAGTAGTACTGAGCCTCCTCAACGAGCTTCCAGTTCTCGGGCTGCTTCACAAAATCATACGTGAACAGATCAGCGGCACCCAAGTTGGTCACAAGCGAGCTAAAAATGCCAAAAATACCAAAAAAATGAGAAAAATGAAATTTAAAAGGGGCTCAGAGCGTCAGAACATGGATTGCCATGCTTTCCCATGCTCAGCAAAACGGCTGTCTCTTTTTTTTACCGGTTGTGGCCAGTGATCAGGGCGGCGCAGGTGCCGGTGGGGGCAGATTCGATGATTTGGTAGTTGGTCTTGATGCCATCGGCCTCGGCGGCCTTTTGGATGATCTCGGCATAAGCATCGTTGGACACAGCGCCCATGTACACGGTGCTCTTGGGGGGCATGATGTATTGGGCACCACGCGCCGTGTTTTGAGCAGCACCACCAGCAACATACACGACCTTGTACGTGTCAACAAGCTCAGTGTACCTTTTTTTTTAAAAAAAAATCATTGAGCTGTCAGAACCACCTTTTTTCCGCAAACCGTGACCGTGTCAATACTTACAAAGGCATGTGTTCCTCGGCAGCCAAGATAGCATCATTGGCCTTGAGCTTGTACTTGGTCAACAAGTCGTCGGAGACGCGGGCCTGAATATCCAACAGGGGGTTTTCCAAAGCAAGAAGAGTGTAGGGCATAGTGTGTGTGTGTGTGTTTAGATAAAAGAAGAGAAAGAAAAAAAAAAAGGTGAATTTGGCGCGCCGCACTCCCTCTTTTCAAAAAGTTTTTTTTTGTTGATGCCCCAGACATGATCACCTGCCCTGATTGGCTGAGTGAGACAGCCTCCATCTCTTCAATGCATATGAATCCAAAGTACCTCATTTGGCTCTTGAATGGCCCCTGATTTCCGCGAATTGTATGTGAAAAGACGGACCAACCCCGCCACGCTTAAAAAAGAAAACCAAAATACTGGCCGGGCGTCAAAAAATTAGGCAATTGTCACCAGGAATGTGTGAAAGCACGGTGCCTTGATTTGGTAACATTGAGCTATGAAGCATCTCAATGAAAACCTACAAAAACGCGTCTTTGTGCTTTGCTGGTCCTTTTTCGAATCCATCTTTTTTTTTTCTCAACGTTTCCGGGAGCATATGGGCGTGTTTGATATTTACAAATGTCGTCGCTGGCAACCATGGGCGCGTCTGCTCGTGCTCAGCGCGATTCTCGTGTTTTCGCTGCGATGGATCATGACGTCACGTCAGCAAGCGGCGATCCACGACTTCAAGCAGGAGATCAAGGCTGTGCTTGAGAATTACAAGATGTTTCCGCCACGCAACGGCGTCAACAATGGCGGTGTGATTGATGGGATCCACCAATTCGGCATCATAGATGATGGCAGACATGACAACAAAGAGGATAGCGTCGCCGGGATTGTTCAAATCGAACAGAGCAAGTATGGCAAAGCATTGAAGCCGCCCGGTCACAAAGACAGGGTCAAAGCTTGCTTTGTGATTTTGGCGCGCAACCAGGACGCGATCAAAATGAAATTGGCGGTTCGCAGTCTGGAAGATCGCTTTAACCACAAATTCCATTATCCGTACGTGTTCCTCAACGACGAGCCATTTAGTGAAGAATTCATAAAGATGGCAAAGGACGTCATCTCATCAAAGGCCGAATTTGGTTTGATTCCTCTGGAAGGCACACCTGAAGCCCAAAACATGACGTGGTGGGGCTATCCGCCTCACATTGACCTCGACAAGGCCCGCGAAGGCCGCGAATTTATGATGAAGTAAGACGAGTTTTTTTTTTAAAAAAAAAAAGAACTGTGTCGTGACACCCTGCATCGCGCTCAAATTCGTGTTGTGTCACGTGCCGCGTCTTACGCGTCGGCTCTCCCCCCTTCCCTTCTCTAGACTTCCGCAGCCGCCCGCCTACGCCATAAATGAAGTCTATCGACACATGTGTCGCTTCCAATCCGGCTTCTTTTTCCGCCACGAATTGCTGAAAAAATACGACTATTACTGGCGCGTCGAGCCTCATGTGGAATTTACCTGCGACATTGACTATGACCTGTTTCAATTCATGTCCGACAACAAGATCAAGTACGGCTTCAATATTGGCTTGTACGAAAACTTGTATTCGGTCCCCTCGCTCTGGAAAGAGACCAAAAAGTTCCTGGAAAAACATCCCGAGATGGCCAAGTGGGACAATGACAGCATGACCAAACTTGTCACCAATGAAGACATGGAGAGCTACTCGGGATGCCACTTTTGGTCCAATTTTGAGATTGCGGCACTCGATGTTTTCCGCAATGATCGCTACATTGAATATTTTAATCACCTGGATGCTTCTGGCGGCTTCCATTATGAAAGGTACAGATTGGAAAGGGAAGCGTGTGGAGCGCGCATTCACTTTTTTTTTTTTTTTTACAGATGGGGCGACGCGCCAGTTCACTCGATTTACACGGCCTTGACTCTCAAGAAGCACGAGATTCATTTCTTTGCGGATGTTGGCTACGTGCACCGACCAATTCAACATTGCCCCATGATGCCATGGTATGATCCCAAGTGCATCTGTGACCCAGACAAAAGCATCGACTGGTCCGGTGGTTCCTGCTTGCTTCGTTACAAGGACATCAAGGAGGACTTTATGCCCTTCACCGAGGAGGCCTACTTGGAACAAACGAATCCATATCGCATCAAAAAGACAATCGTGGAATATTAACGATAAATAAAAGAGATTATCAAAGCAAAAAGAGATCCATTTTATTATGTCATTAAAAGTCGCTTCATGAGGCCGCGGCCTGGACGCGTGCTTGGCGGCGCTGCTTGACATCCCAATTGTACACACGCGCCGTGTTCACCTCCATGGTGGTGATTTGATCGCGCAAGAACGCCAGATCTTCGATTGTGTTCTTCAGCGACGTCTGTGCCGTGCTCAGCTTGGAATCCAAAAGCTCAATGGCCTCGTCAAACTTGTACTCGAGCATCACATTGGCACCAAGCCAAAGGTACACGGTGCCAGAAGGCTCGATCTTTGCCTGGGCATATAGCGTGTCATTGAGCTCAAAATCGGTGTGCACGGGCTCGCTGCTGTCCTGCTTCTCGACCAAGAATTTGACCATGGCAATGGTCTTTTCAATCTCGGGGATCTTGTCCTCGAGTACCTTGCGTCGCTGTAGCAAATTCACTTCCATGAACTTGTATTTGCTGCCGTGCGCGAGTAAAATGCAAAAAAAAAAAAAGAAAAAGTCATTAGCAAACGTGGCCGCACCATTGGGGAAAAGATCATTACCTGACGGCTTCCTGGAATTTTTTCAACACAACTTCCACGGGCTCGGCTTCCGAGACGTAATCTTCAACACGTTCCTAGTCATCACACACACACAAAAAAAAAAAAGAGAACATCCGTGAGTGATTTCGTCCTGTCGTAGCAGAAAAAAGGCACTTTTGCGTGTCAACTTACTACAAAGGGCGAGCGTGGGATGCCTCGAGGGTTGTTGGACACATCGGTCGCGCTACTCATATTGAATTTACAAAGAAAATGTTAAAAAAGAGAGCAAAAGTGTCGGTTTTCTGGGTTGACAGGTCAAAAGGGAGCCTGTTTTTCCCCTTTCAACCTCCGATTCGCAGGCACATCAAACGCGACACGCTACGGTACTCGGAAGCATGCGACATCCACGCGACATCCCCCACGACTGTGACATGTCTAACCCTTTGTCCACCCAAAAGGCACGCTTTATACTATTGCACGATAATGATGCGTCACAGCGCAAGTTCCAGTCTACCAAAAGGCATTCAATTTCGCAAAGGAAAAGTGATGCACGTTTTAGCCGAATTGATTTGCCGTAAGAAGAGTCAGTGATAATAAATCAATAATGCACGGCACAAAATCATCACAATTAGCTGCCATTTCTAAAAAAAAAAAAAAAAAAAAAGTGGACGCGTAGCATCCATGTACCTCAAGACCTGTTACTGTATACAGTACTGCAGAATAAAAATTGATAGAGAAAGCGAAAAAAACGCACCCAAACGAGCCGCTTATCATCTTCTTTCTTCTGAAAAGGTGAAGGAAATGCAACATTTAGATTTTAGAGGGCACTCAAGTTACATTTCGGCAGCAACGATTGATGCGAAAAATATGAAAACTCTTGGAGCTTAACGGGGAGATTATTCTTGCACGGCATTTGGCAAGAATTTCAAGGTGGCCAGAAGCCAAAATGCCAAATACCGGTAAATGCAATAGAACTAGCAGGAAAATGCAAGGTCTGTTTCGCAATGTTAAAGAAATTTGTCCGCTTTTACGTAGTAAGATAATGAGACTGAGCCTCCTGAAGCGCGCTGTAATTTCAATGCCTGCAGGCTGCAGCAATGCACTGCAATCTGCAATGCACAAAAGCGTACACATTTACAGTACCTTTTAATTACAGTAAACATCAAAAGCGTGTTTTTCAGACTTTGCCGGCGGCCCTCGTCGCCTCCAGAAATTTTTTTACAGTCTGCTTGCCAGCCAAGCAATACCTACTAACAGTAATGATCAAGCCTGCGTCACGGCGGCGTACTCTAAAGTCTAAACTTGTACAGTATCTACTGTACCGGTATAACAACCAAATGCTCAAGACGGACCTGGCCGATTTTTTTTGCACTTGAATACTGTATACCAAAAACATCATATTTGTACTATTTTGTATTCATCTGCATACTGTACGTATCATCTGCATGACTGACCCCGCTCAAAAATACAACTAGCCGCATCGAATTCAACGCAAAGTTTGTAACAAAAACGCTTGCTTAAAACTCGCAAGCGCTATGACCGCTTTTAAAAAATTCAGGGGTCACATATTTCAATCTCAGAAAACGCCAAACTTGGGAAATTTCGAACTCCGAGTGATCAATACATCCCAAACAGGTAACTCCAACTATTTGATATTGGCAGAGAAATTGGCAAGTCGCCCCAATATCAGAAAATGGCCCAAAGAATGACGCATGAACGGCGATCGACTGGGAAAATTGCTTACTTCGGGCAAAATTATTTTGCAAATTTTAATGTTTGACACTTCCAAATTTAAGTGCGTGGATTGCATGGAATTTTATTTTTTTCATTTTTTTATTTTTATTTGCGCTTTTTTGTGTGTTATGTTGATGAGTGGTGGGCAGCAGCAAGCTGATGAAATGACCGATGCAAAAATTTAAAACCCAAACTAGCGCGCTGCAAGTTATTCCATTAGATGCTTTGCCCTCCTGTTTGTTAGTAAAACTGCCATAAAAATCGGGTGTTGGCTAGACTGTTGTCGAGAAAATAAATCGCGATCAAAGATTTTGATGAAAAATTGAATTTTCTCTTCGAGTTTTTTTAGCCATCCATGATCCATCGATGAAACCGGTCTCATTCGATAGAGATTTACTGTATCATATCATATAGTAGTAACAGCAGGTGCTTACGACAGTTAAAAATATCATGGGTTTACCGGTATGATACTGTACAGTACTGTACAGTACAGTACTGTAATTTTATTGTTGTCGAGAAAATGGAATTTAAAATTTTATGAAATGTTTGATCGGATTATTTCGCAAGAAGCGTACAAAAAAAGTGATTCATCGGGGCTCCAAGAAATTGCAAAACGAGCACGATCGAGATTGTCTCTTTCTACGGTAACAACGGTGCAGCACTCGTGCACATTTCATGAATCATGATGATACAGTAGCACTCAGTATAATATTTTGAAGAAGACCCACCCATGATGTCTGAAATTCTGAAAATGTCAATATTGATCTGAATTCATCTGCACAACAACAACGGCCCAATCGTCCCCTGGTTTTCAACGTCGCACGACTCTCTGGAAAAACACGCACGCGCCAAATTATTTATCCTTGTTCAGGGGTCGTTTTGATCCTGATGATATTTTGGCCCTAATTTTACGCAGCAAAATCCATTTTCTCAGGACTGAGAAGAGATTTGTTGATCTCTGCAAAAAAACTTCATGACATCGTCGGCGCTCCGTGTTCAGCATCCTCCTCTATGATAAAATGTTGTATGATACTGTAACTCAAATAATAAATGATGATACTGTATCATACAGTAAATAATACTACTGCTGAGTAGTACGAGATGAGCAAGAAGATTCTCCGGCGGGCGACGCGCCCTGCAAAAAGGATCCTTTTTAAGGTTTTTCACTGGGCCGCTCAAGGCTCAACGCACTCAATTCAATTCAATTCAATTTCAATTAATTCATCTTGACATCACGCCCATGGAGCGACCGCAATTCACTTCGAATGGACTGAGCGATGAATTGAATTATGGCCATCACAAGTGAATTGAATTGAGTCTAGGAAAATTCAATTCATTTCGCCCATTGAGAAATACTGTAAAAAACCCTAATCCTTTTTGAACTTTTGCACATTAATATCGTAATTCACAAAGCATTTGATCTGTCCATGTTTCGTTCTCAAAGGACAGAAAGGGCGTGCTGCGGATATCTTACCGTACCAATAATTCACTACTGCAAATTTATACAATTTTATTGGCGAAAGTGGTGATGACAGCTAGACACGAAAAACGAGATTACATCTTGGCACCCATGAATTGACCGACCTTGACAGATTGTCTAATACCAAGTTCAAGCATGATTTCTGTACGTCAAAAAAAAGAAGAGTGAGCATCTTTGGGTGCCATTGAAAAAAAAACAGCGTCTTAATTATGCATACCTTCACTGCCACCGGGGATAGCAAAGGCGCGGACTTCGCGGTACAGGCGCTCCACCTTTTCACCCTGGCCGCCACGGGTGTAGGACAGACCACCAAAGATTTGCGCCGCTTCACGCGCGCAGTATTCAAAGGTCTGGGACGCCTGGGCCTTGCACAGAGCAATTGGACCGCCGAGTCGCAGCGCTTGCAGCTCCATGGGCATGTGCTTTGTCTGGTACACGAGCGCCTCCAGCCACGCGTGCGTCGCCTCAACTTGTCGGATCATGTGGGCCTAAGCAGCATGCAAAAAAAAAAGAGGGGCTGAGCACGCGGCCGGAAGAGATGCATCGCAAAATTTGATTTTTTTTACCATCTTGTTGCGAATGACGGGGTGCTCAATAAGCTTCTTGCCAAAGGTCTTGCGCTTGTTGCCATACTTGATGCACTCCTCAATGCACACACGGGCAAAGCGGTTGGCCTGGATGATGCAGCCCACGCGCTACAATTTTTAAAAAAAAGTAAGTCTCTCGTCCTTCCGTGACGTCAAGTACAATCATCACGCGCCACGTCCTTACCTCGGGGTTGAAATCTGATCAAAAGTAGACAGAAGGAAAAAAAAAAAGAGGGGCATGTGATGAGTGATCGCGCGATCGCGCGTGAATTGTGCCTCGTTAGCCGTATTGTCATCTTACTCATCATGATATACTTGAAGCCATTGTTCTCTTCGCCGATCAAGTTGGCCTTGGGGACCTTGACATCCTCAAAGGTCACGTAGGCTGCGCAATGTTGGAGAGGATGAGTTGACAATTCGTGTTTTCACGATTTTACGCTTTTTTTTTTTTTTTTTTTTTTTTTACCTGTGCCGCTGGACCAGACGCCAGAGCATTGCATTTGTGTGGTCTTGACACCGGGCATGTCGCGCTCAATGACCAAGAAAGAGATGCCGCCAAAACCGGGCTTGCCGGTGCGCACGGCCACGGTGAAAAAGTCGGCAAAGACTAAAACGCGCGATCAGCCATCATTTTTTTCTTGCTTTTCGTGGCCATTAGCTTACCACCGTTCGTGATCCACTTCTTTTCACCGTTGACGAGGTAGTGGTCGCCCATGTCCTTGGCCTCAGTGACCAAGCCAGCGACATCGCTACCGCCGGAAGGCTCGGTGATCTATTTTAAGCAAAAAAGAAAAAAAACATGAGTGTCACGCTGACGCTCCTTTTGCTGGCAAGATGGAGGCAACTTACACACAAGCAGATGTTCTTTGTGCCGTTCAAGCACGCGGGCACGATGCGCTCTTGCAATTCGCGCGATGCAAAGTGGATGACGGGACCAATGCCGATACCCAGACCCTATAAATTCCCAATTAGACGCGCGCGCTCGCTTTTTTTTTTTTCTCGAATAGGTCTTACACCAACAAGGCCCCAGGTGACACCACCCGAGCCGCAGCGGGACAGCTCGTCCAGGACGATCATGCGATGGAACGAATCAAACTTCTCGTAGGGGACACCGCCGGGCATCTCGTAAGGAATCAGATCGGCGTTCTCGACCTCGTGGATGCAGCCGGCAAGAATACCAGCTTTGGCGGCCTTGATATAAAACTCGCGCGGTAACTTCTTGGCCTCGTCCCATTCGTGGCAGAAGGGCGTCACCTCCTTGTCGACGAATTCGCGCACAGCCTTGCGCACGGCGCGATGCGAATCGTCATAGTAAGGGCTACAAATGTATCACAAAAAGGGAGATGAGCGATGCGGAATAAAGGAAAATGATAAAAAAAAAAAGAGGGGCGTGTGGCAATTCTTACCTATACCAGTCTTGGTACCTGGAAAAAAAGGTGAAGGAAAAAAAAAAAGTGAGACAAACTTCGAAACGAATTTCATGCATGCGCAGCTTGAAATGGGTGCTTTATCATTACCACATGGGGTCGCCATAGGGGACCATGTCGCCAAAGGGCTGTGCACCGACCATCAAAGGGTTGACGTCCTCGACGTCATCCGTGTCGGCCTCCTCCTCGACACCAGAGCCAACGGAGCCGATCAGATACTTGGCGCCGATCTTCTCGAGGACACTGGCATTGTGGAACGAGTCGAACTTCTCCGTGGCATCGACACCGGCGTTTTTGAGCAGAATCTTCTTGCCGCCAGGGTGGTCGGACAAAAAGTTGGTAACGTCATACACCTTGTCGTGGATAATGACCCAGCTGGCGACGAGGCGCGCGCAAAAAAAAGAGGAATTAGGCCCTGCTTTATGCATAAAAACGCGGTTTTTGGTCTCACACACACTCTCTCTTTTTTCTTTTTTTTTTTTGTCGCTTACCAGTCGTTCTCAGCAGTGTGCTTGGCGACTTCTTCGACAGTGAAAGCTTTGGACATGGTGATTTAGAGACGTGTGGAGAGTGGGGAGTGGAGAAGAAAAAAAAAGGACAAAAAAAAAAAAAAAAGAAAAAAGTGAGAAAAGAATGCGGAGTGTGTGCTAAAAGAGCGGGAGTCCCGCAGGGCGTCTTTAATATTCACGTGGCTCCATTCAACCCTTGGTTGAGATGACCTCACCACCTGCCTTTCACTAATTCAAATCCTCACCTCATGTGAAAAATAGCACGCCCATGGACTCTCACAAACGAAAATGCCAAATTCCACGCTTGGCTTCCCATTGGTCCCACACATTGTTTCTTTCTGCACACTTTTTCTTTGACTTTTTTTTTTTTTTTTTTTTTAAAATAAATAAATAAAAAAAAAACTTCTTGAAGAGAGTGCCGTCAAACGCTTTGGGGATTGCCAATTTGTAGCGCAGTTTTTCATTTTTGCCTATCATTTGCTGATTCGCGCCCAACGAGCTGGGAATTCGGGGGTAGAGCGCGGCTCAGGGCCATCCATTTTGCCTCGGAGAAGGACCCTGTTGCTCGTTTTGGGCAATTGATCTAGTGTCATTGTTTTGGACGCAATTGGCAATGCGACATCACGATCTGCGGATAAAAAGCGATGCAGCTTGGACCACGGATGGCCTGGCGGGCGCGCGCGCCACCACCCCATCCATTTTGCGCGCTCACACACCCATTGGAAAATTAAAGGAGTAGAAACGGTGCGCGCATCGACGTGAAATGCGAGAATGGCCGTAAAATGACCCGATTGTGGTTGCCCCGTGTTACCCAACGAGGCTCTTTTGCAAGCAAGCGCCTTGTTGGTCACTTTTTTTTTTTTTTTTTTTGCTGTGGCCCAATTTTTTTTTATCATATCACCCCATTCGCACCCGTGACACATCCTAGACCACATGTGCTTATTATGCAGCGCTGACGCGGGACTTTTACGTGACCTTTTTTTTTTTTTTTTTTCCATCAAAGATGCTTTGCGATGCCGGCTTGTAAAAAGGATGGCAGGGACCAAGGTTTTGTCGCGCGTGTTTAGGTTTGTGCATCTGCAAAAATAAATAAATTGTGTCGAAGCACGAGCATTTCTGGCGCGCGCAGTCGTCAGCTGACGTCCTCCCCTCAACCTTGTTTTGGCCGCTTCGTGGCACCCATTTGATTTTGCACACGCTTTTGAAAAATGAAAAAAAAATCAGCAGATGATCGTATTTTTTTCGCTTTTGTGGAGAAACGAGCGCGTGAGAGACGCGTCAAATGTACACGTCGCCCAACGTCATCGTCCCATCACTATACTTACAAATGATTAGGCGCACTTTGAGAGGCAAAAGACGCGTGTTTTTTTTTCAAAAATTTTATTAGGGAACGTGCTTAATTTTTGGGATGAAATGCAACAAGTGAATGGGTGAGACATTAAAACGATTCTCGGAAAAAGGGGGGGGGGAAGGGATGGAGGAAGTGTACAGAGAAAAACAGAGGAGCTACGGGCTATATAATAGGGAAGAGAGAGTGAAAAAGGGAAAAAGAAGGGTATAAATGATGATTTTTGTGTGTTTTCTTTTTTTTTTTTTTGTAATCATTGGGGTGTGGATGACTGGTTATAGTAATGAGGATTGAATTGATTGGGAGGATGGTGAGGTGTCATGGGCTGAGGCAATTGCGTGGGCGGTGGTGGCGTATACGAGGTAGAAGAGGGGAACGACGCGTATGCTGCTGGTTGATAATAAGGTGGGCCAGAATGGACGACCGGTGGGTAGCATGGCTGGGGCGCCAATGGCATCAAGGGAGGCGGATGAGCGGGAAAGGGGTGAGGTGGTGGAGGCGCAGCAGCATGGTGGTGGGGGTGGGGGTGTTGATGATGAAATGGTGGATTTGGCATGGGTGCCAATGTGGGTGGTGGTGGCGGTGGTGGTGGCAGTCGGATGCGGATATGGTTTGTAGCGGGTTGTATTGGTGACAATGGGCGCATTGGCTGCAATTGGGACAGCGATGGCGTTTCCTGTGCCTGTGAAGCCATTGGCGTGGGTACAGCGTGTGAAGAGATTGCAGTGGGCGGTGGGGCTGACGCGGCCATGGCCAATGGCCGGATGGGCGTCGTGGAGGATCGCGTCGCAGGTGGCGAGATAGGTTTTGCCGTACCCTTGGCACGACCCCCGCGATTGGCACTCTTTGGCGGGCGCCCGGGCCCTCTCTTTGGCTTTGGCGCGTGTTCGAGCTCCGGCACCGGCTCGTGACGCTTTGTTGGCGGTTCAAACGATTCATCGGTGCCGTCATTTTCGATTTCTGGCGATTTTCGCTTCTCGGACAGGATGTTGACGGGTATGCGGACCGTGGTTGCCGTCTGTGCAGTTGCTGCGGTCATGCTGGAGGACTGGGGTGCAATGACGGCATTGCGGATGGCCTGTGGGATGCGGATGACGGCCGAATTGGGTGAATTTGGCGAATTTGGCGACTTTGGCGAATTGGGCGAACTGGCGGGATGGATGGGCAATCGGATCGGAAGAGCGTGTGGCGGCGGAGATGGGGACACGTGTGGTGACGCGGTGCCAGGCAATAGCGCAGTAACGAACGACGGCGCGGCCGCGGCAGGCGAGGCCGGGGGTGAATTGGCCGACATGGATGTTTCCCTGGAATCGGCCATTTTTGATGATGCAGGGGGTCTTCCTCTTTTGCGGCCGGTAGGCGGGGTCAATTGAGCCTTTGCGCCCCGCTTGAGGCCGCGTTTGATGGAGGCTGCGGTGCCTGGGAAATGACGCGCTTGCTCATCTTCAAAATCCTTTGTCTTTGCGCGGCGTTTTTTGCGCGCGTCTGGGGCATACTCGGCCCATTCGCTGCGCAATGCGTCCCTGATGCCTGGCCTGTCGAGCCAGGCGAGGACCTGCGCGGCATTCTTGCGATTGTCGGGATGTGCTCGGAGGCAAAGCAACAAAAGGGCTTTTGAGTGCTTTCCGGGGACTTCCTTGTCGATGCGCGCTTCCATGTTGGCGTCGTCGCGCACAATGTCGCGTAATGCGCGCAGGTCATTATCGAGAATGCCGTGCCACGGCTCAGTCGATGTGAACACCTTCCAGATGAGTGTCATGATCGAATACATGTCCTCTGCAAAGGGATTGACGAGCCACGGAAGCACATTTTGATCCGTTCGATTGCGAGGCAGAGTTTGGATCGACCGATAGTGTCTGTACCCATGGTCTGGCTTGACACGCACCCAAGGCAAATCCATGCACCATTGAGCCAATTCCTCTTGATTGCGCGGCATCACCTCGCCCTCGTACTGATCCAATGGCACCAAGTCGGGCGCACGTCGTGTTCGGGGTGTGGTCGTCGAGGGGGGTGTCGATCCCGTGGCCAATTCGTCCTCTCTCGTGCCCGAAGACGTGCTACTGGCATCGTCGTCGGGCTTCGGCTCGATCCACCATCGCTTCATCTCGTCCGGCGTTAAAAAGATGGCCTTGCCAAAGTCGATCAGGTACACACGCGCGCCAAAGGTGCCGTCGGCCAATGGCGGTTGATCACGCGCCTCGTCCACCATGAAATTGACTTCGGACAAATCGCGGTGCGCAATGCCCTCGGCGTGGATGCATTCGATGCATTGGACCATCTGGCGCACAATATCCATCTTTTGGTACGCTGTCAATGCGTGGTGCGAGTGTGGATGCGTGTATTGCTTCAAAGTCTGCGAATAGCGTCGCATCGAGAGCCCAATGAGATCATCCGGGTTGTCCTTGGCGTGCAGCACCTCCAGGATCTCGCCAATGTGTGGCTTGCCCTTCAATTTCAACAAACCAACAATTTCGAGCGTGCGCTGCGATGTCGTCATGCGCTGGAACGTCTGCACCACCTTGGAAGGGTCGTTGTGCACAAATCTCACTTGTTTAAAGTACCCTGCCGCGTCGGCATACAGCTGCGTGTGCTGATAATACCGCTCCACGCTCACAATGTCCACTTGCTTCTCCGTAGCCACTAATTTTTATGGGAAACGAGTCAAATGGAGTCTATTCTTTTTCTTTTTCTTTTTCTTATTATTCTTTTTTTTTTTTTTTTTTTTTTTTTTGCTTACGCTCTTTAATCTTGTCAAACATGATCCGAGAGTGCTTTGAATACTCGTCGCTTGTGACGGGATTTGGTGAGGCATCCGATGTGGTTGTCGAGGACGAGGTGGAGGTGGTCAATGGTGGTGCTTGGTCGATTAAATTGTCTGGAGGCGTGGGTTCGATGGTTTCCACGGGTTCAATGGGTTTGCTGGCCTCGACGGTCGCGGGCGAATTGCTGCGCGAGGGTATATCTGCAGTGGTGGGCTGCGACGCATTGGGTGTGGGCAAGGACATGGGCGAAAGATGCGATGCGTGCTGTGTTGTTGCTTGTTGTGGTTGCCATGGTGCGAGTGCTCGGCGGAAATCGCGCATTGGCTCGCTTTCGTCGTCTTTTGCGAGGCGTGTCGCGGCTGCTGGGAGGCTCAGCAGAGAAGCCGTGAGGGTGGATGGCACGTGAATGCGCCGGCGGATACTCAGCGGGATGAATTTCGTCCATGTTTGCGTCATGTCGCTTGATGCGCTGAAAAAGGTGGTTGCTTGACCGACCAGGACGCTTGCCGTCCTCTTGTCGTTGTCAAAGTCCCACAAAAGAGCCATTCGACAACCGGAGGGCAACGTATTTGCTTCATTGCGCAGGAACAAGCGCGGCAATGGCTGGGGACGTGCCATCCTCGTGGAGGATTCGATGATTTGATGCAGTGCATCGTGTCGTGCTTCTGCTAGCACGTCGGATGAGAGGGACGTCACGAAGATTTCCCTGTCAACAGTGAAAAAAAAAGAAACAAAAAATACGAGAAATGGTGAGCCATGATCGACGATCCATGATCCATTGATTCATTGATTCATCATTTGTATTTTTACATTTCATTGTCCCATGGATGGTCGCCTACGGGTGTGAATTCGGGCACACTGGGCGGCGATCTAAGTGGAAAAGCATCGACAAAAGCAAGTTTGAGTGATTAATAGGGACCCGATGGCTTCCAAACGAACTTACATCGGCTTTTGATACATCGCATAGGCCTGCTCAAGAGCCATTGCCGCTTGGTAGCCTTCGGTGTTGGGCGCCAGGGAAGCAAGAGAAGGCGCCCAGACGCGGACGAGGTCGACGTTGAATTGTTCCCAAGTGATATACTTTTGCGCAAGCACGTCTTCCTCCAGGCGAGCGAGATCCGCGGCGCACGGCGGCGCAGGGGACGAGGACGAGGTGGAGGACGTCAAAAAGACGGCAAGGAAGCTGTATAAAAAATTGATAGCGTGCGCACAAAGACGCAAAACGTGGTCGGTCACCTCCACAGGCTTGTCATGAGGCGGGTCGGTCGTCGCCATCGTTGGAGAGCTTTCCAAAGACGTTGGGGTGGTCATAAAAAGCGTTGCGAACAATACAAGCAAGCAAGAAAAACAAGAAAAAAAGAGGCAAAAGAAAATAAAAAAGAAAAAAAAAACGTCGCACTTCCAAACTGGCCTGCTTGTTTTTCAGCTAATACAGAAAAACACACAGAGGGAGAGAAGGGAAAAAAAACACACAATAAAAACACACACTATGGCTTTTTTTAAACAAAGCACAGGTGTGGAAGGTGTGTTCAAAGGGGAAAACGGGGGAAACAAAGGGCAAAGGGGACGCTCGTTAAACGTTTCGAACAAAGACGAAGAAAAACAGAATCAAAAAAAAAAAAATGAGTCGCCCATTGAAAAAAAACAAGACGCCAAACTTGCCAATTCGTGTTGTGGCCCAGTCACATTGCGCAACTCCGTGCGATCACATTGGCTTTTCGTCCTAGCAACCGCAGTAACCATGCAATCATGTCTCTGTCGGACCCTTTGCTAGCGCCACGTCATCATCAGACAAGTGCCTGGCCAAAGGATGGCCTTGAGTGCCCAGTTTGTTATTTTCGAGGTGATTCAAGGGAATTGGAAGCTTGAAATGACATTCTACTGCCTTTTGAAGCTTCGTGCAAGGAAGAAGACACAGGAGACAGACAAGGCCATGCGTTGACTCGATGCATCCGGGCAGGTGGTGGTGGACAAAACAGCCTTTCGAATTGCTGGATCGCGTGCTTGCGCACACATCATGTTTATGAACTGGAGCCAAGTCCATCTTTAAAAGGAAATCTCCGCTTTTTTTGCCCTTTGCTACCAATGCGACATGTCCGAGCGCGCATGGTTGGCTTGGGACAAAAGGCGCAATTATTCAACAATGGCGTTTTCATGCCAATTGATCCTAATTTTGTTTTCAATTGTCGTTTTAGCAATGAACGGAGCTGTCTCTTTGTCTTTTTGTCTCCTTGTCTCTCTTTGTTTTTATACGCCTTGACGTCCATTGGAAATCGACGCGTATCGACGCGTCGCGTCTCTCGATTTTACCTTGCCACCAGCGCGCCCACGCGTCACCCAATTATAAAAAGTCTCGCCATTGGCCGGCATCCCTTTTGTATTTCATGATGAGAAAGCTGTAATTGATTTGTCTATGATTTATTTTGCGTAAGAAATGAGTGTAATAGGCATAGAAAACGATGAAGATGAGGGCCAAACGAGGCAAATGGGAGGAAAATCTATTCTCTAGAGATGTCACGACCCAAAAAGGTCTTTTTCAACCAGTCGGTGATCACCAGCACACGATTGCGGCCGGAGAACAGATTGGAAATGTACGCCGAGCGCCAGAACGCGTAAGTGGCCACACCACCCGACGCCACGTTGCCTGGGCCAAACGGAAGGTCAGCAATGGCCTTGTCCGAGCCGACATAACTATTTGTTACATGAAAAAAAAGAAGATGATCAATACACTGGTGCTATTTCGCGCTTTTTTTTTTTTTTTTTTTTTTTTTTTTTTTTTTTTTTTTTTTATTACCATAATGAGCCTTGGTGCGAATATTGGAAGGGTTTGATCTCCTGGGCCTTTTGCAGCTTGCGTTCCTTTTTCTTGCGTTCCTCGTCGGTCATGCCGGCCTCGAGTTCAATCTCGAGACGCTCGCGCACGGCCATTTGCTGGAACAGACGTGCGAGATACTTGCCCTGCTGGGCGGCGACCTGGGCGGTGGGCGCATACTTTGTGGCGGTGGCGTCGCCGAGGGCAAAGATGGTCTCTGAGCCTTGCAGGCGCAACCAATCATCGACAACGAGGCCACGGCGCACATTTTGCGTGTCGGGGAACTTGGCCATCAGATCGCGGACCAAAGGACGCGACGTATTGCCCGTGGCCCACACCAACAGACCGTACGGGATCACCTCTTGCTGCCCGTCGGGGCGCTGCACGACAATCTCCTTTTCACGCACCTCCTTGACCATGGTCTTTGTCAAAATGTTGATGTTTTGCTCCTTAAACGTCGACTCGGTGTATTCGATCAATTGCTTGGAGAACGCAGGCAACACATTGGGCAGCGCTTCCACAAGTGTGATCTTGAGCTTGCCAACAAGATCAGGATACCATGCCGTCAGATCATCCACCAAAAAGTCGTGCAATTCCGCAGCATACTCAATCTATTTGATAAAAACAACAACAGTGTGAGCTCATTTGCGCGTGTCCGGAGCCACGAAAAAAAAAAAACTTACACCAGTGGGACCACCACCAACAACCGTGATGCCTAGTCAAAAATGGTAAAAAAAATGAGTTTTGGCCCATTGATCCTCCTTTTTTTTTCTTGTTTCCACGTTACTCAGCAGGCGCTCAATCTCCTCAGGGGTCTGGTCAGGGAAGCCGGCAGTCTCAATGCAGTCCATCAGCTTGGAGCGGATCTTTTGCGCGTCCCACACCTCCTTGAGGAAGCAGCCAAACTCTTCGACACCCTTGATGCCAAAGGTCTGGTTCGTCGCGCCAACACCGACAATCAAATAGTCGTAGGGAAGCGTCGTCTTTTCACGGGAACCCTTGATATCCGAATTGTCTGTAAAAATAAAAAAATGAGAGGAAATTCTGTTTTTTGCCCTCTTTTCTCTTTTTTTTTGTTTTACGTACCGACAATGGTGATCATCTTTTGATCCGGGTCGATTTCCGTGCACTCGGCCTCGTACACCTTGACGGCGCGCGACTTGTGGCGGGTGATGAAGCGCAGGGGCTCGAGGATCGAGCGCAAATCAATGGTGCCGACCGTGCAGCTGGGCAACAAGGGCGTGAACAAAAAGTAGTTGCGAGGCGAGACCATGACCACATTGTACTCGTCCGTGTCAATCGCCTTTAAGAACGACGTCGACGCCCAGCCGCTGCCAAGCACGACAATCGTCTTTTTGCTCGGATCGTGATCCGCCTGCACCGCGGGATGGCGGAATTCGTACATGGCTAATTAAGAAAGACAAAATGAGAAATTGGAACGGTCCAGGAGCAACGCTTTCGCCCTTTTACCATAAGCGCTGGTGGCCACAAACGCGACGGCACCGACCTTGACCGTGGTTTTAAACACAGTCCACTTGGACCACGACTTTTTGGGCGTAGCAACCGTGCTGTTGAACCGACGCGCACCGATCGCGCCCGTCAGCTGGACAGATTTACGCAAAGAAGATCCTGTAAAAACGAAAATAGAGCAAAAATTGAGGTCAGCCGTCACAAAAAGGTCAAGAGTTGCTCGTTTTTTTTTATCGTACCAGCAATAGCTCTGGTGGCAGCTTGCATTTGCAAAGTAGAGGAGAGAGGGGTGGAAAAAAGGGAAAGACGAGGGAGGAGGTGGCTTTTTTTTCCTGGTTTGCAAAGAAAAGAAGAAGAAAAAGAAAAAAGCGACAAAAAGGAGATAAGCAAACCGATGGCCGAAGAGATTGTCATCAGTCCGCTTTTGGAAATCAGCTCGCTTGTGAAAAAAAGAAAAAAAAATATCCATTCAGGTTGGGGCATTTTAGTAGCCACGCGCTAATTTTCTTCCAAATGTCCATGCCTCCCTTGAGTCATCGTAGTTTTGTGGCCAATGGCGGCCATTTAAACCTCGTTTCCTAACAACAGGAATCGATGCTCGGCCAATTGCCCGGAAAAGCCATGGCGGCCGCGGAAAATGGCAATCAAACTCCCCTTTTTTCCTTTTTGTCCAGGGACTACAGAACACCAAGACGATGGCACGTCAAATGCCATTGGCACACATCCATACGCGTGGCCCGTGCCATGCAGCTATCTTTAGTCCTCGGCAAGAGCCGCCCACATAGCCAAAATGAGCGTGACACGCGTGTGAAATCAGATGACAGGCGCGTGTCACCCAACCTTTTTTTTTATATTTCGCATGATTGCCATCGATTGCCCCTCTCTTTGCTATGATGATCGTAAAAGGTAAAGCAACGTGGTCGCTTTCATTTGAGCACTTGCCCAAGCCTCTAGCCTCAAGGATTGCCGCGGAATCGCGTCGTAAAGCATACGGCAAATGGCAACGCGTGGGCAGGACTCGATTTTTGAAAAAAAGACCAAGTTTTGCCTGATTGGCTCCAAACTTGTACCACTGGTACTTTGAGTGAATGCTAGTTGATTGAGATGCAGAGCGCCGCGAATGGCTTGATGGGCGTCGAGAAAAGAGCATTTACGGTCGTAAAACATCTTGTTTTCAAATCTCCATTGCTCGCCACTTGTCTTGGGCAAAGACAAAAAGTTGGATGCGCTGGCAAGTTCACGGGCAGATATACCTTTTAATATATCGATCGAGCAGCGCCATCCACTGGGTGTCGCGTGGCCGCGCGTCAAACCCGGGATAAAAACGCGCTCACTTTGTTGTGCGATGACACGACCGGAAAACTCGCTAATCTTTTGCCCAGGACCTTCACAGGTGCGCACGGTCGGCCTCTCCGGGATGACGCGAATTTACGGCCACTGAGATGAATTTTCGTCGACTTGACCTTGAGCCAAAAAAGAGAGGGTTTGCCCCTTTAAATACAACTTTCTCGGCACAGAGCGGACTTGGCCACCCCCTTGCCCGCGGAAAATCAACAAGTTAGTCAAGGTGCCTGTGCACACCGAGTCTGGGAGCCGATGGCGGTAGTCGATGAAAATCAAAGAGGTGCATCCATGAAAATTGACCCTTTTTATAATAGGGTGCCATGTGGAATATACGCTGCACACGGCGGCCAAAGTAGGCTCAAATCAGTCGTATGCATGAACTCTTCCAAATGTATCAAAATAAAACAATAAATGATGGATGTGTCTCGTAAAAAATCACAATTGGCGTGAAATTCGATCATGTCAAAGGCAGCTCCCTTTTACGTAGTCGATTGACCTCAATTTCAAACCAGTGGTGGTTGATAATACAGATAGTCAGTGATGTCAGGGTCTCGTGGTTGCTCGGATAGCACAATCTTGAGATTTATGCGTTTGCTTTGTCGGGCAAGATTATTCTGTCTTTTTTTCGATGACCTTGTCCTTCAGGTCCCAAATTTGAGCCTTGTGCGTTGTGTTTTTGTTCGTAGCTTGCTATATAATGTGTAAAAACGATGGCAAACTAGATCGTGGCCCATAAAATCGTGATTAAATGCGGGGGGTTATCGTTTTATGGTTGCTTAACAAAAAAAAAAAAAAAAAAAAAGGACAATATACAAGGAATCCAGTTGTCACTTGTGCGAATCCCAGCGCTTCTCTTTCGATTGAGTCCACTCTTGGATCACTACGGCTACTAGATAGCGGCTAATACTTATTTTCGAAAATTGCGAATTTTCCAAGGGTTACCGATCATGGATGTTGAAAATGGGCCCTCGGATCGCCGTGCCCATTCAATCATGCTGTAAACACACTCTAATTGCCGACAAAAATGCAATAAAAATCGGGGGTCTATTGACTGGTTGTCGAGTAAAACGCAAAAAGCCTGCGATCCCTTATGTCATGGTAAGTTCAACGAGGATTGGGCGCAGCGCCTTGAAAACCGTGTCACCAGAAACAGCATGGCTCGCTGCGCATATGGACATCGACAATCGATGAAAAAAATTTCTGGCATTTTTTACACGGTTTCAAAACCATCGACAATTTTCGACGCGTGATAAAGCGCGTCAAATGTCGAGTTCCACGTGCCTGTTTCTCATCAATCCATGCACATGAAAACATTTCTTGCTAATGAACGCGTCGGTGCAGCTCTATTGGGCCCGTTTTTCCATGGCATTCGTTTTTTAAAGTTAAAACGATAATCGCCCATTGCTCGTTCATGGGGAAATAGACCTCGCTCATTTTTGTCGCTTTTGTCGTTTATCCATCCGTTACATCTTGTGTGCAAATATGGAGCGACTCTTGCGGCCAGAATGTTCAATTTTGGGCTGAGTGCTTGACACGGCTTATTTTTCATATTTTCGTGGGGCGACCTCAAAATCATCGCAACGACCGAACTGTGAGCGACAAAGTGGTTGCGCCACATAAGCTCTGTCCAGTCCAATGACTGTCGACTGCACTGGATCATGAAAAAAATGCGCAAAACGCAAAAATCCAGAATTGAGCTTTGTCCTATATGGACATGGCATGCACGGCATCGTCGTGCTTTTTGGCACGCAGTAAAACTGTAGTACCCGAGAAAATGAACACGATGAGCAAGTTTCAATGCGTTTCGAATCACAGGATCTCGAGAAATCTGGATTTTGGCGTCCTTTGCCCACGTTTGCTCGATATGAGTGGCGCGAGGCCTCATGTCACACCTCTCTCCCAGGAGTTTTGAGGTTCTCACACCGCAGCAAAAGTGGCTACCAGTCAGCAGAGTGCTTGGACTTTTGGGGCGAGGCCTTAAAAGCGTGAAAATCGAAAAAAAATAAAGGCGAAAAAATCGACTTGACGGATGCCCAACACGGCGCAGGGTCGTGTGTGCAGGCCTAAAAAGACGACCGAGACGTTGTGCTCTCAGTTGATTGTCTTGGAAGGCATTCATGGCTCTGAGTGGTGCCAAAGGGCGTGAAACAAAGAAGCAGCGTGTTTGACCAAATTGGTCAAATCCGACCCCTGCTTTTTATAGCAATCATGAATGGCGTGTGGATCCAATGGGCATATGTTTCAGTTTTATGACGATCTGTTGCTGATTTGCAAGAGACCAATCTTTGTTGACCGTGATTTACACCATTTTCACCGTTCAACGAGCGTCGTCATCGCATACATCATGTCTATTTGGAGTGATGAGTGCATGGAGGGATGCAGGGCGATCATTGTCGCGTGCGTTTGGCGCGCAAGGAGGGGGCGAGGCAAGGGGGGGGACGATCAGGGGCATGCGCGTGCACGCTCCCCCCTCTTTTGTTTTTGTTTGGTTTCCCCCTTTGTTTGGGCTCACAAGAAGCAATTAAGAGATTTTTCGCGTACAGATAGATGATGATTTTTTTAATTGAATAGCATGAAAAAGATGAGGAGGGTGGATGAAGAAAAAGCGGTTTTAATGGGGGAAATTGCTGTCGTCGGAGCGATGGGAGGCGGCATCGTCTATGGGTGAATGGGGCGGGTCGTGATGCGCGTCCTCGGTGGCGGTAGTGCCGACGTCGTCTGGTTTTTGTGTGAATCCGGGGGACATGGTGGTGGGTTCCGAGGATGTGGCCGAATAGGGCGTGTCGATCATGCCGCCGGCAGCAGCACCGCCTGCAATGGCTCCAGCCGCACCTGCAGCGGCCGCCGTGGGGCCAACCACACCGGCCTCGGTGTACGGATCATAATAATAGGCAGACGGGTCCAAATACTGGTTGTTGGACGTGTAATGGCGTCCGCTGTCATAGCCATCATAGGCCTCGTAACCCAAAGGCGACGCCGCTGCCCATGCCTGGCTGGGCGACGTAGGATTACGCTGGTATTGGTACCCTGCATGGTCCATTTCATAGCCAGTGGCCGTGGCCGACGTGCCTGCAGCAGCGGCACCTCCCGCCAAGCCGGCATTCGCGCCGCCAGCACCCGCAAGACCTTCATCTTGCATTTCAAACGGATCATTGTATTGCTCCTTTCTGTTGTTACGTCGCTTGCGTCGCACAAAGAAAAACACGCCCGCTCCTAAAAATCCATCAAAAAAAGGGAGAATTGGCCTCGTTAATTTATGCAAAACGCGTGCCTACTGCACGCCCATTTTTTCTTGTATTTTTCTTTCTTTTTTTTTTTTTTTTTTTTTTTACCAATAAGAGCGACGCCAGCAACCACACCCACGACGCCGCCAGCAATGGCGCCCGTGTTGGTCCCACCAGATGAGGGAGGAGCTAAATAAAACACAAATAATAAACAAAAGAGGTTAATTGACAGCGCGCGTACGCGGGCCCAATTGCCCCCTTCCCCTTTTTCCTCATTATCCAAACTTACGATTGGTGGGTGCAATGGACGAAAAAGTCGATGTATAGCCGTCGCTGGCGCTTGATGAGGGCACATAAGGCGTGGTGGTCATGTCGGACGAGGTTGTGGGCGGAATTGAGCTCGGCGTGGTCGAGGACGATGGCAAGGACGTAGTCGTGGTGCTCGACAGGGACGAGGTGGTCGTGGTGGTGCTGTACAAGGACGATGTTGTCGTCGTTGTAGGTGGCACCGTGGTGGTTGTCGTTGTTGGAGGCACGGTGGTGGTGGTTGTCGAGGGAGGTTCGGTCGTGGTGGTGCTGGGAGGAGCCGTAGTGGTGCTGGGAGGATCCGTCGTGGTCGTGGGAGGGTCACTCGTGGTGGTTGGGGTGGTGGGACCCACGGAAGAGGTGGTTGGAGGATCCATGGATGAGGTGGTGGTGGTGGTGGTGGTGGTGGGTGGATCTGTGGTCGTAGAAGGCGGCAATGTTACTGAGGAAGAAGAGGAAGAAGAAGAAGAGGAAGAAGAAGAAGAGGAGGAAGACGAAGAAGGCGAGTCGGTCGATGTGTTTCGTTCTTTGGATGAGCCACGCGCGTCGTTTGTGGCGGATGAAGGCGATTCAGAGGAGGGGTCTTGGTAATTGGGACGATTCGAGCTGGACGATGAATCGCTGGAGGAAGAATCCATGAAAAAGAGAGAGGCAGAAATGAAAAGCAAGCGAAGGGATCCAGGTCACACAAACGTTTAGGCTTTCCGAATCAACAATTGACAGAACCTAAGGCAAGATGAACAAAGAAAAGGATCACGCGACGGCGAGAGGGAAGGAATTGACGGCAAAAGAAGGAGGGGGGATTTTTTCTCCTTTTTTCCAAGTAGAGGAAGAGAAGAAATGGAATTGGCCTGGTGTAGGCCAAAAATACGGGCCTCCTTTTTCATCGAAAAAAAATAAAATAGAAAAAAAAGAGAAACAATAGCAATGGCCATGGCCAATCAGGGGCAAGGCCAAGACGGCAATGCATCAAGACCCGCTAGGGCTCAGCAACAAACCCGGATGGATGGACGGATGGCTTATTATGATATTTTTGGCAGGTCGGCAATGCAAAAAAATCAGCCATGAAATCCCACCTTTTCCCGCTCCAAATATGGATGGATGGCGTTGACAGATCAAACCTCGGCGCAAACTTTTAGCCTGTGCGACTGTGGCGGTTATGGTGCCTGATTGGCCGCTCGGAAAACCGGTCGTCCTATTGCCGGGCGTTCCAAAAATGAATAAAAAGGAGAGGATCAGCGCGTTTTCGGCACTTTTTTTTTTTTTTTTTTTTTCACAATTTCCAATTTCCTTACTTGCATTTCGTTTTTAAAACGCACACTTACTCACCATGGACTATCAACACATGCTTGACCAGCTCCAAAAATCCATCCCTCCCAAGGGTGACTTGGAAAAAATCGCAAAAGTCGCCTCCATTGGCCTGGCCACGTACATTGTCACCAAGGTACGCGCTTAAAAAAAAAGCAAGAAATGCACAACACTGACGCTTATCTCTTGCGTAGAAATTGTATGATGCCTACTTTGGCCCCTTGAGCCACATCCCTGGCCCCACGTCGTGCCGATTCTTTGATATTTCGCGCACCAAATTGGAAAATCCCCAGGGCGCAGGGTAAGCACGGCAATGACGAAATCAGCCGCGCCTCAATTTCATGGTCATCTGACGTGCACCGCCCCTTGTTTTATTTCTCTCCAATGCCAGGTATAAGAAGATCCTTGCCATGCATGACAAGTATGGCCCGGTGATGCGCTTGGGCCCCAAATCCATTAGTGTCGCGGACAAGGATATGATCAAACAAGTGCTTTCGCAAGACGATTTGCAAAAAGGCGAGGTGTATGACAGCTTTAAGAGTAAGTAGTGAGACAAGGAACCAAAATGGGCAAATTGAGGCGCCAATTGAGGTGCTGACGCGCTTTTTCCTGTTTTTACCAGAAAATGACACGCACACGCTGTTTTCGACACGCGACAAGGCCTTCCACAAGAACCAGCGTCGCCTGATTTCGCCGGCATTCTCCATCAAATATCTCAATTCGCTCGAGGAACTGATGCACGAGGTGATGTCCACCATGCTCAAGCGCGTCTCGTCGCAAGTGGATGCCAATGGCGGCAAGGCTACATCCGTCGACGTGTGGCACATGTGGCAAACGCTCGCTTTGGATACAATTGGTAAAATTCAAAAAAAAATTGAAAAAATGGCGATTGACATGCAAATTTTGCTCTCTTTGCAGGCACCACTGCCTTTGGCCAGTCCTTCAACATGATTGAGAACGACTCGCACCCTGTGCCCGATTGCATTGCGCGAGAAATGCGCCTTGCCAGCTGGGTAAGGTCTTTTTTTTCTTTGTGCGCAGCCAAAAGCTCATCTTTTTTATTTTCCAGGCTGCCAATCATCCCTTCTTGGTCAAGCTGTTGACCTTTGGCCGCACCATCAAGACCAATCCTATTATTCTTGACGTAAGAACGCAAAAGGAAAAAAGCGAAAAAAAAGAGAAAAAGAGAGAAAAAATGCACATGCTGCGCAAAAGAAAAAGGCTGCGAGCAAACGCACGTGCCTGACACACTCTTTTTCTAGTTCATGGGCAAGGTGATCAAGGAGCGCATTGAGAGTGGCAAGCGCCGCAACGACATTTTGCAAATCCTGCTGGACACCAAGGAATCCAGCAACCCCAATGACCGTCTGTCCGACATTGCCATCATCACCGAGACCGTGCTGTTCCTCATTGCCGGTGTAAGAAACAAGAAAATAGAGAGAAAAAGAGAACCTAGAAGCGAATTAACGCGTCTTTTTTTATTTTTTTCAGAGCGAGACGACAAGCAACACGCTTGGATTTGCCATCATTGAGCTTTTGCGCCACCCATCGGCTCTGAAGCGCCTCCAGGAGGAAGTGGACACGCTGGAGTTGCCCGAAAATGGCGTGTTCCGCCACGAACAAGTCAAGACGTTGCCTTACCTCAATGCCGTCATCAACGAAACATTGCGTTTGGACGCCATGGCCGCCAATTCCATTGAGCGCATTGCCGACCACGACGTTATGTTGGGTGGCAAGCTTTTCATTCCAAAGGGTACTTCAGTGGCCGCCAATGTAAGAGAAAAAAACGTGCTTTGTGCGATTGAAACCTATTTTGACGCGTTTTTTTAGGTGTACCACGCTCACCTGAATGACAAATACTGGCCCAATGCTTCCAGCTTTGAGCCTGAGCGCTGGCTGCCTGACGCGCCCGTGCCTGCGGCCACCGATGTGTTTTTCCCCTTTAGCATTGGCAGCCGCAATTGCGTGGGCATGAACTTTGCCAAGATTGAGATGCGCCTTGGCCTGGCGTCATTCCTGCGCCACTTTGACATTGCGCCCATCCCGGCTGAAATGGAGCAGGCCAAGGACGTGCGCCACTTTATCACCCTCACCGTGGCAAACAACAAGTTCAATTGCATGGTCACGCCTCGCCAACATTAGAATTTTATATATCCTTCTATTTCATCCCTCGTCATCTCTAAATAAACTATATACACCTCATTGATTCACACTTATCATGCAGTATACATACTTTTTTCGAGTAAACAAAGCGATTTTTGGATTTTTAGTCGTTTGTCGAATCGATTGACAACCCATCAATGAGATCAAGGCATTCTGCCTGTGTTTCCAACGTGTCTCGTTCAAGTGAATTCACTCGCACGACCTTTTTTTTTCAAAAAATCACGTAATTCCCAAGATGTACAGTCAGAGATTTGAAAATAGTAAACTTAGGTTCTCAGTTTGCCACGCCCTTCAGTATAGGGTGAAAGCTTCTTGTTCTCTGGTAAAAACTCAATTAAAATCAATGATCCATTGACTGGTTTTGGCGTGAAACTCGAACTCCTGCAATCATAGCTTGTGAGTCAGCTGATGGACCGCGCTAGTTTTTGGCATTTTTCGCCGTTTCTTCATACGGGATTCCTTGTGTGCCAGTTTGAAAGAATTCTGAGAACTTGTTTTTTCGATTTTGGTTTTGGCACCTCGCCACGGCAAAAATTTGATTTGCTTGCGGTGCGCCCTAGCGCTATGTGACCACTCTAAATTTGCATCTTGCTAGGTATTTCTAGCCTGCTTTTTCACGCTGTGATGCGCGTCGAGGCTCTACAGTGTCTGGCTTGGCGGGATTCAACTGATTTGCCTCAATGGCATTTTTCGACCATCTCTCGTCCATTGAGAGTCATTGGCATCTCAATCTTGACATTGTAAATTTCAATTGTCCAAGATGACCATGATCCAAATTTGAGGAAGATTGATTTGCTGGAACGCCAGCAATGACGAATTTTGTCTGATTTGGCATTTTGGCGCTGTCTTGTTCACCATTGCTTGAGCTAAGGCGCAAAAAACACATAGTGTCTACTTTGGTCCACAACTAATCACGTGATGCACGACAAAGACAGATGATCTATTGCGTGGAAAATCGAGTACACGCCCATTAAAAAGGATTTTATTTGATTTTTGGTCGTGTTCTGGCGAATTGCATATTTTGCGGAATTTGAATCTTGATGCGAGGTTTGAATGGCGCACATCAGGGCCGAGTTTTGACGCATCCTTCATTCTCTCGCTTTTCTACTACTTTTTTATAAAAATGTCCAACGCCATCCGTATGGTAAGGCCAAAAAGGAGGCGCGGTGGGCGTTTCTCGTGTTTTGTGCTTACAATTCTGTATTTTTGCTTTTCGTTCGCGCGCTAGCTTGACAAAAAGGAGGAGCCCGAGGCCGAGGTCGAGGTCAAGTGGGCCGATCAGCAGCAAATCAATGCCTTTAGCAAGCTGAATGCTCAAATCGACGATCTGGAGGAACAATATGCCAAACTCAAGGTAAAACACGCGTCGTTTCATGCAAAAAGTATGCAAAAGTGTGCAAAGGACGTCATCTCACGGCAGTGGTGCTGTACCAATTGCGCCTTTTTCTATGATTTTAGCAAGAAAAGGAGTACCTGGACGACGTCGCCATGGAATTGGAGCTCGCAGACGAGGACGAGCCCGTGCGACACAAGGTGGGCGACGCCTTTGTGCACATTCCGGTCTCGGAGGCGATCGAGCGTGTTGAAAAGGACGCGTCAGCATTGGGACTCAAGCTGGAAGAAATCGAGAGCGAGATTGGAACCACCCAAGACAAGATGAAGGATCTCAAAAAGAGCTTGTATGCCAAGTTTGGCAACGCCATCAACCTTGAAAAGGATTAAATGCATAGAATTACGCAAAGAAAAAAAAATTAAACAAAATATCCATGGAGCCGCCTCAATTCCGCATTATGCACGCATGAAGATGAAAAGGGAGGTGCTGTCAAAGCACACAACCGCGTCTCAGCGCGTCAAATGCCCTCAAGCACTCTTTTTGCAGAGCAATGCACGATCCACAGAGCTTTTGGGGCCCCAGTTCGCCGTTCCACCCACTTTTAATTCATTTTTGATTTTTTTATTCGTGTCTATGAGTTTTGATAAGAAAATAAAAAGAGGAGGGGAGGATGGCTAGTTTTCATTGAGTCGACGCTCGAGTTTGTCGAATTCGGCCATTCCGATGGCCTCGTGCTCGTCGAGCACTTGCTCGACGGCCTGGACTTCCGGGATATAATGCATCATCATGGTCTCAATGCCATTTTTGAGCGTGACGGTGGAGCTGGAGCATCCGCGGCAGCTGCCCTTGAGCTTGAGCTTGACGATGCCGTCCTCAAAGCCGCAGTATTCAATGTCGCCGCCGTCCTCCTGGATGGCGGGACGGATGCGTGTGTCGAGAAGCTCCTTGATCATCTGGACCTCCTCCGAGTCGTCGGGGTGGATGGCGGTGTCGCTAGCAAGCAGATCCTCCTCATTGAGCATGATCGGCTGCCCACTGGCAAAATGGTCCATAATGGCCGCGTAGATGTCCGGCTTCATGAGCGACCATTCGGTGCCGGCGTCCTTGCTGATCGAAATAAAGTCGGGACCAAAGAACACGCCACAGACGCCCTCAATTTGGAACAATGTCTTGGCCAGCGGCGACTTCATCGAGCTACGGATGTCCAGGAACTCGGCCGTGCCCTTTTCCAGCACCGTCGTCCCCGGGATGAACTTGAGACTGTCGTCATTGGGCGTCGTCTCCGTCTGAATGAACATGGTGCGCACTAAAAACAAGAAAAATAGCGAAAATCAGCAAACACGGCCCTTTTCGCTTGGTTCTTGGGGCTGGTTCTCTTCTTGCCCCTTTCCTACCTTGCTGAATAATAGCAGGGCGACCAGTTGCCAACAGCGTCGTGCGCTGTACGGGCTGTGTCAAGAAAGAACGACGCGGAAAAGGCTTGGCGTGGTATAAAAGCGAGCGACTTTGCGTGCAGGTGCGCTGCAAGAGGCGAGTGGTCAAACGAACGGTGGCCATGGTTGCAATATAAGGATCAAGAGGAAAAAAAAAAGACAAATGGCTAAAAGAAAGGCAAGGCTGCCAAAAAAAATGCATTTTAAAGCTTGTTGATGAATCTCCGCTCAACCCCCGGCCCCCACGGCACGCCATGATGGCCCCCCCCCATCACCCGCCTTGTCATGCGCCAGCTCTCTCTCTTTCCAATTGTTTTTTTTTTCCTCGTGCAATGCCTCAGGTAAAGCGATAAATGGCGCCATCCATTTGCCACTTGCTCACCTTTTCTTATTTTTCTGCTTTTTGTGCGTTCCAGGCGCCTCCTTGTCAAAAATTTGGTAAATGTCGTGGTTTGTTTTGGATGAATTGGCATTGACTAACTAGATTTTATATGGCAGCCTGCGCCATTCAGGACTGTCTCGAGCGCAACAAGTACCAAGAGGACAAATGCCGCAAGCAATTGGATGCCCTTAAGGCTTGCTGCGACGCACTGCTCGCCAAGGGCGAGTCCAGCCCGTGTTGCCCTAAAAAGAGGAATAATACGGCTTAAATAAATTGAAAAAAAGGACCAAGCGATTTGTTGCCATTGAACACGTAGCCAAGGCCATAGGAGCTTTTTTTTTTGGGCTTTCTGGGCACGGGCGTCCTAGTCAGCACCAATGTGGGACACGCTGTTTTGCTGGGCAAGGCGATCCATGGGCGGATGTTGAAATGGAATTGATTTAAAGTGTGATCTGGTTGCCTTTTTCCCTGTTCCCCTTTTTTTTTTTCTCTCTCTCTCTTTTCTTGTTTGCACCTTTTTTTTTATTCTGTGACTATGGCCCTGAAACGGTTTGTGGGCATGCTGAAGAAGCTGCAGGAGAAACAAGACGACCACAGCTATCCAAAGGACCTGCTACGCCAATACCGCGTCACGAAAAAGACCCTTGGCGTCGGCTCGTTTGCTATTGTCAAGGAGTGTCTGCATCGTCACTCTGGCCAAGCATACGCCCTCAAAATCATCAAGAAAAGCGCCATTGCTGGTAAGGAGAGCTCCCATAGTGACGCGTCCAAGAAGAAAGGGGGAAGGAAAACGAGGCCATTCAATCCCCCCTCACTCATCATTCTTTTTCTCATTGCTCCAGGGCGCGAGAACATGCTCGACGTCGAGCTAGGTAAGTGGGAATGAGCTTTTTTTTTTGATTGTTTGCTCAATTCCTCATTTTTCCACCTTTTTTGCTGCGTTTAGACATCCTCAAGCAAGTCAAGCACCCCAACATTGTATCGATGCACGATCTTTACGAGACGGATGAGGCTGTGTACATTGTGACCGACTTATGCGGCAGCGAGCTCTTCCAGCAATTGCTGACAAAGGGCAGCTACACGGAAAAAGACGCCTCACATCTCGTCTCCCAGATTTTGCAGGGCCTTGCCTATCTCCACGACCACGACGTATGACACGGATACCCCATACACACGCGCTTGCGTCTATTTCACCGACAAAAAAATCCCGCTTCTCACATTGCATAAATTTTTTTTTTCAATTTGCAGATCATTCATCGCGACATCAAGCCTGAGAATGTAAGTGCAATGACGGCCCATGCGAAAGGAGCGTGTCGTTCTCATTTGACAATTATTTTTGTACGCTCTTATGATTAGCTGCTCTTCCAATCGGCCGCTGCGGACGCCCGGCTCATGATCACCGACTTTGGCCTCTCTAAAATCCTGAAACACCATGACGACATCCTGATGACGGCGTGCGGGGTAATTGAGGGAGCGGGGGACCGTTGCGAGGATGCAATGGCACAGACTGACACACTCATTTTGTTGCCAATAGACACCTGGCTATGTCAGTCCCGAGGTGCTTTTGCAAAAAGGCTACAATAAGCCTGCTGATCTATGGAGCGTTGGGGTGATCACGGTAAGAACACTGGAAAGGAGCCAGGAGGTTGGAAAAAAAGCATGTGTTGCCTTGGGGAAAAGGGGGGGGGAGAATAGACAAATGGGCCAATTTTCGAAAATCTGACGAGGTGCACCTCTTATTTTGCAACGCGTCGTCCATTGTTTAGTTCATCTTACTTGTGGGTTACACGCCATTCTATGGCGCCGGTAAGTGAGGCAATCAAACTTTAGAATTTCATGTGAAAGTTGCAAAACGGCTCACGTTTCCCTTTTTTTCGCGCTCCTGCCTTTTGTGTCCCCCCTTAGACCAAGCCGAGCTGTTTGCAAGCATCATGAAGGGCGAATATACATTTGATGACGAGTATTGGCATGATATTTCGGACCAAGGCAAGCGATGGGTCGCACAACAGCGAACGTCACGCGTTTTCTGACGCGTTTTTTCCTTTTTCTTTCGTTTAGCCAAGAATTTCATCGACGGGCTGCTTGCATTCGAGCCGTCCAAGCGCATGACGGCCGTCGAGGCATTGCAGCACTCGTGGATTGTAAAGACCCTGGAAAATGACAACACAGCAAGCCCTGCAAACCTGATAGGCAATGTGAGGCGCGGCCTGAGCAATGGGTACCTGTCGTTCAAATCGGCGCTGGACACGACGGGTGCATGGAGCCAATTTGACGATGACGACGATGCACAGGACATCAGCGACACCACGCCTCCGAGCCAGGAAAAGCACACGCCCGCAAAAGATACCAAAAAAGACTTTCAATACACGACCAATCTCATCAACCAGCTGCTGAAGCGGCCAAAGCCCACGCACGTGTGATAAGCCCAGCCAGCGCGTCGTTTTTTTTTTCTTACCCATTTGCCATATTGTATGATATTTCCATGCCTTACTTCTTATTTGCTTACACTTTTAGATCCATGCTTACTGACCTCCCTAATAAATCGTTGTTCTTGAGCTTGCTAGCGACATGACTGTCGACAATGGGAAAGAAATGCAATGGATCATGTGGCCGCAATTCATGGAATCCAAGTTTTGACGGAATCAGCGCGGGTTCCCCGGTCTGTCACGAGACATTCTGCGCTAGTCTCCATCGTTCCAAGCAAAAAAAGTCGGGTCGTGGGATGGAATTGGGAGAAGAACGACCACGAGGCTACGCCCAAGTGCATGAATCAGCTGCCAAAATTGTCAACTTGGATGAAACTGGGGAATCTCCAGCCAGCGTATTCTTTTTGCAAAGCCCAAAAGTGATGCTGGGCTCAGTAATGTTACACCAGCTCAATGTGGATCTCGGATTTGGATGGCCCATCGCCTCCCCTTTTTTTTCATCTTTTTCTGCTCTTGTGCTTGGTTATACAGCGCGCCTCTTTTTTGTTTCTCTCTTTCTCTCTTTTTTTCTTTGTTGTGTTTTTTTTTCCCCCTTCGTCGACCCTTCTTACCACCACGATACACGCACAACGATGGGTTCCGACAGTCGATTGGCCGATATTTTGCATAATCGCGATTTTGCCCTCACGCTCGGGCTCGTCTCGGTCGAGTGCGTGCTGATTTGTATTCTAGAGGGCATGGTCGTCATGAACCACTTGGGCCTTGTCAGCAACTGCAACATGGCCACGAACGTCACGGGCCAGGGTGAGTAAAAACGTGCTTGATTCTTGCGTTGTTCGAGACTCACGCTCCCCATTTAGGCGTCAGCGAGTCCGATTTGATCTATCACAGCCTGTTCATCATCAGTCAGGTCTTCCAGGTCATCCTTTGCGTGGATGCACTGGTGCAACGAAACACAGGTAGGTCGACGGAGGACCTTTTTGCCTCTTTTTTTTCTTCCAAGGCTCACATGTCGCATTTCGCTTTTTAGCTCAATTGTTAACACTGCTCACGTTTGGTCTCTTGGTTGTCGGTACGTGGCTTTTATTTTTTGAGGAGCGGACGACGAGGTCCGTGGCTGAATTAGGAAACTTACCCTTTTGTCGTCTTTTTTAGTGTAAGAAGCGCCGCTTTCCGGGGTCGCGCAAAAAAAAAAAAAAAAAAAAAAAATCAGGTACGCGCGTCGCCGCCGATCCTCACTGCCATTTTTGGGCTTCCCCGTTCTTGTTTTGTTTGTTTCACCAGGTATGGAGGTATCCAACTGCAGCAGCACATCATTCTGGAAGAAGCTGGATGTGGCGATGCCGCGTGGGCACCGGTTGACCCACGCTGGTTTGGCCCCAATGGCCGCCAGGACGCCCTAGACTATTTCGGACACCACATGCGCCCCATTGAGTATGCGATCATTGCCCTGATCCCCGCATTCTTCCTTGTTCTCGCCTTCTTTGGCTGGCGGCTCCGCAAACAATTCGCCTGGGACAATTATCGCAATTTCTCGGCGGATCTAAAGTAAGATCCACGCAAGAGCAGAAAGCAGAGGAGGGAGAAATTGACCAAGTTTGCCCTTTCTTTCAAGGATCAAGACGGCGCTGGTGAACTCGAGTTTGCTCATCACGTTTCTGAAGCTCGATTACTTTTTTGTGTTTTCGTTTGCGGCGCAATTGATCCCGTCACAAAAGCTGCAGTACGACGCGTCGACTACCGAGGCGATTCTCGTGTTTATACTTGGCGCCTTGGGTCTGACCATCAGCCTTGTTGCTGTATACAAGGAGTACAAGTACGTTTTGCCCGTGATGTTTGTTCTTGGTTGTGCGTCGGTGGTGTATTTTATCTACCGGCTCGCGCGTATTTGCGTGCCGCACCCGCCGGGCATGGACCCGTACCAATTCACGCGCAGCTTTTTGATCTTTACGACGGTGATCACGATTGTGCTGCTTCTGCTGACGCTTGCGACGATGGGCCGCACGGCGTGGTCCGTGTGGCACGGCGTGCGTGTCTTTTCCAACCCGGTGCGCCGCACAAAGGGCAACAATTATCGCCCTGCCTACGACGTGCCCATTGACACCCCCGACGAGCACCTCGCATTGGACGGCACGCTGCCTATCGACGTTGAACACTCGCCCATCAGCCCCGCGAGCCACCAAGAACTGTCGTACCACCAACTCAAGCAACTATCATCCGCTGCCGCAGCACCGCCAGGCTACCCCAGCGAGAAGCGCCTCATCGAATCGAATGAAAACCTTCCCATGCAATAACCAATGATTCCCCCCCTCACATCGTATAGTATAGTATGGGCATCTGCCCGCGTTTCACTTCTGTGGCATAATAGTAGTATCATAAGCAAAAAACTGTAAACGAATCTGTTTCGCCGATGTTTTTTTTTTACGCGCAGATCACATTTTCATGTTACGTACGTACGTACAGTTGTACTGTATTTTGGTGCTTTTCTTGTCCTTTGCATGATCTGATTGTTTTAAAACGGCATCAGAAGCTCAGAATCTGACGCGCACCGTTGCTTTGGTGCCAAGTGGCCCGCAGCAGTGCGCTACACTGCATGAAAACGCACACATTTGCGTTTAGAAAACGGCAAGGCGTGTTTTTGGACCTTTGATGACCTGTTGCGCCTCCAGAAATTTTTTTACAGCCTGCCTGCCCGCTGATGAAAAATGCGTCACTGCATAAACTACAGTCAGTGCGCGGGATGGGTGCGCTCGAGTTTTTTCGAGCCCACAAATTCAAAAATCATCAAATTTGGCCTATTTTGCATTTATTTCAACATTGGCTTGGCTGATCACGTTGAAAAATGACTGCATTGGAATCAGCGCAAAATTTGCAACAAAAAAGCTTAAAACGCCAAAGCGCTACGACCACCTTTGAAAAATTCAGGGGTCACTCAGGGGTCACTCAGGGGTCACACTTTTCAATCTCAGAAAATACCAAATTTGGTAAATTTAGAACTCCGAATGTTCGATGCATCCCAAACAGGTATCTCCGACAATTTGCTATTGGCAGACAAAATGCCAGCCAGGTTGTTGCCCCAACGTACTGTAGGAAAAATGTCCAAAGAGTGACGCATGAACGGCTACGTATCGACCGAGAAAAGTGCCTACTTTCGGCAAGTTTTTTTTGCAAAGATTTAAGGTTTGACACTTTCAAATTTAGGTGCGTAAATTGCATGGAATTTTTTTTACTGTATTTTTTTTGCAGGTTTTTGAGCGCTGTACTACAGTACGGTACTGTAGAATTGGCTGCAAGCAAGCTGGTGAAATGATGACCGATGCAAAAAGTTACGTAAAACCCAAGCTAGCGCCCTGCAAGTCATCCCATTACAAGATGCTTTGCCCCCCTGTTTTTTACTAAATATGAATAAAATCGGGGGTTGACTAGACAGTTGTCGAGCATATCGCCATTGAATTTTTTGTTGAAAAAGTGTATTTTCTCGGCCAGTTTTGATCAGATCGCCGTGACACTTGTTTCATTCGGTGGATATTCTTCAGCAGCAGCATTTGGCATGTTAAAAGCATCGTTGTTGGTTGTTATTTTTCCAGTTGTCGAGAAAAGCAAGTTCGAAAATTGATCCAAGCAATGTTTGATCGACTTTTGCAAGCGGGCAAAGTTCATCCATCGGGCAAGCAAACAATCAGGAAATGACACCCGAGTGCGTCTCTTTCGATCGATGCCATTTCACCGCGATCCACAAAATATTTTGAGAGACTCGTGCCGGATTTGTGGAAATGTCAGAATTTTGGATTCATCTGCACAATGACTCGGTCGACTCCTGGTTTGAACGGTTTTTCAAAAAGAGTCGCGTCGGTAAAACATTATTACAGTACTGTATGTGTAGATTTTGGGCCACCCAACCATGATGATTTGTGGCATTTAATTCTGCGTTTGTAAAAATGTTGAGATTTCAAATTCATGTGCAAAACGATCCAGTCAATCTTGGGGTTTCATGTTGTGTTGTTGAATAAGGCGCGGCGAAATATCATAGTCAAAGGGCAAAGGTTGGGAGGCAATAATCGATTCATGATTTGTGTTGGTCATCCATGGATTTGTGCCAATTCTTGAAAACGGTGCATGCCACGAAAACGACCCGATCAACATCTGGTTTTTTAATTTTTCTTTCAAAGAGAGACGCTGAAAAAGCCAAGTGGCAAAGTTTGGCGATGATCGAATCATGATTTTACCGCGAAATGAATTTTACAAAACGCGCTACAGCCAAATTTTCAGCGATGCTGTGCTTCCCGACAAACCACATGGTTGACCTTTGGTTTTTTATTTTTTTCTGAGAAGAGAGAGGCAACATCCACTACATGTAAAAGTTTCGTGGCGCTGCGATGAGCCCTTGCTTGACGACGAATTTTTTTCAAATTTAGAAAAAAAATAAGGTGGGTCAGGTCAAAATGCATCTGGAGGGTCCCCCGCTTTGAGAGGTTCAGGTCTCTCAAATCCGTTCGGCAACCTACACATTGGACATCTGAGAGTCATATCATCAGGTGCATTGACCCCTTCTTTCTAAGCAAATCTGCAATAAAACTCGGGGGTCGATCAAGCCGTTCTCGAGGAACGGGCAATCAAAATCAAATCTTAGAAATTGAAATTTCTGCATCACTTTTGTTGGCCGTACGCTGGTGAAACTGGGTTCATCCGACAAAGAATCGAATTCTGCATTTATTGTCACAGCAGCACGCCATCCTTTGTCTTGTCCATTGCCGAGAAAAACGAAGCTGAAATGTTTGATTGGGCGTTGCAAGCGTACAAATGTTGCGCATCGGCGTTGCCGGGCAGGGATAAAATGACCCCCTTGCGCGTGTCTTTCCACTTGTAAGAGTTAAGCCTGTTCGAATAGCAGCTTGACGCGCTAGAGACAAAATTGTGAATTTACGGAGCATTGTCAATTTTCTTGCCAACGGTCAGATCAATCCCCGGATTTTCCTTTTGTTCTGAAAAGAGAGAGGCCAAAATGCCTATACATATGTCAAAGTTTCGTGCAACTGAGAGCACTTAATGGTGCCTCATGTCGAATTTGAAAAAAGCAGGATTTTCCACCGATTTTCAAAGGGGCACATTCATGAAATTTAAACCGGTGAAAATTTGGTCCTCGTATCGCTGCGACATTCAAGCACATGGTACTGTAGAATGCATCCATTTACTGATGAGAATACCATAAAACCCAGGGCTCCATTGACTGGTTGTCGCGTAAAGTGAAATTTGCTTCGTAATTTTCCCACAAGGCTATCTCGACGAAAACTGACCGCAGATCCTTGAAACGCAGCTCGTAAGAACGAGCGTAATCTGTTGCGTACGTGACCATCGATGATCACGTCAAAAAACGAGTTCCACACAGAATTAACGCGAACAGTTCGTTTGCGGGGCAACTTGGACGCGTGAAAAACCGCTTCACGCTTTAATTAAAAGGCGCCTGCTTCAAGTCAAATCCATACACTTGGGGCTTCTTTCGCTAGTGGACGCGTCGGCGCGGCTCCAAAAACGCGCTCCTGCGTGCCATTCGTCTGCAAAGTATACTCCAAAATCACGAATCGCTTGCCAACCAGCAAATCAACCTCACTCCTTTTTAGCATCGTTCGTGGTTTCTCCCTGCGTTGCCTCTTATGTGCAAGTTTGGAGGAATTCTGGAGACCCATTTTTTCGATTTTGATTTTGGAGCTCTGGGATGGCCATTTTTTGATTTGGTCTAGGCGCGCCTCCAGGGCGTTGCAAGTCATCTCATTACACGCTTTACCCCCCTGTTTATTCATAAATCTTAAATAAAAATTGCAGATTGACTAGCCGTTCACGAACAAGTCGCCATGAAAGAAAATATCGTAAAAAAACTGGTTTCTCCGACAATACGCGTCGCTTTCCAACAGCGTAGCTCGGTTTCAGGTCAGTGGCCAACCGATTTATTGCCATGGAGTGATCTGTGCGTATGTCGTTCCTCTTTTTGAAGAAAAAAAAGATTATGTCTCGGAGAAGGGAGTCGATGGTTCTTCTGTCGCATATGATGCCAGCTGGCATACGGTATGAAACATATTGTTTTTGCCATGCGAAGGGATTGGGGACACATGCACGCGTCCAATGTCCAGCGCAGACGCATTTTTTTCTTTTCCTGCCCTCAGGAACGCGCTGAGTGCAAGGAGAAATGTACATCCAGGTTGTGCCTTTTTCAGGCTCGATCTGGAGCTATGGTAACGGCCTCATGCGTTTCACGTGGAGCGCGTGTTGCTGTTATCTGCGATGAATATCGCGTATTGGGATCGAAAGGGCCATTTTTTTTTTTTTTTTTTGCTCGCGCGATACTGTAGACTTGGCCACCGCAGCCCATCTTGGACACGTGCGTATATGCATGTGTGCAGAACCCGATGAGCGCATGAATCGCACACGTCGCTTGCCGATGCGCCCCTTGATTTTAAAACAAAACGTCGCGATTGGTTTAGAAAAAAAACCTTGAGGAGAGGTGGGCAGAGATTGATTTGCCCTTGTGTGTCATGGTAGCCGGCCAATGGCGGCGCGTCTAGCTTGAGGAGTCATTTTCACTTGATGTGCACCCGCCCAACCCTACTCTTTCAACGAAAAAAAAATGACATGGTGGCATTTTGACTTTTTCTGTATCTTGTCACGCGCGAGGCATTGGGCTCCCAAAAAGTTCCATGACATCTTTTGCGTAGCAAAAAAAAAAAAAAAAAAAAATAAAAAGAGCATCTGACCCTGGGAAACGTTGTGTGTTGCCGTTGGGCTTGCCCCACGTTGTTGAAGCGTACAAAATAGGGATTTGGCACGATATTTCAAACGGCGCGTGATGGACCAATGAGTGCGGAGGCTCATTGTTGCTGCATTGATTCAATGGAAGGCTGGCCAATCGCATTTTGCGGTGGTCTGCTTGTGATTGGCTGGGCAAGACCTGACACCGATGAATCATTCTCGTCATGAGAGCTTTACGCGAATCGCGTGTCAGACAAGGTGGATAAGGAGCAGGGCCATTTTCTTCTGCGTAGAAGAGTGCTGAAGCGCACAGGGCCAAAGATAAGGTTATGGAGTCATCGCCCACACAACCCATCCGTTTCCATCTGAAGCAACTTTTGGCAAGAAAAGGAAAAAACGCACCCACGTCCTCACACACACGACACACAAAAAAAAAAAAAAAAAAAATCTATCCTATTTTTTTCCTTGTTTCGTTTTCTTTTTCTATCTTGCTTCCACTTTTTTTTTTTTTTTTTTGTCTTTTTATCTTATTCCCCTCTTTTCTCACCCTCTTGTCACCTGTGAGATTTTAATTCTTTTTTTTTACTCGCTGTGCATCTATTTTTCTCTCTTTTCCAATTTGTATGAAGGCCGTGTCATTACACCAGTTATTTGTCAACGAGTGGTTGGAACAAGTGTCACTATTACACAAGCAGCAGCGACAACAGCGATTACCCATGATACCCCGCATCAACAAGCGCAAGATCAATCGAGTACGACTGCTGAAGCACAAGGTGCATCGGCTGGCGACGGACAATCAGCAGCTTCGCCAATGCTCGGATGAATTGGAGCGTCAGCAGACCCGGCTGGCTGATCAAACTGCGGCCAAAGAGGCGCGAGTAGCCGCCCTGGAGCAAGAGCTGCAGCGCATGCAGCAGCTTCTTCTATTACAGCAGCAGCAGGGGCAGCAGCAACAAGGCGTCATCGAGCCAATTGTACAATAAACAGCAAAAAAAAAAAAACGATCCCACCACGTTTTTCTAGTGTCGTTTGAGGTCATTCCACCATTCATCACGCGCTCATGTGGCGACGAGCGCGGAGCACGTCATTGTTTTCGAGGATGAATGGAATTGAGGGGTTGGGGGTGGGGGGCGGAGGCGAGAAGAGAAGGAGCGTGCGTGATCTTGCCCGCGTTGCAAAGAGCGCAAACAGATGGCGGCTTCCTCCTTTTTTTGTGCTGTGATGTCATGCGTGTGATGACGTTGCGGCATCCAATGGCGCCAGGTGTTGGTGTTTTGCCAGGGAAATTAGGAGTGGAAATGGGGGAACAAGGATTCACTGTTTTGGAGAAGGGCCGGTTTTTTTTTTTTTTTTTTTTTTTGCCAGGCATGGCCAGGCGGCCCGCGTCCCAATTGATAAATAATAAAACACAGATATAGGGAGACGCAGCTCCATTGGCATCCCGCTTGGCCCAAGAAAAAAAATAGGGCGCAGTTCTTTTCCAAATGGGCCCTTTTTTTTTCGTCACGTACAAAAGTGATTCTGAGCCCAAACAAAGCCCACCCTGCCGCGTTTGCCCTCTTCCCCCTTCACCCTCCTCTTGCGTCTCTCCACGCGCCCCGTCTCTCTTTCTGTTTCTTTTTTTTCTTTCTTTATTATTTTTCCTGACTGTTTTTTTTTGTCGTTTTTTCCTTTTTTTATACGCTTTCATGTCTTGCGACGCCTCTCCGCCTAGGCCGACGCTAGCAAAGCGCAAAAAGTTGCTTCCGTTTCTGTCTGAGCGGTCGCCCTCGTCATCTCGGTCGTCGAGTCTGCCGCGCAGAGCGGACAGTGACGGCGCGACGCGGTCGACGCCGTCGTCGGTGCGGTCCACGAGCAGCAGCACGGCGACGTCTTGTTCCACAGCGGCTGCGCCGCCTACGCGTCGCCGGCGCGATATGAGTGCGAGCGATATCCACACGCTGCGCAAATTGCTGACAAAGTAAGCACGCTAAAGCGAAACAAACAAAAAAAAAACACGCCTCCCCGTTCCTCGCTGAATCCCTCCTCGTCACCCGCTTTCTCGCCTCCCTTTTTTTTCCTTTCTCTCTGAGCGTGTTTTTCGTTTGTGTTTCCCCTAATTGGCTTCCCCCCCTGACAACCCAACCTAGAAAAGAGCGAAAAAAAGGAGAAAAGCAGAGCAACAGCATCGCAACTGACCCTCGATCGATATTTTTGTTTTGTTCTGGATAGATTCCAGACAAAAATCAAGCATCGGCACCATTTGCTCAAGCACCAAGTGCTGCCCTGGTTTCATGGACAGCATGAATGCCAAGATGGCGGCACGCCGCCACGCGCCATGGATCCGGCACTTGAGGACCAGGCCGTCCTAATATTATTACGATGGTAAAAAAGCACTTTTTTTTTATTTCATGCAGATGCCCCAATGAGGAGGACCAGGCTGCAAGAGCGCGCGTGTTTTGGTCTAATTCTGCGCCTTTTTTTTTTCTTTTTTCTTCTTTTAGGTGGCGCACGTTGATTTTGCGCGTGCAGCATGTCAACTATACGGAACGCAGCCTTTATTTTGAGTGCATTGTCGAGATCATTGCCAGGTACATCCCCTTTTAGCCCACCCCCCCCAAAATAGCCATTGACGCGCTCTTTTTTTGCATTTTAGGCCCGAATTCCTCGATTATGGCAAGTGCCGGTGCTCATTGAGCGCCAAATTCGCGTCTCTTTTTTTACTCTTTCTTCTCATCCGACGTGTTCTTTTTCAAATTAGACTACGAGCACGCGGCGGATTCGTATGAAGACTGGTATGGTGTGGTTGAGCAGCAGACGCTTGCGACGCGGACGTGCCTCGAGGAGTATCGATTCCTGCTTGTGACCACGCTGCATTATGCCATGGACCGCCTGAATCACAAGGCCATCTACTCCAACATGATATCCTTTTGTGCCAAAATATTAGGTACATGAGGATGCACATGAATTGGCAAAAAGAAAAATGATGTGCATGAAAAAAAGCTCATGTCTAGCAATTTTTTTTTAAAAAACAAAAGCGCTCTGCTTTGTCAAGGTGCCCAGTGTGGCCAACAGCTTGTGCCAATTGTTGCCTGTCAAGGCGGCAATGATGCGGCGTGTTGTGGCGGAAATGGGCGCCAATGTCAAGTATTGTACACTCGCATATTCAGACCCAATTGGCCATGCTCACCTTTCCCCCCTTTTTATATTTACATGTTGTGATTGTAGTGATCTCGACCAGCGGCAGCGGCTCGAGAAGCTCTTTCCCGTGTTTCTCCACCCACTCATGACGACACACCTGCCGTCGTACAAACAACATTTGTCGGAACAGGCACCACAGCAAGCCGCATTGACCTTGACGGGCAATTGGGTGCGGAGGTAAGCTTCCAATCGATGAAAAAATCGTTCCTTCTCTCTTCAGTTCCTCATTCAGCTTTTTTTAAATAGGTGGCAAAGCGACGACAGTGAGCTTTTCTTTTGGTTTTACCGGCATTACCATGTGACGATGCAGAGTTATCTTTTACAGGCGTGCACGTGCGGTCTTTCAGTGGCGCAGCGGCACGGCGTGCTAGTGTGCGCGCCTGGATACGCGTATTTAGCGGGTTATGTGGGCAGCAAGATGCAAGCGTTGCTAAACATGCAATTGTACTCGGTGACGACCATTGACAGCCAGACCCCCGCGACTTCCAACACAACGTCATCATCGTCGCCACCATCCTCGCAGTCGTCGTCATTGTCATCCATTGGCAGCGTATCGCGGCGGCTGTTATCGCTCCAAAACTCGCTGATGCCATCGCATCACGCTTCATCGCAGCCATTGGCGCTTGTTGTGTCGCCGGCACTGCTTGCATCGCTGCCACCGATGGCGATCTACTCGGACGCCGACGACACGCTCGTGTACTCTCCGATCCACGTGCCGGAGGAGCCGATGGCGACGAATCCGCCGTTTTCGCCGCCGCCGCCGCCGGGGATGATGGGACGGACGCATGGCAAGCCGCGTGCGCTTGTGCTGGCTACGCAGCGTTATGCCGAATGCCTTGTGTGGTGCGCGTGGCAGGCAGAGCCGACCATGGGCCTCTATCACGACATGCTAAACGTGTTTTTGCGCACCATGATCAAGACAACACGCCTCACCGCCATCGAAAGCGTCTATTGCTTGCTGGATCTTGTCGAGGCCGTCGTCGTTGAGTGTCAGCAGCACCACCTGCGCAAACGGCGCCAGCAAAACAATGGAAATCGAGAAAATCAGACAAATCACGCGTCATCATCGCCTCTACCCACGCCGGACGCGCCGAGCGGAGTCCCAATCGACGCGTCGGTGTCCTCTCGGGGAGATTGGGCTTGCTTGGATCTTCCCTTTTTATTGCACACGCTGCGGCTGATTCTTTTACAATCGGATCACACCATCTTGCTGCTTCGCGCTCTTGCATTTATATACCAGCACTTTGACATCTTTGATGGCATGATGGGCGCGCTGACGCACGACGTGTTATTGCTGCCCTTGGTGTTTGAGCGGCTGTTGCTGCATTGGGGCCATAATGTCCGCTTGTTTTATCTTCGGATTCTCGTTTATCGCGTGGGCCCTCTGTGGCCAGCCACTACCAACATTGCGTGGACGGCACTCTTGTACCCAAGGATGATGACACACCCCAATCATGGTGCCACCTCCACCACAGGCGCCGCCGCCACGTCCCTGTCATCGTCGTCATCCACATTGTCGGCCAGTTCCGCAACGAGCACGGCGTCGTCCTCGTCCATGACCCTCCTAAGCGATCACACCGCCATTGCCACCGATCTCGTCCAGCTGTGCGACGGCTTTTTGTGCTGGAAGACCTGGCAGAGTAAGCAAAAAGCAGCATTTGGGTTCATTTTCTTCACTTTCTCACATTTTTTGGCCATTTTTCAGAGGAATTGCCCATGGATCCCGAGTTGCGCATTGCATTGTAAGTCGTTCATGGCAGGGGGATGAGTCGTGAATCGAAAAAAAACGAGTCTAATCATCATGTTTCAATTTTTTCGTTGTTTTTTTTTTATCTCCAGAGAATCGCATTTACATTTGGAAGCGCTTCTTGAGGCATTCCAGACGCGGTATCTGGGGATGGCGGACGACAAGGTCAATAACGGGGAGGAGGAGGAAAAGGGCAAAGATGAGGTCAAAGACGACAAAAGGGCGATGGCGGCGCTTTGTTCGCACATTGTGTGCACATCGCCGGTGTTATCGCCGAACCACTCGACGTCGTCCTCGACAGCGTCATCTTCGTGGCGACCGCATCGCGTGTCGCTGTCGCGTCGGCTACTGCAAGGCAGCAAATGGCTCAAATTGTTCTCGGCAGCGCCGTCCGTGCCCATGGAGGCATCGCGTGCGGCGCCATGGCTTACGTCGTCGTCGTCATCGTCGTCCTTTTCGCTGGCGTCGCAGGGTATGCCGCCGAATCCGGTGCCCGGGTTTGCATACGTGGTCAAACCTGCAGAAACGGACGAATTCACGTCTTTGGGGCGCGAATGGCTGTGCGGTGCGCGTGCATGGCGCTACGACGCCGCGCGGCACGTGTACGCGGACAAGGCGCGTGCGGAGCTCAAACAGGTGCTGCATGAGCACCATCAATGGTCCATGGGACGCAAAAAAGACACAAACACCGACGCACCGCCTTTGCTCGCCCTCGATTGGCCCAAAAACTGGTCTTTTTGTCAGCGCTAAAATTCAATAAACTCCTTTATAGACGTTGGTCACCTTGGAAAGACAAAAAGAGGGGAGGGGGTAGGGTGCTGATTGAGATGCATCCAATGCAGAAAAACAAGGAGGCGGAGTTTTGCGTCATTCATTGGTCCAGACCGAAATCCTGCTCTTTTTTATTTTTTTACTTTTTTGTGGATCCGAGGGAAAAAAAAAAAAAGAGAAAATGCGGCCTCATTTATCTTGTTTCTCTCTTTTTCTTTTTCTTTACTTTTTTTGCATTTTTTTTACTCTCTCTTGCTTTTACCGGCCAACTCCCAATGCTGCCCAGCGAATTGCTGCTGTATGTGTTTACGTTTTGCGACGGCGAGACGCTGCTTGTGTGCCGTGAGACGTGCACGCTGTACAAGCGGCTGATCGACCACTATGACGCTCTTGTATGGGCGCCGTGCAGCCAGCACGACTTTCAAAAAGGTCTGCGGCGGCGATTCTGGGCACTTGATTTTCCGCACCCTCAATTGGTCGATCGCATCCTGCTGCGGCCATTATCGACGGCGGCAAAAGAATCAACACATGCGCCCAGCCGCTGGCAGGATTTGTACCGAAATCAGCTTGCATGGCAAAAGGGCCATTGCCAAGCGCGCTACGTGTCCCCCGACGCTTCGTCCCTCGAGCAACACGATCGGCCGCCAAGCCTCGTGGTCGGCAGCCTACAAGAGCAGCATTTTTTCACATCACTGGCCGTGACAAAGGGCGGTGCAATTGTGCGGTCGAATCCAACTTATAAAAGTAACGCGAACCAGCAGGCCATGATCCGGCAAATGGCGCACCAATGGCGCTACATGGAAGACACGGCGCTGCACGGGATCGTGTGCCACTATGCACACCCTTCGTCACCCTATATTGTCACCGGCGGCGTCGACGGCACGGTTTCCCTTTGGCACGAGCACGACGACTGCCTCAATTCGTGGCAGGCACACCGTGGGCGTGTTCTCTGCGTCAGCATGAATGACCAAGGTAAAGAAAAAAACAGCAAAGAAAATGGACAGAAGCAACGAATTTGCTCTTTTTGTTCCCATTTTTTTTTCTTTTTTTCGGCATTTCCGACGCACTTTTTTTGACCCGATTTTTTTTATGCCATTTCCTTTATTAGTGGTGATCAGCGGCGGGTCGGACGGGATGATTCGTGTATGGGATCTTGCAGATCGTGTGCAGCAACGCGGGTCGATTGACATTTCGTCGTATCTGACGGGCGACTGGTTCCAGCACGGTGTGGGCGAGATGGCGGTCAATGGGCACCTGATTGTTTGTGCGCCGGATGCGTCGGGGCCAGTGCTCATCTTTTCGATTTTGACGGGTTCGTTGGTGTACGAGCTGAAAACCGAGCCGCAAGAGGTGGCGTTCTCGCGTCTGTGCCTCACGCCTTACTACCTGCTCACAAAGGGCGAATTAAACGACCAGAATCGCGACCAGGTGCCCGTGCACCCGTCCAATGCGCTGCAATCGCATGAAAAACACGTCATGACACGCATCACCTATAGTTTATCGAGCACCACTGAGCACGACGCGGCCCCTGGCGCCGGCAGACTGTCGCCGTATCAGCTGGCAAGGCAATTCGCCGCGACACAGCAGCACCAGCAACAGCAGCACCACGCAACGACGTTTATGCCGTGCATCAACGTGTGGGACTTACAAACGGGTCAACTTGCCTACCGCCTCGTCCCGCCATTGGACCCTACTCATGCGCTAGAGCGCCCATCAGCCATGTCCATCACCGACATTCAAATTTCGCCGGATTCCGCGCACGTGTTTGCGTGTGTCGAAGTGCGAACGCAAACCCAACGCCATTACCGCCTGTGTTGTTGGGATTTCTCGGACAATCGGCGAGCCATGCCGTCCATGGTGCCCATCGACCCCGTGGCACCACACACAGCCACCGGCGCCGCATGGGCATGTATCTATTAGACGCCCGTTTTGTCGTTTTTTTTTTCTTTTTCTTTTCTTTTTTTTTTTTTTGTTATAGCAATCTTTCACGCTCTTAAACACTCGTATACCAAACCCATTTTGCATGAAAAAATAAAGTTGACCCACGTTGGCCAGCGTCAAAAAAGGGGCATGCAATTGGCCATGTGATCCTGTCGGGAAAGTGGGGTGGCACAACTTTGTTTTGCCACAAAATGAAATTTTGGTGGCCCACCCGGGCGGGCCATGGCCATTTTTGTGTCACCCCAAATATCAAGGCAAGCAGGCGTCCTTTTTTTTTTGTTTCTACTTTTCTTTTATTTTTCTTTGTTCTTGTTTTTAAGCTCCCTTTTTCGTTCTTTTTTTTCGCTTTTTTCTTGTTTTTGAACCATGGCAGGCCTGGAAACAGTATATGCCACACACAAGTTTGAAGCCGACAACCCGGACGAGATCTCGTTTCAAGTGGGCGAGCCCATTCTTGTGCTTGAAAAAGACGATGGGTACCAAGATGGCTGGTGGCAGGTAAAAAAAAAAAAAAAAAAAGCGATTTTCCAAGCAAAAAAAAAAAAAAGGACGATTTGCGTGGTCCCCTCCAAGGGAAAGAGGCTCAATTTCTTTTTTGTTCTTGTGCATCGGGTAGGGACGCAATGCACGTGGCGAGATTGGGCTGTTTCCGATGAATTACGCATCGCTGGTCAAGCCCGAGTCGCTGCATTCGCTTGAGAGCAAGATTGACTCGCTGGAATCGACCGTCAGCCACATGCACATTCAGAAAAAGGGCGGCGGCTTGCTGCTGCCCACGCCATCGGCATCCAATTCGTCTCAACGATCGACGCTCGCAACATCACCGCCAAATCACAACCACCATCCTTATGCTTTCCCGTCGTCCGCGTCGTCAACGTCGTCGTCAAAGCAACACACGTCTCAAAAGCCCGCCGCTTCTTACCAAAAGAAGCTGTCCAGCAAGTACGTGCACCAGTCCGTGGCTACATCGCTCCAAAACCCGGAGCTCAGCACGTCATTGCCCGAAGACTGGGCCGTCGAGCAGGTTGCCATCTGGCTCGGCCTCATGGGCTTTAGCGACATTGCCCCGACGTTTCAGGGTAAATTGAAAAAAAGAGTCGGAAATGGTCCAAAAAAAGGCATATTTTGCGCAAATGGACGAAAAACGAATCGTTGGGGCAACAATTGGATGGCAAAGGATGCCATGGGAGGGACAAAGGGGGAAAGGGAAGGCAATTGAGTGCCAAGGACTCGATTTGGCGGTCATTGGAACATTTGGTGGATCGGGTAATGTCGTTCTAACCTGAATTTTATTGCCTTTTTTTTGTGACTAGACCAAGAGATCACGGGCGACATTCTTCTTGAGCTGAATGTGGACTCGCTCAAGGAGCTTGGTGTGTCCACGTTTGGCAAGCGATTCAAGATTTCGAATGCGATCAAGGTGCTTTCTGACGAAAATGCATTCCGCAAAGAAGATGCGAGCGCCACGATCAATGACGCGTCGTCACCGGCTCTTTCCGCCACGAGCGCGTCGGCCACGACATCGCCGTCGCTTGCACGCCTTGCAGCGCCGCCATTTGGACTCGATGATGACGACGCCGTGTCAGATTATAGCACGGTGGTGCGCACGAGCGCTGCCAACCATGTGCTTGACCGCCCAGCATCGGCACTGGACCATCACCGCATCGACCGATCGCTGTCCATGTCGTCGGCCATGTCGCCGCGCGCCAATGGGCCTCCACCTGTCACATCGCGCCTCGCACAACAGGCCATCCTCGAGGAAACAACCGCGCCAACACCACCTTCTCGTGGCGTGTTCTCCATGGACATGCCACGCCCTGCACCGGTCCCTCTCCGCTCCCCAACGCCCCTCAATCGCGCTCTGTCCACCAGTCAGGCATACGGCTACCAGCAATCCGTAAGAAAAAATACAAAAAAAACCAAAATGAAAAAACAGCCACTTTTTTTTTTTTTTTTGCTGAGCAACTCATTTCTGTCTTTTTGACAAATAGCACGTGAATCGGTTCCAATCTGCCGGGGGCGCCACCGTCATCCAGCCCACACAGCAACAACAGCAGCAGCAGCAGCAGCCAAACCCGCATCGCGCAAGCACACAAGTCATTTCGTCGCCCATCCAGCAACAAGATGTCAAACCGTAAGCCCAATTGCCTTTATTTTTATTACAATTTGCTCATTTTTTTTCTCATTTTCCAGTGGCCGCTCATTTGCGCGCAATTCGTTTCTGCCGTCGTCGATCCGCGCGTCCATGGATGGAATTGCACAACGCCTATCGCAGCACCCCAAGCAGTCGCCAGACCTGCCCGATCTCGAGGGCTGGCTGCACAAGCAGAGCGACAAGTACAGGACATGGAATAAGCGCTGGTTCGTCCTCAAGGGCACCAATCTCTTTTATTTCAAGACGCCAAAGGTATAAAACAAGAAAGAAAAAAAAGCTTCGTGTCACTTATTTTCACGTGTATTGACGATCCTTTTTTTATGTAGGACACAAGGATGAAGGGCATCATTAATCTGCGGGGGTACCGCATCGAGCAAGACCCGTCCATCCACACGGGCAAATATTGCTTCAAGGCTCAGCACGACCGTGAGCGCACTTTTTACTTTTACACAGAGTCTGAGCGCAGCCTCAAAGATTGGCTCAATGCCCTGACAAAGGTCACCATCACGCGTGACTATACAGGTAAAAACCTGAAACGAGAATTGCATGGAACAAGTTGAAAAAAAAAAAGAGGAAAAAATGGACTCATTTGTCTCTTTTCTTTTTTTTTTGCTCAGCCCCGGTCATGTCGTCGAGCACGATTCCGACCGTGTCGCTGGAGACGGCGCGTCGGATGAAGCCGCGGCCTCCCTCGCGTGTGTTTGGCAAGGAGCACGAGGGTGCATCGTCCATTGCGTCGTCGACCGAGTCGCCTGCGGCGTTCAACCACAATACGCATCATGAGATGCCGCAGCCAATTATGCGAATGTCCATGTCGGACGACACGACGGCGCAACACCACGTGTATTCGCCGGAATCGTCGGCCAACCACACGCCGTCGCTGCCGTCGTCGCCACCGACTTTGCAACAGCATCAACAACAGCGACAGCAGCAGCAACAACAGCAACAACAACAACAACAACAACAACAACAACAACAACAGTCTCCCCATCATACCCCTCTTCTTCAACAACCACAAGACACGTCCATCTACGCGTCTCTCTTTTACAATGACGACGACGAGGATCTGATCGATCCACACCAAATGCGCACCGCTCCTGCTTCCACCCAGGAGCCTCAGCAACGCCCGCCACGCCCCATGCGCCCACCATCGCCGCTGCCTCCCGTCATCCCCACCGCCCCATCCCCACAACCCCCAACACACCATCAAAACACCTCCGATTCGCCCATTATGCCTCCTACGCTGCCATTGCACGCTGACGAGGCCATTGACCCACTGCTCGACGCGCCCGACCGCGTCCTTTCGGCACCTGTGCCGTCGTCGTCATCGTCGACCGCGCTGCCAACCGCCACCAGATCGCCACCACCACTTGCATCGTCCCCGTCAAAGGCAGCCACGACGAATGAAGAGGATCAAATGGAGGCCATCACCATGCCCAAACGCCAGGGCAATGGCCTGGACGACGACAACAACAACCTGCAGGCCCCGGCCCCGGCCGCGTCCTCGTCCTCTGAGACATGGTCGTCGCAGGATTTTGTCGAATGGATGAATCAGCACATGGACCAACCACGTTTCCGTCACATCTCCGAGCTACGCACCGGCGAGCCCCTCGTCGACCTGCTCGAGCGTATCAGCGGCAAGGAAATCCGCCGCCCATCCTCGGCCATGCGCAATGGCGCCGCTAATCTCACAAGCATGCAAATGCTCGATAATATCGTCGCCGCATTCAAGTTCATGGGCCGCGAAGGCGTCCAGGTCGATGGAAGATACACAATCAAAGGTAATTGAGAAAGAAAGAAAAAAGTGGAAAAAAAACGCGTGCTCATGCGCTCTTTTGTTTTCTTTTTTGAAAAAAACAGACATTTTTAATGGCATTGATGAAAAAATCCTGGAAATGCTGCGCTCCATCAAGGAATGGGCCGAGCAGCTGCACCCCTCGACCGTCAAGATGGCCAGCGGCGGCACTTTTGGCGATGATGACAATCAAATGGATCTTTTGTAATTTACGAGTAGTATAGTTGATCTACCTCCATGCCCACGCCCACTCCTCTCCTTTCCTTTTTCACATCTTACTTATTGTATACACTTATTGCTTGTTTTCCATCCCTCACCCTCTCAATTGTGATTTTAATTCATATTTACCTGTACAACCACCTTGTACCGTATTCTCGCCTCATAAATGAAAGGTAGTTTTTTGCCATTTTCAATAACAATTGTCCAAGGGCGGTAAGAAGGGATCCAAAAGGCATCCTTGGAGAGATCGCCTTGATATCTCGGCGAGTTGGCCATTCACGGGGTCGATTTGGCCCTGATTTTTGACGTGTAAATGCAATTTCTCAGGATTGAGTGATTTGATCTTTGAAAAAAATTGACATTGCTGGAGTTTTGCGTTCACCGTTCTCTAGTTAAAATATAGGACCGGATGAACAAGATCCGGATAATGTGCTTGACAAAAAGGGGTAAGATCTTTTACATTTTGGTGGCGTACGCGACAACGGCCCAACGTATCGACGCGCGAGTCACCTCAAATGAATCTTTAATCAAAAGCGGTAAAAGCGCTTGTAATTTGGAGGCATCGCGTTCAGGTCTCGGTGAGTTAACCATCGGTGGTCGTTTCGGCCCTGTTTTGGCCCTGAGTTTATGAAAAATCCATTTTCTCAGGACTGAGCGATCCGATCTCTGGAAAAACTTGCAATCATCAAAGATTTGAGTCGATTATCCATTGATCTGAATTTGGTGCCATATGGTCAGGCTCATCGGGAGAAACGCGTAAAATATTGTTTGGCGCTGCGTTTTCACTAGCAAACACGAATCTCAAGATTTCTCGAGACTGAGTGATCCGATTCGCGAAAAAAATGAATGCCCTGGAGTATTGGGTTTACCATCAACTGGTCCAAATTTTGGACCAGATGAGCAAGTTTCTGAAGAAGCGCCAGTTTCATAGGCGTAAAGTGGGTAAAATCACCAGCATTTGGTCTCGTACCGCGGCAACGGCTGAGCGCCCCGGCGCAAGAGTTACCTCAAATGAATCAGCGGCCAAACGCGGTAAAACCGCTTGTGGTTTGGCGACATCGCGTCGAGTTCTCGACGAAATAGCCTTCAGGCGTCGTTTTGATCCTGATTTGGCCCTGAATTTAAAAAAAATGTATTTTCTCAGGACTGAGTGATCCTATCTCTGGAAAAAATTGGAATCATCAAAGCTTCGAATTGAGTATCTACTGATTTAAATTTGGAGCAAAATGGTCAAGCTCATCGGGAAAAACGCGTAAATTATTGTTCGGCACTGGGGTTTCACTGGCAAACACGAATCTCGAGATTTCTCGAGAATGAGTGATCCGATTCGCGAAAAAAAATGAACACCATTGGAGAATTGGGTTTAACATCAACTCATCCAAATTTGGGACCAGATGAGCAAGTATCTGAGGGAGTGCCAGTTACATGGGGGTAAAGGCGGCATTTTCACCACCGTTTGGTCGCGTACCGCGGCAACGGCTGAACGCCCGGACGCATGAGTCACCTCAAATGAATCATCGGCCAAACGCGGTAAAAGCGCTTGTGGTTTGGAGACATCGCATCGTGATCTCGGCGAGTTAGCCATCACGGGGTCGATTTGGCCCTGATTTATGCAAAATACATTTCGTCAGTACTGAATTATTCGATCACTGATAAAACTTGACATCGTTGGAGTTTTGTGTTCAGCATCCTCTAACTCAAGTCTAGGACACGATCAACAAGATATGGAGGACGTGCCCAGCAAAAGGGGGTAACGTCTTTTGCATTTTGGCAGCGCACGCGATAAAGGCACAATATATCGGCGCGCGAGTCGTGTCGATTTTTTTTTCACCTACTGTAATGTGAAAATTTTGGGCGGTTCAACAAAGATTTGTAGCGAGGTTTAATTTTGTATTGGTGAAAATGTTGAAATTTTGAATTCATGAGCAAAACGGTCAATATCCTGTTAAAACAAAGCGTGGCGAAATACCATTGTATTGATCAGAAGGCAGAGGCCGGGGAAAAAATGAAAAAAACGCAGGCTCATGCGCTTTTTATCATACAGTATATACTGTACATACATTAATAATAATCATCTTTTGTTACTAGCCCACCCAGTGACCCAGGAGAACGTGCTGCTCTTAGAGTGTGTGACACGCCGCCCCTGGATGTACAGTAAAATTTAATTTAGAATCGTTTAGCATTAATTTTGTGCTACCGCGCTGGCTCTTTTTAGTAAAAACGCGAAAAAAATGCATATTTGCCGCCAAAAATTAATCAGCCAAAATATCGTAAAGTGCGATTTCCTTAAAAAATTATCAAGTTAACGGACACCATGTGAGAACTTTATTCGATTCTAAATTAAATTCTGCATTGGCGAGGGAACAAAATGGTGATCCAAGCCAGTTTTTGAGGCACTTCCATTAGAGCAAACCGCTCAGTTTGAGCCAAATCGTCAAGTGCTACTAGCTACTGTACTCAAAATCTACAATAATTGGACATGCAATAGTAGCGATACCGATGAAGAAGAACCCAACTTTGCGCCACCAATCGCATCTTCAAGTAGCAATGAGGCTGCAGCCATCGTCAACGCGGCGCCACGTAAAGAGGCTGAAATTACCGAGAAATTCCGCGCCAATCTTCTAAAGCCGTTACTCATGGACTGGACAGCATGCTACGACGCTGGTCGCAAGGAGGTCGATATGAACAATTCAAGGCAACAAAAGGTTTGCGAAGCAACTATGGCAAGCTCAAAAAACGCGTCCACATGTTAAGAACCTGTTTTTTCTTTTCTCTTACCTGTTTCATCTATTCTTTGATTTTTCTCTATATTGTACCTTAATTTCTCCTGTAATTTGACTTTTGCTATACTTTGATTTCCCTGTTCTAATAAAATACTTTCATCTCCACGCCCGATGTGCGTCTAAACATGTCAGTCCACGTCTTCCCCCCCCCGGGTAGAAAATCATATTATGATATTGTAGATCTCGTCAATGACGGTCGATTTGAACCCGTGCCTGTCTCATTGCGTCGTCATGGCTGTCAAATGAGTTGAACAAAAGCAAATCCCAATAGATTATATCATTTTTTTCATCTTCTATTATACAGCACAGAGAAAAGAATTCATAAACAACCATCCTCATCTCTCAGAGCCCCAATATCGCGTTTTTCGTCATTTTGTCGTTCTTCGCGATTTTATGATATGTAAATATTTTGGGCGATTCAACCGCGAATTGCGTTGTTTAATTCTGCATTGTGAAAATGTCGAGATTTCGAATTCATCTACACAACGACTCAATTGATCTCTGGTTTTCATCGTCGTGTCGAGACAAGGAGGTGCGGCGCAATAGTCTGAAGGCAGTGGTTGGTGGGAGGCAATCAAACCATGTAGAGCTGTGTTGGCGAGTTGGCCATCAATGAATTTTTTGTGACAATTCTTGAAAACGGTGCTGGCTTGCCTCGAAAGCGGTCTAATAAACCTCTGGTTTTAATTTTTCTTCAAAAAGGGGCGGTAAAGCAGCCAAGTGGCCAAGTTTGGTGGCAATTGCAGCACGATTTTGCCTCGAAGTGATTTTTTACTGCCCAAAACACGCTCTTTATAACGTAATTCAGAATTTTTGAAGCCGAGCAACTACGCTTTACAGATAAATCACAGCCAAATTAACATGATTGGAGGGGTGCGATGTAAAATGAAGGGACCGTGCTCTGGAAGAATGACCAAATCCACGTTTTGAGCCGTCGCCTGCTTGACAAATACATCGGCACGCGTGTAATTCAATTATTGATTGCGATCATGACATCACGGTAAAATTGCACACAAGCATTACACATCATCGATGTGTTGGAATAAATGGAAAAAAAAAAATAGGGAGAAAAAAACCGGGGAATGACCTCGCAAATTGAAAAAAACAAGTGTAGCTACTACTCAGCACGTATTTGGGTTTCAGCAATATTTTTAAGGTTCATCACTCGAATAACTCACCAATTGGTCCACAACTCCACAACTTTGCTAAGGCGTCACCTATAAAAGTGGAAATCTTGGATTGTACACCCATTTACTTCTTTTTTTCTCTCAAATTTTCTTCAATGAAGTCCGTTTTGTTGACATTGGCGGCGGCGTCCGTGGCCAACGCGTATTACTACACCGTCGATGTTATGGCCAATACGCAAGACAAATGGCTTACATGTGTGAACGCGAACACGTACGACTTCAAGGGCACGGATTTATCGACAGGCAAGCCTTGGGACGGCATCGGTGGCACATGCAATTTCAACGATGATCCCTATCCTTTTTCTTACCACAATGCTGACTGGCGGCTGAATCAATTCTACAATGTCACGGTGCAATCGGGCAGCTCGCCCAGCGACGTGATCAGCTTGACAACTATCGAGGGCGGTGGCATCGTGATTCCATGCTTCCAAGTGGATGAATACCATGAGACCAAGGATGATCCAAACATCGCAAATGACAGGGAATTCCCCTTTGGCTTTAAAAATCATTGGTTGTTTGCCTGTTACAACAAGCGTATCTTCCGCAATGTTGATCCGTCGTCGACGACGACCACCACCACCACCGGCAAAACAACCACTACTATGCCCGCTGTCTCGACGACCACGACAACAACCACGGCAAAGATTACAACGACCGCAACGACCACCAAGACGACCACCAAGACCCCGACTCCCACGTGCATTGCTGGCTACAAGGGCAAATTGAACGGCCAGGGTCCCAATGGCGCGTGCTGCTCGAGCAGTGACGACTGCAAAGAGACATGTGTGAAGGGTGTTTGCAAACTCTATACGTAAAAACTTTAAATAAACTCATGGGTACTTCTTCCTGAGTCTGGGCCACCATTGTGGGACAGAACACGCGTGGAAAAGAGCCATTATGAGAATAAATGCTAGAATCCGAGAGATGACAACACACCGCGTCGCCGCTTTTAATTTTATTGAAGCACAGACGTTGGCATCAAGGTTCAAGCTACGACAGCTTCACGCGAATTCGCACTGCATTTGCGTATTGCTAAGCCCAAGATGACACAGCAGATGTGTAACTCGTGAGTCTTGAGGAAAGAGCAAATTGATGAAAGCCATAAATAACGACAAACGCGAATATTTTAACGTGTAACTCATGTCAGGTTCGCTGGGTTTGGACCGTGCGCATTAGGTTTCACTTAGTGAATGTACGACGCGGCTGGCGGAGCTGACAATTTGCTGTTTTGTAAAATTGAATGACTTGATGTCTGCCATTTTAGCCTCAATTGACGCAAACGTCGCTCAATACACGTCAATTAAACTCCAACACGCGTGTATTCTGTGTTGCCATACGCCCCTCCAAGACTGCTTCCTAACTTTCCAGCAATTGGGTCTCGATCCAGGGCCTGAGAAGAGAATGGTTTGAGTGACAGACGAAGATGAATAAAGTTTTCGAATTGAATTGCATCTCACTCGCGGATCTCCCTTGAATTTTAGAGGATTGTATTATGGGGTCCCTTTCATGACAAAAAAAAAAGTCAAAAAAATGGATACTCACGTTCCTTATTCAAGCAAAAGGCTGAAAACTTTTGTGCTTCGGCATTGCGACATCATGTCATGGCAATGTACGCATCTGAAGCGCGCGAGCAAAGAGCGCAGTAATGTATAGTTTGGCATCATCGTCGGCAAATTGCATTAAGCTCAAACTTAAACGCGTGAAAGTGAGAGGTGTACCTGAAAATAGCCCCCCTTTTGCTTTAAAGCCAGATCTTGCCGCTCCACAGGCACGTGCTTGACGCGCTTCAACCCAGACATCTCAGTAGCAAAAATGTGCAATTCCCGGTTTGAGCAATTTTTTAAGGTTTACCATTCAAGTGGAATACAATTGGTACGCAACTCGTCATTTTTCCATAAGGCAGCCGCTATAAAAGTAATGATCATGATTTCCACCCCCTACATTGAGTGCTTTCTTCAATGAAATACATTTTATTGGCATTGGCGGCGGCGTCCGTCGCCAACGCGTATTACTACACCGTCGATGTCATGACAAGCGATCAAGGCAAGCGCATGGCATGTGTTCAAGTGGAAACTTTCGACTTTTGGTATTCGGACCCATCGACGGGCAAGCGTTGGGACCGCATTGGCAGCACCTGCATCAATCAATGGGAAGGCAGCGCGTTTTCCTGGCACAATTCGGATTGGCGGCTGAATCAATTCTACAACGTGACGATTCAACCGGGCAAATTGGACAATGACGTGGTCAGTTTGACAACTATTGAAGACGGCGGCATCGTGATCCCGTGCACCTTGATGGACGAATACCATGAGGTCTGGAATAATCCATATGTTGATGATGCACAGGAGTTCCCCAATGGTTTTCAAAATCATTGGCAATTTGTCTGTTTCGACAAGCGCATCTTTCGCGACGTTGGCGCGTCTCTACCGACGACCGTCGCAACTTCCACGACAACCTCATCAGCGACTACCACCGCCACCATAACCGCATCTACGACCACGACGACAACCACAACAACGCCTTCCGCCTCGCCGACTACGACAAAGACCACGACAACGACCACCAAGACAACCACCAAGACCCCGACTCCCACGTGCATTGCTGGGTACAAAGGCAAATTGAACGGCCAGGGTCCCAATGGCGCGTGCTGCTCAAGCAGTGACGATTGCAAAGAGACCTGTGTGAAAGGCATTTGCAAACTTTATACGTAACTTGAGATTGGGCCACAGTCGCCTCGCAAAAATGCGTGTAACAAGGTGTAAAACGTGAATAAAATTCCAAAATCCGGGAAATTAGGAGGCGCATCGTGTCGCGACTTACAACTTCTTGAGTGAGGCATATTAAGAAGGTCTGCAAGCTTAAATTTGTCGAAACCTTAAATAGACATACTTCTTTCTGAGCCTGGACCAACAATGGTGTTCTAAAATATGCATGTAAAAGGGATCAAAAGGAGACAGAATCCGAGAATTTGTGAAGGCACATCGCGTCGCCGCCCATAACAATCAGCCAATGAGAGAAACAAGTAGCCTCTTTCAAAGGCCGAACTTGGTAGGGGCAAAGCAGGGTCTGACTTTTATGCTTCGTTTTCTTTTGTTTTCCTTATTTTAGCTTTCTTTCTCCATGGCCACTCTGTCCTTTGTGTCGCGGCGCGTTGGAGTGTCGCTGCAGCGACTGTGTCAACACACTCTGTCACAGCAGGCGCGTGTGATTGCGCGTGTTGGCTGGAAACAGCAGCAAAAGCCTTTCCACAGCGCGTTGACTCGCCTCGATCAGCACTTGCAGGGATACCAAGACACTGCTCGGCACCACGGTATGCAGCGTGCCCTTGTCGCGCTCTGTCTCTTTCCCGGATCTCATTGAAATGGCCCATTCACGCTCAATTTGCTTTTTTAGGCCAATACCCACAGCGGACACACAAATGTGGTGACATTCGCGCGCACAATGTGGACCAGGATGTGGTGCTATGCGGCTGGGCACAGAATGCTAGGTATGTGAAAGCCCAAGGGGTGTGGATGGTGCACTCAATAGCTTTTTTTGCGCGTTTTCTCATTTTATTGGCATAGATCCATGTCGCAGGACCTGATTTTCTTGCCTTTGCGGGATGCGAGTGGGACGACGCAGCTTGTTTACCGGTCAGAGGCGTGTCCTGAGCATATAAAGCAGGCGATCCAGCAATTGACGCCAGAAAGCGTGGTGTGCGTGCAGGGCATTGTGCGCAGCAGGCCCGAGGACAATGTGAATCGCGACCTGCCCACAGGCGCCGTCGAGGTCGAGATCCAAGAATTGTATTGTCTGAACCCGGCGTCGCCACAGCTGCCCTTTTGGCCAACACAAAAGCAATTGGTACAAAAAAAAAAAAAAAAAAAAAAAAAAAAAAAAAAAGAGAGACCATTGAAGTCAAATTGACCCAATGTATTGCTTTTTTTCCCATTATTTTTTTTAGCCCAACGAGGATGTGCGTCTGCGGTATCGATATCTTGATTTGCGGCGTCCGGGTCTTCAGGACAATATTCGGCTGCGCAGCAAGACGGCCAACACGATCCGTCAATATTTGATTGGCGAGCACGACTTTTGCGAGATCGAGACGCCGACGTTATTCAAATCGACCCCGGAGGGCGCACGCGAGTTTGTGGTGCCGACGCGCAAGGCCGGGTTGTTTTACGCGCTCCCACAAAGCCCGCAGCAGCACAAACAGATGCTAATGGCCGCGGGCTTTGATCGTTACTTTCAGATTGCGCGCTGCTATCGCGACGAAGACCTGCGTGCTGACCGCCAGCCGGAATTCACGCAAATCGACCTCGAGCTCAGCTTTGCCACCGTCAATGATGTCCAGCGCATCATCCAGGGCCTTGTCAAGGCCGTGTGGGCAAACAGCCTCGGCGTCACCCTCACCGACAAGGATTTCCCCCATTTGACCTATCAGGAAGCCATGTCCAGGGTAAATTCAAGGGGTAAAAAAAAAAAAAAGAGCGACCTCGGTGACTCATGCAATTTGTTTTTTTTTTTTTTTTTGGCTTTTTTAGTATGGCTCTGACAAGCCTGATCTGAGGTTCGACTTGGAGGTACGACCCGAGAAACAGAAAGAAAAAAAAAAGCGTCCAATTGTGTCCAATTGCGCTTATTGGCAGAAATTTTGTGGTTGTGGCGTCGCGTGCGCGCTTTGAATGGCTATTTTCATCTCAATTGCTCCTTTTTTTGATAGATCCAAGACGCAAGTGGGTGCCTTGCCGCAGCAGATGATGCATTGGACTGTCTCGTCGTCAAGCAGGGCGCACATCATTTGACGGGTGGCGATCTCAAGACACTTTTACGTGATTTGGAAGTGTCTGACGCGGACCAGCAACAATTCGGCTTTGTCAAGATCAACGAGGGCAATCTGTCGCAGTGGCTCGCCAAGTATCCGCCCGGCATCAAGCACGCCATGGCCGCAAGCTCGCCCGACACTCATGCGCTGTGGAACAACAAATTAAATGTGGACATCGGAGATCTCGTCTTCTTGCATCGTCGCCCGACGTATCTGCATGTAAGATTTCCCTTTTCTCATCTTGGCACTTTTTTTTTTTGCGGCTGAGCGCCTTTTTTTTTTTTACTCACTTTTTATCTTATATTTTTTCTGATTCCTTAGGGCGGCAACACCTTGCTGGGCCGCACGCGATTGCAAGTTGCGCAGCGGCTACACCAAAAGGGGCAATTGGCGTTGGATGCCAAGGGCCCGTTCAAATTTGCGTGGATTGAGGCGTTTCCGCTCTTCACGCCCGATGAACAAGGGCTACGCACGTGGCAAGCGACACACCACCCCTTCACGGCGCCCGTCGACGACGATATCCCGCTCCTTGCCACCAATCCAGGCGCTGTCCGCGGCCAGCATTATGACCTCGTGCTCAATGGCATGGAAATCGGCGGCGGGTCCATCCGTATTCACTCGCCCGTCATGCAAACCTTTATTTTTGACAAGGTGTTACAGGTAAAAAAAAAAAAAAAAAAAAAAAAAAAAAAAGAGATGCCAAGCCTGAAAAAGAAAAAAAAAATAAGAAAAAAAAGCTATTTGGGCTGCATTGGCACTCAATGAATGCATGGATACCCATTTGTGCACTTCCTGACATTGTTTTTGTTTTTGTCTCGTAGTTGGAAAAGCATGAATATGCACGCTTCGATCACCTGATTGATGCGCTTGGTGGCGGATGTCCTCCTCATGGCGGCATTGCGCTTGGCTTTGATCGTTTGATGGCCATCCTGTGCCAAGCGCCATCCATCCGCGACGTCATTGCGTTCCCAAAGGCTGCAGGCGGAAAGGACTGGGTCGTTGATAGCCCGTCCGCCATCACCACGGCGCAGCTCGATGAGTATGGCCTTGTCCTGAAACAATAGAGCCAAAATTGTCACATGGTGCGTGCTTTTGCATCGTGCTCCTTCCTCTTTTGCCCCTCCTCTCTACCTAGCCATTGTCCATCATTTGCTCCCTTTTTTCCAATGGCTTTGTCCCAAGGATCATACACCCAATCATCTCATTCATCGCCCCCCTGCTCATGCATCCTTTTTTTTTTATTCATCTTGTCGCTTGTTGCCCCCTCCCCTTTTTTTCCCATTCTCCTTGTTCGTCATCATCATGACGCCTTTCCCCTGTACCATAGACCTTTTTCAATAGACTTGTGTGTTGTTAAATTAAAAAATTATAAAAAAATGGCTGTGTTGTTTTATTTGGCAAATCTGGCGTGTCTTTTGGGCCAACAGTGGCGAATGAGATCTCGCGCTTGCAAGGCTGAAGGGCGCCTTGTGTAACACGTGGAGTTTGAAGATAAATAGGGTATGGGATGATCTCGAAAAGATGCTTTCTACACTTTTTCTTTTCTTTTTTGCTCTCTAGTCTTTCTCCACTCTTTTTTTTCATTTATTCGCGACTAAAACGATGGCGATTTCGACCGAGCGTATCATTGACAACAAGTTTTTGCTAGTGACCATTGTCGTCTCTTTGGTAAGCGCTCATTTCGTCCCTTTTGAGGCATCGATTTGCTTTTTTCCTACGCAGCGCACACTCCTCTCCCCCCCCCCGCCGGGGCTTGGCAAAAAAAAAAAAAAAAAAAAGAGCCAGACGACAAATCCCATGGATCATGGGCTCCGTGTCTCGCTCCCATCCATCATCTGAGAAGCCAGGGAGCGGGACACAGCCTCGTTTTCCGCTTTTTCTTTGTTTGATTCTTGTCGTTGGGCGCCAGGAGGGAGGAGGGGACGTGTCGTTTCGCTGGCGCATGCGCGGCGCTTGCGCCATTGTGGCTATTTGACTCCTTTCTGATCTTTTTTTCTTTGTTTTATATGACATCTTTTTATAGGCTGCGTGGGTGATTGCCTTTGGTGGCCTTTGTGCTCTTGGCTTCCTTGGCTCCGTCTGGTGGGTCAACATTTTCGAGCTCTTGTTGATTGCCAGCATCTCGTACGTGTTTGTCACCGATGCCTTTTATCACCACCGCCTTGCTGTAAGTTTAAAAAAAAAAAAAAAAAAAAGAGGAATTCGATGCCGTGGGGTCAATTCAAAATGAGTATCAAGAGGCTCTTTGCCACTTTTGGGGGACGCTCGCCACACTCAGAAAAAAAAAAACACTCGGTGCTTCGGTTACACCAACTATTATTGCCCTTGTGCCCGTGTCTCACACATGGGCCAGGCATGCAATATTTTGGTTTTTTGCACAAAAGGAGCGGAATGACAACTGATCCCCTCTTTTTTTTTTCTGTTGCGCCAATGGCTAGATTTTGGCCCTTCTCGCGCTCAGCACCGGCTACTTGACCTTGGACCTTAACACGTTCATTGGATTGAGCAACCACGCCTCGGGTGCCGGCGCCGTTGCCGCTGGTTACGTGATTTTGGTCATTATCCAGGTAAATAAAAAAAAAGGGGGCGCGACCGGCCCCAAACGTTGACATTGACCATTTTTGGCTAACTCGGCTCCTTTCATCTCGTTTTTTGATTGATTTAGATTGTGTGGATTGTCGTCTTTGGCAGCGAACCTAACACCGTGCCCGGCCAGCTCATCCACACCAGCAACAGCATCCAGCAGCAGCCTGTGCACCATGCGCCCGTCAATGTCGCGCCCGTCGCCGTCCCCGTTGGCGCGCAGCCCGTCGAAATGACCTCCGATAAGGTTGCCTATGAGGATGCCACTGGCCAGGCCGGCCCCCAGGCCGCATCACCCGTTCTCGAGTACAAGGAGCGTGTCGAGGCCCTTCATGACTGTACGACATCCCTTCTTCGCTCCATTTCAACGCCATTGAGAACGATCCCATGACTCACGCGTCCTTTTTTTTTTCTCTTTATTTCATAGACCAAGCCAACCCCGAGGATCCCAACGAGCTGAGCTTTGCCCGCGGCGAGATCGTGGAGATCGTCGATCGCCGTGGCAACTGGTGGCAGGCGCGCAAGACATCCGATGGCTCCGTTGGAATTGTGCCCTCTAATTACGCATGTTTTAACAAACATCTACCGCGTCCGCACGTCTAACGTTTTCTTTCTTTTCTCTACTTGTAGTTTTCCTAAAAAACGAAAGAATTCAAGAAACGACAATGGGTCCTCTCAATTGAGCCATCAATGGCCCAATTTAGACTCGTTTACCTTCATTTTCGTCTCTTTTTTCTCAAGCACCAATGCATTGTCGTCGTCGTCTCTCTGCTCCCTCTCTCCCTCCCTCATCAACACTCTTTCCGTCCCTCCACCTAGTCTTTATTTTACATTATACGTCTATCCTATTATTTGTACTTTGTTCTTTGCAGTAAAAATCGTCACAAATGTACCACCCTCGCTTTTAATGCGCGTGAAAAGATGCAATGGAGGCTCTGTTGGCAAAATGGAAACGATGTACTCATTAAACGCGCGCCAGACTTCTTTTTTTCTAGGCAATTGATCCAAAAAAACAGCTTGCAAAAAGAGTAAAATCAAGGGATTTGGATAGGCAGAGTTGGACGCGCGCGTCAGGAAAAGTAAGTCGCGTGATTTAAAAGACCGCTGTCACAGCTCAAGTGCGCAGCTGGAAATCTGTGATAAAATGGGGTGGGGCCCATTGCGTTTCATATTTTGCTTTTTTTTCCTTCCTCCTTCTCTTTCCCCCCCCCCATTCACCTTCCCATTCTCTTTTCTCACCTATGGTTTGCGCGGAACCTGCCCACGCGGTGAGGGTGGAAATGCTCGAAGAGGCAAGCAACCCGTGGAGCGTCTCAAGGAACTAGGTAAGTTGTTGTTTTTTTTTCATACTCCTGCTCGCTCACTTTTGTTTTTTGTTTTTTGTTTTTTTCCAAGCTAGGCGCGTTCTCAGGCTCTTGTTCATCGGGTCCTCTATTTGAGCTAGAAGATGTTGAACACAAAAATCCGACAATGTCAAGTTTTTTCAGAGATTGGATCACTCAGTCTCAGGGACGGCGGGGCCGACGAAATTCAAGCAGCCAACACTGGCGCAGCTTTGGGCTATGCACACAACAAAGGAGGCAGCAGAGCCTATCGACGCCGTGGAAGTTGAGGTGATGCCATTGGCGCCGGGGCCGATGCCGCCCACGCTGAGCACCTTGGCGGCCACCATCTTGACGGCCCAAGGCGACGTAGACATGGAGGAGATCTCGCGAACGCAGCAACCTCGCGCGCAAACGCGATTTGACGAGCTGACCGCGCAATATGTGGTCGACCATATCAACGGTGATAGCAAGAACAACACCTGGACAAACCTGCGCTGGTTGCGCCAGCAAGAGAACATCGCCGCGGCTCTTGGCGTCCCTGTGCGGATTATTGACACGACGACGAATGAGTGGCAGGACTACCCATGCAGGACCGATGCAAGCATTAAACACATGCTAGCGCGCTGCAAGTCATCCCATTAGATGCTTTGATTCCATGTTAGCTAGTAAAAATGCAACAAAAATCGGGGGTCAACTAGACCGTTCTCGAGAAAATCTCAATTAAAGCATTTGTTGAAAAAATGAATTTTCTCTGTCAGTTTTGGTCATCTATCAGTAAAACTAGTCTCATTCGATAGAGAGTCAACAGATGCTTTTGGCACGTTAAAAGCGTTGTGCGTCGTTTCATCCATTGCCGAGAACATCGAGGTTAAAACTTGATGACATGTTTGAACGGCTTCCACCAGCATACATACAAAAGGTATGCATCGCGTCAACCAAACCTTCCAGAAATAACGCCCGAGCGTGTCTAATTCAAACACGTCACAAAAATTTGCACATTTGCCATTTTTAAATAATGAAGCGTGCTTTTTTTGAACTTTACCGGCTTACCTTGCCTTCAGAAATTTTCTTACAGCGTACCTGCTCGCTAATGAAAAATGTGTCACGGCTTAAAACTACGGCCCAGCGCTCAAGGCGGACCCGCCCAATTTTTTTTGGACTCGAATATGGCAAAAACCTCTTATTTGTACTATTTGCATTCATCTCGCCATCTGCATGGTCGACCCCGCTCAAAAATAGCTGCATCGCATTCAGCGCAAAATTTGCAACAAAAAAGCTTACTGAGTGCCTGGATTACGGTCACTGGATGGCGCGCAATGAGGATTTTCAAAAGGGACCAAAATTTCCAAGGGGTGCAGTCGAGGATTTTAAAAATGGTAATTTCAAGTCCCCGGATCGCCGCGCTATTCATTCTCATGGTAAATGCGCGTCCATGACAGACAAAAATGCAATTAAAAAAGAGGGTCCATTGATTGGTTTTGGCAAAAAAAATGCTTTTTGAGTCTTGTTTTCGACTCAAGGTGAACTCGACGAAAAATGGCTGTATGTCCGAGAAAGGCACGTCATAAGAAAGAACATAGTCTGCTGCATATGTGGACATTGATGATCAACGAAAAAAGGTGATTTTTGGCCAACCTTACGCGCGTCGAAGATTATTATGAAATTTGACGCGTCATAAAAGCGCGTCAGCCTGGCTTTTCCAGCCCGGTGCTTTGCATCAGATCCATGCACCTGGAGCATTTGTTGCTAGTGGACGCGTCGGCATGGATTATGGACGCGTTCTTCCCGAGCAATTCGTCATTTAAAATAATCTAAAATCGCTGATTGCTCGTCAAAGAACATTTGGACTGCACGCTATTTTTGCCATTCTCGTGGTTTCTCGCTCGCGTCCATCATGTTTGTAAGTTTGGAGCAATTCTGAGGACCGAGTTTTTGAATTTTGGATTTGGGGTCTTGACACGACGAAAATTTGTTTTACCTGTGGTGCGTCTCAATGACCTGCAACAGCCGCGAATCAAGTCCCGCTCGGGGTTTCTAGCTCACCGTTCGCATCAGGACGCGTGCCGGGGCTTTGAAGCACCAGGAAGGCGAATTTACATTGCATGAATCGCAAAAACAAGCATTTTCGAATGGACTTGTCCAGAAGGATCCAAATTTGTATCAGGCGATGTTTGAAGCAGCTATTCTAGGTATTTAAACATTCACATTGATCAACCAGTCCAATCTTGCAAAAAACCAGTGCGGCCGTGATGAGCTTAATTTTGAGGGCTGAATGCCAACAATCAGACTTGAATTTTCCCAGCACATTGCTGTGCACCAGTTTAATGCATTATACTCGTGCTGCAAGTACAACAAATGATTTTATTCTTTTAAAAAAAAAAAAAAAGGGGAAATGCACCAATTCAAACAGCCTGATGCCATCTACTTTCGTCTGCTACTGGTGATTGATGCAATACAGTCTCTCGTCATCAAAGAGCCTGCCAACGCACTTGTCATAAACATCTACCTTGTCCCACTCGTGGCTTTGCAATTGGCGTATTGCAATGGCTCATTTTTTGGTAAGACAAACAAAAAAACGAGGGAGTCGAGTAAGCGGCTCACGCGTCTTTGCCCTTTTTTATCAGCGTACATGACGACCCAATGCTGTGTCCATCAACAAGGTGCCACAAGCCGTGCGAGATGGAAGTTGTTCAATATTGAAAATAAATAATAAAAAAAACAAAGATTGATTTTGCGATTATCGCGACATTGCCGTTAAATGGCCTTTTTGAATGCCAATTCAAAGCTTTGAGATCATCAACAAGAGCTATTTCCATCTTTCTTATTTTTTTTATCAACAAAAATCCGCCCAAATATACCACACCCCCATTTTTACGCGCACGACATGGAGCAAATGATGCAAAGCACGCCAAAAGGTACAGAGGCTGTGCCCACTTGCAAGTGTGGCCCACCTCCTTGCAGGTGTCGCCACACCTGCCGTCTTTTTAGCACGATCTGCCCATGAAACACAGCTCCCGGCCTGTTCGCGCCCCCCCCCCAACTTTTTCATTGTTGCGCCCCCTTTTTTGCTGAGAGTTGGAAATCACTATTTGATTGACACCCCGCACGCTGCCCCTTTTTTTTCAATCGGGCGCCGCCGTTCTCGTTTGTGAAATGCCGACAACAGTGTCAAAACAACCGCTCTTCGTCTTTTGGTCCATTTTAGCGCCGCCGTACCCGTGTAGGTGGGTTTCACGCGCACCATCTGGATCTCTCTTATCTTCTGTGCCTGCGCCTTAGCCATTGAGGCGTGCGCGTGCACACAAAAGTGGCGCAGCGCTGTTCATTTTTTTTTTTTGTTTTTTTGCGAGCACTCTTGCTCATTGGACGGCAGAGGGCCAGTTCGACCATCAATCAAGTAGGCGAGCGGAAGAACAGGAGTGAGTGCATCGGAAAAGGAGGAGAGGGGTGACAGCGGGGCGTGCGGACAAGCTTGCAGCCTTTTTTTTTTTTCTCGATACTCATTGTTGCCCCAGAGGAGGCGGTGTTTTACATTAGGCGGGCGGACTCTTCTCGCGGCTTGATCGATACGCTGCTCCCCAATTTGCCCAGTCGCCATGCAGGGCGGTCTTGTTACACCCGCTTTAGTATTTGGTATGGTATTTTTAATTTTAAATGGTAATGGGGGGGCTTTATTTGCTTGCTAGTTACGTAGCTGGGTTGTTGGGTGTGTGTGTGTGTGTGTGTGTGTGTGGAAATGAAGGTCATATGTGTATAAAAGGGGGGATATATGGGGCCTGCCAAGGCAAAAAAAAAAGGGGGGGAGGAGGCTTGCTCCGTACAAAGAATGCTGTGCAAAGTAAGAAAATTGGTGCGACCATGGGTCCTTCATGATCCAAATCGTGATCCCCCATTGAATGGCAATAAATAAAGAGGGAATTGGAGGTGTCAAATTGCAAATGAGGTCCATTGGTGCCCCGGATGGCCGGCAAAGGGGGCATCACATGAGCAAAATGGGGCACTTGCAAGGATAAATGGGCAGGGAGGGGGGATAAGAGAGGACCAAGCGTGGTCCATGTTGTGATGACATGCGGGATGGGGCGAGTGAAACGATGACAAAAAGGATAAAAAAAAGTAAAAAATAGAAAGAGCCGTCTTTTTGGCCGTTTTTGCTCTTTTCCTGCTCAGCAGGTGGTCAATGGGCGAAAGGATGAGTCGGTGTTTGCCGCAGACCGGTGGCAGTGCGGCTCGGCAGGGTCGTGATCGGACAGCTCAGGGAATGACACATAGGTCTTTTCAAACACGGTGAGTGTGGCATTCATCTCCTGTTGCCATGCCGCCCTGGATGCCGCGGACTGTGTCTTTTTTGACGTCACGGGCGGTTTAAAGGATTGCAGAAAGCTGTCGACAAGTTCGCTCAAAAACATCCGTAGTATCGATGATGACGACGATGATGATGATGATGTGGACGATGTTGACGAGGATGATGTGGAGCCGATGGTGGTCGCTGACATCTTTTTTTTTTCGAGAATGAAGCAAGTGCAAGGGACGAGGGAAGAATTGAGCTGGCGCGGAAGGGTGAGGAGATGGGCGTCACAATGAACAAGCAAAGAATGAGAGAAAAAAAAAGAGAGAAAAAGACAAAGAGAAAAAGAGAAACAAATAAATTATCATTGCAAACACGCCTCTTTGTTGGCAAACACGGCGTCGGGGTCGTCGGGTCTTTTTGCTGCTTTGGGGCCCACGGGAATGCTTCAATTTGGTGCTTTGCAAAAAAAAAAAAAAAAAAAAAGCCATTGTGCACCAGGCGGCCTTGGGGGAGCAGAGATCAGGTGACGTGAGCCATTTTGCAATTGACCTCCCCAAAAGTGCCAGATAGGCCCAAAATAATTAGGGGAGACGATGAACACCCGACGACTTGAAGCGACACGAACTTTTTTTTTTTGCACGCGGCGTTTTAGTTTTTTTTTTTTTGGTGTGTTGATTGCGCGGCAGCGGTAACACAAGGGCGCTCCACTTTGGTACGACCAAAAATGGATTGGCAGGGTGCCCCGTCGCGTAATCAACAAAAGGGACCCGACTCTTGATGGCATTTGGCCACCGACCACGTGGATAGGGCCGCGCAAGTTAATCTCAGCGTGGAATGACATTCAAATGCTGCCCGCACTCTGCCATTTTCATCGCAAATCCATTGACCAAAGATTTCAATGAAAAAAGATGTAAATGGATGTAAATTGAGAACACGTCGCGATCACCACCTTGAGACGCGATCTAAGCGATTCAAAGACAGCCTCTTATATGTGTCGCCTAGGCATTGCGACCACGCCGCTGCTTGTGCATGAATTGGCACCCATTGGGCAAGTGATTCACCTGGTTTTTTTTCTTTTTTTTTTTTTTTTTTGCCAACATACCACTCATTTCGGCGCGTCGGTGCGCATATGATAATGATATTGTGGTATGAAAGAGTACCATCGCGTTCGAGCCCATGGAGCATGATGCGCTCATCCAGGGGGCAGCGAATGCAGCGGCAGAGGCCAATTGTCGCACAAAAAGCAGAAAATCTTGCGCTTTGTTTGTTTGACAAGCTGCCACGTTGCTGGCCATGGACCCCTCAGCTTCTCATCACACGCGCCTCGTGGTTCATGGTGGAATGGGATGATGGGAAGGCCCATTTTTATTCGCATGCATCAATAATACAAAAATAGATAAAAGAGAAAAAAAGAGGAGAAATGGAGGAGAGAAGGGTGGACAAAGGGGAGTGTGCGCGCAAGTGTATAATTAAAAAATCATCTAAAACATCTTTTGAGAGAACTTGGCGCAGAGCTTTTGGACAACATCCAAGGTTTGCAGCACTTCCAAGGTGCCGCGCAAAGCAGAGGTATCATGGTACAAAATGTTGTGTTTTTTGCAGAGAGCCTTGACTTGAGGCTTGACCTTGGGCAGGTAGTGGCGGGGCATATCAGGGAATACCTGGGATAAGAAAAAAAAAAGGGGGGCGGGAATCAGGCTTTGTGGCTCTTTTTGCGACGCGCCGTTGTCCTTTTTTTTTCTAAATTTTGCTTACATGGTGCTCGATTTGATAGTTGAGGCCGCCGCAGAACCAGTCGCCGAGGGCGCCGAGGGTGACGTCGCGGGCGGTGACGACCTGGATCTCGTAGAATTCCATCTTTTGGGCCTGTTCTTGGGTGAGGACGGGCATGCCCGAGTGGTTCATGGCGAAAACGAGGGCAAGCGCGTAGCCGGTGGTGGCCTGGCTGACGACAAAGAACATGACCATGTTGGTCCACGAATTGATGAAGAGGAGCGTCCAAGTGGTGAACAAGATCCAATGGCTGACAAGCATGGTGCGCTCAAACAGGTTGAGAGTCTTTGACTTGTTGAGTGTGCCGACGGTGAACGAGTATTGGAGCGATTGGATGGCCCACGAGAGACGCGCAAAGCCGAGGACAAAAAAGTAATAGCGCGTCTGGTAGGGGAGCACGTGCTCGGCAATGAAGCGCGAGAATGCCGAATCCTTTTGACCCTCGAGGTTTCCATAGAAATTGGCGGTGGCAAATTCGTCCCAGAGGAGGACAGGCGCCGTATCGATATCGGGATCGTGGCCGTGGACGTTGGTGGAGGCGTGGTGAGTGTTGTGCTTGTTCTTCCACCACGACAGCGAGAAACCTTGGCAGAATCCACCCAAAAACGCAATCATCACGTCATTGACCGTATGGTCCGCAAACGCCTGGTGGTGGCCAAAGTCGTGGGCGAGCCAGCCGCACTGTTGCCAAAACAGACCGACAACCACCGCCGCCGCAAGCACGACCGACGTCGAATGGCCGCCATAGTAGAGCATGGCCAGACCCGTCGCACCAATGGCCAACGTCGACACCACCTTGTAAATGTAAAACGGAACACTGCCATTAAAGGCACCCTCCGTCTCAAGACGCTCGCGCAACGATCGCATCTCGTCCGCAAATGCCTTGGACTTTTTGTGTACACCATTCACCAATTCGCCCTGCACACCAGCATGGTCCGCAGCAAGATCGCCAACGTAGCAATTAGCAAGCAATTCGTACGCAGACTCGGGATGCATCGCATGAAACACATCTAAAAAAAAAAAAAAAAAAAGGAAAAAAGATCAGCCCACCAAATCTTTTTTTTTCTTTTTCCCTGGGACCCTCGATTCCCCCCCCCTTTCTTTTTTGCCATTTCCGCTCGCTCTGCAAGCCTCCGTGGCCCATCTGCAGTCCTAGTGACTCACCAGAGGCATCCTTGCCAATGTGCGTAGAGATGACCTGAGCACCGCCAGGATGATCAGCAATGAAATCCGTGATGTCGTACACCTTGTTGTCGACAATCAGGAACTTGTCGGCGTTCTTGTCGCCCGCTTGGTACGCCTTGAGCGAATCGGACACTTCGGATCGCTTAAAAACTCGAGCTGTAAATGTTTCAAAGAAAAAATTGGACCGTCAGCTTCCCTGTGTGTCTCGCCATAGCCATGGGTCATCGTTGCTTACTTTGCCCTGACATATTTGACACTTGTAAAGAAGAAAAAAAGGGGGAAAGGGGGGTTCAATTGCACAAAATGAAAGAAAAAGAGGAAAGAGAGGCAATCAATTGGCAAGGCCCTATTTTCAATCAGATGGAATACAGAAATAAGGGAGTGGAAAGGAAATTCCTATCAATCAATCCAACAGGTAAAGGAGAGGGGAGGGAAAGATGGGCTTTTTCAGACAAAAAAGAAGAGAGAGAGAAAGAAAAAAAAAAAAAAAAAAAAAGACGAGGCCCCGCTCACTGTAATAAAAACTTTTTCGTTTGCCGCCGTCCGTGGCCAGTCGCGATGGAGGAAATTCCATCGCACAATCCAATCAAGCACGCAAAACCTGGGATCGGCTCGCCTTGACCCCACACTCACCCAACTGAGAAGGGAGCTGATAGTGGGCGATAAGGCAATGGACGAAACATGGAAAAAAAAAAAAAAAAAAAAAAAAAAGACACGCGAACGCACACGCTTTCATGCGGCCGCGCCAATCGCGTGATGGGATCGACCCTGTTTCTTTTGCCCCCCCCCTCGATTGTCACGACGGAAAACAAGATATTTTCACACCTTGAGATCTGTTGAACACGAGCACCAACATTTCATGTGAAAAAAAAGCTCCAGGTCCGCGATCTGCTGTGTCACGTCAACAAAATCATCGAAAAAAATGAAGCCAGGCAACCTTTTACGCTCTTTCTCTTTCATTCATTTCGTCACCCACTCAATGATTGACACGACACATGCATCGCTCGTGCCCGTTGCAGATTTTTGCAACCAAAAACAATTATATTTATATAATATATCAACAGATTTAAAAGAGAGAGAGAACATGACACAAAAAGAAAGTGAGCACAATCAGCAACAGCCACCGCCTTGCTTTTGCTCATCAGGCGTCTGCGACACGAGGATGGTCTGGCCGCCGGTGGGCTTGATGGCATTGTTGGACGACTCGAGCGCCTTGTTGGACACAATGCGGTAGATTTCTACAAGAGAGAGAGAGAAAAAAAAAAACACGGCCAAGTCAATCTCGCGTGTTTTACCTTTTTTGCGGTCTTTTGCCGAGATTTTTTTTTTTTTTACCAGTCAAAATGCGCTGGAACGACAAATCGACGTTGGTCGCGTCGAGGGCAGAGGTTTCAATGAAGCTCAGGCCATTTTCGGCTAGAAAAAAAAATGTGTGAGCTATTTGCATGAAACAATCACTAAAACGCCATTGACTTGCCAGCGAATTGCTTGGCCTCCTCCGTGGACACGGCGCGCAAGTGTCGCAGATCGCTCTTGTTGCCGACAAGCATGATGACAATGTTGGAGTCGGCGTGGTCGCGGAGCTCCTTCAACCATCGGCCAACGTTCTCATACGTCGATTGCTTGGAAATGTCATACACCAACAAGGCACCAACAGCACCACGATAGTAACTGAGAAGCAAAGAAAAATGAGCCCAAAATCAGCCAATTTGTATCACCGTCATCAATGGTAAAAACCTTATACGTACGCGCTGGTGATGGCTCTGTATCGCTCTTGGCCAGCTATAATGAATGAAAAAGCAATGAGTCTTGATGTCATTTTTTTTACGTTTTAACCCCCTTGTGGTCAAGCCAGCCCGCGTACCAGTGTCCCAGATCTGTGCTTTGACAGTCTAAATGGGGCAGACAGAGGTGGAAAAAAGGTGAGACAATGTAAACATGAGCGGCACGCTGCCACACCCCCTGCAGGCGCATCCCCTTACCTTGGAGTCCACCTCGATGCTGCGAGTAGCGAACTCGACGCCAATTGTACTCTTTGATTCCAAATTGAATTCGTTGCGCGTGAAACGGCTCAACAGGTTGGTCTTGCCTGCAAAGAAAAAGGCGTCTAGTCAACCAAGAACTTCCATCGAGCCGTCGTGGGACTCGGACGCTCCTTTTGTGCGCGTCTCTGCTTACCGACGCCAGAGTCACCAATCAAAACAACTAAAAACGCAACACAGGGACGCAAAATGAGGTTGCAAGAGAGGCAGACAAGGAGTCAGAACAAAGGAAATAGGTCAAAAAAAGAAGGAGAACGGGGTGAGTGTCGAGTTTTTGGCGTCACTCCCGCGGTGTCGCGCGTTTGCGTGTTCTTTCTCTTTTTCCTCGAGTCTTTGCGCTTACCTTTGAACAGATAGTCGTATTCTTCGTCTCGGCTCATGGTGCGAAAGATGGGCTAGATGAAAAGGGAAAAAGTGTGAAAGTAGGAGGAAAAGAGAAGGGGAAATTTGGCGCTGGGAAAGCCCCGCAAAGAGGGTCTTTTTGGATTTTGCGGGTCCGACGACCGTCGCACAAAGTCAAACAAAGTTGACCCGACTTGCAGCTCAACGTGGCCCTGTTTGGTGCCCTTCAGACCAACCTCTTTTACTGGCTGATCGCACGCAAATGACAATTTTGACAAATAATAATAAAATAATGATTGTCCCTGTCTTTTCCTTGAAACATCAAAGGACACCACTTCCTAAAGTACGTATCAAAGGGCGCTGTCCTAATTGAGAGACGTCACCGACGCACGAACGGCACTTGTACGACATGGCACGCGGCAAAACGCGCCCAGGGGCGCCGCTCGCCATGATTACTCGTTGTTTTTTTTATTACTTTGCCATCTACCTACATCCATTCATAAGCATTAAAGCACGCAACCCGCACACGCTCCCGCGACGCCGCGAGTCGTGCATGACGCCCGTGAACATAAAAAAAAAACGTGCCTGCAGCACTCCCGGCCTTCCAATCCACGGGTTCATCTATGATAAGAAATACACATGCGCGCAAGACCAGGTGTCTGGCAAATCGCAAGCGACAATGCAGCTCAACAACAACCATTGACACGTTTTGCCGCACCAAAATTCAAAACGATGTGAATTTTACACACAAAAGTACATTTTGACCTTTTAGCCTCTTGAAACTGCTGCCTTGCCTTCCTGCCTTCAAATTTGATGGCTTGTCTGCATCCGGCGTGCCGCACATTTGCGACACACCATGCGGAATGATATATCTTCTTGATGCATAAAATAAGTGGGTTGAAAATTTAATTTCAAACGTTTTTCGTTCACTGTCTCATTTTTTGGCTAATGTGTGTTCATATTGTGCTGTAATTCTCTTTTCGTATTCACAATTTCACGCCCACCACGCATCTGTGCCAGACAGAAATCACGAGCATTCCGCGGTGGGGGTTCTGTCTCTGTTTGAAGAAAATCGGCCAGCCAAGCTGCTTGCGATAAAACGCGCAGCAGCACGATTTTCATCCATTTTGGATTTTTGCACACCAATAAAGCGTTTTATCTGTGCATCTGTCCAAATGTTTCGATCTCAGTGGACAGAAACTGACGCGTGCTATCATTTCAATGCATGACGCATCGCGCTACGCTGCACAAAAACTTACACATTTACCTTTTGAAAACCAAAGAGCGCGTTTTTCAGACTTTGCTGGCCTGCTGTGCTTCCAGAAATTTTTTTACAGCCTGATCCCCGCCAATGAAATCTGCGTCACGGCGTGCACTACAGTATACCGTAGCCCAGTGTTGATCAAGACGGACCCGCCCGATTTTTTGGACCAGAAAATTCCAAAAAATATCCTATTTGTACTATTTTGTATTCATCTGGCCATCTGCATGGTCGCCCCCGCTCAAAAATAGTCGCACCAAATTCAGTTCAAAATTTGCAACAAAAAAGCTTAAACCCCCAAAGCGCTACGACCACTTTTGAAAAATTCAGGGTCACTCAGGGGTCACGCTTTTCAAACTCAGAAAATGCCAAATTCGGGAAATTTCGAACTCCGAGTGATCAATGCATCCCAAACAGGTAACTCCAATTATTTACTATTGGCTGACAAAATGGCAAGTCGCCCCAACGTAAGAAAAGAGCCCAAAGAGTGACGCATGAACGGCAATCGACTGAGAAAATTGCTTACCTTGGTCAAGATTTTTTTGCAAAATTTTAAGGTTTGACACTTCCAAATTAAGGTGCATAAATTGCACGGTATTTTTTTTGTTGTCTGTATTTTTATTTTGCCCATTTTTGTGCGCTGATGATTGAGTGGGCTGCAGCTTGGTGAAATGACCGATGCAAAAAGTTAAAACCCAAACTAGCTCGCGGCAAGTCATTCCATTAGGTGCTTTGCCCCCTTGTTTATTAGTGAAATGCAATAAAAACCACAAGTTTATTAGACCATTGTCGAGCAAATTGCAATCAAAGATTTTGATGAAAAAGTGAATTACAGTATCTCTGCGATTTTTAGCCATCTATCGATGAAACTGGTCTCATTCAATAGATATGCAAGAGATGCCTTCGACACGTTAAAAGCGCTGTGTGTTGTCTAATCCGTTGCCCAGAACATCGAGGTTGAAATTTTTGTACAGTTTGAACGGCTTTCAAAAGCGTACAAAGCCCACGCATCGGGCAAACAAACATTCTGGAAATGACGCCCGAGCCCGTCTGATTCGAGCGATGCAAGTTTCATTGCGATCGAAAAAAAATTGACCAAGACAGTGCTAAATTGTAAAAATGTCGATATTTAGGATTTATTTGCACAGCGACTCAACTGACTTCTGGTTGTCAATGTCACGCTGAAAAATACACAACAAAATGGCCTAATGCAAAGATTTGGAGAGATGATCCAATCAAGGTTTGTATATTTTAATATTGGATTAGTGAAAATCATTGCAAAATTGCTAAATTTTCACAATTGTCAACAACGCCGGTCTGGCTGAGTTTTTTAAAATACTGTATCAGAAACACGCGGAAGTGAACAAATGGCACTGATTTGGCAACGATCCAACCTTTTTTACTGTATTTTTGGCTTTCAGATTGAATTGGCAAGATTTCGTGAAGGTGGCGATTGCCTTGACAACAGCCTGATCAACCTCCGAGTTTTAGTGTTTTTTTGAAAAAAGCGGCGCAAACCGCCCATTTTTTGTAGAATTTCGCGGTGGTTGAAGCATGATTTTACCGCGAAATAAATTTTTGCAAAACACGCTACAGCCAAATTTTCAGCAATGTCAAGTTTCTCGCGGAACCAGATGATCGATGTCGAGGTTTTAATTTTTCTGAAGAGAGGAGTCAAATCCTATGGGTGGGAAAGTTTCGTGGCGCTGCAATGAGTTCTTGGTGGTGAAATGATTTTTTCAAATTACGAAAAAAAGTTGCTTGGTCAGCAGGTCAAAATGCATCTGGAGGGTCGCCCGCTTGAGAGATTCAAGTGCGGACAAATATCTCAAATCTGTTTGGCAACCTACACACCAGCGCTTTGAGAGTCATATCATTTGATGCATCGATCCCCTCTTTCTCAGCAAACAGCTCGCGAATTTGCTGACTTGCTGCTTAAGGTCGGTGCTGGCATTCCTCCTTATCAGCATTCAATACCCATCAATAGACAATGGCTACTTGACGCCGCATACCCTTGGCAATTGATTAATTTCATATACCCATCTTTGCGAGATTCCGCAGCTGATCACACGCAATTCCGAGACCGCGCAATCTTGGCAGCCAAAAACGACGACGTCAATAGAATCAATGATCTTGCGTTTTCGGTGTTCCCCGGTGAAGAACGTGTTTATACCTCGCTGTCTGAACTGCACGGCGACTCGGCCACGAACGAAATCACCAGCCAATTCACGACCGAGAGCCTGCAGGAATTGCACATCAAAGGCGTACCAGATCACGTTTTGAAATTGAAGACCGGCATGCCACTCATCATAACACGCAACATTGATAAGGCCGCCAAACTATGCAATGGAACGAAGGTGTATGTAACACGGTTGCTTCAATATCAAATTGGCGTAAAAAGATTCGTAGACGACGACGACGACGATGAAGCGACTGAGTACATTCTGCCACGCATTAACTTTCTCACTGATGGAGAAGGCACACTTCCATTTCAGATGCTACGACGCCAGCTACCAGTTAAGCCTGCATGGTGCATAACAATCCACAAGGCGCAAGGCCAATCATTGCAAGCAGCAGGATTGTACATAAAGCATCCTGAATCAATATTCACGCATGGTCAGCTCTATGTTGCGCTGTCTCGAACACGCAACCCGCGCAACCTCCGAATTGCAGTCCCTTTGTCCAGCATCGAAGCCCAACGACGACGTCAACTTGAAGGCTCTATTCCCGTAGAAGTGGAAAACGTTGTATACCACGAAATTTTACAGTAAAATGTTTCCAAATAAATACAGATATCTACCCTCTAAAACGACAAGTCTCGTGGGAGGGAAAGTCCATCAGTATGTGAAAAGAGCCACACAACAACTCGCCGCACCAAACGAACAAAAAAAAAAGCCGGCATCAATATGTGAAAAGAGCCAGACGACAAGGAACAAAAAAAAAGAAAAAAATCCCAAAGATTGACGCATGAATGATGGTGATCGACTGACAAAAGTGCTTACTTTGGTCAAGATATTTTTACAAAAGTTCAACGTTTGACACTTCCAAATTAAGGTGCATGGATTGCATGGATTTCTTTTTGTTTCATATCATATTTTTTTTATTGTTTTACTTTGCACATTTTGCACGCTGAGTGGGCTACAGCTTGCTGAAGAAATGACCGATGCAAAATGTCAAAATCCAAGCTAGCGCAGTGCAAGCCATCCCATTAGATGCCTTGGTCCCGATTTATTAGTAAAACTGGAATAAAAATTACACGTTTATTAGACCGTTGTCGAACAAATCGCGATCAAAGGTTTTGATGCAAAAGTGAATTTTCTCTGCAAGCTTTAGCCATCCATCGACGAAACTGCTCTCATTCGATAGAGATGCAAGAGGTGTCTTCGACACGTTAAAAGCACTGTGTGTTGTCTAATCCGTTGCTGACAACATCAACATTAAAAATTTTCGTAATCTTTGAACGGATTTTACAAGCGTACAGAGGTTGTGCATCGCCAAAATAACAATCCAGAAATGACGTCCGAGCCTGTTTCTTTCGAATGATACAGTACCAGTTTCATCCTGATCCACAAAATATTTCTAGAGCCCAACGCTGAATTTGGGAAAACATCGATATTTTGGATTCATCTTCACAAGGAGCACTCAACCGACGACCTCACACCACCGGGTACAGTAGAAAAAATTTGAAGATGATGTCGTCAAAGCGTGGTGCCAAGCAGTTCACGCTTTCACCGCGATCCACGAAAATTGCGTCAAACGTACAGTAGATGGGGGTGCGGCGCTATCCTACCACAAGTGGCCTAGCACCTCTCACACGTTAGGCAGCGAGGCCCGGAGGCGGAACTTGTTCTCAGCAAATCTGCAATAAAAATCCGGGGTTGCCTTGACGGATCGCGAGAAAAAAGTGATCAAAGTCAAATTTTAGAATCTTGAATTTCTCGACCAGTTTTGGTTGCACGCCAATGTAACTGATCTCATCTGACAGAGAATCAAATTCTGCGTTTTTTATCACTGTAAGTTTGCCGTGGGTTACATTGTTCCTTGTCGAGAAAATTGGAGTTGAAATTTTAAATCTGGCGTCGTACGGTAGGTGTACAAAGGTTGCGAATCGACTTTGTCAGACTGGAAGAAAATGTCCGCGTGCGCGTTTCATACCACTCTTAAGTTTTTAGGATGACCAAATCAGATTTTTAACGTGCCAGAATCGTAATTGTGAATTTCTGGAGAAATACCGGTTTTATCGATTTTTTTCTCGTCAACCAAGAGCTCACCCATCCCCGTGCGTCGCCGTCTGCCCCTTTTCTGGCAAACGACGCAAGAAGGGCAACAAGGGTCGGTCCAAAGCCCCCAACAGCCTTCTCTCATGCCCCGTCCGTCTCCTCCTCGCCTCCGCCGCGTCCTCGTCGAATCACACCGTTTCCAGTAGTGACTCATCTTTGGGGTTTTCCGACAATCGCCCCCAAAAACCAGACGCAACGGAATTAGCAGAACGGCTCCAAGACTCGCCACGACTAAATGGCGACGTTGGGGGCCGGCTTACTGTACCCGCCGCTATGCCGACGCGTGGGCTCCGAATTGCCCCGAGACTGTCCATCTTGGATAATTGGCATACTGTAATACTGTAATCCAAGATGGCTTTCGGCTCGGCTTCTCTACACCACCACCGACCCGTCGGCTATCACCGCCCAGCCAGGAACGACACCTCCGGCCTCAATCCCGGGGACCTGGTGGACAGCGGGACAAGGCCATCATTCACACATTCAGGACATGCTCGCCAAGCAACAAGCGATCGACGAGCCCATCCCTTTGCAAGATCTCTCCATGTTAGGCCCCCCAGATCCGCAGCACAGATTGCAGATCACTCTATTTTATTTTTCTTTTTTTACGCGCTCGCTGCGCCATCTCTGATCTACTAGATGACGCTCCTCGCGCTTCCATTGACCTTTCCATCTACCTTTCCAAACGCCCACATTCCATCTTGCACGTTCCAAAAGGTCAAAACGCCAATCATGATCCATACAAAACGCCCATCTACAATTGCCAAGACGCAATGGACCATTCCAGATCGAAACATCCAAATACTGTAGACGCGTCTTGCCGCAGGCTTCATATTAGAACATTCCCTTAAATTTCAAAACTATAAAAGGACACCCGCTTTGCGGATGTCCTTCCCCTTTTTCCTTACCTCTTCCATCTGTTATTTTTCCCCTTGTGCCCTCCTCTCTCTCTTGCTCAATAAAAAGATGCCGTATTACAACAAGTTTGTGCTGACTACTCCTCACGTGGTTACCCCCTCGACGGGCCATGACACTCCACTCCTGACTTCATGTCATCCCCCCTGCCTCTTCTTCGTGATCCCCAAAAAATAAGATGGTGTCGGCGATCGGTGTTGAACCTGTCAAGACCCTAAACCAATATCTACCTCGCAAGCCGTTCAAGATGGAAACCTTGGCGACGATCAGCAAGATGCTGGCCCCTGGGGACTATTTGACCTCGGTCGATCTGTCCGACGCCTTTTTTCACGTGGGCATCGCACCATCGGACGGACCGCAGGTATGAATACCGGTACCTGCGCTTTCAATGGCGGCAAGGCGTTTTCCAATATCGCATTCTTCCGTTTGATCTCAGCCTGTCGCCATGGATCTTCACCAACAAGATTGTCAAGCCCCTGCTCAAGTGGGCCCCCCGACGCAAGGGCATCCGGATAACCGCGTACGTAGGTAGTATCTCAACGACTTTCTGGTGATGGCCTCTTCCAAGGACCTGTGCGTCAGCCAGACGCATTTAGTCCTCAAGAAGATAGCAGCCAGAAACTCTAGATGAACACGCCGCTTGAACACGCCGCTTGAACACGAGGAGCTTTCGCGAAGTCGTCGTCTTGTCACAACGTTCTTCTTCGTTCGATTTTTTACGAAGGTTCGTTGTCATTACTCGTGAAGTCTATGATAAAACAATAATGGTTGTTATTTTTATGATACGAACAATATTATTCGCGAAGTCTTCATTAGTCAAGATGTTCGTTTGATATTTTTTTTACGAACGTTGTTACAGTATTTCGAAGTAGCCTTCACGTACGAAGGTACGATGTTCGTTTGAATTTTTTATGGACGTTGTTCGCAGCAAAGATGTCTTCACAACGTTGTTCTTTCGAATTTTTTACTGTACGGTACTGTACGAACGTTGTCGTCGTTCGCGAAGTCACAAATATGCTGTTCGTTTGATTTTTTTACGAAAGCTGCTGTCCGCAAAAAAGTCTTGCTTCACTACTGTAGTTATTAGTAATACTGTAAGTTCGTCGTTTAATTTACTGTAATTTTTTACGAATGTTGTTGTTCGTTTGATATTTTACGAACGTTGTTCCTTCACAAAGTCTTCACAACGTTGAACGTTGATCGTTTGATTTTTTTACGAACGATTGCGAATTCTTCACAGCTTTCTTCGTTCGATTTTTTGCAAACGTTGTTTGTGAAGCATTCACAACGTTACGTAGTCGCTCGCTCGTTTGATTTTTTATTTACAGTACGACAAATTCTTCACAGCTTTCATTCCACGATTTTTTACGAACACGCCTGAATACGCGCCCAAACACGTCTGAATACTACGGGCTGAACAACAACACACCAGAACACGGTCTACGCGTTGAGTTCACCTGAATACGCCTGATGAATATGCTGAATTTGACGTTTAGCCTTCATTTTCAAATACTGTAAGGCATATATATTGCTTGGCCCCGAATGGCTACACAACATCACGTCATGATGACCTGCCCGTGTTGCGTGAAAAGGCGTGTTTTTCCTTTTACGTACACTTTGGATGGACGATGATGGCTTGCTCTACAGCCATGGCACTTTGGCACTCGCTCGCTCGTTGTCTAGCTGCTCAAATTCATGCATCTCATCAGTGTAGGCGTTGTGACTCTGTGTCGCGTTGTTTCCCAATGCGCGAAAAGAAAAATCCATATGTATCATAATTCCTCGTTTCTCGTCACTACACCCTCTTTTGTGGGCTACGTCCTCATGCGTTTGTATGAGTGTGCAAAGGTTGGTGTATTGAACAGGACGGTCTTTTTTTTATTTTACAAAATAAAGATCAGATAAAATTACATTTACAAGCAAAGAGCTACAAGAGGGGAAAAAAAAGAGGGGATGTCTTTTGGGGGGTAAGGGAGGAGAAGAAAAGAGAGAAAAAGCAAGTCGTTTGCACCCTAGATGCGGATGAACAGCTTGGATCCGCTGTGCATGAAGCGAAGAATTGCGGCGAGGACGCCATTGAAGAGGAAGAGGACGCCGGCAAAGATGATGGCGCCCTGGTACGCGCCGTCGTTCTTTTCGATGATGTAAGCGCAGATGGGCTGGCCGGCAATGCCGCCAAAGAACCAGGCAAAAAAGAGCCAGCCATTGCTCTGCTCGAGCTGGGCAAAGCCGACACACTGCGCCAGCACGGCCGGCAAGATCGCGAGAAAGCCGCCGCCCATGATGCCAAACAGCGAGGCAAATGCCCACACGGACGCGGCCGTCGTTGCCGTATACCAGACCCCCATGATCACCACGCCGACCATGGTCGTCACAATAAAGGTGGTGTTGAAGCGGCCAACATAGTCTGACACCATGCCGGTGCCAATTTTGCCCACAATCATCAATCCGGCCGAAATCGCGCTCAAATTTGTGCCAATCCACTTATCCAGGCCTAGAGACTTGGCATAAGCTGAATAAAAAAACGAAAAAATGATGAGCTCTCTACTAGTTTTCTCGGGGATTTCCCATGTCAACTTACAAGGCAGGTAGCCAGAGGGCACATTGAAGGCAAAGTTGCTAACCAGCTGCATGCAGAAGAGAATACAGAACTGCTTGTTGCGGAAAGGCTTGAAGCTGAGCGATTGCGAGAATTTGACGGGGGGAGGCGGATTCAATGGCCTGACCACGCACGCGGCAAAGGAAATCAGCGCCAAATTGATGAAACCAACAACTCGCAAGGACCAGCCGACGCCCAAGGTGCTATTCACAGCATTCGCAATGTTGGCCATGCAGAGACCACCTAGAAAAAAAAAAAAAAGAAGGGTCAGACTCAATGGTGTCACGAGGCGATTTATGCCGCCAACATGTCATGTTTAGGCGTGTCGCGCTGACAATTCCTTACCAAAGCCTGAACCGGAAATGGCGATACCCACTGCCAGGCCACGGCGCTTGGAAAAATATTGCTGAGGCGCAGAGATGCATGGGAACCATACCAATGAGGCGCCAAAGCCAGCTTTTTTGAAAAAGAAAAAAAAAAGGGGGGGGAAGACTTTAGTTTCCGAGCGATATTATCATCCTTTTTTTTTTTTTTTTTTTTGTTCTTTACCTAATAAGCCTTGGGTCAACATCAGTTGCCAAATCTATCATAACATCACAAAAAAAAAAAGAGTGAGTGGACCTGCTCCTTACTTTTTGCGCCACAAACACGGATTTGTAGTGCATTAGCGCGTCGCTTTTTTTTTTCTTGGGTTACCTGGGTGGAGATGCTTGCCATCATCATGGCAAACGTGTTACAAAAGACGGCGATAATGAGGATCCATCTATATCCGACCTTGTAGGCGACATAGCCGTACACAGGCCCCAAGATCACGGCCATGGCCAGCCACAAGCTACCGATCCACGACAAGGCAGTCATTTCACCAGGAAACACGTTCTCGTCATAGTACTCCAAGAAGACGCCCCACTATGCAAGAGAGAAATCGAGGCAAATGAGTGTCTTTGTCTTTTTTTTGCTATTTTTGTCCATCGTGCCGGTCGTCAATGCCTCCCCCCCTTTTTTTTCTGCCCCACAACGCGCACTGTAGCCCCACATCTTCTCTGTGTCGCACAAACACAAACAAGGTGGCATGTCTTACGAGTGGGCGCGCTCCTTTTACTCCTTTTGTTGGCACCTCGTGGCTCTTTTTACTATCCTCCTCGTAGATCCGTCACAATGCCTCCTTTGCCCGATCACTCGCCTCCACCAGCCTCCTGTCCATCTGTTACAGATCCTCATGGCGCTTGCAGAAAAAAATCCAGGCCATTGCGCCGCAAAATTTGCACGTATTGCACTTTTCTGTCATTTGCTTACCGTGTAGTTGTAGCCTTGGGTACAAAAGAGGCCCGCAAAGCAGCCGGCCAGAACCAACCAGCCGCGACCACCATCGGGCGGCTCCTTGTAGCCCTCGGGCGTCGTCATGACGGACAACTTGTCCTGGTCATCCTCAACGACGTGTTCCTGCTTCTCAACGACCTTGGACTCCTTCTTGTCTTGCAATTCTGGTATATACGACTCGACAATCAGATCGTTTGACATGTTGCGCGAGTGGGTAGGGGGGAGGTGTCACAAAAAATTGGCAGAAAAATAAAAAAGAAAAGAAAAAGAATAAAAAAACAAGATTCAACAATTTCAAAACACAATTTATGGTTTGTGGAGGCGAGCAAAATAAGGAAAATGGCATCCCGGCAGCTCCAGCTTCTTGTTTGATGGAACTTGGGCCTCATCTTTGGCCGGTCCCCCTTCCCTCCCTTTTTTTTTTCTGTCCGCACACACCCCGAAAAAGCCGACATGGCCAATCAAAAGGGCTGAAGCCATCGCGAGCGACGTCTCTTTTTCGTTTCTTGCTGCAATGCCCGGCACAGCATCGATGCACAGTGTGTGCTTTTTCCATTTTTTTTCTTGACGGCATGGGTGGATGCACGCATTTGCCTTGGTTTGGCATGATCCGACGCCAGGAATGAATCAACAAAAGGATGATCGCAAAGAAAAATGGGCATGACAAACAAACCGGAGTTCCTGGCGGCCTGTGATTCAAGGGTCCATCCCACCTGATGTCGCCAATTGGGTAAGTCATGATGTCACGGAAACTTTAAGTGTTCCATGTAAGCAATTGATGGGCAAAAGGCAGAAAAAAAAAGTTGGCAGCGATCCTCGTGTCGCCGCTTGCTGTGTCTTTTTCTCCGCCCCACCCCTTCTCCGCATGCATTTGCCCCCGCCTTCCTCCATTGGCAAGCCACACACTTGTTAAAATCATGCAAAAGGTGCACAAGGCGCATGTCAGAGACAAAGAGGGCCTCATTCAGCTGTACATGGCTTCTATGCAGACCATTGCTCCTTTTTGATCACATGCATTGATAGATAATGAGAACCTGTTTTTTTTTCTACCTTTTTGCTTCTTAATTGTGCTCAGATGACACCCAATAAGTAGTGGCCATGGGCGTCCTGGCCTCCAATCATGGCAAACAAGGCGAAAAAAAAGAGACAAAAAAGTGCACGCTAGTGCCAAACTCTAAATAGAAGCTGCAAAGACCCCTTAAAATGAACGTATTGTTGCATTCTCATCACTGCGCCAACATGTTACTTTTGGTCATATTGCGAAAAAAAAAAAAAAAAAAAAAACGCAGCTCTCCCACAAGCCCAAGAGTCGCCATTGCCATGCACACGACCGATTTTTTGCTTTGATGGCTGCATCCAGACTCCGGTCGGCTTTGAATCCACAGGTGTGGGGCAAGGTATAATTACTAAATTCTATATTTGAGACTCTTTTATGGGGCGATTTGTCTCGAAAACAACAAAAAATCTACTACATTTGTGCCATTATTGGGAGGATATCATGGAGTGTCAAAGGTTCAGGTGCGTGCGGTGGTGGCCGCGGCTTCCGCCAAAGTGTCGTGTTCGTCAATGTCGAGGCTGTCGACAGCGTAACAGCACCAGACGTCAGGCAATTCGACCGCAGCATAGTAATTCTTCATGATCTCGGCGGGCAATTCACGCTTTTTGGGCTTGATCTTGTTGTGCAGCACAAACACGCCGATTTTGGTGTTGCTAGCCGATCAATTGAAGGTTTGAATATGATGAGTGTGAGTGGGACAAAAAGTGCCTCGCTTTTGTTTTTGGTTTCTTACCTGCCGCCGGGTTGCATGCCTTGCTTGATTTCCTCGGCCTCAATGTCCTTTTGGATCTCCTTGACGGCATAGGCCATGGTCATACGGCTGTCGTCCACCTCGTCGACAATGAGGATGTTGCGGCCGAGCAGTGACGTCTCAGACTGGGCGAAATTGAGCCATTGGGTCTTTGTGACCTCGACAGGGCGTGTGTCGCCCGTTGCCTCTGCGATTTCAAGTTCCTCGTAGAGTGATAGGCCGATCACCTGGATGGGCACATTGCGGCCATTGACCTTGTTCAAAAACGTGCGCAAGAGGCGCGCAGGAAACATGCCGCCCGCCGCAATTGCAATGATCAAATCTGGCTGAAAGTCCTCGTTTAGGCGGAATCGCTTCACGGCCGCTTGAATATCCTTGTGAATCTCGTTGTACCTACAGTATTGCAGAGAAGAAAAAAAAAAAAAGGCTCGTATCAGTGACCTTTTACTGCTTGTTTTTGCAGCGAGTCTAGGTGCTATCGCGTTTTTTTTTCTCTTTCGACTCTGGGGAAGGACATACGTGATATAGCGCTTTTCGGCCATGACTCAAAGTGATGGTTGTAGAGTGAGACAAGGAAGAAAGAGGTGAAAATGATATGGTTAGTGGCGTGGTGACCTTTTTTTTTTGGTGAAATTCAAAGGCAGCCGTCTGTTCGACACGTGGGCATGGAACAATGCGCCATGTGAATCACGTGATCAATGCCAATGGCTATGACATGGCGCCAAAGATGCTCTATTCCATGTGTTTGTGTGCTGTAATAGACAATCACCGTGGTGAATTGTGAAAAAAAATGCAGGTAAAAGAAAGATTGTGAAGGAAACGAGGCGTGCAAAAAGAGATTGGAACACCGCCTGCGTGTTTTGAGAAAGGTGCAAAGACAGCTCGAAACGGGATTTCCTCTTTTCTTCCTTGTTCTTTTTTTTTTTTTTCTACGTATTTATCCTTTGCCTTCGTTTTATTTTTTCAATGCCGTCGTCTAGCCGAAGAAGATCACGCTCGCCGTCGCCGCACGGTCGGCGCAAGCGTCATCACCGGGATGAGCGGCACTCGTCGTCCAGCCATCGGCATTCTTCGTCTCGTCACAGTCATTCTGCTCGTCGAAGCGAAAAGGACGATGTAAGTACCTCCTCGCCCGAGCCCTCCCTGCTCCGTCACTCAGACTCTCTCCCCAAAGACGCCAGTGTAGCTTCCGAGTCGTCCACAGCGGTAAAAAAAGAAAAGAAAAGAAAACGACCCCAAAATGCATAAAATTGCTGACACAGTCCTTTTTTTTTCGCTTGTTTTTTTTTTTTTTTTTTCTAGGAGATCCGCAACGAGACCAAGGACGAGGCCAAGATCCGTGAGCGACGGGAACGGCTTGAGAAGTGGAAGCGAGAAAAGGCGGAGAAGGAGCGTCAAAAGGAGCAGCAGCAAGCTTCTCAAGATACCAACGAGCCGACGCCTTCTTCCAATGGCACGCCGTCTGCTCCGAATATGCCTGCGCCAGTCTCTGAGCCTCCAATTGCCCCGCATACTGCTCCTTCAGCGCCAATTGCACCTGTAACAACACCTGTAGCATCTGTAGCACCTGTCAAATCGATCAATGCCGCCATAAAGCCTACCGCGCCCAAAAAGACATTCACCTTTGGTAAGCGACCTGCCGCAGCAGCAGCAGCAGCCAATGGCACCAAGACAGCGTCCTTGTCGTCGACCAAGCCCATGAGCTTTGGCCTTGGGAAGAACAAGATGGGCATGGGCTTGATGATGGCCAAAAAGATGGACAGCGCAGACACATCCGCCTCCAATTCCCCTGCGCCCGCCAACAAGCAGCCTGAAGACCCCATGGACGTCGATGACGACGACGTGGATCCTCTCGACGCCTACATGCAGGATGTCACCGCAGAAGCACGCAAAATCAACGAGGAAGACAAGCTCCGCATGCAAAACATCGAATACACCGACCGCGCCGTCGAAGCCGACAATGAGGAACAAGCTGACAAGGAGAGCGATGGCTATGGCAGCGACCCCGAGTCCATTCTTGCGTAAGATATCGAGAAAAAAAAACCATGAAAGAAAAAAATGCGAAAAATAACGAAAAAAATGGCTCAATTTCATTTATTTTTTAAAAACACTAGGATGGCGGCGAAAAAGGCAAAGCGCAAGGACCTGGCTGCCGTGGACCACAGCAAGATGGACTATGAGCCATTTCGCAAGGATTTCTATATTGAGCCTGCGGACATGCGCGACATGACGCCTGAGCAAGTGACCAGTCTACGCGACGACTTGGACGGGATCAAGATCCGCGGCGTCAATTGCCCAAAGCCGATTCAAAAGTGGACACACTGTGGCCTGCCTGCAGGGTGCCTGGAGATGATCCGCAAACTGCAATTCGAGAAGCCGACGGCGATCCAAGCCCAGGCCATCCCCGCCATCATGAATGGCCGTGATGTCATTGGTGTTGCCAAGACGGGCTCCGGCAAGACCATTGCCTTTTTGCTGCCCATGTTCCGCCACATCAAGGACCAGCGGCCTCTCGAGCCCGGGGAAGGACCAATCGCTGTGATCATGACGCCCACACGCGAACTCGCCACCCAAATCCACCGTGAATGCAAACTCTTTCTCAAGGTGCTTGGTCTACGTGCTGTCTGCGCGTACGGCGGTAGCCCCATCAAGGATCAAATCGCGGATTTGAAGCGCGGCGCTGAAATCATTGTCTGCACCCCCGGACGAATGATTGATCTCCTCTGCGCCAATTCTGGCCGCGTCACCAATCTGTCGCGCGTCACGTACCTCGTCCTCGACGAAGCTGATCGCATGTTTGACATGGGCTTTGAGCCTCAGGTAAGTTAAAAAAAAAAAAAAAAAGAAGAAAGAAATCAGAGAACAAGACACAAATACCTTTTTTTTTTTTGGCTTGTTTTATAGGTGATGAAAATTGTCAACAATGTGCGCCCCAGTCGTCAGACGGTGTTGTTTTCCGCCACATTCCCGCGCCAGGTAAAAAAAAAAAATGAGAAAAAAAAAGGGAATTCGATTGATTTCTCACAATGCCTCTTTCTTTTTAGATGGAAGCGCTGGCGCGCAAGGTGCTCAAGAAGCCTGTGGAGATCACGGTGGGTGGGCGCAGCGTGGTGGCCAGCGATGTCAAGCAGATTATCGAGGTGCGCGAGGAAGAAACCAAATTTGTGCGTTTGCTCGAGATTCTTGGCCAATTCTACAACGAGGAGGACGAGACCGCGCGTGTGCTGATCTTTGTCGACCGTCAAGAGGCCGCTGACAACCTGCTTGGCGAGCTGCTGCGTCGCGGCTACATCTCTCAATCGCTTCACGGCGGCAAAGACCAAGTCGACCGCGACACCACCATTGCCGACTTTAAATCTGGCGTCATCAACATCCTCATTGCCACCTCCGTCGCTGCGCGCGGCCTCGACGTCAAGCAGCTGAAACTGGTCATCAATTACGAATGTCCCAACCATATGGAGGTAAATTTTTTTTTGAAATTGTGGGGAAGAAAAAAAAAGAGACACGGCAGCTCATTGATTTTTCCTTTTTAGGATTACGTGCACCGCGTCGGTCGTACGGGCCGTGCAGGCAACAAGGGCACCGCGTACACGTTCATCACGCCGTCCCAGGAGCGCTATGCCAAGGACATTGCCAAGGCGCTCAAGCTGAGTGGCCAGGAGATCCCTCTGGAATTGCAGCAATTGACGGACGAATTTAAAAACAAGGTCGAGAGCGGCGAGGAGCGTCTTGCTAGCTCCGGTTTTGGCGGCAAGGGTCTCGAGCGCTTTGACAAGGACCGCGACACCCTTAAAAAGATACAAAAGAAGGTAAATTCGTTCAATTGAAGCAAATTGACCCGTCTTGTTCATCCCTTTTTTTTTTTTTAATTCATTAGGCATACGGCGGCGAGGACATGGACGAGTCGGACGAAGAGCTTGAGCTCGAAGCGACGCGCGTGACCCCTGGCCCACCCAAGCCCGCTAATACAGCACCTGCGGCTGCCGCCGCCACGGGCGACACAACTGCGGCTCCATCCGCAGACGATGCTGCGGTGCTCTCAGAAGGTGCACGCAAGGCTGCGCAGATCGCCGCGCGTCTCGCCAGCCTCGGCAAGCCCAAAAAGGCCGACGAAGACGAAGACGACGAGAAACCCCGCCTCTATGCCGAGGAAATCGTCATCAACGACTTTCCGCAAAAGGCGCGCTGGAAGGTTACCAACAAGGTAAGGCCAATCCATGGACTGGTGAAATGGGGCTCTTTGGACTTTTTTTTTTTTTTTTACTCACTTTCATTTTATTTTTTGTTTTATTGCTTTTTTTAGGAACAAATCTCGCTCATCAGCGAAATCTCAGGGGCGGCGATCACGACGCGTGGCACGTTCTTTATGCCAGGGACAACCCCCGGGCCGAACGAGCGCAAATTGTACCTGTACATTGAGGGCGAGAGCGAACTTGTGCTTGAAAAGGCCAAGCACGAGATCAGACGCATCCTGGAAGAAGCGACCATTGCGTCCATGGAGGCCGAGGCGCGCCAGGGCGGCGGCCTGCCCGGTAGATATTCTGTTGTTTGATTATTCACGAGAAAATAATAAAAAAGCCAAACCATCCATGCCAACAAGCGATTGGTGTCTGATGTGGCGGAGTCGGCGACAACCCCCACATCTCACACACATCCCAAAAAAAGCATGTGATTTTGCCCGTCGCTGACAAAAGGCGGGGCACAACAAATTCGGACCTTCCTTTTCCTTCCCTCTTGTTCTTTTTTTCCTGTTTACCATGGCCCAACAACAACCCACAAAGACTGTTCCCACTCAAAACGACGACTCGGACCTCGACGACCTGCTAGACGGTAAGGCACAAGAAGCAGCTAAGCAGCCAGGGGCCAATTGGTGAAAAAAAAAAAGAAAATGCTCACGCTTTTTTTTTTCGTTTTAGACGTCTTGGACGACTTTCAGGGCATGTCGACAAAGGAAAAGGAGAGCACGACCAAGGCCAAGGCAACGACAGTAGAGGCCGAGGAAGAAGGTGCATTGGATGAGGCCCTGGACAGCGACGCGTTTGGAAAGCAGCTGCAGGCCGGCATGGATGAACTGTTTGCCAATATGGATCAGGACCCTGAAATGAAGGCCGCCTTTGAAAAGGTCTGGAGCTCGTTTGATCCTAGCAAGTTGGCGGAAGATGCCAACAACGAGGCCGCACGCGCCGTCAAACCCTCTGACGCTGCTAATGCTTCTGCCAGCGCCAAACCCGGCGCCTCTTTCCAAGATACCATTGCTCAAACCATGAACAAACTAAAGGATAGCTCCAAGGAGGTCGAGGTAAAGATAAATCAGGCACAATGGACGCGGAAAATGGGGTCTCATTGACACTTTTTTTTTTTTACTAGTCATCGATCAACGAAGAGAGCGAGGATGCCTTTATGGCTGAATTGATGAAGCAGATGGAAGGCCTGGCCGACAATGGCGACTTTGAAAACGTGCTGGAGGGCATGATGTCCCAGCTCATGTCCAAAGAAATGCTTTATGAGCCCATGAAGGAGCTTGCCGAAAAGGTAAAATAGCCAAAAAAAAAACGACGAATGGAGGGCAAATCCACTCACCCGCATCCTCCATTGCGTCCTTGTAGTACCCTGAATGGCTCGCGAGCAACAAGGAAAAGACGGACAAGGAAGAATATGCAAAGTACGAGCAGCAATTCGACATGTGCAAGCAAATTGTCGCCGCGTACGAGGCGCCTGGCTTTGACGAGAAGAGCGATGACCAGGCAAAGCACATCATGGACTTGATGACCAAGATGCAGGATCTCGGCCAGCCGCCAGCATCGCTTCTAGAGGAAATGGCCCCCGGCATGAACTTTGACTCGCCCGAAGGCATGCCTGACGTCAAGGATCTCGAGAATTGTACTATTATGTGATTGCTCCCACTCCCTTTTTGACCACTTTTTCTCATTCACTCACACGACGTGTAAAAAAAACACAATAAAAATGTACTATAATCTTGAAAAAAGAAGCTTTGTCATGCAAAATCGACCTGCTTTCAGCGAGGGCCTGCGCAGCATTGTGTCCCCGCAGCAATTGGACCTCGTGTCTTGTTGGGGCGTGTGGCAGCAGGCTGGAAAAAAAGGGAAAAAAAAAAAAAAAAAAAAAGCTTGTCTCACGCCGCAGCCCTGCTTTTTCTGGATATACGCGCCTCGACCCAAAAATTCCACGTCCTTGACGCGCGTCCAAGCCATCAAACGCGCAAAGGACCATGTGAATCCGAATCTGCACAACACAGGCCAAAATCTTTATGAAATAAACATTTTTTATTCCATATTTAATGGTTTTGGGGGATTTTCTCACAATAATAGCTGCTTGAGAGACTCGACGCGGAGGCACGCCGGGTGATGCTAGGCAACAATCAAAGAACAGGTGAGTTCAGAGACGATCAATTCATTTCCATTACCTTTTTCAGCGAATCCCTGTGCTGCTCATCATGCTTGATGGTGAGGCACCCACGATTGAGATGCACAGGGAAGAGCGTGTGGGTCTTGAACAAGGAGAGCAGCTCCTGCTGAAATCGGGGCTAAAAAGCCGCGGGATTCAGGTGAACAAGGCCAACAAAAGCATAGCCACGGTCTCATATGAACCCTATTGCACATCTCAGCTGCTCCATGCAGAGTTCGAGGTCTAACCGAGGCGAACCCATGCCAGATAATAAAAAAAAGAAAAGAAAAAAGAGAAAATAAAAAACAGAGAAAATGAAAAGGAAGCCCAAAAAAGGTTGTCCAAAAATCTAGACAAATATGGCATCCAATCTCAACTTCCTTTTTTCGCGTTCTACGATTGCGGCAATTAGAATACTTGGCGCAAAATACAGTATCGCGTCGCTTTGCTTTGCAGAAGTACAGGCATCCAGAAGCCAGCCATTAGGGCGGATTTGACGCCATGATTGGCAGCTTTGTCAAGCTGGGCGGTAATGGTATGAACACCAAGACTGCTGCCTGGGACGCCAAAGCAGAACGTATCCGTAATTTTACGCAAAAAAATCTTGGTCGGCAAGACGTTTTAATAAATCTCCTCTTGCTAGGCCGCCCGGGAATGCAGAAAGTGCTCGCATATGGTGTAACGCGTCGCCCCTGAATGTAAAATTAAATTTAGAAAATGATAGTGTTACTTTTCGTGCCGCGCTCTCTTTGTAAAAACGCGAAAAAATTGCTAAAAAACAAAATCAGACAAAATGCCCTGTCTGTTTTTTTCTCTTTACCATCTTCATGTGTGCGGCAATGGCGGCGTCCTCGTCCTCGTTCTCGGTGTCATTGGCGGCGCTGATGGCAACGCTGTTGACTTCATGAGGTTCTCGCGCCTTTTTCGCACCTTGTTCGGCGAGTTCAGCGCCGTCCCCTCGAGTTCTGCGCCGCGTCGCGCCGCCTAAACGTCGCGTTTTTGACGCTTTGTCTTGCGCAACTCTTCGTACCGGTTGGCAAACGCTTCTGCTACGCCTATATCTCGATGCCCATTTTCCCGAAGGTGGGCAAATCAGTGCCGCACGGCCAGACCTCGCCAACATCCTCGTACAAGAAGGCCACCCTGCGCCGCCGCTTATTCATCATTTCCGCCAATTCTGTAACGATCGGCCAACGCATCCCTTCCACGCAGAATGGATCTCCCTTTTGGACCGGCTGCCAAGAACAAGTGGCGTCGTCCGGAAAAACGTCACATACCTCAGACAAGACGTCACGTTTCAGGATGTGAGCCTCAGCGGCGGCCCCAGGAGAGCCTCGAAATCAGATCCGCGGCAAATTGATCGTTTTCGGCCCACCCATCCCAGGACGCCAACGGCTCGCGTGATTCATGGCCATTCGCTCCGGCACCCAGCTTTTTTTTTCTGTTTGTGTCCCCTTTTTTTTCTGTCTGTGCCCTTTTTTTTCTGTCTGTGCCCTTTTTTTTCTTGTCCATCTCTCCCAGTGCACCATGACATCTTCTGCTCTCTTTTTTTGTGTTTTTACCGCCCCTTTTTTTCAGTTTGTGCCTCTTTTTTTTTCTATCTGTGTCCCCCTGTTTTTGTCGCTGTCTCCCAGCACACTATGACATTTGTCCTTTTTTTTTCTGTTTGTGCCCCCTTTTTTCAATAAAGTAAAAATGAGGCAATTCAAGCATTACTTTGTTCTACAGCATTATTCAATTGATAAAGATGAGTAATTGCCTGTTTCAGCTGCTCTGCTGCCTGTTTTGACCGCGCATCCAGCTGAATTGTATCAAGAATCACCCCAAAAAAAACACATATAGCCACGCTTGTCGTAAAGTGCGCACTCAATAAAAACGCGCTCTTTTTTCGCTTTCCGGCGAAAAATGAAGGAAAAGTCATGCAAGAGATAGCATGCACAAACCCGATACAAGGTGTGAAATCCAATCCAAAACAGAATGTTTTTTATTTATTTTATTTTTTGGAGGACCCATAGCAAAGCCTTTTTATAATTGCTGCATTTTTATATTTTTGAAAATTTTAACTGGCTTTTGAGTACCGAGCACTGATGTAGACTCAAGCCACAGCTGTGATTTACGCGTTTTACATGACTGACATGGTGCTGGTGCCACAAAATCGGAGTGCAACTCCAAATCAGGAAAAACACGGTTTTCACGCGTCCCAAACTTCCAAATCGACGCGCCGACGCATCCACACGCATCCAATCGAGCTGGAAATTACACAAAACGTGTTAATCACACGCTTAAACATACAGGAATATTAAAACGCGAATTTTAGCGTATTTTGAAAATTGCAATAGGCTTTTGTAAGACTGAGCGACCATACAGATATCCAAGGTCCTTGATGGTCCAGTTTAAGAAGATTTTTTATTGATGGCTTTTGGTGGCCTGCGCCTATAGGCATTGTGGCCATGCCATTGGGTACATTATTAAAAAATGATCTGGGGGGGGGAGTCGTCGAAAAAACCTCCCATTGGGAGGAAAAAACGAGTGGAGGAGCTTGGGGGAGGGCGGATGGCGCGAGACACGCGTCAAACTAGATGTGCAGACGGGTGAGGTTGAGCTGGCCGGGCTCATGCCCGAGCAATTCAACAAAAAAGAAAAGAAAAAACGTCACCGCGGCTGGAACTTATTGTTCAAGGGCTGTCCATTGGGGGGAGCAACTTGGATGGCAGGGATGCGGGGGATGTGTCCTTGGTGTGTCTTGAGGTGGATCGACACCGGGCGGGTGGGTGCAGCAAATGGCGCAGCAGAGGTATCGGCGGGGTCTATTTGGCATTGTGGCGGAGTTTCATGGCGTGTCTGGCTAGGGGATGGGGAGGAGGGGGGTCATTGGCGGCGAGGATTGGTATGCGCAAGGGGGGCGTATTTGATAATGGATGAGGTGGAGATTTCATCCGTGGGGGGTTTTGCTGGGGAAAGATTGTTGATGGGGAAAAAAAAGCGGGGAAAGGAGAGAGGGACGGTAGGGAGATTTCGGCTGGAGGGGGGTGTGGCGCGAGGGCGCGAGGAGGTGATGGGTAAATGGGTGGGGGGACGAGAGGGAAAATAGTATTGGGGAGATGAGCGGGGAAAGATGGGATGGGGATGATAAAAAGCAGAGCTAAGAGAAAGGGGCGGGGGGCAGTTGGTAAACAGCAGGGATAGACAAAATAAGATAAAAAAAATAAAAGAATAAAAAGGGGGGTTGGGGAGAGGCGCAGTGGCCGTGATCGATTTTTTTTTTTTTTTTTTTTTTTTTTTGTTTTTTTTTTTTCTTTAAATTAATTAATTATCACGATGGGGGAGGGGGGTGACTTCATCGGTTGGGGGGGTGTCGTGGAGGAGTGAGCGCTCTGGCTCGGGGGGATCAGTGGGGTGAGTGGCGACATCAATGTCACGGAGCAAAGAGAGGAGGAAAGGCCAGGACTTGCGCCAATGGCCTTCCTTGTAAAGGTGGCGGCGGAGGGGCAGTGCATTGAGCACGGTGTCAATGGGGTGGTCGTGGGGCGGGAAGTCGATAGGGACAATTTCTCGGAGGCGGGCAATGGCGGGTCCAACCTCGGGGCAGAGAGTGAGATGGTGTCGATCGGCTTTTGGGGCACCACAGGCGCAGGCGGACAAAGGGTATGAGAGCAGCCATCCAGCACGCCAAAAGAAAAGGCGGCGACGGGAATTGGTGCTGGCGGGGGCATATAGGATGGGGTCCCAGATTGGCTTGTTGCGAGCACGTCGTGCCAGGGTGCTTTTGACGCGTCGTTTGTCCCATTCCTCTTGGTGGCGGTCGCGGAGGAATGCTGTGACGGGGTTGCGGGAGGTGTTGAGGGGTGCTACCTTGCGAGCAGCGTGAAAAGCGGGGAGAAGGGTGTCGTTGCGGCGGGGATTGGTGAGAAGGCGCCAAACCTGCATGTTTTTGTTTTCCTGGCGCACTCGGAGTGACACACAGGCAAGGAGGGTGGCGGGGGAGCAAGTTTCGGCGCGGATGAGGTGACGGAGGGTGAGGGAAAGGCGGCGGAAATTGATGGAGGGGAGGGCGGCGAGGTGTTGAACCATGACGGTTGGTGTGGTGGCGGTGGGGTTTCGGACGTTGAGGGCGAGGCGGAGGCAGCGTGTTTGGGCGGATTCGAGAGCATTTCGTTCGGCGGGGGATGGCTTTACAATGGCGAGGCCATATTCGAGCATTGGACGGACGAAGGTGCGGTATATGTTGAGGGCGAGGTTGAGACCAAAGCCATGCTGGTGTGCGCCGATGTTGGCAAGGGTGGTCATGGCTGCAATGGCTTTGGTGCGCGCGATTGTCGTCATTTGGCCGGTGTGAATGCCTCGTTGCGAAAAAGGGATACCTAAATAGGTGAAAAAAGGGACGTTTTCGAGTGAAATGCCATAAAGGCGGAAGGTGGGGGTGTCTGTGGTGGTGGGGTCGGGCTCGTAGATCACCTTGCACTTGGCAGGGTGCCATCGGTAGCCGAATTGGGCGGAGTGGAGCTGGCAGGCGGCGAGCATCATTTGCACGTCGCTTGGGTCGCCGAAAATCGCGACATCATCGGCGTAGAGTAGCGCGTTGATGTGCGTGATTTCGGTATCTTGGCGCAGGGAATTGGAGCGGATGCTGTGGCGGGGCAAGGTCGCGCTCGTAGCCTCGGATGTTTCTATGGAGGTGGGGACGGTGCGGATAAAAAGGGGATAGGTGACGGGGCCGGTGCGCAGCACACGGGGAAGCGTGTCGATGAAGACGGCGTAGAGCATGGGGCTGAGGATGGATCCCTGCAGCACACCACGGGCGGGGCGGATGGCTCTTGACGCGTAATTTTGCAGAATTACCTGTATTTTTACGTCGTCAAAGAGATGTTGAAGGAGTTCGAGGAGGGCGGGGGACGCGTGAGACGAGAGGCGGCGCCAGATGACCTGTCGGTCAACCGAGTCATAAGCGGAGGCAATGTCAAGGAAGGCGACTGCTGGGAAACGACCAAATTGTGCCTTGTACATATGCATGAGCATTTGTAAGTTGAATGCCTGGTCGAGGGCGCCCCGTTTGGAACGGAAGCCGCCTTGGGCGACGTCGAGGGCGGGCATTTGGTGGAGGAGGACGGGGAGGAGGCAGCGCTCCATGACCTTGCGGAAGACAGACGTCAGGCTGATGGGGCGATAGTTGGCGGCACACGTCGGGTCCCCCTTTTTGTAGATGGGGACGACTTGTGCGAAGCGCCAATCCTCGGGGACATGGGTCCATTGCCAGCATAGGGACATGAGCGCGCTGAGCATAATGGCTAGCGGCTCGCTGACGGGTCGGATCATGGTGCCGGTGATGTGGTCGCAGCCGGGCGCTTTGGAGGGGGGGATTTCCTTGAGGATGATCCTTTGCAGGGTCTCGGGGTCGAATGGCGATGGGCCTGGGTTGTCAAGAAAATCGGTTCGGTGCGGACGAGGCTCGGCCTCGCCGCCAAACACGTGAGCAAGGTGACTTACCATAGTGTCGGCCGCAGCTTGGTGTCCGTCAGGGTGGGAAAAGGATGGGGACGCGTGCTTGCGGCGACGGATGCGCTTGAGGATGGCGAAACACTCGGTCGTTGATTTGCGGGGCATGTCGAAGCAAAATTGTTGCCAGCTACGGGCGCGTGCTTGCTTGATGGCTTGTCGCAGGTTGTCTTGGGCCGTGCACTAGGCTTTCCAGAGGCGCAGGCGGTCGATGGAGTTGGGGGCGCGTTTCCATTGCACAAAAGCGTGTTGGCGGGCGTCGGCGAGGTTTTGAAGGTGCGGTGTCCAAAACCACTTCCAGTGTTTTGGGCGCGGGGTCGTCGGCATGACGCTGGCATCGAGGGCATCGTGGATGGCTTGTGTGAGCCGGGTTCCGAGCGCGTCAATGGAGGCCGTGGCGGCGTGGCGATCTTGTAATTGACGGGTTGCAGAGGCATCCTCGAGGAAGGGGTCCAAGTTGGCCGCAAATGTGTCGACGTATTGGGCAAGCACATCCTCATCGTCCAGGCGATCCAACTGCCAGAGGCGTCGCGGAGCATTGGGGAGGGGGACGCGCGGAATGGCCTGTGTTGGAAGAAAAGAAAAGATGCATAAGTAGTGGTCTGCTGCAAATAATTGCTCATCGTCAACTTCAAGGGCGGGTGCGGGACAATCTTGCTCTCGGGACACGGCAAAGTCAATCACGCTCTTGTGGTCTCGGCGAAAAAAGGTGTGTTTGCCGTGGGCGAGTGAAGCATTCCACACGTGGAGGCCACGATTTGCCATCCATTCGGTCATGATGGATGCTCGGGCATTGGTGCGTGTGTCGCCGACCAGAGGGCCGAGTCGCACGTTCCAGTCACCGAGGGTGATAGAAAAAGGGTCATTGGGGAGCTTTTCAATGGCTTCCCTAAAGGCGGTGTTGGGTAGTGATGGTGGATAATAGACGCCCGTGATTGTGTGCGGGCCAGCGCGCACGGACAGGGCGTGGGGGGCATGTGGTGGCAGGGGGTGAACGTGGAAGGGTAGATCTCGGCGCCAAAGAATGGAAACGCCAGGGATCTGGCCATTGGTGGATGGGTTTGGGCGGGCAAAGAGGTGATGTTGGTGCCAGTCGGTGGGGAGGGTGCCACTGGAGCGGTATGATTCGGTGAGTATGAGGATGTCGATCTTTTGGCGGGTGCAGTGTGACAAAAGGGGGTCCAGGGCAAGCCCAAGACTATTAAGAAAGGCGATTTTGACGCGCTCCCTCATTGGCGAGATGAGAGGGCGTCCGCATCGTCAAGCAATGCGTCCATCAGGAAGTCGTCGTCGTCGGTGATTCGCTGGGATGGGCTGCTTTGGTCTTTGAAAGCAGCAATGGCGCGTTCAACGGCACTCTGGCCTTGATTGCGCGTGGGTCGGGGGCGAGCGTGCTCGTAAATCGCGAGCATTTCACTGTCAAGGCGGTGCGGACCATTGTAGTCCTCGTCGGTGAAGTGGTGCATGATTGCCAGGCCAACTTGGGGTTTGGCGCGCAAACACGAGGATAGGATACGCTTTTGGTGGCGCTCGCGTGCCAATTGCGCGCGGTCAGACGGGGTGGTCGTGTCGTATTTGGGATCGACGATGACGGACGCGTCACATGGGTCAAACGCGATCGGGGTGATTTTTTTTTCGGCAAAAGTGGCGATGAGTGCTTTTGCGTACTCGCGGTGTACAAGGAATCCTACGACACCACGTGTCGGGAAGTGAATGTCCAACACTCGGGATTGGGCGATCCCGAGGATGCGGAGTCGGTCGCGGACTTGGTTATGACGCGCGCCGGAGGGGGACTTGAAGTAGAGGATCGTAAAGCCAGATTCAAAGGACTCATCAATTGGTTGGAAGCCGCGTGCGGCCCATTCCAGTTGATTGGGCGTGGGGGGTTGGCGCGTCGACGTCTTGCCGTGACGTCGACCGCGTTTTGCGACGGTTAGCCACGTGTTTTGCGTGGCATTCAGGGGTCGGGCAGCCTCTTGTGTGCTGGGTGCCGGAGAGGGTGTTGCTTGGCTCGTCCCTGAGGGACCGGGTGCACGTGGGCCGGGTGCAGGACTGGGGTGTTGGGGCGGTGCAGCCCGGAGGCGCGCGTTTTCGCGTTGTAGTTGCGCGTTTTGTTCGCGCAATTCATCGGTCAGCTTTTCCGCAGCCTCGAGGCGGACCTTGAGGGCGGAAATCTCGGCGAGTTCGTTCTCGAGTTTGGTGGTCTTGGTGACCAGGGCTTGGACGGAGGCAGCAAGTTCAAAAACTTGCGCCGTGAGGGCCTTGTCGGCTTCCATGATGGAGGGATGGATGGTGACGAATTTTTTCTGGGCTGGGGTGGAATCCGCGGGTGACGTCGGATAGTCTAATAGTGCTTGGCGTTTGCGATAGCGGGTCTCTCGGGCTGATTTTTCGGTGGATTTGCCAAGGACAAGGCCGGGATTGAACGAGATAGAGGTCTTTTCGGGGAAAACGGGTTCCGATGGCGTGATTTTTGATGCGGTTTTCGGCTTACTTGATGACAATTTGGATAAGCGGAATTGCGACAAAACGGGTAATAGTGCAGCTGGCTTGTACGACGATAGAAATGTATAAAGAGGCACGCAGATTTTGTTGCGCGCGGTTGTGACAATGTCTGTCCTTGATGGTCCAGTGGTCAGGATTTGCCGCTCTCACCGGCACGGCCGGGGTTCAATTCCCCGTCAGGGAACATTTTTTTTCTTTTTTGATTTAATTTTTGCGATAAATTTCAGCATTTCCAAATGTGATAATTTAAACCTGCCTTTTAAGGCAGGTGCACGTTTGCTTTTGCTTGTGCCGTTGATGGCGCGAAGTGGTGGCAGTGCAAGATTGTGTCTGGCAAAGGGGTTTTTGCTTTTTTTTTTAATTTCGAGAGGTATCATTAGGATTTAGGATGCGCATTTTGGCGGTGGCACGCGCGTGTGCGTCATGTTGCGCCGTGTTGGCGCAGAGGGCGATGTGTGTGGGAATTATTGTGGGCGTCGACATGGATATGATGTCCAAATGATTTTCAATGTTTCGATGTATTTCCGTGGTGTTTCCGTGATTTTTCTGTGATGTTGCGCTTTTAAAGGGTACAATGTGGCCACTTGCAATGAATTTTGGTTCAGTGTCAAGAATACGAGAGACGAGAACAATGGATTGATGGTGAAATGTGGCTTTTGCGATGGAATGTTCAAGCAAACGTTGATTTTTGCTGTTTGTGCAGAATGACAGCATTGGGTGCAGCATTATACATTTTTTTACGACATGAGAGCAGAGTGAATGGATGCACGATACTGTACTGTACGTATGATACAGTACTGTATGATTTCATAGATAAAAAAAAAGGCAATGGGTTCATACAGCAGGATCTAATGGCGATTTCACCGAGAGGCACGCGACGATGGATCATACGATTATTTTTTTGGGCCAATTGAGAATTTATTTCAGTTAATTTCAGGTATCTTTGGGGTTTATATGCGCAGTTTAACAAATGCTAAGAAAAAAAATGAACTATACATAGGCTGGCTGGGGTGAGCCAGTGCGAAAAAGGGATGAACTGGGGGTGGGGGTTGTTTTTTAAGCCCATTTGCCGATGAGAGCCATGATGCCTGCGCCGACATACATGGAGATGAAGCAGATGAGCTTGCGATGCAAGGGTGAGGCTTGGAATTCGGGGCTGTGGTTGATTTCGAGGCTCATGAGCGAGACGTAGGCATTGTAGAGCAGGATGCCTGCAGACAGCGAGTCGAGGATGGCGCTGGCGAGGATGCTGGAAGAGCTGTTTGGGTTGAACGACGAGTGGATGCCGATGCCAATGGCGATGCCGATGGGAGTCATGATGATGTATAGCAAGCCCATGATCACGGGACGTACCCAGCCGTCACTGTGCATTTCGTTTACGCGCGTGCCCAAGGCAATGCCCTCAAAGAACTAGAAAGGCAGGAGGGGGGGCGTGAGTTACCACGTGTTTTTGTCATTTTTTCATAAAAAATTTTTTTATACTGTACCTGATGAAAGACCAAGGCAATAAGCAACGAGACGAATTCGTCTGCGCCTGTATTTGCGAGTGTGATACCAATGATGACCGAATGCATGACGATGCCCAATTCCAAGATGATGGTGTTGATATCCTTGTAGGCATTGCCTGTTTCGAGGAACCCGGCCGAGTGGACGTGTGAATGGTGATGATGGTGATGCGGTGTGGGTGTGGTGGTATCTGTGGAGCCAATGGAGCGCGTGTCCGTGACGGTGGCGGCGATGGGCGCGGGTGGTGTTGCATTGTCGCCTGGGCATGTGACCCCCTCGCATGGTGCGGCCTCGCAGTCGTATTCCTTTGTGGTGACGGGCGCGGTGGCCTGGATGGCGACGGCCGCGTTCGATTGCAAGCGTCGTGCATTGCTGACGGCTGCCAATTCGAGCAATTGCAGGGCGAACGAGGCAATCATGCAAAAGACGCCGGCGTACGCGCCGTACGTGGTCCATGACGGATCCAGACATGGACTGTTAAAGTTCGCCATCGCGTCAGGCAGCATGTGGATAAACGCGGTCGCAAGAATCACGCCCGTGCCAACTAGAAAAGGAAAAACGGATGAGTTTCTCCATGGTCTCGGTCCATTTTCGCAAAACTTACAGAATTTCGCAACCAGCAGCACCCAGTCCTGAGCGCTATTTTTCTCGTATCGTCGTGCGCGATGGATGATCATGGGCGTGAACGCGCCTAAAAAAAAAAAAAGTAATGTGAGACTTTTTGGCCATCTAAATGTTGCATTGTGCCTTACCTACGGCGCTCGTGAGCAAGATGATGAAAATCGAGCCCACGCGCAGGCCCATGTTATAGTCGCCCAGCGACTCTGCCGAGCACTGCTCAGATACATCTGGCGAAAAAGAAAAAAATAAAAATATGGGTAGGAACGTGAGTCTCACAACTGTCAAATTTGGCCAAACGATCCTTTTTAGTACGACCCGTCAAAAAAAAAAAAAAAAAAAAATCGGTGCCCGCGCACGGCCATCAAGGTAAAGGTAAAAAGCAAGGGGGAATGGACATTTTGTTTACCTTGTTGAGCAAACACGCGATGCGCATCAATCAAGCAATACAGACACAGCAGTGTCAAAGAATTGCGCGTGGAGAGAGCCATTGCTCGCGAATAAACAAGGAAAAAAGTAAAAAAAGGGGAGAGGAGAGAGAGAGAGGACAAAGAGCACACAATTTCATGTTTTTTTTTTTTTTTGCCAAAGGAACAAAAAAAGCTGTTTCGGGATCAAGCCTGATTAAGGTTTGGCAAGCAGCGGCCAATGAGAGGCAAAAATTTCTGTTGTTGTACTAAAGAAAAATTTCCATCGATCGGCGGGGTGGGGCCAAGCTGAAACGCTTCCATGTAAAATCGCCTCGCAATTGTGATTCAAGGGCAAATTCGAAAAACATTCAAGATGGGACATCTCCTTGATGGAACTTTTTTTTTTTTTTTTTCTCGTGGAACAATGAAACGCGGCAGAAACAACAAAAAGCCAATGCAAAAAGTAAAAACAAAAGAGACGTGGGGCAAAATTTAGATTTCCACCATATTGGTTCCATGGAGGAAGATTCCTTTTTGCACTCGAGACAGATGGTGCCATGCGCGAGTGTCTATGGGCGTGTGTCCTGGGGTCTACGTGTAATGTTTTGGATTGGATCGGAAGCGGCATGAATTTGGATATTTTGTGGAGCGGGCAAATTGGCCGCGGGCCACGGCAGCCACGTGCAGGCACCGCCGGACCGCCGGAGTGTGAAATGCGGCCGGCCCTGACAATCGCATTGAACCATAGAAAACCCAAAAGGGCACCTTTTCCCCTTTTTTTCTTTTTTTCTTTCTTTTTTGACGTCCATGGCACCTCACAACACCACTGAAGCAGATATCCCTTTGCCCCAGGAAATTTGGGTCTTTGGTTATGGCTCACTTATCTGGAAGCCACCTATTCACTATGAGAAAAAGTAGGTTTTGGCTTTTTTTTCATCATTTTTTTTGCTGACTCACCCTCCCTTTTTTTCCGCAGGGTCGTCGGCTTTATCAAGCACTATGTGCGTCGTTTCTGGCAGGTAAGTGCTGCTGCATATTTACGCCCTCTCTCTCCTTTTTTTTTTTGACAAAACATTGCCTCTCACACGCTGATTTGCGCATTTAGTCAAGTCACGACCATCGCGGCACACCAGAAAAACCTGGCCGTGTGGTGACGCTGCTGCCATACGACGAGTGGAAGACAACAGAGGATGTGGTAAGGCAAAACGAGGCCGAGAAAATGGACCACGCGGTGCTCATTCCTCGGTGTTTGATAATTGATAGCATGGTCACGATGATGTCACTTGGGGCGTGGCGTTCAAGATACCCTCAGATAACGTCGAGGTTACTCGCGCCTATTTGGACCACCGCGAAAAGGTAATGCATAGAACAAATGGCGCCATTGCTGCATAAATATTGAAATCATCTTCTAGAATGGTTACACGGTGCACACGGTCGATATTTATGAAAGCGACGGCGACAAGGAGCCTGTTGTCAAGGATGTAAGACAAAGTAAAGCATGAATTCGGGCCACATGACAGCTGATCTCCCCTTTTACGCATGTGCCAGGCCCTTGTGTACATTGCGACCACCGACAATGAAGCGTATGTGGGTCCTGCGCCCCTCAATGAGATTGCGCAGCAAATCTACGAGACTTTTGGTAAAAAAAAATTCACACCATGGGATCACAAGCATGGTGCTCATGGGGCGCCTTTTTCTTTCAGGGCCATCTGGCTGGAATGCCGAATATCTGCTGAATCTCGCCATCGCTCTGCGCGAGATCTCGCCACAAGCCAAGGATGAGCATCTATTCGAGCTTGAGATGCTTGTACAGGCATTGGTCGACAAGCACGGTGTCCCGGTGAATCCCATTAGCAACGACGCTTAGATTTTTTTATATTGTACACAGGGCCATTTTATACCTTCATACACGTCCAATTGGCTCGATTGGGCCCTCCAATGCGTCTCAATAAATCGTAAAAAAAAAAACAATTGGTTCTATTTTGGAGTGGGGGGCATCTATTTTTTTTGAATATATCATAGTAAATTCATATCCAATCTGTATTGATCATTCGATATGCTTTGTTTTGATCGGTTGTGTTTCTTGCCCCTTGATGGGAAAATGTACGATAATTGCGTATTTTACTCATTTATAATATACTTGTTTCGAGAAACTACATTTAAAACCTCGGCTAGATGCTTTTAGTGACCACGAGAAACAAACCACGGTTCGGAATTGACAGAAATGAACCACTGCAGTATCAATAACGTGTCAAATGGATGCATTTTGGCATTTTGACGCCTTGAGCCAATTATTGTCCAATAAAACGCGCCTCTAAACCAGGTTCAGATTTCTGCTAGTCGAACGCACGATTGAAAACCATTAGAAAGCAATATCATAACGTGGTTGTTGAGAAAATCTGTTTTATTACATTTTCGTCCTTTTTTTCAATTGAATAGATCATCACTTGGCTTGAAGAAAGAGAAAGAGAATATAGGCGACGATCAGGGAGCCAAAGGCGCACATGAGGGTGACGAGGATTGGATGTGTGGGCTGGTGGCGCGTCGGATGGTCCGAAAAAAAGGCACCCTGGTGCGGCGGTATCTGGATGATGATATGAAAGGGCGAGTGCGACATGGAGGAGGCAGACGGCGAGGAGGGGGCCGAGGAGGAAGGTGTCGTGGGGCAGCGTGGGCACGCGGCCAGCGGGTCGGACATGGACGATGTTGGGTGCGAACAAATAGGAAACAGCGAATCGCGGCGGCTTGAGCGCATTGCAAAGAGATTCGAGTCTGCAAGCGCGTCGTTGCCCATGCGCGCATCAACGGCAACGCCACAGAGGCTGCCACGCGCGTCGGCGCGCCGCAGATCCATGGTCATCTTGTGCATCTAGCAAAAAAAAAAAAAATGTAAAAAAAAAGTAAATGAGGGCGTGAAATGGCGAAAAAGGAGCGCGGCACTTACCCATTCAGGAACAAGTTGGACTTTTTCAGGAAACAGGGTGCCAATGGCATGGAGATGGTGCGAATATCCATGGACCGGCTCGAGCTTTTAGCATGAATAATAAAAAAAATGGATGAATTAAACCGTTTTGGACCTTGATGATGATAACGTACCAATGGAGACGTCAAAAAGTGGTCCAGCCAATGCAATGACGGGAGATGGCTTGTGTGCTGCGGGAGGGAGACTTGGACGACGCAAAAAGGGAGACGTGTCGATTTTTTCTTGGTTGAGCGTGCACACACTTCCTCCATAAGCACGTCGGTATCAATGGTCACCATGAGCTGGTTTACAGGGTCGCCGTCCGTGTCAAAAGTCAATTGCAACCGGCGGCATAACGTGATCAGCACTAAAGAGTCACGATAAAAACATGTCAACTTGGGTTTTTTTTTTGATTTAAAAGATGTACCTGGCTTCAATTGCTGCGTGCGGAGCATTTGCTCCATGTCCATGATGGCATCATCGGCGAAAACGCCAAGGTCCTTGGGGTCCTTGTCCAGGACGGATTGCAAGGACCATTGATGTGTGAGCCAAGGAATAAGGTGTGTCGATTTGAACCAAGCACGGCATTCAAGTTCCGAGGCTTGCTGGCCTTTTGGGGTGGTTGAGCCACGGCGCTGCTTGCTGCGCTGCTTGTACGACGCCGTTTTAGCAAACGGTGGCGCAGCATTCGCGTGATTTTCGCAATTGCCGCCGTCATAGGTGTGTCTCTTTTTCTCAAGCGCGTAATGGTGTTCCTGGGCAGCGCCGTGATAACGGCGGAGGCGGATGGAGTGCGTGGTCGAGGATGAAACGAGGCGATCCGAATAGATTTGCCACGTGGGTGTGTCGAGATGCAGCGTTGTGAGAGATTGCCAAGCCCCGCTTTGTGTCGAGCGTGTTTCAGGATGCAAAGGCGGTGCCTGTTGTCCCACCTCGACTTTGGCATCAGGACTGCCACGTGACGGTGTCATGTATTTGGCGAGAAACATGGAAACTTCGAGCAAGTGGTCAGGATGAAGCCAGAATTTGTGGCATAGTCGCTCGTCGCGCGTGCGTCGGTGTCTGTGGCGACGACGATGATGACGGCGCGGGCATTGGCCAAGGTCGTGGCCAACGCAAGCGCGTGGTGCTGCGTGAGTTTCGCCAAAATGATCAAAATGGTCGTTTTCCGACTCTTTGGGCAGTTGCAGCTGATCCAGCGTGGCCTCTCGCTGGAAAGACGTAGCAGGGGTATAAAAAAACGCGTCGTCCGAGTCTGGGAGGCTGTGATATATCGTCAATGGCGAGGTCGACCTATGAGAAGGCACCGACGGTAGCAATAATGGCGTGGTGAGCGCCATGGTGCCGTAATTGGCCGGGCAGCAAATGGCGTCCGAGGAAGAAAAGGATGAGGATGACGACGACGATGACGACGACGACGATGAATTGATGAGTGTTGGCGGCGTGGTGGGCACGGACCAGTGATTTTGACGATATGCCTGGCTGAGGGCCATGGCGCACGCCAGCACCTGATCAAGCGGCATGGTGTGCTGCTGCACATGCCGGTACAGCCGCTGGACTAGCACCACGCCACCAGACCGCTGGTACAATATGTCCAAATCCGAAATCACCGCCAACATGGCTCGAAAATTGAGCTTGCTAAAGAACCACAACTGCAAAAGTTCGCCTTGCAACGCCTGCTGTTCCACAGCATTGTCTTCCACTCGCAAAAGCCGTCGCTCAATTTCGCTGCCCTTGACAGAGCAGAAATCGCGCACCTGGTGCAATAAAAGAAAAAAAAAAGAAAAAAAAGGCACGAACATGAGAAAAAAAATGGGTGCACGCGTAAAAAAATTGGGGCTTACTTTGGCGACTTGGTGTGTAAAGACGCGATAAAAGCGTTCTTGGTAATAGGGCTCCTTGGGACGATAAAAAAGGAAACGACTGGCTTCGAGCAAGTAGTCAAAGTCCAAACAAGAAAACCGCCATGGCGACTGCTGGAGCTGGCGCGCCAGCTGGTGTTTGGTGTCTGTGCTGGGCAGGTACGCGGCAAGCACATCCGTCAATTGAATCAGGCTGCTGTTTTGCACGAGCAGCGACGGCATCTGCTCGTACACGGCATCCAATCGCGAGAGACACGTAACAGACATCGCATCGATATCCATAGCATGTAGGAAAAAAGAGCGAGTAAAAAAGAAAGAAAAATGAAAAAGAGTGAAAAAAGGGGAATCGTGTTTTTGATTATGCGACCCCCCTTTTTTTGTTACACAGAAACTTTTGGGTGTGGAAGATGGTCCTTTGTGTTTCAAAAAGGGGATCGTTTCAAGTCTCTCTGTTGACAACAAGCCGCCAACCTCTTGTTTTGGGCGAGATGAGACAAAAAAAAAAAAAGCAGATTGATTGGAAATCTGCGCTTCATTCAAGATTAGGCTCGGCGAGGTGCGCCCCGCTCGCGCTCCATGATGGCCGAGATGCATTGATGATCGTGCAGAATCATTTCATTGTGCCCCTCCCTTTTTTTTTAAGCGTGTCAATCGGTAATGTTTTATTATTGTATCAGGCAATGCAGATTTATCAGACCTAGAAAATGGCGTGCGCGGCCTCGCTGCCCACTAGTCGCGTCAAATAAAAAGAGAGTGTCAGCATAAAAATTCGAAAATCAACCGAGTTTTCACTTACGTGTCGCACCAAAACCAAGGGTCGCCTACATGATCATGGCCAAGAAAATGAATTGTAAGAGCGCGCCATTGACATTTCACATAAAAGATGCTTACCGCGTCGCCAAGCTTGCCAGCAAAGCGTTTCATCATGCCATTTTTGCCGTCCGAGGACCCGCCAGCCTCGGCCTGCTGAACAGGGGGAGCAGGAGCGGCCTGGGCGGGTGGAGGAGGGTAATTGCCGTATGGCTGCGCGGCAGGAGGAGGGGGCGGGTACGCCGACGCCGCGGGCGGCTGCTGGTAAGACGCGTATGAAGACGCTTGAGGAGGAGGGGGAGGATAAGCGGACGTTTGCTGTTGCTGGTAAGGCGACGACGACGCTGGAGGTGCACCATAGCCGCCAGGCGGCTTGCTGTCACGCGTGGGCATAGGTGGAGGCGCCGCTTTTTCACTGACACTTTATAAAAAAAAAATGAGCCAACTCTGTCATGGGATCTATTTTTTCGTGTTTTGGCGTCTTACACGTGCTTTTCGGTGTAGTTTTGAGGAAAGAGGCCCGTCTGACCGTGCAATTGACCGCGCCACCAGTCGCTGTTGACTGAAAGGGTGAAAAAAAAAAAGATGAAAGGAGTGAGAAAAAAAAGTTTCCAAAAATATGCGTGTTTTTACCGCGCTCAACGACTTGGATGATGTCGCCCGCCTTAAAGGAGAGATCTTGCGGGTTTTGGCCTTGATAGTCGTACAGGGCTTTGACAGAATCAGCGGGCGGTGTGGTCGAGGGATAGGCAGGGGGCGGGGGTGAGGTATAATTGTTGGACGCAGGCGACGGCATGCTCCCGACGCTGGAGCGGTACGGCGAATTGGCCGCGGGAGGAGCGCCGGACGACGTGCTGGACGACAAAATGCGCACCATGTCATCGTAAGCTTGCGGCGACAGATGCTGCTGCGATTTTAAAAAGGCAAGGTCGCGCTTGATGGACTCGACAACGTGATTGACCACTGGGGATGACATTTTTCTTTTTTATGAAAAAAAAAAGTGAGCGAAACGAAGAAAAGAAAGAAAAAAGAAAGGAGGAACCGGAAAAATGGCCCCCTCTTTCATTTTTATCGCTATTTTGGGCAGATTTTTGGCTCTGGAGGGTCTTTTTTTCCCTGGTGTTTCATCACGGGCTTGACCAATGGCCAGACTCCGCCCACGGTGACACAAAAAATGCACTCGCCCGCAGGGAAAACAGAACCCGCGAGCGGCGCATGAGCGCCTACCAAATTCAGTCTGTTTTGCCAAGACTTGGCTCCCTCTTTGGGGCGTGGCGCACCACACGCCGACCGCCCCGATTCCGAGTTGCCGATAAACAGGTGCATGGTCAAAGCACGTTGGCGCTTGCCATTGTGGCTGTCCGTGCCAAGACGGAAGCAAAAAAATGACAAATCTCGAAATCTGTGCTCTAGTCACCCCATTCATTCCGGAAAAAAAGAATTGTTAGCTGGCCTGTCGCAAGCTTTGAAGGACTGGCCCCAGAAACAACACGAGAACACATGTCATTTCGTCAGTCGCGTGGAATTGTCGGGATTTCGGGCTACGTGAATTTGGAACGTGCTCAATCCTTGAACGAAAAGCGCGGCGTGCATGAAATCGATATTGTGGGGAACACAAATGGGGGATGAGGACATAAAGCCTCCGTTTTTCGAATCAATCCTTTAAATATAGCCAAATAGCAAACGACTAGAGCCAAAACGTTATTTTTTTCAGGAAAAAGATCTTTGCGCGCGCCGCGTACGTGTGCTGCGCGATCGATGATGAGGCGCACTGGCGTTCAGAATTGCCTAAGCGGCAATTGAAAGCTAATTTTAACTCTTTTGGTTGCCAACGACGATGGCTGACATGTTCAAAGCAACTTCTTCTAGATTCGATCTTGAGACGTCAAATTTTGTGTACAGCCGGTTATTAATGCCACCAGAAGCGAAACAGATCAAATTTGACAACGATCGAGTCTTTGGAAAACGGTCAGACTATTGAGGTTATGTTTTTTTTTTTTTCTTACTTTTATTTTTCAGCGTTACTTGAGCTGTTGTGAATCGAATACACAGCAGACGTTTTGAACTCTTTTTGCTATATTTGCGTGCTATGCAACAAAAATGAAGGATCGATCAAATAGTTTTCGAAAACCTGGCGACTATATCATCTTTGTTCTATTTTGTTCGTTTGTCAATGAGTTTGCGACCTGCCGAAAAAAAAACACATTGAAGTCATGCATCCAAGACTTCTCGTTCAAATGAGCCCACTCTTGCAGCACTGCGACCACAAGATGACTCGCAATGACGATTTTCAAAACCACGGATTTTCCAAAGGGGGACAGTGATGTATAATGAGCCAATTCAGCGCATTTTCGCCCAATTGACGACGAGCGCATCGCGTCCTTGTCGTGCATCATGCTACTCGGTAGATTTTTTTTTTCGTACTTTGTCGTCCCTTTATCCATCACACTTGTTTAACGACGATAAAGTCATTCTTTTTATTTTTCCCTACTTTTTTCACGTTTCTCATGGAGAATTGGGCACTTTATCACAATTATCTTTTATTTTATTTTTCCTCTTCATTCTGGTATAAGAACAGTTACATCGTTCTTTTCCCCATCGTTCTGTCCTTTTTGATTGATTTATTGTTAAAACCGTGTGTATAGCGGTAAGTGATATTGGCAAGTTAATGTAAACGAGACGCCAACTAAGATCAAATAAAGGTTTTTATATAGCACTTCAACAAAAAGGTCCAAAAACCCGCTTTTTACTTCTCTCTTCCACAGACAGTCGTGAATTTGAAATCGGCCAAATTTAGGTTCTCAGTTCGCCGCGCCTTTCAACCACATGGTAGATGGTTCTGATTCACCGACAAACATGACATAAAAACGAGTGGTCCATTGCGTGGTTGCAACATAAAGCGCGAAAAGCTGCGAATTTTCACCTCAGGTTAAACTCAACAAACATTGGTCGCAGCGTCTTGAAAGTTATTTTATCAGAAAGAGCACGATTTGAAGAGTGTGTAGACGCCAAAGATCTATGAAAAAAGTCGATTTTTGGCATCTTTGACACGGTTCCAAATTCATAGACGATTTTCGACGCGTGATAAAGCGCGTCAAACGTCGAGTCCCACGCGCCTGTTCTTAATCAATTCATGCACCTGAAAGTTCTCTTGCTTTTGGACGCGTCGGCGCGGCCCTATGAGCGCGTTTTTCCGGTGAAATTCGCGGCTGAAATAAAATCTAAAATTGCCCATTTCTCGTCAATAAAGACGTGGATCACGTTCATTTTGCTGTCTCTCGTATTTTCTCGTCTCGGTTCGTCAAGTGTCCAAGTTTGGTGGAATTCCGGAGACCTATTTTTCCAATTTTTTTGGGGCCTCGAAAACCGCCAATATTATTGATTTGCGTGTGACGCGCCCCAATGAGTTTTGACAGCTGCAAATTTAGTGTCCCTAGGGGTTTCCCGTGTGCGTTTTCTCGTTGCGACGCGTTTCAGGGTCCTGTCGTGGCTGGCTAGCAAGTTTTAAAATAAATTTTTGATTTACAGCCAAAAATGACCGCATCTCGCCAGAAACTAGTTCAAACGCTTTTATCCATCGCAATGCCCGTACTATGAAGCACTTTTGTTAGTATTTGAGCGCGATGGATCAATGACATCCAAGAAAAAAAAGAGGCGTTTATGCAAAAAAAGGGGGCGATCCAAGCCGCCCGGCGCGCCGCATGAGCGGAGATTCAATCACAGAGGCTTGATCTTTTTTTCTGCGTGCGTCGCAGTCAGCTTTTTTTTTTCTTTTTCTCTTTTTTTTTTTGTGTGTTTGGACAGCATGGCGACCCAAGAAGTGATTGAAGACATTATCTATTGTGCACGATACGGCGAAATAGACGATCTCAAGCAGTCTAACAGCCCACCCGAGTATTATGTGACCAAGGACGAGTCGGGCAACACGGCTCTGCACATGGCCAGCGCCAACAATCACTTGGGTAAAAGTGCAATATGAGCAATATGCCGCAACATGTCAGCGCAAAACAGCTCATAGACTCTTTTTTTCACATCCAGATATCGTGCAATTCATCTTGGACGAGGTGGCCAAGCTGGGCGACGACAAGGTCAAGGCGTCTGTGAATGTTCAGAATGAATTGGGCAACACGCCACTGCATTGGGCCGCGTTGAACGGCCACACAGACGTCGTCAAGCTCCTGGTGACGCGAGGTGCCGACTGCACGGTAAACACATTAATAAAAAAAAGAGAAAAAGTAGGCATTGGGCTCATTTTTTTCAATGTAGATCAAGAACGAGGCGGGCAAAACGGCGATCTACGAAGCACAGCAACGCAATTTCGAGGAGATTGCCGAGTTCTTTTTGAATACCATGATTGAGCAGGCGCCAGAGCAGGAAGATGATGAAGAGATGGACGAGGATGAGCAATTTGTAGAAAAGGGTGTCCCCTCCAGTAGCAATGACGACGCCATGGATGAACAATAAATAAATGTAAAAAGCGCTTGAAACATCAATTATGAATGGTTATTGGCCAATTGAGAGAGCATGATGCCAAAAAAGGCAAAGACGTCACACACACAAGAAAAAAAAAAAAAAAGAAACACGCAAAAAAAAGGGTGTTGCGCTCTTTTTTTTTTTTCTGTTTCTTCTTGGCCCTTTTTTTTCTTTTTCATCTCTCATCCCCACTTTTTTTCGTCCCTTTCCTCTCCACTTTTTTCCCGGTTGTTCTTCTTCTTTTGTCTCAACCCTTTCCCTTTTTTTCTTCTCTCTCACTCGCTTTCTCACTCGCTCGCCTTTTCCCCGCCTCTCGCTCTCTTTCTTTTCGCTCGTCCTTTTTCCCATCTTTCCTTGTCGATTTCGTATTTTCCCACCCAACTCGACATTCTTGCTTCTCTTTCATCTATTTTATTTTTTTTCACCCACACCACTCGCACACTGACCTTTATTCACTCTTCGTCTCCTTTACGTGTCGTAAGTTGGCGTCATCCTGGCTGCCCTCTCTTGTTTTTGGCTATTCGCTGCTTTTGACTCACGTCTGACCTGTTTTTTTTTTTTTTTTTTTGGTGTTTTTGTTATCCAATTAGACTCTCAACCATGTCTCAACCTTCCAACAATAATGAACTCGTCGATGAACGCTTCGCCGAGCCCTCTCCCTTTTCACAGGATGCTTCCAGCGTGTCGCAAGATGACGCTGATGGCTTGCTCACCCTGCGCGCTCTCGTTTCCACCAAGGAAGCCGGTGTCATCATCGGCAAAGGTAAAAAAAGAAAAAAAAAACACAGGAAAAAAGAGCGTGATTTCTTGCGATTGTTCGCAATTGTCCCTCAATTGCTCCCCCAATTGCCCCTCCATGGACCCAATTGTCGCATCCCACAGAGGTGCCAGCAAAAAAAGGGGTCAATGGGCCAATTGATTCAAAAAGAGGGCAAAAGAGGGCAAAAGACAACAAAAAGAGACCAATTGAGAGCGAAAACGACGATGGGGGGGGCAACCATGGGCCCTGCCTATGGCATGATTGTTTACTCACAATTTTTTTTTTGTTTTGGCCGCAGGTGGCAAAAATGTGGCTGAATTACGCGACATCACTGGCGTCAAGGCCGGCGTGTCCAAGGTTGTGCAAGGCATCCATGACCGCGTTTTGACCATCACGGGCTCGCTCGAGGGCGTGGCCAAGGTAAGCATCCGTCCCTCTTTTTTTTTTTTTGCTCGTTTTTTTTTTCAATTTTTGGTCGTGTTTGATGTTGATTTTTGCTGTTTTTGTTCCGACATTTAGGCGTATTCGCTGATGGCGCAGACGCTTTTGGAGAACCCGATCACGCCTGGCTCTGCGCCCGTGTCGCCTCTACCTGTGCGTGTGAGCGCGGATGCGATGGTGACGATCCGTTTGCTGATTTCGCACAATTTGATGGGCACGGTGATTGGCCGCCAGGGGGCCAAGATCAAGCACATCCAAGACACGTCTGGTGTGCGTATGACGGCATCCAAGGCGCTTCTGCCTCAGAGCACGGAGCGTGTTGTGGAGGTGCGCGGCACGGTGGAGGGCATCCGCCTTGCCATGCTCGAAATTGGCCATTGTTTAATTGAGGACAAGGACCGCGCGTTCGGCACGATCCTGTACAACCCCAGCAAGGCCAGTGTCGTCCAGGCGCAGCAGGCCCCGCAAGCCGGTGGCCCCGTTTCGCCCGCCTCGCAGCAAGCCGCCAACCCCAATGCAGCTCTCAATGGCGCCGATCATCATCACCGCCGCCCCTCCCTTCCCCGCACAGGCAACGGCGCCGATTTCCACCCCGCCCTGAATGGTTCGAGCCCTGCGTCCGCCAACCCCAATCGCCGCTCCACCTCCAACGCCATCAACAATAACAACAATAACAACAATAACAGCGCCAACAACAACAGCAATCCCTCCACGCCCCTCCTCACCGACGACCCAAACATCCGCACCCAGCACATCTCCATCCCTAGCGACATGGTCGGCTGCATCATTGGCAAGGCTGGCTCAAAGATATCCGACATCCGCCGCTTGTCGGGCTCCCGTATCTCCATCGCTAAGCTGCCCCACGATGAGACTGGCGAGCGCATGTTCACCATCCAGGGCACTGCAGAGGCCAATGAGCGCGCCCTTTACCTGCTCTACGGCCAGCTCGAGTCCGAAAAGGAGCGCCGTCTGCAAGGCGTCATTCAAGAAGACATTATTGAAGAAGAAGAACAGCCTCAACAGGACTAAAAAGTGCAAAAAGAATGTAAAAAAAAAGAGCGAAAGAGAGGCCAACACTCTTTTTATTTTTTTTCCTTCCACACACGGGCCCAAAATCTCCTCGGTCTCTCTCTCGCTCTCATTTTTTCTTGCTTTTTCGTCTTGTTTGGATACCAATTGTCTTGCCCATCTCTTCACCCTCCTCTCCCCCCACCTCCTCATCATTCTTACCCACCCTCTCTTTCGTGCTGAATTGTCTTGCCAATCGTGTCATCCTCTTTTTTTTTATACTTTCTTTTTTTTTCGTGTATCTCTTTGTCACTCTTGCCTCTCATAGTACACACTCTCCCCTTTTTTTCGACGCCCCTATTTATATTTTATTTAAAAAGCTTATGTATCTCTTTTTCATGATCCAAATTGCTTTAAATTTATTCACAATGGCTCTCAAACAGTGTTGCTTTTAATCCATGGGCGAATAATCGATCCACGACAAGAAGCGCTTTGTCGTCATCGACACCACCGTGTTGCTTTCAGGCACAAATGTGCAGCTGCTCGCATAGCCATGCGCTAAAAACAAGAAGAAACAAAATGTGAATCATTTTTCCTCCATTTTTTTTTCTTTTTCATCTACGCGTCTTTACATGCTTCCGAGTAGTAAAAGCTTTCCGTCGACTTGGAGGGCGCGTACCGGATGTCCCTGTTACAAGAAAGGATGAGTGTCCAATGGCCCGTACGATTGCGCTTCACTGAATTTTACCAGAAATAGATGCGTTCCGCATCAAATCCAGGGGACACAATGGTGAAGCCATTGCTGTGCCAGTCAGGGTTCGCGTGGCGTCGCTGCTTGCCAGGCTCGGGCCGGCCAAAGGTACACACCGACGCATGGTGCTGGCGGCTATCGACAATGGCAAATTGATTCGCGTCGCTGAGATGGCTATTTGAAAAAAAAAAATGGCGCGTCAGCGCGTCCAAAAAAAAAAAAAGGGAGGAAATAATCCAATTACGAGACGAGGCACAGGTTGGGGTCGTGCTTTGCTTGCATCACATGGCGAATCTAATAAGAAACAGGAAAAAAATGAGACAAAAGATCCATTGGGGGGAAGGGAAACGTACAGGAGACGCGAAGCGGCGCGTATTGACCACATTTTCCGTCTCAATGTCCCAGGCAATGAGCGACTTGTCCAGGCTGCCCGAATACAGACGGCCATTGTACTTGTCATTGACCAACGACATGATCAGGTTCTTTTGGCCGGTCGGTGTCGGCGACATGATCTGCTCGAGCGTGCATTTCCCTTGGTTTGTGCGCAATGCAAAGAGCGACTAGATGAAAAAAAAGGGAACGAGATCAATTTTCCGCTTGTTCTCGCTTTCACGCCCTCTTTTTTTTTTTTGTACCATTTTTTTCTCAGTGTCGGCGAGCGCCACAACAGAGGGGCCCATCCGATGGCCAGTGACGCATGTCATGGCAGCAATGGGCTTCAACTCGCTGGGGGCCACGGCTTTTTGAGCAACAACGTCCATTTCACCGCTTCGATTCTTCAATTGGACAATCACGACAGGTGCCTTGGATGCCGTGTCCACCGCAGTCACAAACACATCTGGCCTCATCCAACACCCATCGCTAAAAGTGCCGTGTTCAGGCACAAGTACCTTGTTGGCATCATTCACCTGCTTGACAAGCGACCTCGTGCGAAAGTTCCAAATGCGCAATTCACTGAGCAAAAGAAAAAAAAAAAACGTCATGAAGCTTTCCCTCCCCCCTCCCATTTACTCTCATTTCCATTGACAATTTACCCATCCAAGGCGGTGGTGGCCATGAATTTGCCAAAGGTGGGATCCGACGTAAAAGGCGTGCAAAAGAGGCCACGTGGCTTTTTTTGAAACGAGATTTCCGCGAGCGTGGAGCGACGCGAGAACATGGTGAAGCGCGACTGATCAAAGTAGCCCTGGGCATCATGTCCAGGAATTGGGGCTGTGGATGGCGTGGTAGTGGCGGGAGAAGACGAAGCAGGGCCTGGAGGGATGAGGTGTTGATGGTGCTGTAGCCCCGGCTTGGGCGGCATGACAATGGTGCCAATGTTCTTGCGCATGGCTTTGCCGTCAGGTGCCTCGGATGCCATGGCCGGCGCTGTTTGGTCGTAAAAGTGGTTTGCGGTCGCATCCGACGTCGCGGCGGCTGGCGGCATGGGGTAAAAAGCGAGAGAAGATGCCTGTGGCGCGGGCGGTGCAGGATACGCGTTGGTGGAAGCCGACAGCGACGACGACGACGCCATTGGCAATGGCGGTGGTGCAAAATACGCGTGCGACGCGTTGTCGTGGCTGTGCTTGCGTTTGCGCTGCTTTTTATGCGACGCTGGCGAAGCCGCGGACACAGGCTGCATGCTTTGCTGATGCAGCTGCGCAATCCAATGCTGCAATTGCTGTGAATTGCTGTCCAGCAGCCGACAATCTCGGTCATTCAGCCGATCCAATGCACGCATCTTTTTCATGTACTTGCGCCGCTTATCACGATTGCGCTGAATCTATCAAAAAAATAATAATAATAAAAAACGCGAAAGCGACGTGTCAGAGGGCGCACGCGTGTGATTTTCTAGCTTTTTTTTTTTTTTTTTTAACTATTTTACCTGTTTAACTAGCTGTGCAATATTGCTCTGCGCCTTGGCCATCATTTGAATAGGCGTGCCGTCTACCAATTCGGATAGGTTGCGGTCGCTGTCACTGCCACTGCTGCTGCTTGCGCTGCTGCTGTCCGAATCGTCATTATCGCTCGTTCCACTACCCTCGTTCATCGCCACCACCGACCCAAACGGCGACCGCGACGAATGACCCGCGCCGCCATCGACTTTGCTGCTACTCTTGCCTAGCACACCACCCAAAAAAAAAAAAAAAAAAAAAAAAAAAAAAAACCGGATCAACAAGCAGAAAAATGGCCACAACGCGACAAACACTCTTGTTTAAAAGGTACAAACACGCTCACAAGACAAAAGACATGCACAGACACAGCACGCGCGCGAAGCTTACCTTTTTGCTTTTGTGTCAGCGTGGACGCACTAAACAGAGACGCTGGAAGCATGGGGACCGTAGATCCAATAAGCAACACGCTGGAACCAAAGAAGCTGAAAAAAGATGTCCAGTCTTCCCCGACAATCACCTTTTTTTTTTATGCGTGTCAATCCCGCCGCGGGCGGGGCCAAAAAAAAAAAAAAAAAAAAAAAAAAAAAAAAAAAAACATCGACCTTGTTTTTTTTTTTTTTTTTTTTTTTTTTGCGCATCTCGCCCTAATAGAGGCATCTTGGCAGCTCACCTCAGTTCAGAAAATCATTAAAATCGGGTGTTGATCGAGCGGTTTTCGAGTTTATTCGAGGATTCGCTATTTTCACTAATAATTCGGCCAAAGCTCGTCGAGTTTGGAATTCGAATGGGGGTTTAAACTCGCACTATTGGAAAGAGACGCACTCAAGTGACACTTGTTCCTACTTGGATGCGCGGATGGGCAAAATCTGCACGCTCGCAAAATCAATTCAAATGCTTCAATCATCAAATTCACCCATTTGCTCGGCAGCTGACGCTACAAGTGCAACAGGCTCGAACACAGAAAACCAAAAAATAACAATTCAATCGCTTGATCCTCCAGAATGTCTCGTACAAAAGCAAATTCAGCATTGCTTGCCATCAATTGCGCATCCCACATCTTTTAGCGCAGGCTTGCTTGGTGCTTAAAGCTTAATTTACGATCATTGGAGAGCCAGCCTGGATTCATTTTTATTTAATGGTGTCTGACTTGATGATCACTGCCCGGAATGTGCATGATCAAAAGTCCCAAAATGTGATTTCTCGAAAAATTGGCCAATGTTCATATGAGCGAATAAGCGAATGGCAAAGTACATTTTGTCAAAGGAGGCCGCGGTTCCCGCAGTCGATGCGTGGTTGGCGGATACAGTAAATTCATTCAGTCCATTTTATATCCAAGTAATGATTTTTCTTTCATCATTATTGCGATTGTCTTCGCATTGAGCAGCGTCGTGCTTCGCTTGCGCGTAAATAATGATACAGTATTGTGATTTATGAATGCGTGTCGGTCCGCCGCGCACGGGGACCAAAAAAATTACATTTGAGCAATTATGATACTGTATAACCTTGTTTTTGCTCATCTCGCCCTGACGATTGCCAGCAGCAGCACTATTAAATCTTGTTGCAATACTGTAGAGGCCTACTACAGTATTGGCAGCGCATCTCATTTCAGAAAAAAACCATTAAAAATCGGGAATGATCGAGCCGTTTTCGAATACAGTACAGTACTGTGTTTTATCATATTCGAAAAAAAATTCACATACTGTACATACAATTTAAGCCCAAACTCGTCAAGTTTGATACTGTATTCGTTTGGGGGATTTAAATTCGCGCTAGAACTGTATTGGAAAGAGGCGCGTTCAAGTGACATTTTGTTCCTGCTTGGATGTACGGATGGGCAAACTCTGCGCGCTCGCAAATTCAAATCTACAAATGCTTCATCAATCATCAAAACCATCGATTTGCTCGGTAGGGGACGCCACAAACCGGACAAAAGGCAACAGCTTGTATTACTGTACGAACCTACAGTATGAAAAAAAAACCTATGCTTTGTCGAATGAGCGCAGTTTTACTACCACGATCAATGCCCAACAAAACTGGTGTAATAATCAAAGTTTTCAAAAATGACTAGAATTATTACTGTAATGTGAAAAATAAAAATACTGTGAAAAAATGAAAAAATAAAAACTGTTTCCATGCAATCCAAAATTTCCGTTTTGATATGGTCAAACAACATGAATTGGTGAAAAAATTGTAACCAAAGTAGGCACTGTTTTCAGTCGATCGGCGTTCATGCGTCACTCTTTGGGCTTTTTTCTTAAGCTTGCTTGGGCGACCTGTCATTTCGTCTGCCAATAGCAAATTGTCGGAGTTACCTGTTTGGGATGCATTGATCACCCGGAGTTCAAAATTTCCCAAATTTGGCATCTTCTGAGATTGAAATGTGTGACCCCTGAGCAAATGTGGTGCCCGGCGGGTCGGATGAGCTGAAATGAAAACCTGAAATGCTGAGGAAATTCAGGTTCAGGTCACAAAAATTCTGCTTGAAATTTCGACCTAAAGTCCGAAACTCGACCTGAAAAAAGCAAAAGACCTGAAACCTGACCTGATTTATATTTTACAGTAATTCAGGCTCAAGGGCCTGAAATGTACGACCTGAAGTCCTGAATGACCTAAACCTGAAAGCCCAACTTTTACGATAGAGCGTGCAGGTCGGTTTCAGCTTTCCGGTCAATTATTTCATCAGCAGGTTGTCGGGCATCAAGTCATTTCAGCTCTATTCAGGTACAAATCGTTTCAGGTCGTCGATCGGTTTTCAGGTCAATTCATCAGGTGCGTCCAAACGGCCATGCAGGCCGGAGGGCATAGGCTGCCAAGAGGGCGACTACAGTAGGCCAAAGTGAAGGCAAAGGCCATGCCAAAAGAGGCCCACCAAAGGAAGTGCTGGGGAAAGAGCAAGCGGGTTTATTGGCAAGGAAAAGCAAGAAGGAAAGAATGAAAACGTGTGTTAATCGGAATAAGGGGACAAATGGAAAGGCTCTAATAAGGGAAAGGGGGTTTAATTAGTTGTGCATGAAGAAGGATGGCGCGTGGTCGGAGTCTGCGGAGACCACGTGTCGCGTCAGTCATGCAATCGACGACGGAAAAAGAAAAGAGAGCGAGCGGAACTTGATGATGATTCGAACAAATGAGGCCATGTCGAGTTAGTGCGTGCACAGCGTGGCGAGAGATCGGGCTGAGGATCGAGTACGCGTGCAACGGGTCGAGAGGCACACTTGGCTTGAGACTTGAGATGCGCGTGTAGCGCGGCCAAAGAAGACGAGGTGACGATGACTGGACTTGTTGGGCAATGCTGGTGACCAAGCAAGACATGAATGCGGATGCGCGTGAAGATTGGGCGAGGCGGGAGCCGAGCCAATTCACGCGTTGGACGCGTCGCGATGCGTTGCAACGCGTGTTTTGAAAACGAGCGCGTAATAAAAGGAAGCGTGCGGGCCAAGCACAAGGTGGATGCGGACGTGCTGCGACAACGAGCGAGGGACGTGTGCGAGCGGCGAGGACCAAGGCGAGGCGGCGCAAAAACGAAAAAAATAAATGTGGGCAAGCTTGTCAGGCTGGAATCTGACACATTTCAGGTGCGATTCATTTCAGGTCGTCGGTTTTCAGGTCAATTCAGGTGCGATTCATTTCAGGTCGTCGGTTTTCAGGTCAATTCAGGTGCGATTCATTTCAGGTCGTCGGTTTTCAGCTCAATTCAGGTGCGAACCATGTCAGTAGTTCGTCGGTTTTCAGGTCATTTCAGGCGAGATTCATTTCAGGTCGTCAATTTTCAGGTCATTTCACGATTTACTGAAATGAATCGCACCTGAATTGACCTGAAAACCGACGACCTGAAATGAATCGCACCTGAATTGAACTGAAATGACCTGAAAACCGAAGACTTACTGTGTTACTGAATTTAATTCAGGCATTTCGGTCGGTTTCAGGCCAAATTATTCAGGTTGATTTTGTAATGTTCAGGTTGGACCTGAACTTTTCAGGTCATCAAAGCGGCTATTTTTTGAGCGGGGATGCGGGGTCGACCAAGCAGATGGACAGATGAATGCAAAATAGTACAGTACAAATAGGAGGTTTTTGGCATTTTCGAGTCCAATTTTTTTTTTGGCGGGTCTGTCTTGAACACTGGGCGATACTGTTGATTTCGCCGTGACGACGCAGCACGCAAGTATCATTGACGGGCGAGAAGGCTGTAAAACGTTTTCTGGAGGCGCAGAAGGCCGCCAAAGTCTGAAAAACACGCTCTTTGGTGTTTAAATAAGGTAAATGTGTAAGTTTTTGTGCAGTTATGATAGAATCTTTGAAATGATACAATAGCACGCGCCAGTTTCTGTCCACTGAGATCAAAACATGGACGGATCACACGCTTTATTTGCGTGCAAAATCGAACACGGATGAAATTGTGCTTTTGTTGAGCGCATTTTTCGTGCACTTGCAGAGATGCTAAGCTGCTGACTGGCTTTTTTCCATGCTTGCTGTGGCTCAAATTTTGTGAATACTGCTTGGACAGGCAGGCAGAGTCGAGCTAACAGCAGGTTTGCCAGCAAACCAAAATTGAAGATGCGAGTTCGTAGAGCATTATTGCACTAAGATCTCAACGCAATCTCGCCAAAACACAAGCGCTTTCACCGCTTTTGGCCGCTGATTCATCTGAGCTTTCTGAGGCGCTCAAGGCTCAAACGGGGTCAATTTTTTCTCAAATCGGATCACTCACAGTCTTGAAAAATCTCGAGATTGGCGTTTGCTAATGAAAATTCAAAATCCAAAGCCAAAGTAATATCTTATCATACTCATTTCGCCCCATGTGCCTGACCGCATGGCTCCGAATTTAGTTCAATTGATATGATAAATGATACAATAGTCAACTCAAGGCTCCAATAATTCCAAGTTTTTTTTTCGCAATCCCAGATGATCCCTCTCAGTCCGGAGAAAGTGCACTTCTGCACGAAATCAGGGTTTGTCTTCTATATCATGATCAGCTTTTGCCAGGGCATCATAGGCCCGTACAGTAGCAAGTTCCTTGAAGTAGTAAAATTGGAGAGCTGATATACCTCCGTTTAATGGGTTGGCAAAAAAAGAGGACTGCTTAGGGAAAACGACGCGCAAATTACAAAAAGCGCGAAAGTTAAATCTCGCTATTGTCAACCTATCTGTCAAGGCACCGTGCAGCCTCAAAGCAAGCGAAAAAAATTGTGCCGTTGGACAAAGTACGAGCATAGTCAAAGTGATCTACAGGTGCAAAGCTTGCAAAACACAAATAATTTAACAAAATTCACAGAGAGGGCTATCAATCGCAACACCGTCAATCAAAAAAAAAAAAAGCAGGTGGCAAGGTCTGACTTCGGGCGCGACGTGTGTGGGATATTTGTTTTTTTTTTTTTTTTTTGTTTATTTCATCGTCGCGTTCTGAATGGTGGGTTTGTCTCGTCGCACCATGGCCAGCCGGATGTCACAATCGACCAAGCGGGCTGCACCGTGTCTGCGAAAACCGGGGTCTCCCTTCGAAAACACAAATAAATAACGAAAACAGGCGTCCAGGGGTCTCCTGGTGCGCTCCACCGGCGGTAATCGCATTTGGGTTGCCGAATGCCACGCACTGACGCACACGTGTCGCTCCAAAAAAGGGGATGAACATGGCTCGATCACCGCGCGTGAAGAAGCGTGCCAAGCACCGCCGCGGAACGTTGACTTGTACAAAGATGCACAATGTGGTTCTGGGCCCCTCCCCCCTTTTTTGTTTCTCTCGCAATCGGGGGGGGGTGAAGGGCGAACCCCGCGGGCCGAAATGCCCGTTTTGTTCCCATTTAACAATCTTTGGGGTGGCGACGGGGACGCATAAAATCCTGAAACAGACCTGTCAATGCCGTCGCCTCGCCGTGATCGATGGTTGCACATCTTCACAGCCACCCAGCCCAGCTTCTGGACCCATTCGCCGCTTTATTCTCGGCCAACTCGTCCTGCAAAAAAAAAAAAAAAGCCGCGAGTGGCGAAAACGATGGCCACGGGGGAGGGGGCGCAACCAAAGCCTTTGTTCATGACGGGTGCCGAGCCCTTGGATGCTAAGCGTTCTTTTTTTTTTATGGGTTTCACAAAGAGATGTACGACGTCGCGTGAGAAGCAATCGACGAGTGATGGTCAAGGAGACCCCCAGTGCCCGGATTACGATGAAAAAGGTAACGTGAGCCGTGGCATGACGTTGTCGCAGGCGGATGAGCGGAAAATTAAGAAACAAGCGCTAAACTTTCGTGAGCATGACGCGCGGTGACACGGCGTGTTACGTGTTTCTTCATGCATGTTTCGAAAAAGGGCACGATGAAAGATTGGTACACAGGGGGGTAGGCGCGAAGGGACATTTTATTGAGGGGCTTGTCATTGCATCTATTTTTTTTTAAAGGGGATATGACGATGACAAATGCAAGACCTGTGGCGGTCTGTGAACAAGGGAATGCTCTGGAAAAAAAAGAAGGAAGAGGGAGGAGAAAGTGGCGGGGATCCGGCACTCAATATGCATTTGTCTCGGCAAAAGCGCAGCGGTCCTTTCTCCTTGTTTCCCCCATTGTTTCCCAAATCGATGGATGACTGATCAAAAACAGCAAAAGGGCCAGCTCAGCACATTGCCCAAATTTGGTTGTTTTTCATCAGAAATCAGAACGAAGCTGCTTTTTGGGCTGTCAACTTGGTTTTCGCGTGTTTGGTTTGAGCCTCCAACTAAGCTTTCTTCACTTTATAAGCCGATATGATAAGAGCCCAAGAAAAAGTGACCTGGTGACATGGCATTGCCGCCCACCTCCGTTGCTCCTTTGCCCCTGGCCATGTCTGTAACAAATTCGCATGGTGGCAAAAAGATACAAATCACGATCTTTTTGGATCCAGACGGACGATGGTCCAAGACATTGCCAATGGGCACGCTCCTATAAAAAATATTTTTTTTTTTTTTTTTTTTTTTTGCGATTCGGATCAGACGGCATGTTTCCGAGCCGTGTCTGTTCATTTTAGCCAAAAGTGGGACCTGGGCGCACATAAGCAAGACTAGAACAGGGGGGTAAACGACAAACAAGGGGGTAAATCGCCCAAGACCCCTTTGATACGCGACGTCACGTGTTGTCGTGTGTCACACGTCATGATCAGAAAGGCGATCAAACAAGGCTTTGCAAAAGAAAAAAAAAAAAGGGAGGGGGAAGCGAAACGAGAGCGATTCAATGCTGCATGACTAAAGGACGGAGTGTGATCCCAATGGGTAAATCTTGGCTCCGGCATTGCGAAGCGATGGGAGCGTCGAAGATATAAAAGAGACGGGGTCCTAAGCACGATTTGGGGGGTATTTTTCACTTTTTTTTTTATTGCTTTGATTATTCTGGCTCTTCCCTTCCCATTTTCTTCTCCCTCACCTCTTTTATCTTCCAATGTCCACGGCCATCCTTCCCACTGGCGCTACTCTGTATGAGCCTCAAGCCAACAATTACAATCTGATGAGCAACCCATTGCCTCCATCGCCGCCGCAGCAACATTACAAGGATGAAGAAGACACGGCGTCGGATCACTCGGGGTCGACGCGTGCCGAGAGCCCCGTTGAGGACGTGGCGACGCAGGTGTCGGACGGCAAAAAGAAGAAAAAGCTACGACGCAGCGTCGGACTGGTTGTGGTGGACCCTGCCACGCAAAAGATCCTGCTGTTGTCAAGCCGCAAGCGCGAGGGCAAGTACGTGCTGCCCAAGGCCGACTGTGGAAAGGGTGACGAGCCGTTTGAATTAACGGCGCAGCGCTTGTTGCTGCACGACGCGTGTGTGCAAACCGTGTCGGCCGCGCATCGCATCGGCGTGTTTGTTGAGGCCAATAAAAAGGGCAAAACCATCGCACACCACTGTATGTACCAGGTCGACGCGTTCAAATCGCTTCCAGCGTCCCCAGACGATACCCGCACGCGCATCTGGGTTTCCTACGACGAGGCGCTCCAACACACTCAAGACAGAAACATGTCGCGACTGGCCCTTGTCAACATGAAAAAGCCAGTCCCCACCAAGGCCTCCTCTTGATCCAATTCCTCCCTATTTTTCGCATTTTGCATCCTTGTATCATCATTCCTCACCCTTCTCGTTCCCATTGTTCATAAGATCCCCCACCCCCCCTTTTTTTTTTTTAAAAAAAAGAAAATAAATATGATTTTTTTTTCAATGAAAACACAATGCAAGGATGCTACAAGTAAGCAAGAAAGAAAAAAAGAAAAAAGGGAGTGGAAAGACACGCACGTCACCAATTTGTCAACAATGGGGAATGCGTGACAAGTTACATGATGTCCCATAGATCTTCCAAGGCACAACACACCTTGGCACACGCGACGGCGGCAGACAATGCGTAATTGGAGACACCTAGCAAACAAAGAGCGAGCAAAAATTGTGGGTCAGCAAAACGAGGAATGGCGTTTTATTTTCTTTTTCTTTTTCTTTTTTTTTTTTTTTTTTTTTTTTTTTTTTGCGCTTACCGATCTTTGTATCCACGTAGGCATCCGCAAAGGTATCTTTGCCTTTGGCCATGGCACCGACCGCGACGACCATTGGGCGATTGTCCAGTTCCAAGTCACGGAAATACTTGAAAAGCCGGACCTTTGGCGCATTCCAGGACAATGCTGTACAAAAAAGCGCGAAAATGAATATCCGGCGTTTCCATTGGTGTTCTGAACTTTCTACACGGAGGGCGGTGTGCTCCTGCCTGTGCGATACGACGACACGTGGTTGCCATGGCGCCATGTGTCGCGCAATATCGCCCATTTAGCATGTTTGTACGTTTGCATGTTGACTTACCAATCTTGACGGCGTCCTGCGGTAGGTACGATTGTAGTGGCGGCTGTAGAATCTCGAGCAGCTTGAATGGCACGCCGGCCTTGCTCTCAATGTAGCCAAGCTCTAGTAATTGGCCTAAAAAAAAGAAGAACTCATGAGAAATGTACCATATTTTTGAAATTCAAACGCTTTTACACATGAGGCCGGAGAAGCGCTTGATTGTGCGAGGGATGCGGCACTCGGGATTGATGCGGATCACGACGCCCTTGGCCGTGTGGATGTAGACCTAACGAACAAAAGCAAACAAATCGTGTCGGTTTTCGCAAAAATGGGGCGTTTCCTCCTTCCAATTCTTCTCTGCTTGTTACCTCCATGTGGCCGGCCTTGTTCAGCGGGCTGTCCAGCAGGGCGAGCAAGCACTAGTACAGCAAAAAAGCAAAAAAAAAAAAAAAAAAGCGTCAATGGGCGCCCATTTCAAGGATGACATCGCTGTTTGAGGGGCATTTTACCTGGTGCACAATGTCGGGGCGAGCATCTGCAATGTCACGACCGAGCCGCTTGAGGACAGACTGATGCTCATCGCAATTGAGGAGCTGCAGCTTGGTTTCAAAGCGGGAATTGACTAGCTGGGCGGCCTCTATGGAAGCATTTTCCAAGATGACGATCAGCTTGCGGCCGTTTGTCTGTAGTGAGTGAGCGGGCGAAGACGCGCCGGTATGATTTTGCTGCTGCTGCTGCTGCTGCTGCTGCTCGTCGTCGTCGACGTCGTCCAGCTCACCGAGCGAGACATCCGTCGTCGAGTCGATCGTGTCTAGCAACCCGAGACTCTCGGTCGCAATAATAGGCTTGCTTGACGCTGACGGTTCCGCGGCCATGGCTGTGTAAAAAAAATAGAGTAAAAACGTGCGGCGGTGAGACGTAGGAAAGCGGCGTGGGTGCGAGGGGCGGCGAAAAAAAGAGGAAAAAGACGCTGTGAGGTGGTATACAAAGAAACAGGGAAGAAAAAAAAAAAAAAAAGAAGAGGCAAAACAGTGGTGCTCAAAAAGAGGAGAATTGGGCATTTCCTTTTTTGAAACGGGCGGCGCACTGCCCGCCAGCCTGGTTTTTTTTCTTGCCAATGTTCGCAACTCTTACAATTCGCGTCCCAATGTGAAACTTTACACTCAACGTTGACTAATCTTAGATTTAGCTTTGAGCGTGACTTTCTCGGCGGGAACGCGTCGGGGATGTGCGCCGACGCGTCCACCAGCAAAACAGGCTCCAGACACATGGATTTGATAAAGGCAACTGCCACGTAAACGCGCTGTAATGCGATGCCTCACGCATCAAACGGCATTGAAAATGTGGAATGCCTCAATTCCGGCGTAATTCTGGCGAGACTCATTTTTTTTCATCGATCATCAGCACCTATCTAGGCAGCTGGCCGTGCTCTTTTTTGTAATTCATATTTCAAGGCTCTGAGGTCAGGTTTGATCGAGTATTGGGTCAAAGTGAGAGCCAAAGTCGCAAAGGTTCGGCCAAAATGCAGCCCCAATTTTTTTTATTTTTATAATTGAATAGAGTAATGCTTTACCATGGAATTGAAAGCTGTGGCGTTCCTAAAGAGTTCTTGTCCTTATGGCAAATCCGGGATTTTCGAAAATATGTCATTATCGCGCCATGCAATTATCTGAGTACCGCCAGTGTGGGTTCATTTGAACGAGAAACAACGAAATAATAGTTTTCAAAGGCCAAGGAGGTGATTTACGCTTGATGTGCATCTTTCGGTCATTCGGACACCGTGTTTTGGCCAAAAAGTACGTAATTGAACAAAAAAAAAAAAAGAAGTAAAAATGAGAAGCACTAAACTTCAAAAAGGCAGCACGGCCCGAAAAGAACAAAAATGGACGTCCACAATGGAATCAAAAAGTCAATGTCACCTGCAATTGTGCATTGTGCGACGTCTGGCGCAGCCTTTTCTGGGGTTCTTGTCCTCCAAGCAAAGGATGGGAGTGAGGAAAAGAGCCAAATATGGCTTAACTTAGCACCCACCAGAGGAGCAGATCAAGGAAATCATTATAAAAGGGCCATCGATCTGTAGCTTTTTTTCTTCTTCCATTTTTTCGTTGTTCTGTAATCAACTTGAATTTCAATATGGCGAATCTGATGGCGACCGTGCTTTTCTTGATGCTTTCTCTGTGTGCTTTGGTCCGTGGCCAGGCGCCCATGGAAGTGTATGGCTGTTCAGGACGTGGATTCACGGGTGAGTGCCAAACATTCACCTGCCCCTTCAATGGCTGCTGTGAGATGCCCAGTTTCTTCCAAACCAGCCTTGTCAGCGTCCGCTCCGCTGGTTCTTACAACTTTAGGCTTTTCACGGCTGCTGGGTGCCAGTACGATTGCAACGACAACGACCATGGCAGCCTGGAGGTCGACGGTCAAGGCTGGAGCAACATTGGCGCCGCTGCTTACGCGTGCGTCGACGGACCTTATTAGCCTATCAATATCGCGCAGTGCGGCGCACAAAACAATAATAATAATAATAAAATCGACTGCAGGCGAATTGGTATCGAAATCTAAACTTGTTGGGAGAAATGGCAAAATTGAGCCACAAAAACAGCGCGAGACCGTTGCTTTTGGCATTCGTTCCCTTTGATCGCAACACGTCCTCATTACTGTAGAAAGATCAAACAAATCGCGTGGGATCACAAAAAATTAAGTGTAAACAAGGCTGTGGCAGCTTTTGGCGAGTGACACAACGACCGACGCAAGCCTTGCGTCTTATTCATGCCAACCTTATGGTAATTTTAATCGGCTGCGCACAAAGGAACAAAAAAAGTAACTGGAAAAGAGAAGAAAAGGCATTTTCACAGAAAAAAAAGGAAAGAAAATGGCCGAATTCACCCACGCGCCACGCATGGAGCCTCTTGATTTGGCTACCTTTTAAAAGTAGTACTTGGTGCTGAGGACGCATCACCTGCACATTGCATCCGTCGTGCAACATCGGCCATTATCGACTAAACCAGACGAGCGGTACCGCATTTTTTTCATTTTCTTTTAACATGTCCATTAACAGTGCCATTCAATAATAAAAAGCAGGCAATACTTACTGTGAGGTGATTAAATGTATGCACCAGATCACAAAATGCAACGAATCGCCCTGGGGATTACGGATATTTTACTTTTTTTCGTTTTTACCCTTTTTTCGTATAAAATAGCAAAGATGACATTGAATGAGCTTCTTTTGGCACTGTATCTGTATGTTCGCTTGACTAATGACCGAAATATGAGCATTTATAACCGCTTCGGTCGAAGATTCACGGCCATTTGTTGCATGATTTCCACTTTTGCGATGAACTTTTTATTTTGAGGGGATGGATACGAGTCTATAAGTGCAGAATAGATAATAAGACAGAAAAGGAGGATGGTGGGATGGTGGTGGTCGTTTTGGTATGCACAATCCCTGAATCAGTGGTGGGTCGGCTTGGAGCCTGCAAGAAAAAAAATTTAAAAAAAGGGGTCAGCTAGTTCATAGGCGCCACGCAATGCGCATAAAACTTACCATCAACGCGCAGGTTTCGTGTGGCCGACGGAATGCGCACCGTGATACCGTCCAATTCCTCATTCATCTCGATCTGGCACCCCAATCGTGAACTAAAACAGAAAAAAAAGTCCAAAAAGTTTAGCACGCGCGCACGGATCGTACCCCGCGTGCAGAAACGCTCTTGTGCACAGATCGCCTCCCCCCTAACGTTCCATGCACATGCCACAGGACATGCGACGCTGTCATCCCGTCCTTACGTGTCGGTGAGACCAAAAGCGAGATCTAGCATGTCGTTTTCCTCATCGGAGGGCTCTTCCATCTTATCATAGTAATCCTGGTCGCAAATCACGTGGCACGTCGAGCACGCAAGCGAGCCTTCACAGGCACCTGTACAAAAAAACCAAGAATTGAGCAAATTGTGCCTTTTTTCTCCATTTTTCAGCCCATTCCGACGTTACATTCGAGATCAATGTCGTAACGTTGCGCCAGGTCCAGCATGGTATCGCCTTCCGTCGCCTTGACGTCGATCTTCTCGCCTTCAGGCGTGATAAAGTGAACGGTGTACGGCCTGATCGAGCAAAAATAGAACAATGTCAGCCATTTGACGCCTTTTTGCTGCCTATACACGTTGGATCTTACCCGTCGCCCTTGGACACACCGGGCTTGCCGTGTAGTAAAGCTGCCGTCATTGATAAAAAAAAAAGTGGGTGAGCGAAAAGTCGAATAAAAAAAGACGAAATCGAAGCTTTACCGCCAAATGTCGAGAAGGAGCGAGTGGCCAGAGGTGTGTAGGGTCGCGTCAGAGACTGGAGAACGGGGGCATGCGTACGCACTAAACGCAGAAACGACATAGTTGTGCGAAAAAAGGGGAGTGTAAGGAGCAAAGAAAAAAAAGGTGAAAAACAAGAGACTCTGGTTGTCAAAAATCTTAAAACGCATCCCCGAAGTGCCCCGGCCTGACGCACTCCGCCTCCCCCACCACCCATGCGGCCCTGCGCTCAATGCACGGCCTCCGGAAAAAGTGTCGGACTTTGCCACAATGCAAAAAAAAGGCACCCAACATCCAAAACCAATGACTCAAACGTCTGCGCACCGGATCATTGGAATGGAATCGGCCGCGGACGATCGGCCTGTCAGGCAGTTACGTATTTAAATGCAGAAATACGCGACAAATAATGCATTTTCTAACATTTTTGCTTTTTTTTTTTCGCCATTTTTGCTGACGAAGCCATCAAACGAATGATGCCGAGGAGCTCAGTCGACAAAAGTGGACCATGCTGCACCGAGGAAGAAGGTCGCCTTTTGTTTGAAATCGGCCATTGACCACTAAGAGTGGGACCTTGTCGTAAAAATATCTTGATTCATGCCTTTTGCGCTTTTGTCGCGCGCACAGGCATCGCCCATACTGTAGATGCCGAGTTGCTCAGTTAAGAACGAAAGGCGAGCAGCTTCGAGAGGCAGAGGGTGCTCGGTTCTGGAGAGCCATTGGTGCCCACACGCCCATCGCTCGCCCTTTTCCTTTTCCTTTTCTTTTCTTTTTTTTTGCTGTCATGATTTGGGTGAAACTCTAGCTTCGCAATTGCATGTACGGCTAAACTGGGTAACTTTATGATGAGGGACCAGATTTGAGAAAAAATAGGGGGGGGGGCACAAGCTTAATTGATAATCCGCAAGCGTTAACTCGTGGTCCATCATATAAAGAAATAAAGAATGGGCTGGTTGCCGCTGCTTTTCTTCTTTTCTTTCAAAGTTGCTGGAGAATGGAAGAACCCAAGCTAGTATGTTTCGTGGAGAACGATGGTTCGCATGCGCATGAGCTGAATGAGCCCGACCTTGCATTCATCCATCAACTCGTGGATTATCACCACTACCTGGAAAAGATGAAATGCGATTATGATGCATTTTTCGTTTAAGATGATCTCACCGAGAAGAACAAAACATTGAAAGTGGTGAATGCAGTGGATCATGAACATACATTCAGGTGCACATTTGAATCGTGTCAATCGGTGTTTTCTAATATTTCTTTGTCCAATATGGATTTTGAAGAATTTTATGACGCGCAAGATGATGACGGTGTCTTTAGATCATTCTTACATGTTGCCTGCAGCCATTGTAAGCCGAAAAATAAATAAAATACAAAGATTCATCGTGTTTGTTGCAATCAACACCTATTTTGCAGAAAAGTGGATCTCTCTGAAGATCAGGATGCTCTGTGCTGCTACTCGGCAGCTTTCAAGGTCAATCTTCGGTATTGGAAGCGCCGTGTGAAAGAGGTTGGAGGCCATATTTAAGAAATTTGGCATGAGTGCGCTGTATACGAGGAAAACGCGCTTAAAGGAGTGCTTGTTTCACATCATTAACGTGATTTGACACACGGAGATGATCATGGTAAGAGAAAAAGCAGGGCTCGCTGGATCAATTCAAAATAATATTGTCTTACACGCCAAAAAAGCGAAAAAAAAAGTGCTGTGGTCGGGAAAGACACGTCGTCACGCGCTGTTCGAGTGTCACACGTCGAGCGCCTTTGATGGTCATGAGGGACAGTGCGGCCATTTGACAGAGTTTGATGCATTATTATGCCGATAATCTTGAATGGGCGCGTTTTGGAATTTTACGGCTGCGTTGCCCAAAACTAATCGAGGAGGCGTCCACCACCTACACTGCAAATACTATGAGCTCCTGTTTGTCGCCTTCTGCGACAAAAAATAAGTACATTATCATACGTGTTTGCCGAAAAATTACAATTAGTGCTTTTTTCTGTATTTTGGCTAATTGTCGACGAGATCACAGCCTACAAGAAAATTCGCTTCATGGACCTATTATTCAGACGTTTCTCTTTCAAATGAGCCCAGCTCAGAGCTCTGCAGGCACTAAATGACGAGCAATCAGGGGTTTCAAAATCGCCAATTTTCCAAGGGATACAGTCGTGGGGTTTTAAAGCAGAAGATTTTAAGTCCTCAGATCGCCACGCCATTCAACCACAGGGTAAGGTCGCCTTCATAACCGATAACAATGCAATAAAAATCAAAGGTACATTGGTTAGGTTTGGCGCAATTCCCGTTTTTGTCGAAATTTTCGCAACAAGGCTAACTCGACGAAAATTGGTGGCAGCGCTTGGAAAAAGAACCACCAGAAAGAGCACGACTTGGCGCGTACGGGGGTATGCGTGATCCATGTAAAACGACGATTTTCGGACGAATTTGGTGCGAATCCTTTTGTATAGTGATTTTTGACGCGCGCAAAACGGCGTCAAACACCGTGGTATCCGCTTCGAGCACTTATCAAATTCACGCGTCTCGGGTATGACTGGCTGATGGACGCGTCAGATCGCGCGAAATCACGCGTTCTTGAGTCGCAATTCGCGTTTAAAGTTTAATCTAAAATCGCAGATAGCTCGCCAACCGGCAGTTGGACCGCACTCGGCTTTGGCATTTTTTGCGGTTTCTTCACTCCGTTACTCTTGTGTACAAGTTTGCAGCAAATCTGGAGACCTGTTTTTCTAAGTTTCAATCCGAGGGCTCGACCTAGCTTAATTTTGATTTGTCTGTAGCATGGCTCCCTACACGTTTTGGTCACTGCAAATTGCGTTCCCACTAGGGTTTCTAGGTGACCTGCTCACGCTGCAATGCATTTCACGACGGTACATTGCTTGTTTGGCAGAGCGACAAGTCGATTTCCCCAAAAATACAGCCACACTCTTTTCAAGAAAATGATTCAATCGGGGCCAAATTTGGAACAGCTAATGGTGACACGAAGCTCTCCGTGATCCCAAAGTTTCCAAGAGTTCAACTAGTTCAATCTCGCGATACGCGTGATTTTATCAAACTTGCCCCGTTAGACGCGTCAAAATCATACACTGCGTGCGTTTTCACGCGCTCATCTGGATCCCCAAGTAGACAGGGTCGAAGTGCTTGAATGTACATTTATTTCGGCCCGTCAAGTCTCGTCGCCATCCTATTCAAGGGTTTTTTTTTCTTTTTTGGGCTTTTCACGGTCGTTTCCTATCAATCTGCTTAGCAATGTTGCATTATGCCCCCTTCCAATTTTGTGCTCGGGCGTACGGTCATGAAGGTAGCACTCTTGCGGATGCCCATACGCGTGTGCTTGCAGACATTTGGGCAGCGCAAGGGTGGTTTCTCACGATTTCGGTGATAAGGCACAAAGTGCGACGATGTGGACGTCTTGGGCAACACGTTCGACGCTCGTGGCAGATTCGCGCTGTTGGGCACAAAAAGCCACGAGACCTGGCGCCACAAAAAAATGAAAAAATGAAAAAAATGAAAAAAAAGGCAGAAATTGTACCATTGCCATTTACGTAGCGCGCCGCACAGCCACTTGTGTTCCTGGATGGACAGCATATCATATGGAGGAGAAACTTCTGCCCTATCGAGGACGCGTACATTGCAAAAGATGTATTGCGCAGACCCTAGCAGATTGCAGGTTATGCCAACCTGCTGTGGGTCAGTGCGCGTCAAAAGGTCGCCTCCGCAGAGGTGGTCCGCGTGGGCTTGCGCGACATGCATGAGAGTGTGTTCCACAAGGTAGCCAATGTAGTCACAAAAGGCAATTGTCCTGCAAAACGAGGAATGGCGCACGAAAACAGAAGTTTTTTTGTTGTGTTTTTCCACTTTTTTTTTTGGGACTTTTTGGCCTCTTGTCGCGTTGGGTGGGTTGCAATCGGCCGGGATGGGTTGCATGACGGTTGAACAAAGGGATGTGTGTGAAGAGAAGATAGATCGCTGTGCTTTTAAAGCTCCTTGCGATCAAACCGAGAGATGAGCTGCAATTGCGCGCGTCATGGGTCGAATTGAGCGATTACCATTGAGCAGGGTCTTGTAGGCAACTGTTTTCATGCTTGTCCAGGGCGGTCAGGAAGTCAAACACGCGAAAATACAGGGACCGGGTAAGCTTTTTTTGTTTTTTAATCTTTTTCGTTGACACGTTTGATGATTTGAGTGTCTTGCTTGTGAAACGCGTAGTCCACTCGCTGGCGTTTGCGGCCATTGTCGCGGCGCCCGTTAAAAGATAAAGAAAGCAATCAGAAAAAAAAAACGCGCCCCCTCTTTTTTCTTCTTTTTGCGGGTTGATCTTTTTTTGGCTGCCAGCCAATCAGCGATGGCGAATCGTCTGTATATTGTTTTTTTTTCTTTTTGCTTTTTGTTTCCTTTTTCTTTCACTCTTGTTCCCCTCGTCGACTGCCCCCTTCTGTTTGTTGCTCCCTTTTTTCTTCTTTTTCTTTTTCTTTTTCTTCTTTTTCTTCTTTCTTCTTGGTTTTCTTTTGTAGCCCTTCGTCTGTTGTTCCCTAGACGCCGCCCCTCTCCCGCTCCTTCCCCCTTTCTTCACATTGTTTGAACATGCAAACTACAGATGCGACCCTGGGCGACCCGACGCCGACGCTGTCTCCGCCCATCCAGGCCCGTGTCAAGCTGTTTTGGCTGACGCACGAGGGCCAGTGGGACGACCGAGGCACCGGCTATTGTGTCTACATGGATGCAAGTGCCCTTTTTTTTAAAATTGTATGGAGGGTCTGACCTTGTTTTCTGTTTTTTTTTTTTTCTTCCATTAGGGCACCGATGCCGATCCAGACGAGTTCATTGTTCGATCCGAGGTGGACAATACGAACCTCGTTGCCAGCAAGGTGTCGCTGGATATTGAATATACACGCCAAGAAGGTAAAAAAAAAAAAAAAACCTGAAGTCGTTGAAAGCGAAAAGATAAAAAAAAGGCGCATTTGACCCACTTTCCCCTTGTTTTTTTTTGGGCGATTGTAGACACGCTGATTCTATGGACGGACGACAATAGGGACGAATTTGCACTGAGTTTCCAGGAGCCCAAGGATTGCGACGAGATTTGGCAGCGGATCCAGGGCAAGCAAGAGGTGTTGATGAAAACACTTGCCGACGGGTCCACAGACGACGACGACGATTATGCCGACGACCCTGCGGCAAAGACCACGACGCTGCCCGCTCCGGAGCTCGGCAACCTCGCGCAAATCGCCACTCTCCTCCAAAACGTGGTGACCATTGATGAAAAGGAAAAGATTGCCGCCTACATCCTCGACTCGGATTATCTCCCCAAGCTCGTCAACCTATTTGAGTCCTGCGAGGACCTCGAAAGTACTGAAGATCTCCACACCTTGTATACCATTATGAAATCATTAAGTAATGCTTCGTCCATTGGCCTTTGTGGTGCTGAAACTCAACGTTTTATTTTATTTTATTTTATTTTTTACTAGTCATGTTCAACAGCAACAAGCTCGTCGAGACAATCATCAAGGACGAACACATCATGAACGTCGCCGGCATGCTCGAATGTACGACTTTTTTTTTTTTTACAACCATTGATCACAAAACACGGCGTGAAATTGATCTTTTTTCTTATTTTTTCGCTTTAGACAAGCCGGACCGGCCGCATGAAAAGGCCAATTACCGCGAGGTGCTGCTTGCGCAGGCCAACATGGAACTGGTATGGCCAAGAACGAAAGAAAGAAAAAAAGGGACAGGATGGCTCATTTTTTCTTCTTTTCCCTAGGTTGTGCCGCTAAACAACGAGCAAGTGATGACCAAGATTCGCGAGACGTTCCGATTGCAATATTTAAAGGACGTGATCCTTGCGCGATACCTGAGCGAGGAGCTTGCGGCGACGCTGCAGCACTTTACGCTAGTATCGCAAATGGATATCATCGATCACATCCGCAACGACCATGTTTACCTTGCGTGTCTGTTCACACTGCTGAAGCAGCCCACCACGACCGATGAGCAAAAGATAAAGGTTGCCGAATGCGTCCTCCAGCTCATTGCCATCTCCAAGGGACTCCAGGTCGCGCAGCGCACTGCGCTTTTTCGGTAAAAAGAAAAAATTCGAGAAAAACGCGTCTTTTCTCATGCCTCCCTCTCACTTTTTTTTTTTTTTTTTTTTTTGCAACAGAACGCTGGTGACGCATGGCTTATTTGATGTCTTTGAGGTGGCGATGGCATCGCCTGTGGAATGGCTGCGCACGGCGGGCGTGAATGCGCTGAGCGCTCTTGTGGAGGCGGATGTGTCGCTGACACGCAGCACATTGCTGAAGCAGATGGACGAGCGCAAGCCCGATCAGCCTGCCGACGCGCCTACAGACCTCATGGCACGCATGCTCAAGCAATTCGTCGCTGTCAAGGACCCGGGATTGAAAATCCAGTATTTTGAGGTCCTCAAGATGCTGCTCGAGAGCCCCACACAGCTTCCTGGCGCGTTCTCGTCCGAGGTAAAAGCAAAAGAAGTAAAAAAAAAAAAAAAAAAAGAAAAGAGCGGTGTTTTTGATCTCTCTCTTTATTTTTTTCTTTGTAGATCCTGCGCAAACAGACGGGCGAGGTGAATGACTTGCTGATTGCGTTTTATGACCACTACGTGGGATGCCTGTTTGACCCATTCAAGGCGCTCGATGAGCAGCCGATTGGACTCATGGGCCCCGTTACCCCGTTGCGCATTGATCACGACACGGCCGAAGTGTATGCGTATTTGCTCGAATTTTTGTGTTTCTGCGTCAAACAGCACTCGTTCCGCATGCGCCAGCAGCTCATCCACTCGGAAGTCTTTGTCAAAATCATCCAGTTGTACCGCTGCCCTTTTACTTATATCAAATTGAGTAAGAAACAACAAAAAAAAAGCAAAAAAAAAAAAAAAAAATACGCGACACGTCGCATATCCCCCCCTTTTTTTGATGCTCACTTTTTTTTTTTTCTTTTTTAGCGGTGCTGCGCTTCTTCCGCACGGTGGTGGGCACAAACGATGACTTTTACATTCGACAACTGATCAAGCACCAGGTGTTTGAGCCAACGATCCGCGTGTTCCTCGACACGGACCAGCGCAACAATCTGCTGAATTCCGCGTTTTTGGAGCTGATTGACTATATAAGCAAGGCCAAGGTAAAGAGACGACAAAAAAAAAAAAAAAAAAGGGAGTGCTTGATCAGCTGACATGGCCTTTTTTTTTTTTTTTAATTAGGATATATCCACATTACTGATCACGCACCTCGTCGACAATTTTGGCCACGTGCTGGACACGGTGACGTACGTGCCGACGTGCCAAGATCTGCGAAAGGCGTATGCGAACCTGAACAATGAGCTTGGCTCTGCGCATTCATCGCCGACGCCTGATCAAGACGCGTAAGATTTTTTTTTCATGGCCCATCTTTTTTTTTGAGGGGACGTTTTGGTCTTTTTATGCGTTTTTGCTCACTTTTTTTTTTTCTTTTTTTCAATTTTCCAGTGACGCGACCAAGGATTGGCTCAAGGACCACGAGGAAAAGTCGCGTGCGAGTGAAGAACGGTACTTCAACGAGTCGGACGATGACGACGACCAATATCACACGGCGCTCGACTCCTTTGACAGTGACGACGACGAACATCGCGAGGCGAGCAAGGCCACGGAGCAAATGGAAGAGATTGTCGCGGAGCCGGTGGCTGAAACCATCACTGTTCCTTCCATGGAGGCCGCAGAAGTCGCGGCATCGTCCATGTCGTCGCCTCCTGGTGCGTTCGTGGGCCCGCCGCCTCCCCCTCCATTGAAGCGCAAGCTGGAGGATGATGACGACGACGATGATGACGACGTGCTTGCAGCCAAGGCATCGTCATCGGCAGCGAAAAAGACCAAGGCTGTGCTGTCGCCGCCACAGGACACGGTTCAAGACGCGGCCGACGCGTCCATGGACGTGGATGGTGCCGAGGAAGAAAAGGACAAGGAGCCAGCGGATGTGGACATGGCGTCTGATGCTCAGGAGGCCAACCACGTCGTGACCATTAAGCTGTCGCCGCGTCTGCGCGCCTCGCCCACACGGCTACGCCGCACCACCGCAACGACAACCACAAAGCAGCAGCAGGCGAACAAGGAAAACGACAAAAATGACAAACCCGAGGACGACAAGCCAAAGGACGCGCCGTCGCCCAGGTCCACACGTGCATCCACACGCGCCGCCGCCGCCGCTGCCGCCGCAACACAAACAACGACTGGCGCCATCTCGTTCAAATTGACCCCACCCGCGCTCGTCAGCTCACATCAGCGCAAGACAAAGCAAATGACCGAAAAGTCCCCAGACGACCACGAAGAACCCAAAAATGACAATTAACCCCCCCCCCCAAATTCGCCTAAATTGGATCCAAAAAAAAAGACGCGTCTCCCCCATTTCCTCCCCTCTTCTCTTGATCATTCCCTCACTTCCAGACCCCATCCCCTCGTTCTCCCTATTTTTTTTTTTTTTTTTGTCTACTCGCTTGTTGTGTACATAGTCATTTTTTTATCCATTATATTTTTTTTTTACATTGGTCTCTTTTTTTTTTTTCCTCACTCGTTTATCTTTTTTTTTTCTTGTACGAAATCATCTTTCCCTCCTCGCACACACGCTCATACTAAAAAAAAAAGAGAGAGATGATGACACGACCCTTTATTTTGCCATTGGATTAAGGGAGACGATGAATGAGATGCAAAAACAAAAAAAAAAAAAAAAAAAAAGAAAAAAGTTGGGCGGAAAAAGGAATTTAGGAAGCTCGCTGTTTGCCCTTATTCTTGATTCCTTTTGGCTTGTTTGCCATGAGCCACTCGCTGACGGGCGGCGGGACAAACTTGGCGTGGGTATACAGATTGGCGGACGTGTCGGACAGAAAGGTGCGTGGCCAGGCGTCAATGGACTTGTCATGTTGTGCGGCAAACCGGTCGTTATCGGCGCGTGCCATGTGGACTGGCTGGATGCGCGCCGTGTTGAGGCGTGTGCGGGGATAAGGCGGCAATTCCTCGCCGCGCCACCACGCATGAAGTCTCGGATGGTGGTCGAGCACCATTGGCGCGTCATCGTCGTCGTCGCTGTCGTTGGTTTGTTCTGGAAACGCCTTCTCTTGCTCGTTCTCGGGCTGGATGTCTTCTAGGGACAGCGCGCCAAGTGTCGTGTTGGAAGCGCGCTTCTTTTCCAGGCCCTGGGGCCTTAGGTGTCTGGAGGAGTTGCGAGGTGCAGCAGCAGGCTTGCTCGTGGAGGATGCGGGACCGGGCATGGCCATGGTGGCGGCAATCATGATGGGCGTCGGCGATTTCTTGGGAATGCGATGTTTCTGGTGGATCGACGATGACATATCGCGCGGGTGATCCATGGCGCTGCTCGCAGAAGCGCCTGTGGGTGTCTTGACCCATTGGTCCGTCGCCGTATCCAACGTGTACACAAAAGACTCTGGTTCCGCCGGTTTCACCAGCGACTTCCACACGCATGGATTCACCCACCCATTCGACTCTGGCATCTTGCCCTTGCTGCTCGATGGGGGCGCAGGCGACACGCGTGGACCGCGCATCGACGTGTCCATTGGCGTCTGTGGCGCGACACGACGTGAAAATGGCGGTTGCGGAGCTATTGAAGACCATGACGCTGGTGCCGGTGATGGTGCCGGCGGCGGCGGAGCAACGGGGCGCGAGAATGTGGTTCGATACTGGCTGGATGGCGGTGGCGGTGGCGTCGGCGCTGGAGACGCGCCAGGAGGAGCCTCCATCCAAAACGAATTGGGCGTGTGAGTCGGTTCCGCCGCCGCCCACCTCTGGCTTGTCGACACTGGTCGCGATTGTCCAGACTTGCCTCGCTACAATCAATCGCAGTAGAGGGGGGAAAAAAAAAGTGGAAAAAAAAAGAGGGAGGAACAAAAAAAAAAATAAAAAAATAAAAAGGATGAATACGCGCCACGTTTTGGGGTAAAACGGATTTTCTCGCTCCAATGTAAAATTTACCATGGGATTGACAGCGCGCGCGTAGGATACATGCTGGTTGGCTGGAGAAGAGGTAGCAGAGGACGTGGCAGTGCGCGATGTGGACAAAAGCATCTCCTGGGTGGTCAAATTGGCTGGCGACGGCTCTACCCAGCCATTGTTGGACGGCGGATCGGCGCGTGGTTGGCGTGGTCGCGATGCTGCGGCAGGGGATGGGTATGATTGCTGCTGATACGGATGCTGCTGAGATGGTGTTGGCGGTGCAGATGGCGACATTGGCTGCTGTTGATATTGTGACGATGCGTGGCGCGAGCGTGACGCGGCCGGTCTTTGCTGCTGCGTGGGCGACGTCACACGGGGCGACGGGTGCATGGACGACCATGACGGGTGCGCGTCCTCGCTGGGCGGCGCCGTCTGTACACTGCTAATAACCCACTCTACGCTATCGATCTCGCTCGATGGCACGTCCGCCACGCTCGTTCCTCGTGAAGGTGGCCCAGGAGGTGCCCGCGGCCTTCTCGGTGCCGAAGAATCGAACCCCAAATCCTGCAAAATAGGAAAAAAAGCACAAAACGCGACATGTTAAGCACTTTTTGTGTTGTTTTATCCTCGTTTTACCTTGGATCGCACAGGCGGCGCGGGCCAGCCATGACTGGCGCCCTTGTCTTGCGTGGAGGAAGGTAGTGCCGTCGACATGGCAAAAGGGAAACAAACAAAAAGAAAAGAAAAGAAAAGAAAAAAACAAGAGGCTGCAAAAAAGAAAAGAAGAAAAAGAAAAAGAAAAGCGAATTTGAAACCAAAAAGTGGAGATGACACCTCATTTCATCCCGCTAGAATTGAGATGCCGCCCGCCCCGCACTTTGGATTTTTTGGAGGTGCCGGAAACCAATTTTAAGCTTTTTATTCTTCTGTTTCGCGCTTTTTTTATTTTTTTATTCAGAGCAATTATGCAACAAGTGTCGAGCAACAAGACGTTTGGCGGCCAGGTCGTAAAGTATGAGCACACTTCGGCCGAATTGGCCTGCACTATGCGTTTCAACGTGTTTTTGCCCAAAGAGGCCGAGGAGGGTCCCGTCCCCGCCATCTACTTTTTGTCTGGCCTCACCTGCACCGAGGACAACTTTATCCAAAAGAGCGGTGCCATGGCCGAGGCCGCTAAACAAGGCATTGCCCTCATTGCGCCCGATACATCGCCACGTAAGGAGCAAACATGATTAAAAAAAATCAACCCATGGCGTGCTTATCCTTATTTTTTTTTTAAAAAAAAAAAGGCGGTGTGACCATTGAAGGCGACAGCGATTCGTGGGACTTCGGCACCGGCGCAGGATTCTACTTGGACGCCACCAACCCCAAATGGGCCAAGCATTACCGCATGTACGCCTATGTCACCAAGGAATTGCCACAGGTCGTCGCCCAATTGCCCATTGTAAGTTCGCCTCAGAGATCAGAGATATTACGCCGCAATGGTGCAGCGCGGAAAAACACGCGTCCGTTCGCGTTTTGCCCCAGCACTCACAAAAAAACCCCCCCCCCCACTTTGTTGCCCGATATGACAATTTCATAAAGTGCTGCGCGTGTTCTCACCCTCCATGTTTTTTTTCTCTCAATAGGACGGGTCGCGTGTGTCAATCATGGGCCACTCCATGGTAAATCAAGCTTGTAAATTCTCATCGATGCACGTCTAACGCGTTTTTTTCGGTTCTTTTTGGAATTCATAGGGCGGCCATGGCGCATTGACGATCTACTTGAAGAACCGCGACGCATACAAGTCGGTCTCGGCGTTTGCACCCATTGCCAACCCGATCAATTGCCCCTGGGGTCAAAAGGCGTTCTCCAACTACCTCGCAGCTGAGGATGAATGGCCACAGTATGACACTGTCGCCCTGCTCAAGGACGGCAAACCTCTAGGCACCACCGTCTTGGTCGATGTCGTAAGAAAAAGGCAATTTCATGGGGGGGGGAGGTCGAAACAAACCTTTCTTTTTTTTTTGTACTCATAGGGCACAGCCGACAACTTTTTAGAGCGCGAGCTCAAGATCGACGCGCTCGAGGACGCAGTCGCCGCCGCCCGTCAAAAGGACCAGTGGACCATCCGCCGCCAGGATGGCTATGATCACAGCTACTTCTTCATTTCCACTTTTGTGGCCGATCACATCCAGCACCACGCACGCCATCTCAAGGCGTAAACTTAAAAACGTCAATAAATTTATCGTTTTGCTAGATTCATCAAAGCTCCGGACCGGCAGAATGGGGGGAGGATTAGGGGAATATGCGGAGGAAAAAAGGGCTAAATGAGACAAAAAAGAGCAAAACATTCCAGAACCACAACATCGGTACAGTACTGTCTCGTTCAAAAGAGACACAGCTGGAGCAACATTTTCTGATTGCACTGTACGTATGCGAGTATGACACGATGAATGACAACATTTGCATGCTTGCAAAATCCGATCAAACATTTCATCGTTTTTTATACTGTATCCAATTTGCTCGGTAATAACTTACAGGACGACCCGCGACGCTTTTAAAGTGCCAAAAATATGGTAGCCATTCATTGCATGTCAAATGAGACCAATTTCTTCACGACGATCTAATCAAAACTGATGGAGAAAATTCAATTTTTCGACAAAAGTTTTGATGGCGATTTTTTGCACGACAACATTCTACTGTATGATATATGTTACCGTACCTTTGTATTTTTTTTTCTGTCTACAAATCACAACCCACCTTATGACCAAACGGAAAAAAGCGGTTTTTAATACAGTTCTATGATAAATCATCAATTTCTCGAAATCCATCAAATCAAAATAAAATTTGAACAGTAGTGCCATTCGATTATTCTACTATCTTGATACTGTATACAGTACTGTATAACATATACTGTAAAACACATTTCATAATATTGCAACATGTCAGGCAAAAGTTCCTGGCAAACTCGATTAAGGTCGTCGAGCGAAAAGTGGGCAAAAATGGCCAAATCGAACAAGAGGTACGGAAAATTCTATTTTTTCTCCTTGAATAATATTCGCTTCGCATCATGCACGTGTGTATTTGGTCGTCGTCATATCGCTTCTTGGCGACCACCTTGGCCTCATCGGATTGTTTGCGGCCTCTCATCGATGGTGCGTCGTGCGTGTCGCCTGGGTCGCTTCATTGGGCATTGTACGAATTGCCAACATACGGTACAATGTTTCCGCGATTTCCGCCAGATATGCGTCGCAAGCAATTGTCTTTTTTTCACCGCGTGCGTTCTTCGTGATCTTGGCCAAAATGTCGATAGTGCCGTTCATCCTCCGTTTCACCAGACCGTTCGTTTGCGGGCAGAAAGCGGTGGTGCTGAGATGTGAACATGTGATGAGTTGTCTATCTCTTGCTTGCTTCCCAAGTGTGACGATCCTGACGCGGACCGACACGTCGAGGTCCCCGATTGCAAGGGGCGGAGGCGACCAGTGATCCGTGCGCGCGCCGCTCCGCGGCGCGCGCCTATATTGGGACTTCATTCTTGGATCGACGTGACACAAAAGCCGGCTTGAAGCGCCCACGAGAACACTTGGCAAGTTGATTGGAAACCATTGTTAGAGCCAGAGGGGTTTAATAAGCAAGAAGGGGATGGGAAGGTACAGTACTGTATGTGTTGTATTCAGTGGGGAAAAACTAATTGAGTGTCCGGAAGAAGGGGATACAGTATATACAGTGACTCCTCGCACTGCTGAGAAATGGCCAGGGAGGAACTTTTTTTTGTCCGGGTACTGTACTACAGTACTGTACAGTACGTCACTTTTTCATCAAAATCTTTGATCACGATATGCTCGATTACGGTCTAGTCGACCCCCGATTTTTATTGCAGTTATATTAACAAATAGTGGAGCAAAGCATCTAATGAAATGACTTGCTGCGCGCTAGCTTGGGTTTGAACAATTTTGCATCGGTCATTCACCAGGCTGCAGGCTCACTCAGCGCACAAAAATGTGCAAATAAAAAATACAGTAAAAATATAAAATTCCATGCAATCCACCACCTTAATTTGGAAGTGTCAAACCTTAAATTTTCACAAAAAAAATCTTGCCCAAAGTAAGCAGTTTTCTCAGTCGATCGCCATTCATGCATCACTCTTTGAGCTTTTTTCTTACTTTGGGGCGATTCGCCATTTTGTGTGCCAATAGCAAATTGTCAGAGTTACCTGTTTGATATGCATTGATCACGCGGAGTTCGAAAATCCACAAATTTGGCATTTCCTGAGATTGAAATGTGTGACCCCTGAATTTTTCAAAAGTGGTCGTAGCGCTTTGGCGGTTTAAGCTTTTTTGTTCCAAATTTTGTGATGAATTCGATGCGGCTGTTTTGAGCGGGGTCGACCATGCAGGTGGACAGATGAATGCAAAATAGTACAAATAGGAGATTTGTGGCATTTTCGAGTCGAAAAAAAATCGGGTGGATCCGTCTTGAGCACTGAGCTAGAGTTTAGGCAGTGGCGCAAGTTTCATTAGCGGGCAAGAAGGCTGTAAAAAAATTTCTGGAGGCACAGCAGGCCGACAAAGCCTGAAAAGCACGTTCTTTGGTTTTTAAAAGCTCCTGTAAATGTGTTCGTTTTTGTGTAAAGTTGTGTAGCGCGATGCTTCAGCCTTCAGGTACAGTATCATCGAATACAGTAATGATGCAGTAGCACACGTGAGTTTCTGTCTACTGAGATCGAAACATGGACAGTTGTTCAAACGCTTTCTTTGTGCGTATGATACGTATGATAAAAAGCCAAAACGAATGAAATTTGTGCTTTTACTACTGTATGATATCATATACAGTATGATAGGTACGTACGTACAGTATTTGTGTACGTATCATCCTTGCTACAGTACCTGCTTTTTTTTTTTTTTTTTTGCAAACAAAAGTATCATACAGTACATAAGACACGCTTCATACTTGTCGCAACGACCTCACCAATTTTGAAATCAAATACGTACATATGACATGGGCAATGCATGCCGTTTATTGTGGGGGAGGGAATAGCAGACGGGCACGGGAGGAAGGAAGGAGCAAGATGGGAATGGGGGGGGGGAGACATTTAATGGCTAAAATTGGCATCGTTGAGGGCGTCGCTGATGCCAATGTGGCCGTGCTCGAGGGGGGTGTTTTCGCAATGGCGATAGACCATTTTGGCGCGGAGGACGATCTTGAAGCAAGGGTGCAAGGCGAGGTAAGCTGCAAACTCCACATTGTCCGAATACAGGGCACGGGGTCGCTGGCTATCGTAGTCTTGGAGCAGCTGCGCGGCCGTGATGCGCTCGGTCACCTTTTCGGTGGATTGAACACAGATCAGTTTGGTGAGCGACGACGTGATCCGCGGGGCGCGCATCTTTGGCCAGTAAAACGACACTTGGTTGAAGGCGCGCGTGGGGAAATCAAGCAGCACAGGCAGGCGGCTGTTGCCGTACAATGAAAGTTCAGCATTGTGGACGTGCAAATTCACGAGCTTGGGGCACGCCTCGATGATGTCGCCAATCAGAGCGCCGGACGCGAGCTGGACGTGGTTCAGCTGGAGTGTGACGAGGTGCTGGTGCCGATCCAGGGCGTAGCGCGCCTTTTTCGCGTGCTTTGGCTCGCCGCGCGTTGTGTCCTCATGGCACAATTGGAAGCCATCCAAGCTCAAGTGACGCAATGACGGGAACCGGCGCAGCATGTGGCGCCAGTCGACGGCCGGATCGCTGGTGCGGTGGACCAAGTTGAGCTCGAGACGCGTGATGTGCGGGTGGATGCTGTGCAGATGCTTGGCGAAGAAAAAGTCGTGCATCGGGGTATCAAAGCGATTGAGTGCGGCGCGCAGCTCGCTCAATTGGTGCAGCAGGTCCATTGGCACGTATGCCACCGCCGGGTAGTGGAACACACACGGCTCGACACGCCATGTCAGGCTTTTCAGCTTGTGTTTGTGTCGCGCGGGCTCCGGTGGAGGCGGCAGAGCCAGCAATGACCCGTTAAAGGGGCCTGGGCGCGGGAACGACGGCTGCACCGTCGATGCCAGGAGCGCCGAAGGCACATATGACGGTGATGATGGCACGGGCGATGCGGATGCTAGCGGTGGCGGTAGCGGATAATCCGCCGTGGCCATTTCTGTGTCGTCGTTTTCTTCTTCCATCGCATGCTGGTCGTCCGTGTTGTCGTTGTTGTTGTTGCTGGTGCTGGTGCTGGTGCTGATCTGTTCTGGCTTGAATTCTGTGTGCTCCTCGGCCTTTAGCTCCAGAATCGACGCATCGTCCTTTTCGGTTGCTGCGGTCATGGATGTTTCTGAGCCATTGTCGTCCTCATTGTCCTCGTCCCGTGCTGCAGATGCGGAATCAGTGACCATGCGCTCCGGATGATCCTCAACCAAAGGAGGGTGGGGTTCTTCTTGGTCGTCGCTACTGTCAAAGCCGGGGACGCGGATGATATTGGCGGGGTCGATGCTGCCATTGTCGTCTGCACTGTCGTCATAGTCATTGTCGAGGTCGCTGTCGTAGGAATCCTCGTCGCTCATGGACATGGGGTCGTGGTCCGGGTCGTCGTCGTCGTCATCGTCGTCATGATAATCGGCATCCTGCTCATCGGCGGCGGCGTCTTCTTGATCCATGATGGGGCAGCTTAGCCATTGGGCGAGCAGCGGCTCAACGGACGTTTCGTCGGGCATTCTTTCTAAAATATTGGCATTGACGTTGATGCTGAGGTCCGTCAGGTTGCAGGCGTGGATGCGCAGCGGGTCGGTGGGCTGTGTTTGGGGGTTTCTGGAGAAGATGCGATCAAACGGGTCGTGCGTGTCAATGCCATCAATTCTTCTTACAATGCGCAGAGACAAGCTGGTCAATTGCGGGTATTTGGCGTGCACGTAATCGAGCCATGGCTGGCGCAGCCACATGAGGGTCAGATGCACGTGTTTCATCTTGCTGCTGGGCACCATTTTGTCCGAGTTGTACGTGTAATCAGGGTCAATGGGCGGTAGCATGAATGGGTTGGCTTGTGGCGGCTGCGTCGGCTTGCGAATGTGTGCGCCTTTGTCGTCGCGCGAGTCCATCGGCTGTCGGTACGTAAACGATGTCAGATTCGGCGCGAAATCGTGAATGGATTCGAACAAAGCCACCAGCGTGTCGAATTCGAGGGAAGGCGTATTGCTGCTGGCACGCAGTCGCTCGTAGCACGTAACGGTCAATGTCGACAAATGGGTGAAGATGGGCTCAATCGGATGCGCGCGAAGACGGCCTTCGGGCATCAATGCATGGTCAAATAGCTCATTGACCGGACATTCCAGCGACCGCAGCTGTTCATGTAGCAACGGCACCCACCGCGACGGCTCATCTGCGTGCCAGCGTGGTAAATGGTCCAATCGCCTCCATTGTGCAGGCAACAGCGCCTTTTCGTCCATGGCCACTTCGTCGTCGCCGTCCTTGACCACCACCGAATTCTCGTCTGGCAAGAATTCAATGGGTCGGACCGGTCCACGCGGAAATGGCGCGTGGTCCAGCGAAAGCAGGTAGGGTGTCGCGCGCCGCAGCAACAAAAGCTTGCGTGCCTTTTTATCGAGCAAATCGAGATCCGGATGGTACAAATACACGCGCTGTACAAGCACACCAAGCTTGCGTCGTCGATTCACCGTCTTGATAAACATATCCAGCTGCCACTGTGTGTCCAGGTGCACAACGCGATATAAAAATGGTTGCATCCGCTGCCGCCACGGACGACACACAAGACACAGCTGCGCAAGATCCTTGGGCGTCAAATGAGCAACAACAAGACACAAAAGCTCATAGGCCAGCTTCATGGCAAGAAAAAAAAAACGACAAATTGAAACAAGAAAAAGAAAAAAAAAAGAAACAGAGACAAAATAGTCATGTTTGCGAATTTTATCTTTTTTCTCCGCTTTCTCCTCTCACTCTCTCCCCCTCCCCCTTTTTTTTCATTTTCGCGCATTATGAAGAGCAAAAAGCAGGATACCAGTGAAAATGACACGATCAAGACACAGATCGACCAGTCCATGAGCATAGCACATGCTCTGATCGAGTCGTGGCTGCCACCAGACACAGACGACGGCGACAACAAGGAAAAAGACGACGACATGGCGCAACAAAGCCTGTACGACAAGTTTTCCAAAGGTCGGCCTGACAGGTAAGTGTGTAAAAAGTGGCATTTTCGGCAAGGATCTCATTATTTTCTTCATAGACTGGGCTTGGGTGCCAAGTTTCTCTCGCACAACGAGGCGGCCAGGGCCACAGGTATTTTGACCAAGCAGCAAACATTGCTAAAAAACAAGATTCTCAATCAAAATCAGCGAAAACGGGGCCAGCGCGACGACCCGGACCCCGCCACACAAACGGACACGTCGAAAAAACGCGGCAAAGAGGACAAGGCCGACGACGATGACGACGATGACGAGGCAAAGCACAGCAGCAAAAAGACAAAAAGGGCCATGGGCGGTCAGGGCGACTTTTTGTCCATGTATCTCAGCGAACGCTCCAACAAGAAGAAAAAAAAGAAGAAATAAAAAAGTTGGGGATGCCCAGCGGCGCAGCCGTTTCAAAAACCATCAAAATGACCCAATTCGCGTAAATTTGGCGTAATCGCCTTGTGTTTTTTTTAATTCTTTGGAAATCATCATGATACGTTTATGGATTTGGCATGAAAGTGGCATGAAAAAAAAAAAGAGTAGGGGGGAGGGGGTGGAAGAGGGGGTGATCAATGCGACAGAAAGACGGGGGATATAATGTATTTGGATTTTCTTATTTTGACGATTTAGCGCGTTGCAATGGGCGGATGGACGGAGGATGCGCGCTGCGGTTCCCTTCGCGTGCTCCCAGAGCGACGCACGACCATGGCGGCGGCGGCGGCCGTCATCAATGCTTCTTCGTCAGCGTACGTTGTCGGATGAATTGGCGTGGACAAGGATGTTTGTGGCATTGGCGGCGCCATTGGCAATGCGCGAGGCAACACGGGCGACAGCATGGCTGGTGGCGACGCGGACGAGCAGGATGATGCTGACGATGACGAAGAAGAAGAGGCGTGGTGATCAAAGATGATGCTGTGCCTGTCTTGGAAACGCACGCTTTTGTGTCGCTTTGCAAAGCGTGGCGAATTTGAGGGCGTCGTGGACGCGGACGTGGATGTGGATGGTTCTGGCCACTCGCCGTCAAACGACAATGATAAGTTGCGAAGCGTGTTTTGGATCGTCAATGGGTCGTCGCAGATCACATCGCCCATGGCCACCGCAGGATCCGGCCAAAGGTCCGATGATGGCGGCGCATAAACATCGACCGGCGACGTCGTCATCGCCAGCCACGATTCGTTCGTCAGTGGCGTCATGTTGATGTTTTTCTTCTTTTTCGTCTTTTTTTTGCGCCGCTTTGTAGCCGCGGCTTCCGCCGCCCCGCTGCTGGTTTGCCCACTAGGCAGCCAATCCTTGGCAAGCGCCGATCGTAGCACCTTTTTCACTTGCGGAAGAAGGGCGATCACCTGGGGAAATCGCATCAGCAAATCGAAAATAGGAAAAAAAAAGAGAACAAAAAGAAAAAAATGAGCAATGATCAGCAATCAACAATCAAGATGAAAAAAAAGGCGCCAACAAAACGATTGCTCCAGAACCACATTTTTTTTTTTTTTTTTTTTTAGCGGATCAATGGCTCACCTCCCAGCTTTCATTTGACAAGGCAATCAGATCGCGCACCTAAAGAAAGAAAGAAAAAAAAAAGGCAAAAAAGGAGAAACAAGGAGGCGAGAGGACTGTTAGTGCCTGTTTTTTTTTTTCTTTCCCGCAATGAGGAATGAGGGCACTGGCGTCGATCAAATGAAAATAATCAAATGAAGAGAGGAGGATCCAGGAGAAAAAAAGGCAAAAAGGGGCGGGGAGGGGTCAAAACGACCGTGTGCCCTCTTTTGACCCCCTTGCTCATCCCATGTGCCCAAATGGCCCCGACGACATACCTTGTATAGTCGTTGGTCGTTCAATTGGTGTATGCTCTGCGCAATGAGGTCGCTCGTCCAGCCTTCCTGAAGCCCTATTCGTCGAACGAGCACCGACGCTTGCTATTTTCCCCGCCAAAAAAAAAATTGAGTGATCCCACGCCAAGCTTTTGACTTGGTTGTTCAATGGCACATACGAGTGTGTCAGGCAGCATGTTTGTGCAAACTGAGAGGGCTATCAGAGGCATCCATATGATAGAAAAAAGAAACAAAAAATAATGGGCATCAATGGGTGGGCTGATCGACAAATATGCAAGTGTTTGAGCTAGGCCGCTTCAGAAAAAAAAAAAAAAAAAAAAGCCCAGGGAATTCTCGGGTTGCCATTTTTTTTTGCCCCTCGGGACGATCGCAAACTCACCTTGATTTGAACTCGAGGGGATGTCCAGCATCCTTGGTGGTATTCCAGTCATGGTGTGTGAAATAGCCTTTTGGCAATCTTTTTTTTTTAATAATGGCGGTGTGCGAGAGAGCGACGTTGCGACGAAATCGTGGAAAAATGTCGAGCAAAAAAAAGAAGAGAAAGAAATAAAATGCATCAAAAAAGGGAAACAAATAGGGCCCGCCCAACAATTCATTGGGCGCCAACATCCGCCTTTTTGTTGTACGACGCACCACTCGTGGCAAAGCTTGCATCATTTCCCCCCCCCCTTCCCCCGCCTCCTTGCCCCCCGTCTTTTGCTGACTGATTTCCCATCCCACACCAAAACGGCAAGCTAAAATAAGCTAGCGTTTTTCATGCAAGGCGTTTTTAAAGCCATTGGCATGCTCAAAACACAGTATAAACGCAAACCAAATCTCTTGGCACCCACGGGATCGGTGCAATATGTGCAGATCCACTCCAGGACGATCCTTTTTCATATTTATAGAAACACTTGATGTCACTTGGGACGCCACGCAGCCAATGGGCAACCAATCGTCCAAATAAATCCGGGCCACTCCTGAAAAAGCAGAAAAACAATGCCACAAACACACTAGTGGGTTTTTTTTATCGTCTTTTTTTCTCTTTCTACAACATGGCCTTTTGCTTGACCAGCTTGTAGCCAAACGATTGCAGATCGCTGGCCAACAACTTATCGGCCTCGAGACCGGGGAAGTGGCCGCCCTAGAGGCCCGTCGCACAAAGAAACAGAATAGAGTTAGCCGTCATCTCCTTTTTGCCGCTGCAAGCCGTGCCAATTTGCGATCGCAGTGCCACTGTACCTCATTGTGTTCCTTGTACTGCACCAAATTCAGCGCCGTCGCCACCCAATCTTGTGGCAGCTGATTGAAAAAAAAAAAAGAAAAAGAGAGAGAAGGAGAGGCAACAGAGTGAGCAGCGCGTCCCTTTTTTTGCTTTTTTTTTTTTTTTAGCATACTTTGTGAATGTCATGCGCAAAGTTGGTGATGGCCGTGGGCACATTGACGCGCGGAATGAGCACCTTGAAGATTTCATAGTGGTGCAGGCACTCATAATAGATGCGGATGGACGACGAAAGCGAATTTGTCGCCCAATACAGCGTCACCTGCGTAAGAAATTCGTCGGCAGAGATGGTGGGCGGCAATGCCACCTTGGCGCCCTCCACATCGTCCTTGTGGTACGTCCAATCGTGGTATTTCTCAAGCAGCCAACCTATGATTTAAAAAAAAAAGAAAAAGATAAAGTGAGCCTGCCCATGAGGGCACAAGCAAATAAAAAAAGGGCCAATGGCTTACCAAGCAAGCCAGCAGGGCTGTCCGAGAGACCATAAGACAGAGTGTAGGGTCGCGTGCCCTGGATCGCACGGTAGCCGCAATTGTACGACAAATCCGCGTTTGCAAACGTGGCGTCCTTGACATTGGTTTTGCCCTGACCATAGACGCGATCAAATCCGACAAGCAGACTGGCAAAGAACTTGATCACCTTGAACGGGTGGAACAGCAGGTTACGCGGGGCAGGCACAGGCGGAAGGATGAAGGGAAGGCTCGTGTGGAATGCCTTGCAATTCTCGCTATGGTACGCCGCCGTGTACTTTCCTAAAACAGAACTTGGTCAGCTTTTTCATGCACTTTTGTCTTTTGCTTTTGCTCTTTTTCTTTTCTCGCCCCTCATCGCTTTCCCCATGCCCACCCAAAAAAAAAAAAAAGCTTTACCAATGATCGCGCCCCAATCACCCCCGTGCCACACGTATTTGTCGTAGCCCAGCTTGATCATCAGCTTGTTCAGCACTTCCGACATCTTGATCACACCATAGCCCGTCTCCTTTGGCGCATCCGAGTACCCAAACCCGGGCAAACTGGGCACAACCACATGGAATGCCTTTTTTTTGCATTAAAAACAAAACAAGACGTGTGAGAACCCCAAGACTTGCTGAGCAAAAAGTGGAAAGATTGCACTTGTTACCTGTTTGCCGTTCTGGCCGTCGCGCAGCGTGTTGATCACCTTGTGAAACTCGTAAAAAGTCGATGGCCAGCCATGACACAGGAGAATGGGGATCGCACCCGGCTGCGGCGACGGCTCATGAATAAAGTGGATCTTGAGCCCGTCAATGGGCGTGTGGTAATGATGCCATTGATTGATTTCGGCACGCGCAACCTCAAAATCATACTCGTGTTGCCATTTCTCCACCATTGGCTTGACCGCCCACGTCGGCGCGCCTAAAAAAGCGACTCTTTAACAAGGTGCTCGTCTTTTTTTTTTTTTTTTTTTTTTTTGGTGGGCGCGTCTTACCATACTCCCAGCCGACGTTCTGCTCGAGCTCGTTGGGATACACAACATCGCTCAGCTTGGACTTTAGCTGCTCTTGCTGAGCGTCTGTCAGCGCAGGCACCGTGAAAGGGACAATATCACTCATAGCGCGACTAGAAAGAAAGAGAAATAATAATAAAAAAGGTGGAGCAAAAGAAGCCAAAAAAGGGTGCTGACAACGGCGCATCCATTTGAATTTGGCAGCAGAAGCGGATTTTTAAACTCCTTGGTTTTGCATGTTTGGGGTTGCAAGAGACAGAAAGCACGTGGAAACAAAAAAGCAAGCTTGCCCACCTTTGTCTCCTCTCAACATGCGGGCACTCCGATCATTTCGCGTCTTTTTTTTTTTTTTTTTTTTTTGTTCTTGGGCGACAATGGCCTCATCAAAGTCTAAATCATACGCTAAAAATGCATCCAATGCGTTGAATGCATATGATAGCTGGTTCCTTCACGGCACACGATTCTGCCGCCATGCCGGGAAACCGTGGCAAATGGTAAAAAGGATCAAACGCGCTTAACGCACGCGCGGGAACAGATGGGCACAAGGCCAATTGGATGCTGTGGCGCATCCGCGCGGGTAAAAAGAGAGGGTTTGCAACAAGGTTGGCGGATGATGTACGAAAAAAAAAGAGTGCAGGATCTGCTCTGGAAAAAAAAAAGCTTCACTTGCAACATCAGCATCACACACGGCAATTTTGTTTTTCAAAAACGTTGAAACTCAGCAGCAGATTTTGATTCAAAAACGATCCCCACGCAGCACACAAGCACTCTGAACATTGGCCACCTCTCTCTTCTTCTTTTCTTCCATTTTCACCCCCCTTTTTTCTTATTTCTTTTTTTGCTTTCTTTACACGTCATGCCCTCAGCTGTAAGTCTAAAATGCCTTTGGCAGCACACAATGGACAATGATATCAAACGCAATGCGTGCGCAAGCGGAGCCACACACACACACACACACACACACACACCGACACACACGCGCGCGCATTGATCCAACAATTTGCGCTCTCAATGGCTGACCAATCTATTGCATCTTTTGTTTTTGTCACCCTAGAAATTTGAAGAAGCGGCAAAGCAGGCCAAGAATTTCACGCGTCTGCCCGAGGACGAAGAATTGCTTAGATTGTATGGCTTGTACAAGCAAGCCACGCTCGGTGACAATGAAACAGGTAAGGTACACACAAGTGTCTGGGCGCACCTTACGCCCAGCAAATTGGCTCGTCATGCTATTGTCACGCCCCGCAACGCCCGACAATGCGCTTTTGATCCCGCTCAGTCATACCAATGCCTTTTTTTTTAACGTATGTCATAGAAAAGCCCACGCTCGACCTCAAGGCACGCTACAAGTGGCTTGCTTGGGACGAGAACCGAGGTAAAAAAAAAAAAAAAGGAGGCGTGTGCGCCTGGCTTGCGTCACATGAATCGCCCATTGATTGCTGAAAAATGTTCAAACTCTTTTTTTTCCTTGGGGTTAGGCATGCCGCAAGTGGAAGCCGAGATACAATACATCGCCTACGTAGAGCAATTAAAGTCTCATTATCAATAAAGCCGTCATGTGTGTCGCGTGGATGGCACACAAATGCAACCCAAAAAGCAAACCTGTCAAAAAAAGGCACCCTTTCGGCAAGGGAATGGTGTCAATGCGTGCGTGAAAATCAAAAACCCACGTTTTTTAAAAATTTCGGCATGTGCTTGCTTTGTACGCTCTGTGTGATCCGTCCCATTCCGGGGGGCCCGCGCGAGCACTCTATTTTTTAATTTCTTTTTGCCATTTTGTTCTGCTGCTTTGTCATCTTTTTGCTCCTTTTCGGTGCCATCCAGCTCTCTCCGAGCGCTGCACCAGTCACTAATCACTTGCAATCGCCAAGACACCCTTGGCAAAGCGTGATGCCTAGCGCATTTGCTCCTTTTACCTTGATATGAAGGCATCACGATAGTCTGATTGGCTGGCTATGCCATTGGGAACGCGGCACGTGAGCCTCTGACAAGTCAATTCACGCTCCATCGGCTCATGGTGGTTGATTTTGCATATTTTAGCGCAACACATGCCGCCCAGGAAACACGCGTGCATTTCACAAGCACGGAATAGGATGCTCTTCATGTTACTCTGTCTCTCTGTCTATGCACACGTTCACGGAGCCGATCATGTGCTGTGAAAAGCAAACAATGACATCAAACATGCTCAATTCAATTGATTTTGATAGCTGTTTCCAGATCAACCTCTTGAAATGTGCTTTTTTCACACTACCGTTTCATTACTCGGCGGTTCAACGCAGACGAAAATGAACGCTACCGCCAACGAGCATCATGTATGCAGGGTCACATCCGCACAAAAGGCATGATCTTGGGTTGCCTCGCCCGTGATTAGTCCCAAAAAGCACCAAACGCGATAAATCTCTGCGACCGCCTCTTTTTTCTCTATTTTTAGAGCGCAGCACGCTAAGAGCTGAAACTTGGGTTATCTACAAGACCACTTGTAGTGCATTATTCCGAGCACGGGGGGGCAAAAAGGTCTCAAATGGTTAAAATCGCGCCAATTCGCGAATTGGTGGCATTACCGTGATTCAATCTCTGTCAAATTTGGACCATTTGTCCTTTGAGAGCCGAGGAAAGCTGGGGTAGGCAAAGTCAGCGCGCGTACAATAAATATTTCAAACTAGGCTCAATGTTGATGAGCAAATTGGGATTTACAGCAGATACTCTTGAGCAAATAGATAAAAAGTGTTGGCAAGGCGTCTTATCCTTTGAACCACGTTCACCAATGTGCCGTATACAACTATTTTATATCGTCATCGGCCGGTTCAAAACGATGAAAAATGCAAAATAAGATTTAAAAAAACCAGAAGGACGGTCAACTTGAACGAACGCTCATAAGTGACGACCAGCGTGCGTTTCCATTGTTTCTAAACGCAAAGTATGCAATGCTCAAGTTTTGAGAGCTGTCGGAACACCACGTGTCGCAAAAATTGCGAAACTGGCCATTTTGCTTTGGGCATCATTGTCGTCTAGCATACGGGGCACTTTGGCACTACGAAATACATTCCAACGCGTAATAGCTAGCGACAAACCTTAAGGAGGCGCTATTTGCAGCCGCCAAAAGCAAATGATGGCGCGCCACAGACAAATGAAAAAAAAGTCATGTCGTACCGCCAAACCAAAATTCCAAAACATGGGATCTCAGAATGCCATCAAACTTGCACGCAAGGTGAATCGCATGGTAAAACCACAAAAATGACAAAAAAAGACCATTATCCAAAACCTTGCTGACGAGCAATGAGCGATTTTGGATTAAATTTCAAGCGCGAATTGCACGGGAAATACGCGTCCATGGAGACGCGCCGACGGATATACTAGCAAGAGAGACGCCAGGTGCATAGATTTTTTTAATAACAGGCGCGTGTAACGCGACGTCTGACGCGGTTTTTGACGCGTCAAACCTCCAGGCTTAATTTTGCTGTCGCGTCAACTCTGCCAAAAGGCATCATTTTCAAGTGATTACCCATGCCTACGCTCGCTCCAAGTTGTACTCTTTCTAATGATACAACTTTCAAGGCGCAGCGCCCAATCCTCGTCGAGTTTGTCTTAAGGTGAAAATTTGCAACTTTTTGCGTTTTACGCGAGATCCAATCAATGGACCCCTGGTTTTTATTGTGTTTTCGCCGGTGAACGTTACATGTTCACCCCATACTTGAAGGGCAAGGTGATCTGAGGACTTTGACTTCACCATTTTCAAGGCCTCGACTGAGCCCCTTGGAAAATTCGTGATTTTGAAAATTGGGATTGCTAGCCAATCTGTGACAGCAGCGTCACAGGGAAAGCCTCATTTGAACGAGAAACATTGGAAAAATATTCGTAATGGGCAGATGGCCCTCTCGGATGCATCAGTTTTGACGAATTGGCAGAAAACAGCCATTTGGGGCGTTTTGCGATTTTTCTCTCCAAAAAGTGCTTTCCAGCCCCTCCAGAACACATGGGGTTAGTGAAAGACGGATGCAAGGCAACAATGACTTTCAAGTTTCAGGTCAAATGGGTAGACCTCATAGAAAAATGAGCGTGTTCGCGGCATTGACGACAACACGCTCCTTGTTTTTTGGGGAGTGGGGGCGGGGGCGCAGTCCCAAAAAAGGCGAATGGGAAGGCCAGCTGACCGAGGGGCACAAACTCTTTTGCAATGCCGACGGGCAACCCCTTGTGTCTTTTTCTTGTTTCTTTTTACTGCTTTTGCTTGTTTCGCTCCATGATACCACTTTCTTCACTCGATAGGTCGCAATGCCAGCCTCATCATGACCCCACGACTTTGTATATCAGCCTCTTTCTATGCATTGGCCTTGTCATCTCGTACCTGCCGCAGGTAAAAAAAGAAAAAAAGAGAAAAAAGAAGCAAAAAGGCGTCGAAAAACGTCGCAAAAGTCGCAAATTACCCGAGATCCTTATCTGTTTTGTTGTCGTCATAGCACTATCGCATCATTGCCAACAAGACAAGCGAGGGGTTCAGCTCGTGGTTCTTGTTGCTAGGCGTTGTATCGTCCACATCGAGCTTTTTGAACATCATTTTGTTGCAATGGGAGGCCATTGCCTGCTGCGCGTCCTTGGTAAGATTTAAACGCGCTCGTTTTTTTTGTTTTTGTGGCTCACACGGCCTTTTTTTTTCCTAGTCGACGGGCGCGTGCTTGGAGAGCTTGATGGGCGTGTTTCAGATTGGGTTGCAATGGGCCATGTTTTCGCTCGTGTAAGTCGTGCGCGTCGTTTTTTTTTTTTTTTCCCTCCATGGCATCCGAGGCTGACCTGACTACCTTTTTTTTTTTTATTTTTGTTGTTTAGCTTTGTTTTGTATCTGTTATATTTCCCAGAGTATCGCAAGCGCAAGGCCAATGGCGCTGCGGACACGAGCGATATGCCGTCTGGCGCGCACCTTCCGCAGGGCTTGCACCTGGACTTGCCCGGACCCGTGAGCCACGCGATCTCGGACGAGTGGAAAGTGTCGCTGGTGATTGCGATGCTGTGCCTCGCGCATTTGGTCGTTTCCGTGATTGTTTCTGTTGTTTTGCTCTTCCTTGTCGGTGGACCTGTCGACAGTCCACTCACGAACCTGTGGGCAGGATTCTTGGGCATCTTGAGTATGATTTTGGCAGCCATGCAGTACATTCCACAGATCTGGAAGACGTGGCATCGCAAATCAGTGGGCGCACTGAGCATTCCCATGATGATGTTGCAAACGCCAGGCACCGCGCTGTTTGTCTACTCGCTGATCGTGCGTCCAGGCACCAATTGGACCGCGTGGATCACCTACATGGTCACTGGCATCCTCCAGGGCACGCTGCTCGCTCTGTGCATCGTCTGGCACTTTAGGAGCAAGCGCCTCGGCCTCAGCGACTTGGACGGCTCCACCGTCAATGAGCATACCCCCCTCTTGCGCGACAATGAATAAAAACGTGTTTAGCACGCCAAGTCAAGCGCCATGGGACGCGTCGTTTTCAATCAAAAAAAAAAAACTCGAAAATCAGCATCATCACGCGCCAAGCGAAGCCTAATGACTCTTTTCCGCGGAAAGTCTCGGTCTATTTTCATGCAGCTTGATGGCCTCTTTTTGGTTGATAGGCGGTGGGAGCAGCAAAAATAGGGAGATGTGTCAGAAAAAAAAAAAGGGGAAATGACTTTGCGTTTGACACCTATTCCGAGGCTCCATGGCTCCGCGTGGCCGGAATTGCCAGCTTTTCTTTCACCATCCAAATTTAGACGCGGCGATCCCCGAAAGCTGCTGAAAAATGGGTCGCCGCTTTTGTCCAATGATCTTTTTGTTCCTTTTTTTTTTTTTCCTTTTTCTTCCCACTTTTTCCCCTTTTTTTTAACTTTCCACGATGGCCACTATTGTCGACCTCATCTTTTTAGGCACTGGTAAAGCGCAAGCGACTTGTCTCGGCTTGGGTGTAATATGGACCTGACGTTTGACCTAATTTTTCCTTAGGCAACTCGGGCTGTATTCCCAACTTGGCCTGTTTGACAGCCCCTGATCAGAACTGTCAAGCTTGTCTCTCGTCTGTCACGGAGGAGGGCCGCAAAAACAAGCGAGGCAATGTGTCTGTGGTGATTCGGTTCCGCAAGCATAGCGATCCTCCCGGCCACAGGCTCAGGTACGTCGTTTTTCGCTTTTTTTTTTTTGTGATAAGCAAAATGGTGACTCATCGACTGTTCATTGCAGAACCATCTTGATTGATTGCGGCAAAACCTTTTACGGTAAGAGACGAGGGCAACGTCCAGAGCCTCATGCTCGATTTTTTTTTTTTTTTTACATTTAGAGAGCTCGACCACCCTGTTTCCAAAGTATGGCATCCGTGAATTGGACGCAGTGGTGTTGACGCACGGCCACATGGATGCCATTGGCGGCTTGGACGATCTGCGCATGCTGACGAACCACGGTGTGCAGCCCAAAGTCGATCTGTTCCTCTGTCCGGACACCATGGAGGTCGTCCAGCGCTCGTACCCATTCCTTGTCAGCGCGGAATTCGCCACAGGCAAGTTGATCACTTTTTTTTTTCGACAAGTGCAGCACCTGACCTCGATTTTTTCATTTTTTTTTTTTTTTTTCGTTTTTGCGCACGTCATCAGGCGGCGGTGATGTCGCCACGTTCCAATTCCACGTATTCGACCCAAGCAAGTCGATTTTGATTCATGATCTTCAATTGGATCCTTTGCCAGGTAATGGGCATGCAGGCAATCGGGCATTAAAAAAAGCAGAGAAATGGAGTTCACGCGACGCGTCATGGCAAAACTATCGCGCAGAAATGTCTGACTCTTTTTTTTTTTTTTTAAAGTGCACCACGGCAAGATCCTGGCGACTGGCCAGCCGTTCATCTCGCACGGCTTCCAAATTGGCCCGATCACGTACATTTCAGACACCAATTATATCCCGGAGGAAGTATTTGAGCACATTGCCAAGTATAAGCCCAGCATCTTGGTCCTGGATTGCCTGCGCCGTAAGTCGAAACAATTGGGAGCAAAGAGAGAGAAAAAAATAGGCAATCTAATCATGCTTTTATTTTTTTACGCATCCAGATGGCGAATCACACGCTTCTCATTATGGTCTTGATGACGCGATCACCGCGACGCGACGTATTAATGCGCTAAAGTCGTACTACGTCGGCTTTGGGCACAAGATGGACCACTATGAACTGGAAAAGGAGCTGAAGGAGCTGGATATCCGTGTCGCGCCTGCTTTTGACGGCCTGCGTGTCGATTTTGGCCAGCATGATGGTGCCTTGATAGAAACGTCCTACTTTACAGAATCCAATATTATTTCATAAAGTCATAGATTCCTTCATACAATGAGAAAAAAAATTTTTTATTCCAAAAATTCGATTTTGAAGCAATCCTTTTTAAAAATGACATTGTTGAGGCGTTGCTGGATGGTCGATCCGAACGCCAGGGGCTTGTTAGTCGCTGGGTTGCGGTAGATGAATGGAAGACGTAGAACGTATGTGCCATTCTTGGGCAGCAAAAGGCGGTCCTTGATGCCAAGCGTTAATTCAATGGGTTCATCCGATTCAGGCACCGTGATCTTCACGTAATAAAAAAGATAAATGCAAACGTGAATCGTCCATCTCTCTCGCTCGCTCGCTCCACTTGCTCCCCCCAGGAGAGTCATGCTTACCTGGATTCTCGGTTTTAAGCTAATGGACACGTCGGCATCCGGCGTCACAATATAAAATCGTTGCAATTGCGCGAGAATATCCGGATTCATCTTTCCTTTGCCATAGTCTGCAAAATTACAAGGGCAGAGAACGTACAGAGGCAGATCCTGCTGCACAAAATACTTGCCGTGTTCCTGGCCGCACAAAAAAAAAAAATCAACGAAACGCCTCGCGCTAATTACTTTTTTTTTTTGGTTTCTGTCCTTTACCTTTGGATGTCCCTTGTGGCCGAGTTTGCAGACTCGGCCGTCGCCACAGCTGAGGAAGCGATGACCCTTTGGGCACTCGTACTCGGCACCCAAGAAGCCGCGGATTTGATTTTCCAGGCGCGAACGCTTGTCGCCACGTTGTCTCTTCTCGCGCTTGGCCGCCCGATGGTGCGTGGTGGACGCCGACGATTGGGTGGTCACGGTCGTCACTGGCAGTGGTGTCGATGTCTCAATTTGCGGCTTGGATTCGCTGGTTTTGGCCGTCGTGGGCGCCACGGGCGCCTTTGGCAAGGATCCAAGCGCCGGGAACGCGTCCAATGGTGCCACATGGTGCACGACAGGGGCTTTCTCAGGAACTAGTAAAAAATAAATCACACACAAAAGTGGGTGTTAGCACGGCAGAAACACCAATTGGAAGAAAACCCCAACCTTGTATAGGTGCCCCAAGCGCCGGCCAGTCAATATCTTGCTTTTTTGCAGCAGGGGCAGCCTTGACCGGCGCAGGCGTTGGTTTTTTTGCGGTGGATGGCGACTTTGCAGGCGTCGTTGGAGGGCCATGCGTTGTAGCAGGTGGCAAAGCGGCAGCGGTAGCTGTAGACGCGTGGTGGTCTTGTTGACCACCGGTCTTTTTGGCACGCAGATCCGACAATGTCGTGAGAATCCATGGTATCAGGTAATTGGTGTTTGCTGTAAAGCCTTCATAGCGCTCCAAGCCGACGGAATTGCGATAATCCGACGCAGCACCAAGGCGCAGCAGCACCGCATCCGTCGCCGGTAGCGTCGGCATATCAAAACATACGGGTGACGCGCTCGACACGCGTGTCAATGCATCCAGATCGGCAGCCTTGTGTCCATTGCCCAAACAACAGCCGAAATGATCGTAAAAATCAACATTGGCCTCCTACAAAGAAAAAAAACGTGTGTCAATCGAGTGTAAAATCCTCTTTTTTTTTTTTTTTTTTTTTTTACCGTCAGGTCGAATGGGTCTTCTCTAGCCATTTGCGTCCTGCCACAGGTACAGGCATGTGTAAACGTGTGGCCGGTGCTGTGTTTGCTAGAGTCGGCCACAAGATGACTGCTCTCTGTCAAAATTGCATCATTCTTGTGTGATGGCTCCATTGCCCCGTGACCAAGCTTGAATGCGAATCAAGGAAAGAAAAAAAAACGATGAATTCACACACGTATCATGCATTTTCGTGATTGTCTACCTTTAATTGGCACACTTTGCCAGTCAAACTGAGCACCTCGCAGCTCTGTCGGCCTTGCTTCCATAAAAAGTCGCATTCACGCTCCAGACGATGGCCATATTCCTCGGCAGCCACGCCGCGCGTCATGGATTTGTACAACCGCAGCACATTTTCCATCTAAACAAGTAAAAAAAGCGACATAAGGAGATCAAATCCTATTTTCTACGGATGAATCTATTACCTTTAGCAAATGGTACGACTCGGTGTAATAAGGCGGCGAGCCTTGAAGATAAATGTCCTTGCATTTTTGCATGATTTCTTTGCAATGGCTACAAATCCAAAAGAAAATCATTCATGAATAACGGGATCGGATCACGCACGCGTGCCATCGTCGTCATTTTCTTGTGGCGAGTCGCTTACGTGCGGGAAAACACCTTTTCGATGTCGACGGCATTGCGTATTTTCTTGCGGAGGATGACGTCGATCTGCTGGATCATGCCCTTTGTGCTGCGCGCATCGGCCATGATGATTTTTCGAAAGTCGTCGTGCTCGGCCTCGGCAAACAGCTTGTTGTAGATCAATGACACGAGGGACACGAGCGCTGAAAGAAATTGGAGCGTCGATGGCAATGGGATATTCGTCTGTTTGACCTCCTGGCTCGTGTTGCTGTGGCTGCTGTTGCCGCCGTGACGACGCGAGGACGACGTTGATGAGGAAGAGGACGCTGAAGCCGCAGATGCATGTTGTGACATGACCTGAACGTGCATCGGGTTCCTGTGGCGCGCCATCTTGACCCAATGCGCCATGAACTGCTGCAGCTGCTTGTCGCCATACTCTTCCAGCATATTTGTCACGGACGACAGTGCGTCTTGCTGCTTGTTCGCATCATCGGATGGCATCACATCGTCACAAATGACGCGAATCGCCTTGTCAAGATGCACATTGGTAGCCAGCGTCGTGGTCAGAAATTGATCCATGTCGGGCAGAGCCTCGTCGATGAATGGAGTCGTCGCTTCTCTCTTTTGCTTGAGTAGACGGTGCGGAATGCTCGGAATAAGATGCAAAAAGGGGTATGAGCCGAGCGCGAGACAAAACAAGGATCTAAATATGAAAAAAAAATTGTCTAGATGGCGCAAAAAAAAAGAGGCGCCTTCCTTACCGAAATTCAATATTTCCAAGATTGCCGTCGGGGAGAATCGGTGGAAGCAGATGGGCCATGCGTAGGACATATTTGAGCTTGTTTTGCAATGAATCTTGCAATTTCTTCATAAAAACAGGCAGCGTGGCGCGAGTCGTGCCTTCGACATTGGGCACGGGTACCTACCATTGGAGAAGGAAAAAAAATTATGAGACAACATGGATCCAAGCAACGACGCGTTCTTTTATCATGTTTGTTATTACGTTGGCGACAATGCACGCCAGCAATGGAACGCCTTTGGCTGGACCCCACCATCCTGTCAGCTGCGCGTTCAGCCGCTCGCGCTCGCGCCGTGAATCCGCGTCTTTTTTCTCAAATATGGTCGATGGCACGGAAAAGTCCCAGTGTTTCCAGCAATGCATCTCGAATTGCAGCAAATGTGTGTTGATTCCAGCCTTGGCCTGGTGCAGGATCACAAGCGTCGACAGCAATTCGGAATGCAGCAACGTCGGCGGCAAAATCGGCTACACAAAAAAAAAAAAAAAAGTCAAAAAAAAGGCACCATTTCCGTGTCGCGCCATCTTACCACCACGAGATGCGAGATAAGGAACATCAGCATCAGACCGCGCATCGTGCTCGCACGAAATCCCTCATTGACACCTCCCTGGCATGCATAAAAAAGAAAAAAAAAAGAAAGAGCGCGTCGGTATCACGATCTCGCCTCATTCGCGTGATCCTTATACCTTGGGCCGCTTCACGCTCGCGTCCGTCGTGTCGTCGCTCGTATCTGCATATTGCGCATCGTACAAAAGCGTCCAGTCGTCAATGGTCACCCGAGAATCAAAAAAGAGATACGCGGTGTCCTCTTCCTTGTCAATATAAAGCTGCAGATCGTCGGCCACCTAAGTAGTGGAGCTTTGTAAGAAAAATGGATCACGGACCAAAAAAAAAAAAAAAAAACAAGCCAAATACTTACCTCGATGGTGTGTGGCTTCAATGGCTATGTCGAAACAGTAGAAAGACAGGAAAACAAAATGAGCAAAGACACAATGCCGCTTGAAGGGCGATCTTTTTACCTTGTAGCGAGCGACAAACACGTCCTTGCCAACCACACGATTGGCAATCGTGAGCGAGTCCAGCGCATGCTGGTCGCGCTCGCGACGTAGCGCGCTGCATCCAAACAGCGACACCACCGTCAGTTGCTTGCCTTCATCAACATCAAGTTGGTCTAGTAAGCGCCGTATTTCATCCATGAACACGACCAGGAAGAACAAAAAAAAAAAAAAAAAAAGGCGAAGAACGAAAAAAGGCACGGCAGAAAAGACCGATTTTTATGCGCGCTGCGCGCTGCCCCAAATTTTGAGTTTTTGTCGGATCCCCCATTTAAGCACAAAAATGGATGGCAAGTGCGAGTTGCTACGATGGTGAAAGTCAGAGCCAAAATAATATTTTACGCGCTTTTCGTTTTCACCGATGACGCGATGAGTCATGTTGGATCACCAACAAACTCTACCACTTTGATACTTTCATGGCTTCTTTTTTCACGCGGTAAAAAAAAAAAAAACTGCCTCTTGTCGTGACGTGCTATCATACGTGCACCATTTTCACGAATTTTCGCAAATCTAATCTCTTATTAAACACTACAAGGATCGCCTCCAAACCTTTTTATTAGACCATTTCGTCGCGTGCTCTTTTTTTCGACATGGCGTTAAACGCTAGAGGCCAGGTGAGAGCCATGAGTCGTTGTGCAGATGAATCCAAATCATCGACATTTTCACAATTAAAACAATATCTTGGTCAAATTCATCTTGGATTGCCATGAAATTTGCATTGTTCGAACCAGACGGACTCGGACGTCATTTCCAGAATGTTTGTTTGCCCGATTCATGACATTTGTACGGTACACTTGGTGAAAGCTGTTCAAACAGTTCAAAATTTTTTCAACATCGATGTTCTCGGCAATGGATTAGACAACATGCGGCGCTTTTAACGTGTCGAAAGCATCTATCATACTACTGAATGTCTATCGAAGGAGATCAGTTTCATCGATGCATGGCCAAAACTCGCAGAGAAAATTTACCGTCAAAATCTTTGATCGCGATTTGCTCGACAACGGTCAAGTCGACCGCCGATTTCTACAGTATCATACATCGTAATGGATTACCTTGTTATTTTTTACGCGTTTCCAAAAGAAACAAGATCATAAAATTCGCGTAAAGAATATTTTGTAATTTATTAAAAGGCGAAGTGTGATGTTTACACAATGGACAACAAGTATAAAAAAAAACAACAACTAGAAATGTGGATATCTCACAGCAGATTCGCATGAAAGCGACCAATAGAAAACGAAAGAAAACAAGGAAACAAAAGGATGACTATACAAGCTACAAAAATGGATATAAAGTAAAAAAAAAAAAAAAAAAAAAGCAACACTGAGGGGGGGGAGGCGGGGTTCATCAAGGAGTGTGCAATGAGGGCGTGACAGATTCGGATGTGTCTTGGGGCGAAGATTTGGACAAGTAGACAAACGTGCTCTTTTCCGTGTCGTTTGCGGCGGTGGAAGGAGACGTCGGCTGATCGTCGTCGTCGTCGTCGTCAACAGGGTCATCCTGCTTCGAGTCGTCTTCTGGGCTGGCCTCGGTCATCAATGCATCGCCATCCTCATCCTTGGGGGCCTTGTCCTCAGCCTGTTGCATGTCCTGGGTGTAGTCCATGGGCGCAGGCTCGTCGACAATGTGTGTTTCGAGGTGGTGGCCATTGACCATGGGGTCAGCATCTTCAGAAGACACGATGATCGCAGCATTGGGCTCCTGGTCCTCCATGATAGGCTCGGCAATAATAGCATTTGCATGTTCCATCTCGTCTTCTTCCTCGTCCATGTCGTCGTTTAGGATTTTGCGCATGAGAAGGTGGCCTTGAGATGGTTGCAATTGGGGTGTGTCGGCGGGGGCCAAGTTGTTGTCGATGGAGGAAGTGGACGACGAAGACGTGCTTGCAATGGTGGGGACACCATTGGCATTGGCGGCAACGGAGGAGCCTGGTGTGGTTACATCGGTCATGGCGGCAGCCGCCGCGGCAGCCGCGGCAGCGGCATTCGTGTTCATGATCTCCTGTTCCTCCTTGAGTCGCTCGGGATCCACAAGATCGATGGCAAAAAGGCGGACATCCATGTCCGTGTCGAGCGCGAGGCGATACAGTAGTTGTTCGAGCAGCTGCGCAGGCGGTATCTCGAATTCAGGGTCTTCGTCGTCTAGGGCGTGGTCTTCGTGCTGTCCAAGCGCAAGCAGTTCCTGTCGGTACGCCTCATTGGTATACAGCAAGCGCACCGTCCGCGACGCGCCAATACGCACATTCACAATTGGATCTTGCGTCAGAGGCGCAAGTCGGGGAAGGAAAAATGACGCAAAATCACCAGGAGAGATCCCAACTTCCAGCAATGCACGACAAATCTGCGTAAACCTGAAAAAAAGAGAGAGAAAAAAAGTTTTAACGATTTTTTTTTTTTTTGATGATTGAGTTTACATCAAACGGCCGCGGTGCATATCGGAGCGCACGAATTCATCCAGACGTTCCATGACATGGTTGAGCAAAGCCAGGGCAAAATTGCGTTTGCTCTCGTTGTGTGCTTCTGGGCCATCTTCTTCTTCATCGTCGAGATCTCCGTCGTGCGACAGGTTCTCGCCGCCTTCATCCACTGCGCGCTTAACAATGTCGAGAATCACTGGGAACTGAAAGATGGAAAAAAAAAAAGGAGTGAGATCACTTTTTTTGCCTATTTTTGCAAGTGTTGCTATTTTTTTTTTTTTTTTTTTGAAGATCTTACGGCCTCCACGCCGGTTTCGCGGACGGCGGCGAATTCATCGTGGCAAGCACGGATGGCAAGGGGCAGGATGTGTTCGACGACGCGTGCCGCGTCAAAGAGCAGGGCAATTTCGCGAAGCTGGGAGGCGAGGATGTCGCGGAGGCGCCAATTGGTCATGACGCCGTCCCAGACCTCGGTGAGAATGGGGATGTATTCGTTGCGTGAGCTGACGGCCAGCGTGCCCAGGAATTCAGCAAGATGCTCCAAGACGCCCTGCTTGACGTCGTCAAGGTCCATCAAGTAAAGTGCAAAGATCTGCACGAGATCGCGCTCGGTGCGCTCGGGCCCAATGATCCGCGCAATCTCATGCAGCGAGTATGCAAAGGTGCGCCTCACCTTGATTTGGTAATCCTTGGTCAGGCTCAAATACGTCTCTTTAAGGTGACTGTCCCAGTAGCCTGCGCCAACAGTCACTACCACCGCAGGGAAATTGTATGCGCACAGCAGCGCACGGTCCGTCTCGAGCTTGAACATTTGGTTCGAGTTGCTACTTGCTCCCAACGACAAGAAAAACTCGAGCAATGCGTCGGGAACCTGTATAAAATCACGAAAAATGAATTAAACAAAAAAAAAAAAACACATCTCCTCCGCTCCATTTCTCCTCTTACCTGACCCGGCTGGCCCGTTGTCTCCCAGTCTTCCGGCAAGAATTTCGCAATCAATTCACCAATGATCTCGGCGAGCGTGTTGCGAACATTGCGCGAAACGTCGTTTTTAAACATTTCCACGGCCTCGACGGCCATTTGCACCTTGGTGTCGTAGTCCATGACGCCACACAGCAGTGGAAGCGTCAGTAGACATGAGCGGCGCACGTGCCAAATGCTGTCGCGTGTGTATGCGCGATACAAGGGCAACTAAGAAGAAAAAAAAGGTGAGTTTTCACGTTTTTTTCCATCCCCCTTCCCCCCCCGCTCTGGTCGCTTACCAAGCGATCCACGGCAACTTGTGGCTCAACCACGGCCGCGAGACTGCCAATGGCAACGGCGGCCTCTTTGCGCACAAAAAACATAGCATCTTGCGAAAGTTCCTCCACAATGGGCAAACAATCGCATGTGGCCTTTTCGGTGCCCAATACAGGTATCAGCTGCGAAAGCAACTAGTAAAAAAAGGGAAAAAAAAAGTAAGAGGATGCTGCGCCACAATACGCACATTCACAAATTTTGCTTTACGGAAAGGCACATCATCTTGGCCAGATTGATTTCACCCTGGTCGAGCTCCTCACTGGTGGGGGCCATGAAGCTGGATTCGAACCCTGGAGTCATGGAGGGTCGTCGCAGGACGCCATGCGTGGATGTGGGCGCGGTCGGTGAATGCAGGGTGGTGGCGGACAGATCGGCGGACAAATGATCGTCATCGTCGTTTTTGACCGGCTTGTATTCGGCGCTGCTGTCGTCATCGTCGCTGGTTGGCGGCTTGCGCTTGCCGGCAATGATGTCCATCAGGCCAAGAACAACGCCTTGGTAAATTTCACCATGGATCAGTTGCTGATCAAGCGCCGCGCGGTCTGTTTCGCTCGCAGGCGTGCCCATCAGCTCCGCCGTCACGGCCACAATGCATTGCTGGCCCAACGCGGCCACATTCGAGTACTGGTCGAGCAGCAAATGGATCAAAATCTGCGAAAAGAACTTGGCTGGCACATGCGAGCCCTGTGCGCCACTTTCATTCTTGTCATTGTTGTCCCTGTCGAGCAATGGCGGCGCGTGCTATGATCAATTGGCAAAATGCATGGGTCGTTAGTGGCCAAAATTCTCGTTTTTAGGGCCGCCAAGTCTTACCAGGTAAAAATACATGATAATCTTGTCTAGTTCGGCCGCAAACGTTTCTCTAACGGAATCATTGTCGTCGTAGGCGATCTGATGAACCAATGGCAACAGCTCTTGGAGCGCCTCGTTCACATCCACCTCGTAGAGCGCATTCGATAGCTCCTTGGCGATCAATTGTCTAAAAAACAAAGAGAATATCATGTCAGGGGCACGCCTTTTGGCTCATTTTTCATTTTTCATTGTTACCTATGGATCATGGCATTGCTCTCGCCATCCTTATATTTATAAATACACTCCAACGGCGTCAATGTCTCTCCATCCAGCACACTGTTTTCCAGCTCTTCCTGAGGCACCTCTTTAAAAATCGCAAAAAAAACAATGAAAAAAGATATGAGTTTTCGGCCAAACGACCTCTTTTTTTTTTTTTTTTTTTTGCTCTTTACCCTCTGTCAACATGGATTGTAGGAGTGAATTGGTATCGTATCCTTCCTCAGGTGGTGGCTCAATTAGCCTGTCGGCTGGGATATAGATGTTGGCTTCGTCGGCAGACGTGTCGAAGGCGACGTCGGCGTCTTGCGACTGTAACTGCTGCTGCTGCTGCTGGTGCTGCTGCTGTTGGTCCAATTGCTCGTCGTTCATGTCGTCCGACCGATCGTGCTCAAGATGGTCGTAGTCGTCGCGATCATCCGCAAAGTCAAATCCTAGATCTGTCACGTTTATTGTTAGTCATGCCGATCCGCACTCGCTTATCAAGTCTCCCTTTTTGTTTTTTTTTTGTCATGGAAACCAGAAAAGCCAGCTTCATCATCCCCGTGGCGCCTCTTTTCCTTTATTTTCTCGGTGCTTACCAGCCATAACAAAGCAAAAACGAGAAAACAGGCGATAGTTCTTGTTAACGGAAGAACTAGGAGGGAGAAGAAGAGAGGAAAAGAGGAAGAGGGGGTAAAGATGAAAAGAAAGTACGAAAAAGAACAAAAGGAAGAGAAAAAAAAGAGCCAAACTCCCAACTTTGCCTCGCAGTGCACCTTGTTTTTGGAAATCTTCATTTTTAGTGACATGTGACATGGGCCCGCCACACCACAAACTGTCAGTGCACAGCAAAACCGCGTCAATCCCACTTTTGCTCTTTCATGCACGCCCGAAAACATGGCGCATCCACCCCATTCACGCTTGAAAATGGTGTAAATCATGCAAAACACGCTCAAACACCACACATGGTCTACCAATTCCTGCTTTAAAAAAAGTAATACACGCCAGAATCGTCAGATGCGTCCATGCCCCGCTGAAGCTGGTGACAACGGGTACCTTTACCATTTTATCCTATTCACGCTTGAAAATGGGCAAATTTCATCCACGACACGCTCAAAGCACTCTACATGACCCACCAATTCCTGCTTTAAAAGCTGAACGACACGCCAACGACGCCAAAGACGCGTCAATGCCCCTTGGAAGGTTGTGAAAATCGTGCCTTTTTCATTTTTCTTCATTTTTTTGCCCATCATTTTTTGCCGTCAGGGCCATTAAGCATAGAGTGACGTGTATTACGAAGTAGCAAAAGGTACGAATGCCAGCGGTGTAACTGACACAACCTGGTGTGTGGATCATGGCCCGGCGCTCCCATAGGCGCAGACGTGCATGGTCCATGTGCGTCATTTTTTTTTTTTTTTTTTGGCCTAGACTTGGGGCGTTTGCATCCTACTCTTTTGGTTGCTGTCTCTGTCCTACCCAGGCTCTTTCTACCAGTGAAAAGACGCACATCCGCTTGGTCAGCTTCGGTAAAAAGAGGATAAATTGAGGGGAAAAACAAAGCGAGAGAAATGCCGTCTCGCGATGTCATTCGCAATGAAATGGCGCGATCAGACGCGGTGTGCGTCACCTGGTTTCATGACTGCCTGGTGAAAATGTAGGCGACGGTCGTGCAAAAGACCAGACTCACACGCTGACACGTAAGACATTCACTTGTTTCTGTGTTCCATCACGGGCCACCTTTTGGCCAGTCCTTAAAAAAGTATTACTGGCACAAGCCCAACACAAACATGGGAAAAAAATCAAGTCTTGCGTGCTGGCATCGCCTTCAATTGACGGGTAAAGACGACAAATCATCATTGAGAGCCATGGCGATGCAAAATTGTGTCCGTGGAAGTACATCGGCTACCTTGGGATGCCATGCTCTGTCATGGGTGATATTATTCATATTTGAGAGAGTGCACGAACGAATAAAAAGAAAAGACCTGCGACAGATGCTCTTTAACGGGTGAAAAATGCGCTTGGATAAATCAATTGTGTGTCATTGAGAGTCATTACGACGCGAGACATGCCCATGGGGACGCGTCAGGTCCTTGAAAATGAGCATTGAAAAAGTGCGACGATGATCAGTCAGTCAAGGTGATGACAATACATGGGAGGGGATTTTTTCTTGTCGTGAATATGCGATTTTTCAAGAAAAACATGCTTTCATGAACAATGAACAAGACAAGCACATAATTGATCAGCAAACGAACTTGTTCATCGTTGCCAGAAGCTGCGACAGGCAGACATCGGATGACAAATGGATGGCCTTTGCGGCAGTAAAACAAAAAAAAAAAAGAAAAAAAAAAGCGGGCACTCTGCCCCACCTCTGCCCCCCATACGCACGATAAGCGGGCACCCACAAAAGGCGGGTTGAGTCATCAAAATGGGGACCATGATTCAGCAAATGATGAGGATGGGTGCTGCCCACTCGCACGACCACAAAAGATGCGATCAAAAAGGTGGCAATTTTGGGTTTGGTATCGCCTGCACCGCAATTTCGTCTTTGGATGTCACCATCTCCCCTTTACATTATTGGCCGATTTGCAGGATTCTGTCTGATTCAAGCGGCGATCGTTTGCCAATGATTTAAATAGCAGGCTTTTTCATTGTCTTTTTCCCTTTTTTTTTATTTTTTATTCATTCCATTTAGGAAAAAGACAAATCATCCACATATACCTACTTGCTCTACACATCCTAGACCATCATCATGCCCATCAGCACAAGTAACATCAAGATCACCTCCAGCGAGCAATTGACGCCCGAGTATCTCAAGTCCATCAACGATTATTTGTGGACCCTGAGTCCCACCGACATCCTGACATGGGCCATCGATCATTTGCCTAATCTGTACCAGACCACTGCCTTTGGCCTGACGGGTAAAGCCACATAAAAAAAAAAAAAACCGGAAACATGGCCGATCGGGGCAAAACCGTTTGCCCGCCATCCCCCCTTTTTTTTTCTGTTTGCTCATTTTTGCTCTTTTTTTTTTCCAGGTCTTGCCACGGTAGACATGATTAGCAAAATCAGCCTCGACCGCGACCAGCCTCATTTGGTGCCATTGATTTTCCTCGACACGTTGTACCACTTCCAGGAGACCCTTGATCTTGCGAATCGCGTGCAATCGACGTACGATGCGCCACTGCACGTGTTCCACCCCGACGGCACAAGCACGCCCCAACAATTCGAAAACGAGCACGGCCAAGAGCTGTGGCGCGTCGATGAAGACATGTACGACTACCTTGTCAAGGTCGAGCCCGCACGTCGCGCGTACGAGACCCTCAACGTGAAATCGGTCATCACGGGCCGCCGCCGAAGCCAAAAGGGCGACCGCGAGAACATTCCTATTTTGGAAGTCGATGGCACGGGCCTGATCAAGCTGAATCCTCTCGCACTCTGGGATTTCCAGCAGGTGTGGACATACATCCGTGCCAATGAAGTGCCCTACAATGCCCTCGTCGACCAAGGCTACAAGTCCATTGGTGACCATCACTCTACCAAACGCCCTGGCGAAAGCAATGCCCAAGGCGAGCGTGATGGCCGTTGGGCCGGCTCGCAAAAGACTGAATGTGGCCTCCACAAGGACTATTTCAAGATGCGCGCCGCTTTCATGGCCGCAAAGAAGAAGCGCCAAGAACAGCAGCAGCAACGCAGCCACGTCCCCATGCTCACCGCTTAAAAAAATAGAACCTCCCCCCTTTTTTTTAAGCACCCCATGACTTTATTATTTTGCCCGTAAACCCACCATATATCACGCACGTTTTTGCATTTCCCTCCCTTGTACCATAGTCCCCCATCCTCTCCTAGCATCCAATAAATAATGGACGATTTCCAATTGCTCACTTGCAGCTATTCTTTTGAGCGAAAATGTGATTTTTTACGCCCTTGCGTGTCATCTGGCCCTTGCATGACAATGCATGTCGGTGGAGAACGAGGTCCAAATGAGAATGACGCTGATTCAGCCATACATTTTTTTTCGCAATGCCAAGGCGGCCAGCCCCCCCCCCCCAATGGCCCATGAAACAAAAAGAAAAGTGCAACAGAAGCCAAAGAGTCGTTTTGAGTGTGATGTTTTGAATGAGCAAGGTCTCGGGATTGCCTTTTTTGGCTGCAAATCCACACACGCACCACCCGCGATAAAAAAAAAAAAAAAAAAAGAGGGGCAGGGCAGGGCTTTTGTTTTCTCTTTCTTCCATTTTTTCCACACAATTCTCTCTTTTTTGTTTTATCCTTTTTTTTTCTTGCTTCTTCTTATGCCTGTCGCTGTTTAGTTCCATGGTTTACGTATATGAACACGCCTACGACGGATACGAACCGCACGAGTCGAGCCCGGCACCTGCACATTATCGGCGCCGGTCCTCGTCAAAGCGACGTAAGCCAAAGACGTCCCCACCACCCGCACAGGTGCCAGACGACTATTATTACTATCCAGAGCACGCTGAAAGCTACGGCTACTATGAGGAATTCGGTAAAAAAAAAAAAAAAAAAACTAAACAAAAAAAAACAAGAAAAAAAGAGAAAAAAAGCACAAAATCAGGTTGTTTTCGTGGTCAATGCTTCGTCTTTTTTTTTTTTTTTTTCGTCTGATTTCGTTTTTTTTTTTTTTTTTGTGGATTGTCCTCATGCAGATGACGGGTACGATTACGCGAGTATGATGGGCCCCCATTATTGGGGTGGCGTGGAGGAAGGATACTATGGCCACGATGAAGAAGACGACGGGTACGACCAGGGGTATGAGGATGCATACGCCTTTGACCAGCCCCCTGCGCACCAATTCCATGCTGGTGTGCATCCTGGCTACGCCGCTGCCGGAAAGTTCAGGTATCCCATGACTTCACCTGCGTCACCAGCCATGACATCGCCGTATGTGTCTGATGGTGGGACGAGATTGCGTCGCCATAGTTCCACAAGCTCTTCCTACCACCCGGGAGTGAGCAGGCGCATGAGTAAGCACCAACAGCGACCACCTCTTTATCATCATCAACGCCCTGCGTCCTTTGACGTCTTTTACGACTTGCCCGAACCGGACGAGACGTCATCACCACATGTTTATGACCGCCAATTTCTCGATGACAATGACGCCATCTACTATGAACCCATGCCGCCTCGACATCATCATCCGCCGCCTCCTCACGCTCATCATCGCCAATTCCATCCATCCCAGCAAGTGCCTGCAATGCCAATGGTGCGCAGACGCTCATCGTCGCATCGTTTGTCCCCAACACAACTCATGGACCCTGCACCCGCTCAAATGATACCTCCATCGCATACCAATTTTGCCATTGATCATCCCTCTCATCCTCCCTCCCATCCTCAACAAACACCTCAAGCAGCCGCAGCCGCTGCTGCCTACGCTGCCGCCGCCGCGGCCGCAGCTGCACAGCAACAACAACAGCAACAACAACAACCTGCTGCACAACCACAACAGCAACCGCAACCACAACAACAGCCTGGAGTCTCATTGTCGCCGCCCTTTTTCGGCCCACAACAGCCACCCATGATGGCTATGCCCCAACCCATGCTGCCCCCTCCTACCACCTCGTTCCTCGCCCAGAATTTCCCAATGCCCTTTGGCTTTTCGGGCCCAACGATGCCCATGAATCCTATGATGATGTTCTCCCCGCCGCCCATGATGCAGCAACAACCACCTCCACAGGATCCAGCGATGAATCCCGACGTCGGAGACGCGTCGGCCGCCATGGAAGCACCCAATGCCGCCGCCCCCGACGCCAATTTGCCCGCAACACAGCCAATGCCGCCCATGTCCGCCCCTGATGGCGCACCCGCCCCTTTGGAACGCTCGTTTTCGTCGCCCATTGGCGCCGCGGGATCATTGGACATGAACGGCAGCATCGGCAATGCGTCGTCCGCCGGTGGATCGATGCCAGCAACGCGTCGACCCTCGACAAATTCGCTCGCACCGCTCGTACGCTCATTGTCCATGAGCGATGTCAATAACGGCAAGCCCCAAGGCCTGCGCAGACGCATCTCGCTCTTTGGCGGCCTCTTTGGCGGTGAGAAAAAAGAGGTAAGAATTGGCACAATGCCATTTGTTTTCTTGGATTTTGTTTAATTTTTTTTTAAATATTATATAGGAGCAGCGCCGACTTGTGCCTGTTAACGAGCTGACACGCGACGCGCTGACGCGCAAGCAGACACAATCGCTCAAGAAAAAGGCGGAGGCATTGGCACAGCAGGAATACATTTGGTGCTACAGACGCGTTCCATCGCACAGGGACCCTAATTTGCCACCGTCGCCATGGATTGCGTTTTCGCCAAAAAATCAGCAAAAACTCAACAAGTACTTGCCATACTACCAGCCGGACGCCGTTGTTCAAGGCATGTACAAGATGGACAACCTGCCCAATCTTGTCCCGCTCGACAAGGAGCCAAACATCAGTGGCAGCATCACGGCCGTCCCACGCATCCGCATCGCACGCGTCTACAAATCCATCTTTTCTTCCACAGACTTTTACGAGGTCATTATCAGCTGCCTCCACGCAAGCAACGAATTCGTCGTCAGCACAAACGTATAACTTTTATTTTCAAAATTGCATCACATTTGTAGATCTTTCTCCCCCCTCTCTTTTTTTCTACTTTTTTTTTCTCTTTCTCTGCTGTACTGTACTCGTTTTTGTCATCTATCTGAATCATATCATAAAATAAAAAAGTTGTGTGCATGATCTTTTTTTCGATTTTTTTTTTTTTTTTTTGCTTGTCCCCATGACTTTTTTTGTGGTGCGTCTCCATTTGGACAAGCCGAGCAAAACGACGAGCTTGATGCTTTATCGTGTCACATGGCAAAACGACGTCGCTTGTTGGACACATGGTCTGTGAGGACACCCGCGATCCGACCATTGATCCTCGTCTCCCCGCATGGTCCCCTATTGGCCAGCACGGCCCCCTGGCCCGTGGGCAGCGACGATCCGGTGCCCTCTTTGCATCCTAATGAAGGCGGCCGTGTCTCGAGTCGCGCATGCCATTCGCGGCTTTCACCGTCAACAAAAAGACGTGACTATTTTTTTTCTCAATTTGCCGCATGTCATCCCCCCCTAAAAGGTCAGGTCATGAGTAAAACCCAAGCAGCAACATCCATGCTTCTCAATCTTGCACTGCCCCATTGAGATGCCAAAAAGGGCTGCATCGTGCGATGGGCGCGTAAAAAAAAAAAAAAAAAAAAGGAGAAACCCAAGCTCAATGCAAGCCCAATGCACCTCGACGTCGCTCCATGTTGGCATCCATTGCCTGTTTTATGAATATTTTGGTATAGTGTAGGGTTGGAAGAACGATCATGGGGTCGTGGCGTCATCAGCACACTTCCAGCGCCCAACGTTGCAAGTCGACCTTTTCTTGCAGCGACGATTGCAGGTACACGTGTTCCTGGAGAGATAAAAAAAGTATAAATGAGCCCCCGAGCTTCATTCACCATGGATCGCCAAACTCACTAATAATTCCCGGGGTGTCGATCGCGCATCGGAGTCCCTGACCAGGCTAAAAAAAAAAAAAAAGGTGAAACCTTGTCCCCTTTGTCTGGAGTGGAGTTTTTTTTTTTTCTTTCTTACCAGGTGGCCACAAAGTCGCGCAAATCTGCAGGGTATTTCTCAGGGTCATCTGGGAAGGTTGGCACTGGTTCATGGACAATTTGCTGCAACATCTCGAATATTGACATGGTCGTGTCCCAGGGAAACTTGGCCATGGCAAGCTCGATCATCATGATGCCCACGCTCCACACGTCGCACTTGACACTGTATGGGTAGCCCATGATGCGCTCCGGCTAATTTAAAAAGAGAAATGAGCGTCCCACGCCTCTTTTGCGCAGTCATCGTGCCCCTCCCCCCACTCCGCTGCCAACATCACGCGACCAATGTCCCCACGTCGCGACGCGCATGCTTTTTTTCAACAGGGTTTCAATTTCAACTTACACTCATATACCCGCTCGTGCCAACAAAGGTATTGGCCAGCGAATCCGTCAATTTGCCCGATACGCCAAAATCACCCAACTTGATTTGCCCTTTTGAGTTGACGAGCACGTTCGACGGCTTGAGGTCTAGACACACAGCGACATTAGCGAATAAAAACATGGAGCAATTGGTAGCTTGCTCTTGTATTTGCCTCGTTTCCTCTTTTTTTTTTTTTTAGCTCCATTTTCAATGTTCCAATGATCTAATGGGTGGCATACCTCGATGAATAATGCGATGCTCGTCATAAAGATAGATCAGACCGTCTGCAACCTAAAGCATGGCAAATAAACACGCAAAAGAGGAGACGAGGTAAAGGATTTAATTAGCTCGTAAATGATCTTGCTTTCATTCCGCCCTCGCGCGGGATTTCCCTGTCACACAATCATCTTACTGCAAAGCCAATTTTCTTGAGCACATCCAGGCGAATGGGACCATGCTTCTTGTAAATCTTGTCCAAAGACCTAAATCGCCGCAACCCCCGCCCATCGTGAGCAAAAAAAAAAAAAAAAGAAAGAGAGAGAAAAACGAGAAAAAGAGCTTTTTACCCAGCTTCCATGTACTCCATGCAGATTGAAATGTCCACACCATTGGTAAATGCGCCGTAAAAGCTCACAATGTGCTTGGAATTGCACTCGTGCATGAATTGAAGCTCGCGAATGATCTGTTTGCGCACCGTGTTGTTGGCTTCCACGTAAATGGCCTGTTTTTCAAAAAAAAAATCAGGGGTAAAATAATCGACACGCGTCACGGCTGACCCCTGGTTTTTTATTGCCTTTTACCTTTCTCGCCATAATAGTGTTGGTGCGAACGTGTTTGACCTTGTATACGGCACCGCCATTGCCGCGCCCAAGCTCATCGAGCGTCTCAAAGTCTTCGGGCCGCAGGTCGAGCTGCAGCTCAAGCCCAATCTCCAGTTCACTCAACTCGTCGACAAGCTGGCTGTACTCGCGTTCCGTATTGTTTGGCGCCATGACCACAGGCGAGTCGCTGAGCGTCAAATTCTTAAAATTGCGCTTCTTGCGTAGCATATTGTCGTAGAAAGAAAAAGGAAAAATGACAAAATGAGAAAAGAGAGAAAAAAAAAAAAAGATAAATTGGCAACGCTCAATCAACCGAGGCGTCGACAATCCGCTCTGTGGAGCTTCTGGAGCACAAGAAGCTCCGCCCAGTCCTCCCCAAAACTCTAATATTGGCAAACGGAGATCCATACCTTACCGGACAAGGGCTTGGCTGCGCGAATTTGCACTCCTAAGAGCACAAACAAACCCTCTGCCATTTCTTTTTTTTTTTATGCTTTTCTGTCCCGTGCTGCGTATGCCGGCCCCCGCGCCCATGCAGAAATGAACAAAAGCTGGCCAAGGACCCTTGGGCACGACCTTTTTTTTTTCTGCTTCGCATGCCCCTGAACCCAAGCCCAACTCCGCGCCTGCGGCCCCCAGCTCCACAAAAAAAAAAAAAAAAAAAAAAAAAAAAAGGATTCTGTGCCTGGCGTCAGCTGACTTTTTTATGCCAAGCGATGCGGGCGCGTCGGCTTTTTTCATGCTTTTGTTGGCATGCAACGCCAGCGACAAGCTTTTTGACGCTCAAATAAAATACAGATGATTCTGGCTGGTTACTTTCCACCAAAAATGCTCATATCATAAAAAGAGCTATTTCAGGAAGGGTAAATTGGCGGCCGCGAGCCCAAATCTGCAGACACAGATTTATTTCGCGCCTTTTTTTCAACAAGGCGTTTAAAACTAGAGGTCCGTTGAGTCGTTGTGAAGATGAATCCAAAATATCGACATTTTCACCATTATAACTATGTCTTGGTCTAATTCTTCTTCGGTTGCAATGAGAACCAGTTGATGGAGCCCGGGGTTTTATGGCATTTTCATCGGCAAATGGACGCATTCTACCATGTGGGTGAACGGCGATTCGAGGAACCAAGTTTTGCCAGGTTAAAATTCGTGACTGTACCCCTTGGAAAATCGATGGAAAATCGTCATTTTTGAAAATCGATGTGGCGCACCATCGAGTGCTTGCAGCTCCATGAAATTTTGGCATATGAGCATTTTGGTCTCTCTCTTTTCAGAGCAATAGTAAAAACCGGGGGTTGATCTGACCGTTGGCAAGAAAATTGACAATGCTCCATAAATTCACAATTTTGTCTCTAGCGCGTCAAGCTGCTATTCGACCATGCTTAAATCTTACAAGTGGAAAAAAGACACGCACAAGGGGGTCATTTTATCCCTGCCCGGGAACGTCGATGCACAATATTTGTACGCTTGCAACGCCCAATCAAACATTTCAGCTTCGTTTTTCTCGGCAATGGACAAGACAAAGGATGGCGTGCTGCTGTGACAATAAATGCAGAATTCGATTCTCTGTCGGTTGAACCCAGTTTCACCAGCGTGCGACCAAAAGTGATGCAGATATTCCATTTTCTAAAATTTGGCTTTGATTGCTCATTCCTCGAAAACAGCTAGATCGACCCCCGACTTTTATTGCAGATTTGCTAAGAAAGAAGAGGTCAATGCACCTAATGATATGACTCTCAGATGTCCAATGTGTAGGTTGCCAAACGGATTTGAGAGACCTGAGCCTCTCAAGGCGGGTGAACCTCCAGATCCATTTTGACCTGACCCACCCTTTTTTTTTTTCTAAATTTGAAAAAAAAGATTTCATCACCAAGGACTCATCGCAGCTCCACGAAACTTTTGCATGTAGTGGATGTTGCTCCTCTCTTCTCAGAAAAAAATAAAAATCCAAAGGTCAATCATCAATGTGGTTTGTCGGGAAGCACGGCATTGCTGAAAATTTGGCTATAGCGCGTTTTTGTAAAATTCATTTCGCAGTAAAATCATGACTCGATCATCGCCAAACTTTGCCACTTGGCTTTTTCAGCGTCTACCTTTGGAAGAAAAATTAAAAAACCAGATGTTGATCAGGCCGTTTTCGTGGCATGCGCCGTTTTCAAGAATTGGCACAAATCCATGGATGATCAGCACAAATCATGAATCGATTGCCTCCCAACCTTTGCCCTTTGACTATTTCGCAGCGCCTTATTCAACAACACAACATGAAACCCCAAGATTGACTGGATCGTTTTGCAGATGAAATAGAAATCTCGACATTTTTACAAATGCAGGATTAAATGCCACAAATCATCATGGTTGGGTGGCCCAAAATCTACACATAATGTTTTACCGACGCGACTCTTTTTGAAAAACCGTTCAAACCAGGAGTCGACCGACAGTCATTGTGCAGATGAATCCAAAATTCTGACATTTCCACGAGCGAATCCGGCAAAAGTAGTCTCTCAAAATATTTTGTGGACAGTGAAATGGCACCGATCGAAAGAGACGCACTCGGGTGTCATTTCCTGGTTGTTTGGTTGCCCGATGGATGAACTTTGCCCGCTTGCAAAAGTCGATCAAACATTGGATCAATCTTCAAACTTGCTTTTCTCGACAACTGGAAAAATAACCAGCGATGTGTTCAACGTGCCAAATGCTGCTGCTGAATCTACACCGAATGAAACAAGTTTCACGGCGATCTGATCAAAACTGACCGAGGAAATATGTACACTTTTTCAACAAAAAATTCAATGGCGATTTCCTCGACAACTGTCTGTCAACCCCCGATTTTTAGTTCATATTTAATAAAAAACAGGGGGGCAAAGCATCTGATGGGACGACTTGCAGGGCGCTGGCTTGGGATTTAACTTTTTGCATCGGTCATTTCACCAGCTTGCAGCCCATTCTACAGCGCACAAAAACCTGCAAAAAAAATACAGTAAAAAAAATTCCATGCAATTTACGCAACTAAATTTGGAAGTGTCAAATCTTAAATTTTTGCAAAAAATCTTGCCCAAAGTAAGCACTTTTCTCAGTCGATCGCCGTTCGTGCGTCACTCTTTGGGCATTTTTCTTAAGTTGAGGCGATCTGCTGTTTTGTCTGCCATTAGCAAATTGTCGGATTTACCTGTTTGGGATGCATTGCTCACTCGGAGTTCGAAATTTCGCAAATTTGGCATGTTCTGAGATTGAAATGTGTGACCCCTGAGTGACCCCTGAATTGTTCAAAAGTGATCGTAGCGCTTTGGTGGTTTAAGCTTTTTTGTTGCAATTTTTGTGTTGAACGTAATGCGGCTGTTTTTAAGCGGTATCGATCAAGCAGATGACGAGACAAATGAGAAATAGGGAAAATTGAAGGTTTTTGGAATTTGCAGGCCCAGAAAAAACCGGGCGAACCCGTCGCGAGCACTGCCTGCTGGGCCGTCGTTTTTTATACCGCGACGCATTTTTAATTAGCGGACAGGCAGGCTGTAAAAAAATTTCTGGAGGCTCAGCAGGCTGGCAAAGTCTGAAAAATATGCTCTTTATTTTTAAAAGGCAAATGTGCACGTTTTTACAGTATGCTGTGTATGATAGCACGATGCTTCAGGCATCGAAATGATACTGTAGCACGCGTGACGCGTCAGTTTCTGTCCTCTACTAAATAAGATTGAAACATGGACAGATCAAAAGCTTGGTTTGTGTGCAAAATCCAAAAAAGAAAAAACTATGATATCATAATGAAACTCGTCGTGTATTTTTTCGGGCGCTTGCCGAGATGTACGTAGACTAATTTATTTTCACGCTTGCAGAAGCTGAATTTCGTGAATATGGATGGTGGACAGGCAGGCAGCAGCAGACTTGAACTAGCATCTTGACTGCTTGCTGCCAATTCAAAATGCCAATTCACGCTGGCGAGGATCACGCACCGGTATCTTCCATGTTCAAGTCATTGTTTTTTTAATTCCATAGCCATAGGCCCATCATAGCATCATAATTCATGGTTCAAATAAAGGGGAGAGGTCGTACACAAAGGGGAGGAGGGAGAGGGAAAGCTGGGTGTCGATCGGTCAAACCAACGACATTCGCTTATTTGTTGGCAAGCGCTTGCTCGACGCGCTCGCCATACTTGGGGTCGGCGCGCTTGAGGTGTGCAATCATGCGCGCCTGGATCTCTTTATTGGCGTTGCCCAGAGCACCGGCCATGTTGTTGACGAGATCCGTCTGTTCCTCGTCGGACTGCAGACGGAACAGCGCGCCTGGTTGTGCAAAGTCGTCGTCCGTCAGTTCGAACGTGTATCGGCCAATTTTCCCGGCGACCTCCTGGTCTAAAAACGACGTGCCCGCCAAATTGCTCTGCGTGGCGAGAGTCTGCGAGTTTGGCTCGTAATTGGGCCCGCCGCCCTGGTTGCCATTGACTGTCATGCCGAAAATAATAAAAAAAAGAATGAGCATGGTCACGATCAAACAAAAAAAAAAAAAGTGCATACCCTGCATCTGACCGTCGCGCTGGTAGTTGGCGATCTGGGTCTTGGGCTGATTGATAAGGATTTGCGCGTAGTTGGACGTGCCGAGACGGTGGCGGTGCGTGTCAGGGTACGAGAACAGGCGGCCTTTGAATGACAAGCGAGACGCGTGAGCCAAATCGGACGGTGAAACGCAACTTTTTTTTTCTTTTTTTTTTTTTTTTTGGTTTTCTACCTTGAAGCATGCGATCACTGCTGGGCGCAATGCCAGGCACCATGTGAGAGGGCGAAAATGCGGACTGCTCGACCTCGGCAAAGTAGTTTTCGGGGTTGCGGTCCAAGACCATGCGGCCAACAGGTTGCAGCGGGTAATCCCCGTGCGGCCAGACCTTGGTGACGTCGAGCGGGTTCCAGCGATACTTGGCAGCGTCCTTAAAGTCCATGACCTGGACATAAACCTTCCATGCGGGGTAATCGCCCTTTTCAATCGCTTCAAACAGGTCGCGCGTCGCATAGTCTGGGTCCTCGCCAGCCAGGCGATCGGCCTCGGATGCTTTGAGGTTCTTGATGCCCTGCTCCGTCTTAAAGTGCCACTTGACATAATGGCCCTCATTCTTCTCATTCACCACCACCAGCGAGTGGCTCGAGAAGCCGTCCATGTGGCTATAAAAGAGAGAAAACAGGTCAAATTCCATGGCCAATGGGTGAGCGATACGCGTTTTTTTTTCTTTTTTCCATACCGAAAGCCGTCGGGCGTGCCACGGTTGGAAAACAGGATGGTGACTTGATGCAGCGACTCGGGCACGAGGGACAAAAAGTCCCAAAAGTAATCCCAATTGCGGTAGTTGGTCTTGGGATCGCGCTTTTGGGTGTGAATAAAATCGGGGAACTTGAGCGGATCGCGGATAAAGAACACTTTTTAAAAAGATCGATCGGATGAGCAAAAAAAAAAAAAAAAAAAAGGTAGTCATGGAGCCAGAATGTGAGCTTACCAGGCGTGTTGTTGCCCACCATGTCCCAATTGCCTTCTTCGGTGTAGAATTTGACGGCAAAGCCGCGAGGGTCGCGTGCCGTGTCTGCAAAGCAAGGACGAAAGCGTTAGTCTCCCTAATTTTAATTTTTTTTTTGTTCCCACGTCATTGAATTTTGTCTTACCAGCAGACCCTTTTTCGCCGCCCACCGTCGAGAAGCGCGCAAAGACGGGCGTGCGCTTGCCAACTTGATTCAAAAACTTGGCCTTGGAAAGGTGCGTGATATCGTGCGTCACCTCTTGCAATGGAGAAAGGGCAAAATGAGCCCATTTGGCGCGTTTTTTGTTATCATCATCTTCATCGTCTCTTACCAAAGTAGCCATGCGCACCGGCACCCTTGGCGTGGACCACACGTTCGGGAATGCGCTCACGGTCAAAGTGAGCAAGCTTGTCAAGGAGATGGAAATCTTGGATGAGGACGGGACCCGCATTGCCTGCGGTCAGCGAGGTTTGATTGTTTTCCACAGGCGTGCCCTGGGACGTAGTCATGATTTTGCGAGACATGTTTAAAAAGATAGTGCAAGTGAAGGAGAGGGAAAAAGAAGGGAAGACGTTTTTTTTAATGCGCTTTTTTTTTTTTTTATGTTTCGCGACGCCCTGCAAATTTGGTTTCATGCCGCCGATGCGCGGCCAATGGCGCCGCGCACCGAGCTGAATAAGCGCGCAGGCCATTGGCTTTTGTTTCCGATCGCGCCAAATAAAGTTTTCTTGGGCCATTGTCTGTGTGCTTTTGACCCTGTTTTTTATTGTTTCTCTAGGCGCTCTTCAATGCAAACTTTTTCATCGCGGGCCCAACAGAAGCATGCTTGTGTGTGAGAACTCATCATCACCTGATGAATCCCTCTTTTTTTTTTTTTTTTTTAGAAGATTTGGAGGGAAAACTTCCGCCGTGGGCGCGTCTGGCAACCCCATTTTGCCCTTCATGGCGGAAATGCGAGGCGTTGTTTCATTTCGTTTCATTGCATTTGCTGACGCAGCTGCATGATCATTCGTTGAAATGGCGAAATGCGCCGTCGCGTAGCACTGGTTTGGCATTTTGGCTCCTTTTCTTGGCTGGGGTGAGGACCAAAAAAAAAAAACATGCTAGCCCGAACACACACGTGCAATGGGTATATTGACTTTTTTTGCATGGTGGGAATCTCGAGAAAAAAAAACAGGCTTTTCAAGCAAAACAAATGTGTTTCTCACCTAGACCGCCGCCGTGCCGTCATTTATCATACGTCGCAAGACGCGTTTATTTGATGCACAAGAAAAAAAAAGGAAAAGGTGGGCGGTGGGGAGCGGTGGGAATGGGGAATGAAAAAAAAAAAGAGGCGTAAAAAAAAAAGAGAAGCAAATAGACTACAAGGCGACAAACATAGTTTTAGAGGGGTCCACCATTGTCGTTGATGGCGACAGTCTCGTGGAGATTGCCATTGTCGTTTTCATTGGGATTGGGGTCATCATCGGTGTGGAGCTGCAGAGGATGGCCTGTCTGCATGGTGATGGGCTCGAGGAATTCGTCTGGACGGCGATTGAAGAGACCAGACCAGTATTGAATGTCGTTGGCGTCTGGGAAGAGGACGCCGCCACCATCGACCACATCAAAGTCCTTTTTGGGGTCATAGTTTTGGCTTGTGTACTTGTCTGGATGCGAATTGACATCGTCCCACATGCTAAATGTCTTTTGCTGCGGCTGGTGTGTTGTGCGCTCGGCTTCGCAATTGAAGAGGAAAGTGCCGTACTGGCACGCGTAGACGTGGTAATGCAGATCGATCAGCAGCTGCTCATTGAACTCGAAGCGCGTAGGGTATTGTTGCAGGAGCTGGTAGACGCAATCGAGGAATTGATGGAACACGGGGCTGGTCTCGCGCTGGAAGGCGCTGTTGGCCTTGCTGTAGAACTTGTTCTGCATGTCCTTGAGGGTATTGGTCGCGGCATTGCCGCCGCTGTACGCGAGATTGACAAAATACTTTTCGTTGGACAGGTGGCCGCACCGGTCCGCAAACTTGTGCCCAAACGACACCCATTCCTTTTCAATCAGCACCTGGAACCCGCGCAGCGTGCGGTAAAACGGGTCCAGGCACAGCTCGCTCACAGACACAAGCTGCGCCGTGCGGTCCCACCCATCCGAACAGTGAACCAGCACGTGCGAATTGTAAACGTGAATGTTCTTGACAATCGCAAGCGTCCCTTCCACAAGCGTGCCAATGTGCTTCAGCCAATTCGATTTCTGCAGACCAGCACGATTCACAAGACCGTGGTTGTCTGCACCTTGCATCGCTATCAAACAAAAAAAAAAAAAGAAGGGCATAAGTGTCTTTTTCTAAACTCTTGAAAAAAAAAAACGCGACGCGACGCGTCTTGTGCCGTGTCCGCCACCTGACTCGACTTTTTTTTTTTTTTTTTGGCGCTTTACCTTCACACATCTTTGCGAGGCTGTCGCGCATGACGTGGATATTGTCGACGGCAATATAAATCTTTTTACAATTGCGGTAATTGTCCATGTTTTCCGTGCCTGCGCCTCTGGCAACGTTGCCCATGGCATTGGCCATGGGGCGCGCGTCGACAATCATGTTGGCGGCCGTGGAACCATATACAACCTGGCCATTGGGCGCCGTCGGCACGTTGGAGGCAAAAATGGCCTCAATCAGCTTCTCGTCCTGGATCGACCGCGCTTGCTTGAATCCAACCATGGGCTGGCTGCTGCGCGTGATCGTCGCCTAAATCGTTACAATAACAAAAAATGAAAAATGAGCACTTCCAGCCCTCATTCGCCTCATTATTTTTCATCTTTCTGACCATGTTTTGCCAATGCAGATAGGACAAGACGGGGATGCGTGCCTTGCTGCGATATTTTGCGGCATAATTGAGGACATTGTCGCTGATCTTGCTAGGGACCACAAGCGTGCGTGGGTAGGTCGGAGAATACTATGCAAATGCAAAAAAGAAAGAAAAAAAAAGTGAGCCGCAGCCCGTGGGGGAAGGGCCAATTGGCGCCCACACACGCTTGCAAAATTGTACCTTGTAGTCGCGATTGATGGTGGTGAAGCGCCAGGCATTGGTCTTTGTGCCAACACCCATGCGCGCATACTCGGCCAGCGGGTCATACAGCTTCCAGCCGTCGGTCGCCGTGAATGCAGGACAAGGCTGGTAGCTGTAGGCGTACAATTGCTCGGGTGAGTCTGTTGAAAAAAAAAAAAAAGTGCGTGAGTCATTGACCTTTTTTAAAAAAAACCAATGCTTACTGATGCATGTCAGCTTTTGGACGCTTTCAAACACATCCTGAGCCTCGCCTTCCTTGAGCATGGACAATGTGACAATAAGAAAGTCGCGACATCGGATGACAAGCGGATGGCGCCCGGATTGCAACGACGGCGGGCGGCGCTCCATCGTGTGGATGATCGGGTATGGGATCTAGAACAATGAAAAAAACGAGAATTGACACGTGCGCCCCTCGCTGCCGTTGCCATTTTTTCGCATTTACCCAGAGCTCGCCATCGGCATAATTGAAGATCATGTTGTGCACCGTCAAATGGAGCGTGCCACTAATGATTTCCTTGCCCTTTTCAAGCTGCACATCGGACACCTGGTGAAAAAAAAAAGGGAGATGCAAGAGAGCGGTCGTGAGTTTTACTGCCATATCCATTCGAAAGCCGGCACACTTGCCTGCGTGATTTTCAAGAGGTCGATACGGCTTTGAAACATAAGTTGGCGAGCAGAAATAAAGGGCTAAAGCGGTGTTTTGCGTGTGTGAGTGAGAGAAAGAGAGACAAAGAGAGAAAGACAAGGGGGACGTGATAAGGTGTACGTCAGCGAGAGGATGGAGGGGGGGGGAAAAGACGGTCAGATGGGAAGCGGAGGAAGAAGTGCGCGCGTGTGGCGTGGAAGAGAGGCAAAAAAAAAAAAAAAAAAGCAGAGAGTCTAACAAGTCAATAACAACAGAGGAATACACCTGAACAACGATCAGAGCGACTAGCGCATAAAGACAAGAAATAAAAAAAAAAGAACAAGAAAAGAGCAGAAAAAAAAGGGTCCCCTCGTTTTCTTCCCGCCTTTTTTTTTTTTCAAATGGCCGCTTCGCATCGCCCGCAGCGTCACGTGCACTTGCCCCCATTGCCCGCCTGCCCCTCCCTGACACCCTCACGCGCCACCATCCCGTGTGTGTGCTACCCACGCTTTGCTTCGCACTTCATCTTGCAAGACGTGTCGCTGCGCAATGGCTTGCTATAGTTGTTTTCTTGTAGATTATTGATAAATGCGTGCCTTTTTGCTCATGTCATTGTACAGCGGCATAAGACGGTGCAGATGAGTGCCTCTGTCAAGGCGTCATCTTGCCCAAGGAATCGCATGACCACACAAAACATTGCATTGGTGTCATTGCGCGTGAATGCGTCTAAATTGCTTAATGCCGCACCAGTGAGCTCAATTGCCTTTTCTTTCATTGCCATGTCGCATCTGGTTGCTGCAGCTGGGCTGGTAGTCTCGAATGACACTTTTCGCGTCGTTTGTGACATTGCTTTAACGGGATGGAAAGCGCTATGCTTTCAAATATTAATGTCAAAAATGCATTTTGATTTCTTTTTCGAGATTATCAACTATTTTATGTTGCAAACTGGATGACAATTCACTCCATCGCACCAACAAATTTCTGGTATTATTGCTGTTCGGTGCAAATTTATCGACAAACGATCAAAAAGCCAAAAATACACCCATATATGATATTCTCGGCATCCACCTAATGGATCACCAATTTTGTCACACAGGACGGGACAAGCAGGGATTAAAAGTAGTACGCGTATATAATTTTGACGAGCGTCCACTTCGTCAAAATTGAGCTATGCACCAAATATGCCAAATTGCATGAATTCCTTGATTTCTCGTCGTTACAACTATTCAATCTCTACAAAATAGGACCAGTTATCTTTCGTGAACATTGAAACATGCAGACCAAATTTGAGATGTTCTAGCTTGCTTTTGAAAAAGATGTGATTGAACAATCAAATTCCTAGAGTGAACATTTGTTTTTTAATGCAATATTACAAGAGTGGGCAAGCCGAGTGCCACCAAGAATCGCCGCAAACAAGTTGCTACCCCATCAAGAAGTTTGGGCTGATTTGGCCATATCGACCAGGAGAGAAACTCTCTGTCATTTGTATTTGTCCTAAATTTTGCACGCATCGCAAGATTGCTCTAGCCGAATATTAAGATGACCTGGTGTCATAGAACACTTTGATTACTACCAGACATCGCATCAGTTTTAGGTACATTCGGACAAGTTTCAAAGGAGAAGCATTATTGTAATCTGTTTTTAAACCAGTTTTGTTTGTCACTCGCCAACCATGCCCCGCGATGCTCCAAAAACGCATTGCATTGTAAACTTGCTAACTGGAAATCATTGAGGAACGTGATTTGCAGCGATCAAAAGTTCATTGAAACGAGCTACATGCAAATCAAAATTTAGCCATGGGGAGGCTCCAAAACCGAAATCAGAAAATCAGGTTCCCAGAATAACGCCAAACCCTCACATAAGTTGGATCGTGTGGGATAAGCGAGGAAAACGCCAAAAAAGAGCCCGGTCCATGCAGTGGTTCAAGAGCAATCAGCGATTTTAGACGAAATTTCAACCGCGAATTGCGCGGGAAAAACACGTTGTTAGAGTCACGCTGACGCGTCCACTAGCAAGGTTGACGCCAGGTGCATAGATTTAATTGGGAACAGGCGCGTGCAACTTGCCGCTTGACGCGGTTTATCACGCGTCGAAAATTGTATATGATTTTGAAACCGTGACCAAAGTGCCAAAAAATTACGTTTTTCATTGATCACCCACGTCCACTTACGCAGCGAGCCGCGCTCTTTCCGATGATGTGACTTTCAACGCGCTGCAGCCAATCCTCGTGGAGTTTGACTTGTAATGAAAAATAGCAGCTTTTCGCGTTTTACACGCAAACCAGCCAAAGGGCTCCTCATTTTTAGTGCATGTTCGTCGGTTACTAGATAGTGTTTGCATATGATTGAATGGCGTGGCGATCTGAGGACCTAAACTTCTCGACTTTCCGTGAGGTCGACTGTACCCCTTGTCAAATCCTGGATTTTCGAAAATGGTCATTGCGCGCCATCCAGCGATCGCAAAGCCGGGAGGGTGGACTTATTCGAACCGGGGAGCTGGGAATCTCTTTCTGAAAAAATTGACAGACTTGGATTTTGTCAAGTCATCGACAAATCACCAGAAAACAACAAATTGGCGTTTTGCAGTCATTTCTCCACCAAAAAAAAAATCATACCAGCTATAAAATAACTTGCACTGAATGTTCTTTAATGCAAAGAAATATTGTACAAATAGTATTAGGTCAATTGGCTTGATCCACGATGAGCCTCTTGGGACATGCTCAAAATTGCTTGTTTCTCAGATACATCCTAGCACGATTTAGATTTTTCAATATAAATAGGACATCATTAAATGCGCCTTGCATGGCGCTTTCGAATAAAGTGTGCCTTGCTGTACGACACTTGAGTGATGAGAAATTTCAAATTGAAATCCTCCAGCAAGCAATAATAGGGAATTTGAGGAGCTTGAATTTTGAATTCTGGGCGCGACGCACCTCTGTCTTGCGTCTCTGTTCCATTTGCTTTTCTCCCCCTGTCTTTTTTCTCTTTTTTTTTTTTCACCAGTTTTATACCCGCTCTTCATATGGTCCTTTCGTCCGCTGCATCGTCGTCATCGCAGGGCGGGCGTTCAAAAGGGACGCGATTCACGTTTTCGCATTTGTTGGTGCTTTCTGTGGTTCTTCGAGCTGTTTTGCTCATCTATGGTGCATGGCAAGACGCGCACATGACGGTGAAATACACGGATATCGACTATGTCGTGTTTACGGACGCTGCGCGGTTTGTGGTGGCAGGCGGGTCGCCTTATGAGCGCGAGACGTACCGCTACACACCTTTGCTGGCGTTTGTGCTTGTGCCGAATATTGTGTGGTTTGAGGCGTTTGGCAAGGTGGTGTTTGCGTTGGCAGATATTGCGGTGGGGTATCTGATGCATCGAATGCTCGTGCTGCGCGGTTTGGGTTGCCAGCGCGCCTTGTGGTTCGATGCATTGTGGCTGCTGAATCCCATGGTTGCCAACATCTCCACACGCGGCAGCGCCGAATCGCTGCTCGCATTGATGGTCCTCGGCACCCTGTACTTGCTCGTCACACGCCAATTCTACCCAGCATGCGCCGCGTTTGGCCTCGCCGTCCATTTCAAGATTTATCCCGTCATTTATGCCGCCCCTTTTCTGTTTCTCCTCGACAATGATCATTTCGGCGATCCGATCCACGATTGGCCAGCACCCATCCTCTCGTACAAGCATTACCGCGCCGCCATCCTCCAACGCCTCGCACCATCATCGCAAAACGAGGCCTCGGACGCGCCTTCCTTGCCTGTTTGGAAACGCGCCGCCCACGCCGCCATCCTCTTTGTTTCGCCGACACGCCTCATGTTCGCATTGTGTAGCGCAGCCTCCTTTTTCCTACTCAGCTGGTGGATGTACCAATTGTAAGCAGCATTGGAGCGGATTGGAATAGAAATGGGGTGAATTGGAGTGAATTGGAGTGAATTGGAGTGAATTGGAGTGAATTGGAGTGAATTGGAGTGAATTGGGGTGAATTGGAGTGAATTGGAAGCGACTTTGGGGGATGACTCCATGCAGGCGCGTGCTGGGGCGGGGGAGGCGGAGGGACGAACGGAAGCCCGGCCTGTGCTGGCAAAACGGGAAAGAAAAAGGACGAAAAAGAAAAAAAAAATAGAGGCGAAAGAGGGGACACAATGGAGCTCACACCCTCATCCCCCCCTTTTTTTTCTAAAAAAAAAAAATAGATATGGCGACGAGTTTCTCCAGCACACGTACCTGTATCATGTTGGCCGGATGGACCATCGCCACAATTTCTCAGTGTGGTTCTACCAAATGTATCTTGGGTTCGAAGATCGCTGGATTGGGCTTGTGGCGTTTGTGCCGCAGATGCTTTTGGTCGCTGTCGCGGGCATCGTCTTTGCCAAGGATGTGTTTTTCGCCTGCTTCATCCAAACTTTCCTCTTTGTCACTTTTAACAAAGTTTGTACCTCCCAGGTACGATCAATTTGTGGAAAAAATAGAAGAAAAACGCGCTCATGTTTGCGATTTTTTTTTTTTTGGGTAATTGCATATCCGCTTAGTATTTTATGTGGTACATTTGCCTGTTTCCACTGATTTTGCCATCGACAGCCATCCAATTGAAGTGGCATGGCCTTGCGCTGATTCTGTTTTGGGTGGTGGGACAGGTGAGCCATGAATGGCGGGGGTGCTCGATGGAGATGAAGTGCGCGCGCCGCCCCCGCGGTCCAAGCAAAAAAAAAAAACAGGAAAAGAGACTCAGCTTTTTTATTTTTTATTCATTGACACGAAGGCATTGTGGTTGCAGAGCGCTTATCAGCTCGAATTCCTTGGCCAAAACACCTTTTTCTCGCTGTGGATGGCCAGCATTGTGTTTTTCATCATCAATGGCTGGATTGCGGTGTCGCTCATTGCCAATCATCAGTTCGAGCGCGTCTTTGGCAAACATGGGCGCATCCGCTGGGTCTGGGGTCTTGGCGACTTGCATCCAGACCCTGTGCCCGGCGCATCCTCCTCGTCTTCCTCCTTGCGTGCCAAAAGGTAGACCAAGAAAATCATAGAATAAAAAGCGCATTGTCACTCCATCCTCTTCCCCCACCCCGTCCCCCTTCAATCTCTTCACAATAACGAGAGGCAATGAGAGAAAATTTAATAATACAAAAGTGGCCCCATCCAATCATCGCCCATTTGAGGGTGCGAAAAACGATTGTACTCGCCACACGACGCATCTGATTTCGTCTTTTGTCAAAGGGTGTTGCAAAACTTTCTTTTGTGTGATTCCTGACCAGTGATGTCAGCCTTGGCAAATGCACGTTTCTTTTATTTTGCACACATTTCGCCGCCCCGTCCAGCCGTCCGGTTTGCTAAATTTACCTTCTTGGCGATCCAATGCCTGATTTGGCATAGAGGTTTTGTGCCTGCCATCCAACTTTACCCATTTGGCGCCAATCATGGCCCCAGAGACGCCGGCAATGCAGGAGAAGCACCCCCCTTTGGTCCTCGTCTATAAATATGGGATCTGCCTCGCATTTTTCTTTTTTTTTTCTTTTTCTTTTATTCTATCTTCCATCAATTCATCATGAGGTACGTTTAAATCAATGTCCATCTTATCATGGGGGATATAAGAACGCACCTTTTGACGCGTCCATATTGCACAATTGGAGACGTGGGATGACTGATGGCCACTTTTTTCTTAGCCAACCCGTGAACAACGCCCAGTATCCCCCCGTCCAGGTCACCATGACCACCGAGCGCGAGACCAACGAGGTCGAGCAAATGCAAAAGCAAGACCGTAAGGAAAAATGCATTTTATCCTTTGCGGACGCACGACGCGATCCCCACGGGCAATTTCATCTCATTTTTTTTCTTTTTTTTCATTTTTCTGCAATAGAGCAAGCCAACGACTCGTTGATGAGGTGAGTGAAAGGGAGGACAGCGCGTGTGAAATGGTGAATGGGGGGATGATCCTTTTGTTTCAGATCAACTCACACTTTTTTTTTCTCACTCAGACTCCGTGGTGGTGGCTGCGTCAAGGGCTGCTTGGAAGCCATCTGCTGCTGCTGTGCTCTCGAGGCCATCTGGTAAGAAACAATTGCCGTAGAAATGGAGGGATTGGAAGGAAACGGATTTGTCTGACCACCCATTGTTTTCTCTTTTAGCTGCTGTAAGTGACACACGCCGATTTATTTATGGAGAAGAGACGCCTGGTTTCACAAGGGGTCTGCCCGCAGGGCGCCCCTTTCTCTCGCATCGACAGGCTCACTGGTCGGCTCACTTTTTTTTTATTTTTCCTTCTTTTTAGGTGAAATTGACGAGATCTGCTGCTAAGCAACGTTAGCTGCTCTGTTGTTCTCCTCCATTGCCCTTGTAGCTTGAATGTTGCCTTTACTCTTTACGTCCTTAGCTTTCTATTTTTCCACAAATATATTTCTATGATATTTTAAAATCCTTTTCGTATTCCAATCGCAGCATAGGCCCAAAATTGAGGAGCAGGTTGGAATGGCGCCAAATGGCGCCTCGCCTAAATGACCAAAAAAGGGGATATTCCACCGCATTTGTGCTACCAGAGCGAGGAGAGGTTGTCTTCCTATGCCAGTTTTGGCTTAGGCTCGCCCGCATCCGCTTTTTTTTTTTTTTTTTTTTTTTTTTTTTTGCCTTTGCCACACCCACATGAGGCCCATGAACACACAATCATTGACCGCGCGCGCACAAAGCTTTTCCTTGGGGGCATCACTCACTCATGTGTGCACCCAATTGATGAACGGAAATGAACTGTGTGTCTTTTTTTTTCTCCAACAAATTGCTCGCGGGGCATCTTTTGCCCACCATCTTGCCATGGCATGACCCCGGGTACTGATGCAAAAAAATAACAAAAAAAAACGAGATGGGTGCATATCCAGGAGACCCCGCGCACGCACAAAACCATATCTTTTGCCCCCCTTTTCTTTCTTTCTTTTTTGCGCCCCTCGCATGACGCGATAGCGGATGACGTAGTCCATGGATTGGTGTGACGCATGACTTGTTGGCCAAAAGACGGCTAGACGGCGGCAATTTGACGCGATTCTGGAGCACCGACGCGGGCCAAGGCGAGCGGGCGCGTGCACATTCGCCAGGTCGTCGTTCTAGCAAAGCGGAGCCACAATTGACATCACAAAGGAAACACGCCATCCATGACGCATCGCTTGTTTGTCGTTTAGGTCGATCAGGTAAAAAATGTCCAAGTTTGCATCAGCGACATGCAGCATTTTTTTTTCCCATCGACACAAATCAGGGGATATTCTTCTTCCCCCTTCTTTTGCCTCCACACCCACCGCGCCTCCCTTTTTTTGATTTCCCGGGTGCATAAATCGAATCACAAACAATGATCCGCACAACGTGACCTTCCTACAAGTCAAATCAGGACCTGATCATGCATGAGCCTGACTCTCGTGCAAACAGATGACGCGCACGTCTCTCGGAGGACATATTGCGGCCCGCTCTTTGAATGACAACGCGCGACATGGCTCCATTGGATGCCAATGGCTAGATGAAATTGCATAGAGTGTCCGCGAGTGTGCCTTTTTGTTGTTTTTTGTTTTTTTGATTGCTTGTCATTGGCAATTAGATTTGTTTGTGTGTGTGCCTTATCGCATATGTTTGTGTATGTGTGTGTGTGCTTCCTCATTGAGGCTCATTCCGGCCTGCTGTGTAACAAAAACAACCGGCCAATCGTGTGCAAAATTGCACGGCCGTGGACCAGCACAAAGGAGACAAAAAAGAAAACGCGAAAAAAAATGGCTCCCGGTCCGACGCAACACGAAGCTGCGCATTCTCATGCAAGGACACGAAAAAGAATTGAAAGGGAAGAGGGAAAAAAAAAAGCGCGTTTTTATCTTTTGGGTGGTTTGTTTGACAAAAGGGCCCTAGAGCAGGACGATGGCTAGACCCGCGACGAACAAAGCGCCCAGGGTAGCACACTGCGTTATGTTGAGTTCGCGAGTGCGGGCCGCTGACGATGTGCCGGTGCCCGCATTCGATGTCGCTGTAGGCTGTGCGCTCCCGGAGGCGGCGCCGGAAGCCGACACGCCGCTTGTCGCGGCCACGTTGCCCGTTGTCGCTGTCGCGGCCGCCGTGGATGATCGGTTCGCCTCGTAGTCAGAGGAAATGCGGCTGTACGCGCTCTCGGCTGAATTGATGATCGACGACACCGCACCGCGACTGCTTAAAGACGAAATTCTGAAAAAGAAAAAAAAGTGAATTTCTGTTCTCGTCCCAGCCCAATGGTACCCTCCGAAACATACTTGGAGCTCAGCGAGCTGAGTGCAGGCACTGAAATCAACAAAAAATGAAAAAACACGCGTTTTGAGCCATTGACCGCGTTTCCAAGGCATCAAATGCTTACCATCTGCACAGACAAGTGTGCAGAGCACAAAGAGAGGGAGGACGGAGCTATTAAGCTTCATGGTCGTGAGAGTTGCAAAGCAAAATATAAAAAGAAGATGATCTTCTTGACCGGTTGGCCAATTTTACGGCCGCACCTGGTATTAAGACCCGCGGCGACTTTTTAACCGCTCTCTCGTCTCGTCATCCATAACAAACATCTCACGCGTCCGCGACTGAATTGCATTCAATCTCGCCCAATGGCCTCTCAATGGTCTCTCAATGGCTCTTAATGGCTATCAATGACCTACAATGGATGTACATTGCCTCATTGTGGTCCCTGCATGTTGGTCTGCTTTATGTTTTTGGGACAACAGTTCGTGAAAGATGGTGAATATCCTTGAAAAGGCCATCAATGGCTGCCAATGACCCTGGATGGCGCTCAATGATGCCAAATCACCTCCGATGGCTTCCTTTCTGCCGCGTAAAAACATATCGATGGGATGCGTCGATTGTTTTTTTTTCTTTTTTGCCCTTGATCGCCCAAAGTGATCTTGTTTGGGACGGGAAGCACGCGATGTGTCTAATGATGGTGTCAAAGGTCATTGTTGACCCGAAATGGTGGAATTGGATACCTGATGGAAGATATGAAGCGTCAATGGCCATTTGTCCAACGCGAGGCGTGTCGAATAGAGCTATTTTCTTCGGCCTTTTCGTTGTGTGCCATGACGCCAGCGAGGGTCTGCTTGCCGTTTCATGCCGTCGGATGGCATCATGCACGCAACGTTCAATAGCGGTGTTTGCCCCCCTCCTTTTTTTTACTTCTTTTTTTTTACTCAATTTGGCGCTTTTAGTGCTCGGGTCACGGCTATTTCTCGATTTCCGTCACCTATGCGATAGATGACACCATCGGCGGTGTTCATGAGATCATTTCACGTCGCGCTCATAAAGTACGCGCTCTGTGCGGGCCAATGAGCCGCCGGAGACTTCCAAAAGCGTCTTTTGAGTTGAATGTCAGCTTCGAACAATGACTTGCCCTGAGCTGGGCTTGGGGATTTGTCGAAATAAACTCAAGAAGAGCGCGATGGTATCATTTCGCGTTCATCGGTGCTGCAAAAGACGTGATTAAAAACCAGTTTACGCCATCTTGACGCTTGTGCGCAAGCACGCCTAGTATAAAAGAGCCCAGTGCCCGGAGCCAGTTCGTCTTTTTTTTTTGAACTTGCCCGCAAATTGTCTCTATTATCCTCCAATGTCCCTGCAGGAGAAGAAACGCAGCACCCCGAGCGTCGATGAAAAGCAAGATGTGTCAAAGTGGACACAAGCAGCGAGTGATGTCGAGAGCGTTGAAAGCGACGACAGCTACGACCCCACATTGCAGTGGACCGAGGAAGAAGAGAATCGTCTCCGCCGCAAGATTGACTTCCGCCTCATGTCCTTTGTCTTGCTGTGCACATTCATCTTGTATGTTAAAAGAGGAAAAAGAAAAAGTGCTTGGACTTATAGAGTGACTTTTTTATTTTTTTTGCAGAAACATGGATCGTACCAATATCTGTAAGCCCAAAAGAAGGCTTTCCAAGGCGCGTAAAAATTCATGTCTCGTCGCGCTTTTTTCTCTTTTTAGCCAATGCCGTGTCGGACAATCTCGCTGCCAATCTTGGTTTCACAAATGATGGCGTCAATACTGGCACGATGATGTACGCCGTCATTTTCACAGCGACAACGCTCGTCAGCAGCACCTTTGCCAAGCGATTCGGCCCACACCGATGGATCCCCATCTTGATGACCAGCTGGGCCATCGTGACTTGGGCACACGTCTTTATTCACGTAAAAATTAGCAATCGGTTTTCTGTTGAGCCATTTGTCCCTGACACGTGCTTTTTTATTTTTGCAGGATTTCTCATCGTTCATGGCCGTGCGTGCATTCATTGCGCTGACCGAAGGTGGATTGTAAGCCAACTAAAAAAAGAGAGAAATTTTGCCATCGATGCTCATTCTCCTCGATCAATGGCTTCATTTTAGCATCCCATCGTGTCTGGTGTATCTGACCGGATTCTACACAAGCCGTGAGCTGGGACCACGCTTGGGTAAGATTGAAAAAAAAAGAAAGAAAGTATAGAAATAGAGCTTGACATTTTCATTTTTTAGCTTGGTTCTGGGGCATTCAATCGTTTGCCTCTGCCATCTCGGGCCTGTTTGCTGCTGCCGTGTTCAACTTGGCTGGCGTCGGTGGTATGATCCATCAAAAGGGGAAATTTGACGGCGTCCGTGCTCAATTTTCGTCGTTTTTTTTTTTTTTTTTCTTTGCAGGTCTTTATGGCTGGAAGTGGCTTTTCCTGATTGACGGTGTGGTGACGCAGGTTGTTGGCCTCATTGCATTCTTTTACTTCCCTGCATCGCCGACCAAGACGGCGCGTTTCATTTCTGGCGGCAAGGACTGGTTCACGGAGCGCGAGCGCAAGATTGCCGTGACGCGTCTGATTCGCGACGATATGACCAAAAAGGAACAGTACAAGCGTGTTGACTGGGCGGATGTCAAGCTCGCTTTGACTGATACCAAGTTGTGGACCCATTTGGTTTGCACCTTCACAGGCATGATGTTCAATGGTCCCGTCGGCACGTATTTGCCCACCATCATCAAGTCGGCAGGTTTCAATGTCATTGAGGCCAATTTGCTCACGGCACCCGCCTATCTGATCAACCTTATTGTGTCCATTGCCGTGGCTCATTTTGGCAAAAAGCATGGTGGACTCGGCCTCTTGTGTGCCTTTTTTATGCTGTGGGCCGCCGTCGGCCTCCTCGCCATGGAATTGCTCCCTGAAAATGTCGACAAATGGAGCCTCTATGGCGCTGTCCTCATCACCGGCGGCACGCCTACTTACCATCCTGTAAAGCAAACTTGTCAAATGGGACACCAAATCATGAGTGACTCATCTTTTTCTTTTTCCTTATTTAAAAAAAAGATGCACATTGCTTGGATGTCGAGCAATCTTGCCCCCATCGGCAAGCGCACACTCGCCTTGGGCGCGGTCATTGGTAAGAACGAGCCGCCAAAAAAGCCATTGCTATCAACAGGTCCTCTAATTCCCCCTTTTTTTTCTTGTTTTTTAGGCGCTGCCAATCTCTGCAGTGTGCCTGGTGCACAGATTTACCGCACGGACGACGCGCCACGATACCACCGAGGCAATTGGATCCTCTTTGGCTTGCAAATCTTCACGGGCGTGCTGCTCATCATCCAGCATTTGCGCTACAAATTCACAAACAAGCGTCGCGACAAGATTTGGAACGCCATGACCGAGGAAGAACAAAAGCACTACCTCGCCACCACCAAGGATGTTGGCTCTAATCGCCTCGATTACCGCTTTGATTATTGAAACACGTGTATATCCCCTATAGTTTCCCTCCCCTCTTATTTTTTGTACCATACTAGTCATTTGTTAAAGAAAAATCGCATATTTCAGGCAATTGTATGGGTGTGAGCCGTGTGTGGAGTATGTGGACGCGTCTTTTGGTTCCCATCATAGTGGATGTATTGAAACGAGTGTTATCATACTGTAGTAAGAGGTAAAAAAAAAAAAAAAAAAAAAGAGGCCGATATCTTTGCAATTCGCGTTCTAGCCCTGAAATCCCGCCTTTGGCGATGCATGGTGCGCACAATGAGAAGAATGGACGCGTCAATTGGCCCAATTCAACCGCTCCATACTACAAAAATGATAAAAAAAAGGCAAAGCGAGCGGAACAAGCAAGTTAAAAAGTCTACACTGTACAAGATTGGATTTATTTCATGAAAAAAAGGAAGGGGATATGGCGCGAAAAGGATGACAAAAGGAGGTGGGGGAGGGGGAAATGCACGGTCTATTCTTGTTGCTGCTGAGGAGGGCGCGCCCATTCTTTGGGGAAGGCCAGGCGTTGCTTGCGCTGTGGTAAATTGAGAGGAATGTCTGCAAAAGTATCGGTTTCATCCTGGAAAAAAAGCGTGGTGTGAGTACAAAAGGAATGGCGCAAAATCTGCCATTTTTTACCTTTGCTTCCTTCAAGAGAGCACTGAGCAAATCGTCGACGTGCTTCTTGTTCTGCTTGCGGTGGGGGAACTTTTCGCTGGAAATGATCAATTGATCCGAGTCGACGTGGTATCGCGGGCCGGCAAGCAGCAGGCACTTGTGTCGCTGCACAGGCGTCAGCTTTAGGTCGTCGACCTTGACCGAGAGCACCACCTTGCGCTCCACGGCGTGTCCTTCGCCAAGATAGTTTTGCGTCTTGTATTGCACAATCGTCGTGCCCGTAGGAGGCTCAAATGGCTTGGCGTACGCTAAGAAAAAATCGAAAAAAGGAGAGAAAATGAGCCATTGGTATCAACTTTGCACCATTGGACGTACCACTCAGCTTGGGCAACTCGTATTGCGTCTTGCGCAGGTATTGGCGCACCTCGCGAATGTTCTCAAACAGTTCGTGACCAATCGTCGTCTGATCGTCAAATTGGAAGGGCTCCATAAAGTCGACGTCGAATTTCTTCTCGGGCTTGCGGAAACGATTGCCCTGGCGGCCAGCAAGGGCAGCTGACGTTGACGTAAACGTGCGCACAGCACACACTGCCGTTCGTGACTTGACCGTCGTGGACAGCATAGCAGACAATAATAAAAATAAAGAAAAAAGAAAAAAAAAAAGTCGGGATGCAAGGGCACCCAATTCAAGATGGGATACCAAAAAATGACAGCCAGCCCAGCGGACTTTCAATCCAAGCCACAGCCGGGGCTCAGGGGCCCGGCAAAAGGGCGACCTTTGCTGCGTGTGCATGAAACTGCATGATTTACACGATTCCTCGGGGCCAGGAAGGCAGTGGAAAGCGTGCATGGTGGCCAATAAGAAGTAAACACCCAGTCAGCTTCTTTGTTTCAACAATTAAAAGCAAACATCAATGCCAAAATGCAGCATTTCACTTTTTTTCGCCTTTTCGCCCACATTTTGAGGGCAATCTCCACGTAACCACTCCTCTTGTTATTGCGCGTCGACTTTGCGCGTCCCATGACAGGCCGGGCTATCTGCGACGAGAGGATGTGTGAGAATGTCATAATATTTCCTTTTTTTTTTTGCACGATTTTCATTTTTTGGAAGACGAATGTTCGCATTATGTTTTACCACATTGTCGCCTCTCCTGTTGGCGCCATCCATCACTCAGGTACGAATTGAAGGTGTTTTTAGAAAAGGTTCACAGGCAGACGCTCGTGAAAAATGCATTTTGGCTAAAATCACAGTGCGTAGCGCAGGACTGCACTAATCAAAAAGACAGGATGCCCTTTAAGAATCGTGGAGAGCTTGGGTTGACCATTAGCTCTTTCAAGTTTTAGAAAATTCGACAAGTTTCTCAGGAACTAATTCATAAACAGCTATTTTAGCAGTCAGACATATTGTTACTTTGTGAACCAGACACTGCATCACCGTCAAAAGTACAGTGACATAAAACGGACAGCAAGAAACCCTAGTAGGGTGCGACTTGCAGCGGCCAAAAACCCCTTGGGAACGCGCTACACGCAAATCAAAATTTAGTCGTGTTGAGCGCTCCAAGAAAAAAATTGAAACTTGGGTTCTCAGAACCTTGCCAAACTTATACACCAGGGAAAAGGAACAGAGAAACCACGAGAAATGCCAAAAAAGAGCGTGATCGATCTGTTCGTTGACAAGCAATTCGTGATTTGAGATTTATTTTCAACGGCGAATTGCATGGGAAGAATGCACCCATGGAGCCGCACTGACGCGTCCACTAGCAAGAGAGACGCCAGGTGCATAAATTCATTAGAAACAGGCGCGTACTGTAGAAATCAACGCTTGACGCGGTTTATCACGCGTCGAAAAGTCTTTATGGTATTGAAACCGCGTCAAACATACCGAAGAAAATCATTGTTTTATAGATCACCAATGGCAACGTGCGCAGCGCGCCATGCTCTTTCTGACGATACGACTTCCAAGGCACTGCGGCCAATACTCGTCAAGTTTGACTGGAGGTGAAAAATCGCAGCTTTTCTCGTTTTACGCGAAAACCGGTCAATGGACCCCGTGTTTTTATGCCCTTTCTATCGGTTATTGGCGTGACTTTGCCATATGGGTGAATGGCGTGGCGATCTGCAAACCTACATTTGTCGATTTTCCGAGGATCGACTGTACCCCTAGTCAAATCCAGGATTTTCAAAAATGGTCCTTGCGCGCCATCGAGCGATTGTAAAGTCGCAAGGGTGGGCTCATTCGAACGAGAAAGCGTGGAATTGTAGTTTCAAGGAGTGGATGCTGGTGCTCGTTGCGAATTTGTCGACAAACAATTCAATCTGCGATAAAATGCTCCAATTGCAGATTTCTCCAATGCTACCCAAGTAATCTCTCTTTTTCTTCTGCACAACATGTGCCCAAGCCGAAGCCTAAGGAATCGCGTGCGGTTGATGCAGCCCGTTGACGGGTTTTTGAGGGACAGAAAATGCGAAATGAGCATTTTTGGCGTACCTGAGCTGCCATTGGCCATTGCGTTGCTTGGTTTGGACCAGCTTTCTGGATGAGTGCGCGCTCAGCCAATCAAAAGAAAGATCATGCCAGCTGAGTTGTGCAAGGTAGGACAAAAAGGTTATGGTATCATATCTTGTCTTGATTTTATCATCCTCACGCAACTATCGCGCAATTGTGCCTTTGCCTCCGCCCCTGCCCCTGCTTTTTCATGGTTGAAGCCCTGATTATAGACAGTACATGCGTGGCTATCACGTCAAACATAGATAAAATTAATTGAAAACCCCACACATGATGGTATTTTTCCCCCCACCGCACGGGCAAGCGCGTGCGATGGCGCCATCACGCGCAGACCGCCGCGATAAAGACGTGATTGCGCGCCCCATCATCCATCTCTATAAAAAAGAGACGCGTTTATCCTCTTTGTTTTTTTTCTTTTTTTCTGGTTGCCTATTTTCTGGAAGCATTCATGTCTGTTTACGACGAAAAAAAGCGCGACGTCACCGCGTTGGATGACAAGAAGAGCGTCGACACCAAGGAGTCGTCGTGGACACAGCCGCCGACGGATGTCGAGGGCGACATGCCCGATGACTATGATCCACATCTTGAATGGACGCCGCAGGAAGAAGCGCGCGTTAAAAGGAAGATCGATTTGCGCCTCTTGTCCTTTTGCATGCTCATGAACCTCGTGCTCAACATGGATCGTAGCAATCTCTGTAAGAAAGAAAAAAAAGAAAGAGAGAGACCAAGAGCTCAAGGGCTCTTTTTTATTCTTTTCTCAGCCAATGCTATTTCGGACAACCTTGCCATGAATCTTGGCATCACCAACAATGATGTGAACACGAGTATTACGATGCATGCCGTCCTCTTCTCGGTGGCAACACTCCCAAACAATATCATTGTTAAGCGCATTGGCGCACATCGGTGGATTCCGATTATCATGACGAGCTGGGCCATCTGCACGTGGTGCCACGTCTTTACTCATGTAAATATGATAGGCGCGCAAAGAAGCGGCGCAGGGCAATTCGTGCCCGGGACCCAGTCACTTACCGTGCCCCACACCCTTTTTTTTTTATTTTTACGGCAGGATTATTCGTCTTTCATGGCGGTGCGCGCATTTACAGCGCTGACAGAAGGTGGATTGTAAGCAAAACGTGCGTTTCAACGTGGCTCTGTTGCTCAATTGCTTCATTGTTGCTTAGCATTCCCTCGTGTCTCGTTTATCTCAGCGGATTTTACACAAATCGCGAGCTCGGGCCGCGTCTCGCGTGGTTTTGGGCGGCTCAATCGTTCAGTGGCGCCGTCTCGGGTCTCATCTCTGCAGGCATCTTCCGTCTGGCGGGCGTCGGCGGTAAGGCGCACATGAAAACAAAAAAAAAAAAAAAAACTATGAAAATCGATCTAAACACAACGCAAATGGATTTTATTTTCTAGGTCTGTATGGCTGGGAATGGCTGTTTTTGATTGATGGTGTGTTTACACACGTTGTTGCATTTATCGCGGCGTTTTACCTTGTGGAATCACCGGGAAACACAAAAACGCCATTGTGGCGTCGCGGATGGTTCACGGAGCGCGAGCGCAAGATTGCCGTGACGCGCCTGGTGCGTGACGACCTTACAAAAAAAGACCAGGCCAAGCATGTGACATGGGCCGACGTGAAAATATCGGTGGTCGATACGAAAATGTGGACGCATTTGATCATTTCTTTCACGGGTCTCATCTTTTTGACGCCCATCTGGACTTATTTGCCCACCGTCATCAAAGGCTCGGGCTTCTCGGTCGTCGACGCCAATTTGCTCGCAGCACCTGCCTATCTCATCAATCTGTCGGTCTCCATTTTCATTGCACACATTGCCGAGAAATACGGTTACATGGGCCTTTTTGCCGCATTCGAGATGTTTTGGTCCATGTGCGGCCTCCTTGCCATGGAATTGCTGCCTGAATCCGCCTCACGATGGCAGCTCTACGCCGCCATCCTATTCACAGCAGCGACACCCATTTTCCACGGCGTAATTGATCAAAAAGACGCGTTTAAAATAGAGCCATGTATTGACATTTCTTTTTCGTTTTAGATGCACATTGCCTGGATGTCGAGCAATTTGGCTCCCATTGGCAAGCGCACGCTCGCTTTAGGTGCTGCCATTGGTAAGACACGGTCAATTAACGCGAGTTGACAAGGCGGGCTTATTTTTTTTTTTTTGTAAAGGCTTTGGTAATATTTGCGCGGTGCCCGGTTCGCAGATCTACCGCACGGACGACGCGCCACGGTATCATCGTGGCAATTGGATCTTGTTTGCTCTGCAGACGTTCACGGGCTCGATGCTTGTATTCCAGCACTTTAGATACAAGATCACCAATATGCTGCGTGAGCGCAAGTGGAACGCGATGACCGATGCTCAAAAGGAAGACTACCTCGCCACCACCAAACACCTTGGCTCAGATCGCCTCGATTTCCGCTTTGACATTTGATTTGACGCTAAATCAGTCTCTGTATACCTTCTTTTTCTTTTGTATTGCATTCTTCATGAACCCTATTCTATAATAAATCATCTGTATATGATAGAATTGGCTAGAAATGTATTCAACGGGGGGAATGGCATCCATCAGCAATGCAGATCCGTGTCGCAACAAATTGATTTGTAGCAAATATATCAGGATTTCGCGTTTTATTTTTAATTTTTGCCTTTTGCACTGCTCCAGCACAACATGCAGAAATCACCAAAGGGGTAAAATGAGATACCTACTTTCTAGAGTGGGTGCATGCGCGCCTCAATAGCGCGTCTTGTCGCGCTTTTGGGATCAATCGACGTTTTTTTTCATCATGTCACTTTTCTCGGCATTGGATTGGTCAATCTAGTTTTTTTTCTCATTGTGGACGTGGCATTGTGGACGTGGCACTATCCACATTGCACACGACAAAAGAGATGGCAATTGCGCGACATGCAACAACAATTTTCCGGCCACCCGTAAAATATGGTCATGATGACCAATCTTGCATCGCTCGGTCTTGCTTTTAAGCGCGACGCACGGTTCAAACGCGATCTACGCTTTTTCCTCGAGTCAACAGCATTATCGACATCAATGCAACGCCTAAAACGTTGTTTTCATTAGCCCGTGTTTCTTTTTTCGCTTTTTCTGACTCTCATCGCGTCTTGGCAATAATAAAAGTTTAGCCGAAATCTGCATACATTTTCGGCGCTATCTTGCATGAAAAAGTGTGGGGGTCGCGTGGGGATTGGCTGACAAAGAAGGCGTATTTGGGGCCAAAAAGCTACAAAAGGCGATTTGTCATCGATTTCTTCTCCCCCTCTTTTTTTTCTTTTTTCTTTTTACTAGCGTCATTTGCTTTTGTTGCCATGGTGTCTGTTATTCTTACTGAAAAGCCTTTTGAGGGCACGACATTCAAATACGGCCTTGAGGTCAAGGAGCAAGCCAAGCCCGAGGCTGCTCAGGGCCAGGCCATCGTCAGCATTCAAGCAAGCGCGTTGAACCACCGGTAAATAAGAACGAAAAGTGGCCCAAGAACACGGTATGGGCTTGGCGCGCCACTCACCTGACTTTTTTTGTTCTTTTTTGGATGAATTTAGTGACGTTTGGATTCTCAAGGGCCAATATCCTGGGATTGTACCTGGATCCGTCATTGGTTCGGACGGCGTTGGCATTGTGCAGGAAGCCAAAGACGGGTCGTTCCAAAAGGGCGAGCGTGTCTTGATCAATCCTGGTGTCGGCTGGGAAAAGGACGAGCGCGGCCCCGAGGGCCCTTACATCATCCTCGGCATGCTTCCAGTCATTGGTACTGAAAAGAAACGAATTGGCGACAATTGGAGACAGGGGGGCGCACAATTTACCTTTTTTTTTTGTATTTTTTTTTATTGATAACAAGGCTTGCTCACAGACACGGTGCCTGTGGACACGGCGGAATTGGTAAAGTGCCCTGCTCATTTGACAACCGAGGAGGCTGCGGCACTGCCTCTTGCGGGCCTGACCGCGTACCGCGCGTTGTTCACCAAGGCGCTCGTCAAGGCAGGCGACCACGTGCTTATCACGGGCATTGGCGGCGGTGTCGCGTTGTTTGCACTCCAATTTGCGGTCGCTGCAGGCGCTCACGTATATGTCACGTCGTCCAGCCAGCAAAAGATTGACCAGGCTGTCAAACTCGGCGCCAAGGGCGGCGTTAACTACAAGGACAGTACGTGCTTTTGAGAAATACGCGTCAAATTTGGCCCCTTGCTCACTCTTTTTTTTTCACACATTTAGAGAACTGTCTCAAGGATCTCAAGACGATGCTCGGTGACGCGTCCATTGCGGCGGTCATTGATGGCGCGGGCGGTCCCCTTTTTGCACAATACGCACGTGTCATGATGCCGGGAGGCATCATTGCCCAGTAAGCCAAATTTTTAAAAAAAAAAAGGTAAAAAGAGCGCGATTGACGCCCTCTCTTTTTATAATTGCAGGTATGGTCAGACGGCGGGTGGTCCAGGCGTCAACTACTCGATGGCCCATGTGATCAAACACATCGACGTTCGCGGCTCGACAATGGGCTCGCGTCTCGAATTCAAGAAAATGGTCGCGTTCGTCGAAAAGCACAAGATCCGCCCCGTCGTGTCACATGTCTGGGACCAGTTGACCAACGACACCATCCGCGAGGCCATCGACACCATGAAGTAAAAATGGCGATGAGGCACAAAAAGAGGCAAACCAACATGGGAAATTGACGCCTTTTTTTTTCTTTTCTTTTGTAGCAATGGTCAGCAATTTGGCAAGCTGGTGATCAAGATCAACGAGCGCCCCCACAGCCCCAAGCTCTAAATTGTGTATATTATTAAGATTAAATCCATGTTTTTATTATTGTTGAAGAAACAGGATAGCACTGGACGATAGAGATCATCGTTGCACAGGGTCGTAGCTGCACCAGGCGATATTATGTCATGGTAAAGGCGTAAAAAAATCAGGACAAACAAACAGATGGAAAAAACAGTGGGGTAAAAGGCGAACATCACCATTTCTTTGTCCGTCGCAAGCGATCTACTGATGCTTATTGATGCGCATCATGAGTCAATGCCCATTTGCGTGGCCATTCATTACTATAAGCCGGCTACCTGTCGACAAAAAAAGAAAAAAGTAGAAAAAATAGAACAAATCAGTGTTGCTGCGCGGGGATTGATGCGACGCGATCCACGGTACACTGCAGCCCCAAAATTTGGTTTGTTAGCGCGAAAACAAAGTGATTGAAGTTTTGTCTGCTTGCGAAAAAAAATTCCTGGTGGAAAAAAAGGAGACAGGGGAGCGGGGTGGGGGGGGGGAAAGGGGGGCCATTGTTATTCTTGCTTGATTTTTGATTTTTTTTTTCATTTCTTTCTCGTGTCACTGGCTTCCGTCCCACATTTCCCTCGCCCTTTTCCTATTTCTTAAAAACGCGTTTTGCATTTTTCTTCCTTTTTTTATCTTTTTTTTTCAACTTGTATTATGTATTGATGTTGCTGACGGTAACGAGATTTGTATTCATTTACGTGGCGGGCGGGCTGACGTTTGTGCCGCTTGTGTTTTTGGTGTGGTGGGTGCTGTTTGCTCGGAAAATGCGCGTGGCGCCTCGTGCGCAGTTCCCGGACGCGGAATCGGAACCATTGGACGCCGAGCAACATAAAAAAGGGTGGATTCGTCTGATGGTCGACGACAATGACGCGCACAGCAGGCTGCCCACGAGGATCCGCAAGTCCAACAGCAAGCGTGATACCTGCATCGATGAGAAAACCGCCGACAATGGCGCGAATGACGCGAAAATGCATGACCAAGTGGTCGAAAAAGATCAAACACGCTCGGTACGCAAACGACGGCCCAGTCTCGTGAACAGTCTATTGGCAGCGTCTTCGTCGGCGTCGTTGCGCACCAATGGACACCATTCGGCCGCGTTGGCGCCGCAGGGTGGCGCTTCTGTGCTTTATTACGCGGTTTTGCGCCATGGCACGCTGTTTTGCTTTGACTCGGAGCAGCAGCGTACGTGTCACGTGATCTTACCGATGCACGACTATACCCTGTCGCTATACCCGAACGGCAAGACCGAGTCGGAGCTGTACGGGCGATCCACGGCCATCCGACTCGCACCAAAGGAAAAAACGACGCACAAAACGTACTATTTGACATGTCGACGACCCATTGACAAGGAGGATTGGTACGTGGCACTGGTTACCGCCACGCAATTACTCTTGGGCGATGACAAGCAGCAATTGGCTGCGAATGCGCATGCATTTGACGCTCACGCCATGGAAAAGTTGCAATACCTGCTCCAGGGCAACGCGGCGCGCCGAGAAATGCAGTGGTGGAACGCGTTGCTTGGTCGCGTGTTTCTGGGTGTGTACAAAACGGACGATTGGCGCGAATTCTGGGAGAAAAAGATCAAAACCAAGCTGGATCGGCTTTCCGTGGCCTCGGAATTGCATGCACCACACGACAACACGATGCCTCATCAACAGCGGTTTGGATTACGTCCATTTCAGGTGCAATCCGTTGACGCGGGCGATTCAATTCCATGTTTGACGGAACCAAGGCTTATTTCGTTGGATGCCAATGGTCAATGGCATGCGCAGGCGCACATCCACTACGACGCGTCCTTCACACTCGTGATCCGCACGGAGCTTTACTATTTATGGGGTAATCACGACCCATTGAGTGCAGCAGCAGCAGCAGACGACACACAAACAACAACGAGGTCTAGATGGCCCAAACAGGCATCGATTCCATTGCTCTTATCTGTTACACTCAAGCATCTGTCGGGAAAAATGGTCTTCAAAATCAAGCCGCCACCCTCAAATCGCGTCTGGTTCGCGTTTGATGCGTTGCCCGAGATGGATTGGCAAGTCACGCCCGTCGTCATGGACAAACAGATCAAATGGTCGCTCGTGTCGCACCTGATCCAGGCAAAAATCAAAGATTGGCTCACAAACGGGCTTGTCGTTCCCAATTTCGAGGACATCCCCTTTTGTGATTCACACGGCGCAGGCGGCATCTTTGCCGATGCCTTGCGCGATGCTATTTTGCCCGTTTCCAACGCCGAAGACGACCCAGCGCCAGCACCACGCGCCGCCACACCTCCATCACCCTCCCCGTCATCACCAGTAGCGCCGTCGCCGCCACCCTTGCCTCGACGTCCCACAAACACACGCAAAGACACGGTCGTACCGCGAATGATGCGCCATTACATGGATCGAAAGCTCTCCTCAGCCTTGCCTTCAGGCACCATTGTGAAATCATGACAAAAAAACAAAGAAAATGTGAATAAAATTGGCCGCTGGCTGACCTCCAAATTCCCAGATTTGAGGAGGCGCATGCATTTCTATTTTCATTGGCAGTACACTGATCACCCCGTTTGTCGTCGTGGCAAATTTTGCTGCGATCTTTGCTTTTGGACTCTTGTGACACATTGCAGCGAGATTTTTCTGCTTTTGATCGACCTTGCAGGCAAAAACACAGAAAATCGACGCCCGCGCTCCGTCACGCGCTCCCATTGATTCTTTTTTTCGCTTTTTTTTTTCACTTTTCTGTTTTACGACGCGCTGCAAAAGTCAGCGAATTGAGCCTTGCACGGCGCCCCATTGGCGCATTGGAGCTCAAAACACGTGCAAAGCATTGTGTTTACGGATGCATGGCAAAGCGGATCGTCGACAGGGAGGAGGGAACCAAAAAAAAAAGAGCTGGGGCCAAGGAGAGAAAGAGAGTACAAGAATTGGCGTCCGCTTTTTGAGAATTTAGCTCGAGGTTCGTTTTTATTCTTGGTTTCGCACTCTTTTTCGCTCATAGACTCGTTTTTGTTCCTTTTTTTCCACCCTGTCCTTTTGCACACTCTACCCACTGTATGAGTATAGCCAGGTTGCTCATCTAGTTGTGTCTCGTTTTACTGTTTCTGTGTTTTAAAGCTCTTTTTTTTCTTTTTTTTTGTTCCGGCTCCGTTTGTGGCGGTTCTCACTCGTTTCTCTCGCGCTTTCGTTCCGTCTGTTCCCTCCCCTCTCCCCCCACCTTGTTTTATTTGTTAGTTGGTGTGTCCGGCAATATTTAAGCTCTTGAATGGCCGAACGACAAAAGCTGTTATTCGAACTTTCGCAGGAAGACCTGGATATGCCAGACACATATATTACGGCGGCGTCATCCACACGGCGACGCAGCGTCGAGTTGACAGGGTCCTCATCTACCACGTTGACCTCCATCAGCAGCCAGCCCTCCGGTGGTAGCAAGGCCTCGTCGCTCGAATTGCAAAACGACCGCCAAGCGGCCTCGGACGCGGCCGTGCCGCCCTCGTACTCGCATACCGCCACCACAGAATATGCCCAATTGGACATTGACGACTCTGAGGTCACTACACCCTTCCGCCCACACGACCACCGCGCGTTGCTCCTCGACGACGACCTCAATGACGACGAATTGGACGATGCAAGCATCGACAGCCAGCAAGAATCAAAGTATAAATTGCCATCCGAAGGTGGCACCGTCTTTGCCAGCTTTGTAAGTCGTGTGTTGGGTGTTTGTGTGTCCCAAACATGTCATCTTTGTGTCTCATTTTCTTTTTTTTTTTTTTTTGATAGCTCAACATGGCAAATAGCATTATTGGCGCAGGCATCATTGGCATCCCATACAGCGTGCGCGAAGCTGTAAGGATCGAGCAACGAAAAAAAAAAAAAAAGAGGCAGAAAAAGGGGGCTCATCCTTTTTTAAAAATATATTTTTTTTGAAACGACTAGGGCTTTGGCATGGGCATCATTTTGTTGATAGTGCTGACCGTGGTCGTTGGTAAGTCAATTAGATCAAATTGAAAAAAAAGAAAAATGGCCGTGCTCATCTCAATTGGCAATTTAGATTGGACAATCCGACTTTTGATCTTTGACGGCAAGCTGGCAAGCCGCACCACGTACCAGGATTTGCTAGAATTCGCCTTTGGTCGCCCTGGCTTGATTGCCATCTCCATTTTTCAATTTGCATTTGCATTTGGCGGTAAAGCATGACGCGGTGTGATGTGGGATGGCCGTGGAGCCCCAGTGGAAATGGCACAACTAGAAAGAAAAGAAAAAAAAAGAGACTAAACCTTTTGTGTAGGGATTTGTGCGTATTGTGTCATCATTGGTGACACGATCCCACATGTGATCCGATCGCTCTTCCCGTCCATTGAGCAGACGCCCGTGCTGTGGATCTTTGGCGACCGCAATCTTTGCATCGCCTTTTTCGTCTTGTTCGTCTCATACCCCCTGTCCCTGTACCGCGACATCTCAAAGCTCGCAAAGACAAGCGCCCTCGCCCTCGCCGCCATCGTCTTCATCACCATCAGCGTCGCCGTCGAGGGCCCAAAGACCGCACTCGAGCTCCGTGGCGACCCCTCCATCCGATTCAACTTTTCGAATAATGAGGTGTTCCAGGCCATTGCCGTCATCAGCTTTGGTAAAGAGCGAAAAAAAATAGGGAAAATGGCTTTCAAATAGCGCCCGCCTGACCGCACCACTTTTTTTTTTTTTTACGCGCAGCCTTTGTGTGCCACCACAACAGCTTCTTGATCTTTGGGTCGCTAAAGCAGCCATCGCTCAATCGCTTTGCGCAAGTTACACACTGGAGCATGACTATTGCCTTGCTCACCTGCATGATCCTCGGTCTCTCGGGCTACTTGGTGTTCACGGACAAGACAGCGGGTAATAAAAGAAAAAAAAACACGCGGTTACGCGTTTGAGCGGCCACTCAATTCGTCGTTTTTTTCGTTTCTAGGTAACATTTTGAACAATTTCCCTTCGGACAATGTCTTTATCAACATTGCGCGCTTGGCATTCGGCTTGAACATGTTCACGACCATCCCATTGGAGACCTTTGTGTGCCGCGAGGTGTTAGAGACCTTCTTTTGGCCGTCCAAAGCGTTTGATTTGAAGCGACACTTTACATTGACGACGATTTTGACATTGATCGGCCTGACCGTGTCGCTGCTGACGTGCAATCTCGGTATCTTGCTCGAATTGACTGGCGCTTTTTCGGCAACTGCTCTGGCCTATATCCTGCCTCCTCTCTGCTACCTCAAGCTGGCCACAGGGTCGCTCTGGCATTGGAGCAAATTGCCGCATTGGAGCTGCCTGATCTTTGGCCTCGTCATCATGTTCGTCAGCAGCTTCTACAGCTTGCAAAAGGTGTTCACGGGCCATCAGGACACCGTCACCTGCGATGTATAATAATTCTTTCCTCCCTCCTCTCTGCAATGTCTACCATTAGTAATTAAAAACATGTTGACGCGGTAATTCAGAGCAAAATAATGCTCGTCGAGGGTGCAATGGAAGTGCGAGAAGGGTTCTGGCGCCGACTCTCCATCTCTGGTCACGTGTATGGGCGGACATGGCGCTGCTCCCCCCCTTTTTTTTTTGCTTTTGTACGATCCACATACCATATACCGACTCGATATATTGAATGGAATCGTGACTGTCATGCAACAGCTTCTTTTCACGTCGACAAGCTCCATTTAAAAGCGCTGTGAGTGTGTCAATGCTGAAAATTTATTAGAAAATAGAATATTGCGTTATTTCTCGGATTAAATTTCGTCTCACTGCCTCATTGCTGGTCGAAGAGTGAGCTTTGAAATCGTAGTTTTTGGATTCAAACACCAGCTGTTTCAAATATGGGACAATTGGGACGTGCTCATCCAAAACTGCTATTTGATGAGCAATTCATGGGCAGACTTGATTTTTTCGTTTACTGGGTCCCATAGTTGAGCTATGATAGAGGATGATGAACATAAAATACCAACGATTGCAAGTTTTTTTTAGCGATTGGATCACTCAGTCCTGCGAAAATACATTTTGCATGAAAATATCGATCCCTTGAAGGCTAACTTGCGGAGATCTCGACGCGATGTCTCCAAAACACAAGCGCTTTTACCGCGTTTGGCCGCGGATTCATTCAAGGTGACTCGCGCGTCGATGCGTCGGGCCGTTGTCGCGTACGCTACCAGAATGGACAAATCCTTACCTCACTTTAGGTGGACCAATTCTCCAGATCTTGTTCATCGAGTCCTATATTTGAGCTAGAGGACGCTGAGCACAAAAAGCCGACGATGTCAAGTTTTTTTCTAAGATCGGATCACTCAGTCGTGAGAAAATGTACTTTGCATGATTCAGGGCCAATTCGATCCCCTGAAGGCTAACTCGACGGGAACTCGACGCGATGTCCCCAAACCATAAGCGCTTTTACCGCGTTTGGCCGCTGATTCATTTGAGGTGGCTCACGTGTCGGGGCGTTCAGTCGTTGCCGCAGTACAAGACCAAATGCTTCTGATCTTACCCCCTTTACGCCTATGAAACTGGCACTTTCTTAGAAACTTGCGCGTCTGGCCCCAAATTTAGACCAGTTGAGGGTGGACCCAATTCTCCACCGGTGTTAAGTTTTTTCGCGAATCGAATCACTCAGTCCCGAGAAATATCAAGATTCGTATTTGCAAGTGAAAATCCAGAGTGAAACAATATTTTACGCGTTTCTCCTGATGAGGCTGACCAACTGGCGCCAAATTCGGACCAATGCATACTCAACCCAAACCGTCGATGATTCCAAATTTTTTCTTAAATCGGTTTACTTAGTCCTGAGAAAAATGCATTTTGTATGAAATCAAGGTTTCTTTGCTGTATAATTTTTTTTTTTTTGGCTGTGTGTCAAGCAGTTGGAGTCCTGAAATTACCTCTTTTTCGTGTCAATGCATTGAGATTGGTAGAAATTACATATTTATTCACGGATTATCATAACAAAGATACATAAAAATTTATAAACACAGAGATGTGCGACACCAGGACGCACACCGCATATCATACAACATTGCTTTTTTTTTTATCGGTGGATAGCTTCCTCGTCGGCAACAGCGGCCTCGTGAACGAGCTTCTGCTTGGCCTCGGTGTTACCAGTGTACTTGAGCTGTTCCTCGGAAGTGCGCTCAAGTGCGTCGTCCTCGACGTCACTGGCATCGCGGTGGCGATGCAGGATAAAGATCAAGATCATGCACACAAATGCAGCAGCCGAAATACCGGTGTACAACCAGGTGAGCTAGAAAAAAAAAAAAAGATCGGGTCAGGCATCCATCAAAAAAATAAAAAAAAATAAAAAAAAATAAAAAATAAAAAAAAAGCACGCGTATAATATGTTACCTTGGGATCGACGGCGACGGACACGAGAGCAAAGCCCAGAATGGCCGACACGCAGTTGGCAAACAAAAAGAGGGACATGACGAGCGACTTCATGGATTGGGGCGCCTTTTTGTACGCATACTCCAGGCCGGTGATGGATGCAAAGATCTCGGAGATGCCAATCAAGACGTACGCAGGCACGACATAGGCGACTGAGACGTCGTTCTTGCGGCCATCAGGGTTGTTATAGTAGGGAGGCTGCGTGTAGATGTACGATTGGATGCCCGCGCAGTACGCCATGGCCACCGACGCAAAGAAAAAGCCAATGATGATGCGCATGATGGGACGGAGCGGCATCTTGGCGCGACGGAACAACGGGTACACGACTTGGTCGACAATGGCTGCAATTGAAACAAAAAGAGCGCGTCAGTCGATGCGTTCACGCTTAAAAATAAGGATTTGCACTTACGAATACAGATGATGAGGGCCAGAGGGTTGAGATTTTGCAACAAGTCGTTGGGCAAATTGCCAGTCTGCATGGTGGCAGTCATGGAAACCAAATTGTTGGTCATTTGCGAGTAGCAGAGCCACCAGATGGCTAAAAAAAAAAAAAAGGAAAAGGAAAATCAGCCATGGGCCCCGGCCATCTTTCATTTTTGAGCCAATGGACTTACGGAACCAGCAGAAAATGATGCAGGCACGCAGCGCGCGGCGCATCTCGTCGACAAAGACGTCGTCCCAGGTGACAATGGAGAGCATTTCGGGGTTGGAGACGGTCAAGTTGGAAGGCTTGGCAGCATCGAGATTGCGGCCATTCTTCAGGGCAACCTTGATGACCTTGATGGCCTCGAGGAAGAGCGAGCCGCGAGGCGGCGATTGGACGTATTGCTTGCGGCCAAGGATCACGACGGCAATGCCAATGATAAACATACAGGTGGGCAGCAAATAAGCGGGCCAAAAGCCAATGTACTTTTCCAAAGAAGTGGTGGCCACGGCTGACAAGGAGCCGACGTTGATGCTCCAGTAGAACATGCTAAAAAAACACACACACATACACAGGTCAATTTCATGTTTTGTGCGCCAGGATTTTGCTTTTCTTACTTGAAAATGCGTTGGTAGGTGGCCTGAGGCGTGATGACGACGCGCTCGCCGGTCTTGAGGGTCTTGACATAAGGCTTCATGTTTTGGTATTGCTCAGCAACGAGGGGAGACACATTAGCCTTGATACCACCCGTGCCAAAGCCAATAACAATCAGGGACACGATGAACAAGGGATAGGCGGCGCCAGCCTCAATGGATGCGGGAATAGACGACAGCGTCAAAATCAAGAGACCAAAGAAGTAGATGTACGAGCAATAAAGGATGGTCTTGTACTTGCCAAGGTATTGGTCAGCAATCACACCGCTAAAAAACGTAAAAAAAGAGGTCAAAATGCTGCATTTCATTGAACGAATTGCGTTGCTTACTTGATGATGGGCGTAAAGTAACAGAAGAATTGGAAAAATGTGGTCAGCGCCGTGGCGGTCTGTTGTCCTTGGCCGAGAGCACCAGGCTGTTCAGCAGGATCTGCAAAAAAAAAAAAAAAAAAAAAACGGCGTGGTCAGCGCGTCATTTGGTCAAATGGCGTTTTTTTTTTTTTTTTTTTTTTTTTTTTGACGTACAAGAAGGAGGATTGGGATATTGGATGTAGTTTTGGAAGGGACCAGAGAGACCATAGTACGTGAAACGCTCACAGAATTCAATGAGAATGACCAAATAGGCCGACATGGGCACGGAATCGGCCGTCTCGCGCAATTCGTGCCATTCTGCCTCGGTGGGCTCAGGGCGATCAAGCTCATCGATGGTGGCGGGATCGTTTTCCACAAGGGCTTGGACCTTCTTTTCTTGGTCACTCATTTAAACAATACAAACGGGATGAAAAAGAAAGAAAAGAGAAGAAAAAGAACAAGTTCAGGGCCCTTTAAGGGATTGTCTTTTGGCAATTTGGGACGACGTCGACCCTTTTTTGTGTGCTTATTTCCATCTTTGTGTTCTATACTTCTTGCAATTCCATTAAAATGAAAGAAGGTTCCTAGAAATTGGGTGTTTGGCAGCAGCTGGGGTTGAAATCCAAGTGCCTCCCGTCCAATTGGCAGCACCGGTGCAACCCAGATCAGCAGGATTTTCATGCTTCCCATTTTTCTTCGCCTTCCCATTGTTCCGCATGGATCATTTCTCGTTTTCTGCCTAGTCGTATCGCGATTTTTCCAAACACCCTCCCAATGGACGCGCACCCTGAGCGTGTGCGAAATTCCCAGGGACCCCGTTTTTTTTTTGTCCCTCACGTGCGGCGCAAAAGATAAAGTTCAAACTAGAAAAGGCAAGCCGAAAAGATGCTTTTTTTATTTGGCTACACGCTTTGCAAGCGATTGTAAAAGTCGACGACCCTGCGATTCGCCGTGACCTTGCTTGGATTAAAGTTGATGACCTGCAAAGAATCAAGCGACGTGGCACGCGACAGCGCAACGTATGCCATGCCGTCCTCAAAAGACTCGCCGAGATCTACCCTAGCACGCTGCAGTGTCTGGCCCTGCGACTTGTGAATGGACATGGCCCACGCAAGCATCAATGGAACCTGGCGACGTGCTGCAATTTCCTTGCCGCCTGGAAGAATAGAACGTAATGAGATCATAGGTCGACGGTCGGGGCACCAATGTGACCCTGACTTTTTTTTTTTTTTCCACGGTAGACCTTTTTTTTTTTTTTTTTTTTTTTTTTTTTTACCTGGCAATTCGACGGACCAGCGATCTCGTTCGATGGCAATGCAGCGGCCGTCGAGGAATTCGACAATGGGAAGGCGTTCATCAATGATTTCCTGGATATCGGTCTCGGTTGTGTCACGCTCGCCCATGCCGCGGGTCTTTCGCGGCGCAAGAAGACTCCGAATCTTCCGAGCAGAAGTGAACGCGCCCTCGCCGGCAAAGCCCTTGACGACACCAAGTGACCCATTGACGAGCGTGCTGTCTAGGTTTTTTAACAGCATCACCTGGGCCTGGACCTTGATCTGGAGCACCTTGGGCGCAATGCACTGCTCGACTTTTCGTTTGTCGCCAGTATCCGAGGCATAGAATTGGCGCAGCGTGCCTGGGAGCGCATCCAGACGCTCCACGTTGGATTTTTCAACGTCTCGGCGCAGAGGGTACCTGATGTCAAAAAGCAAAAAGACAGGTTTAGGCGCGATTTTCGAGTTTTTTTTTTTTTCATTTCCTCCAAACAGTTACAATTCAGCGGGCATGATATCTGAATGGGGCAAGTCTCGGGACAGGCTGCGGAAGATCGAGATGGATTCCGGGGAGAGGCGGCCAATACGCATTTCATTGAGAATATCGACAAACGCTAGCAAAAACAAAAAGAAAGCGCGTGCCTTGTCAGCATTTTCTTGTCTTTTCCATGAACATCTTCACGCTGCTACGAGTGTGTGCTTACTCTGTTCCTTTTGACGGAAGACGTGTGTCAGCACAATGGTCTTTTGCACAGCTCGGGACCATTGTTCACCTTCAAATGCGAATTTCGAGGGGCCGTGCGGATTGACCGGTGGCAATTGGAAAAAGTCGCCCGTGATGACCAGCTAGATGAGATAAAATCACAAGAAATAAGCGTGAGAACACACCGAAAAATCGAAAAGGTGCGTTTTTACCTGAATGCCGCCAAATGGGCGCTGGTCCTTGCGGATGGCGCGCGCAATGGCCTCCAGTTTGTCAAACAGCACGCCATCAACCATGGAAACTGTAAAAAAAAAAAAAAAAAAAAAAGAGGCGCGTCTGATTAATTGACTCTCCCTAGTACAAAAAAAGAGGCAAAACACTCACTTTCATCGATAATCAAAGCAACCGTGCTTGTCCAACGACGGCAGGCAGCCTTTGAATATTGCACCTTCTCGATCAGTTTATGGGTATCCTCGGTGCCCATGCCAATACCGGCAAAGCTGCGAGAAAAAAGAAAAAAAAAAAAAAAGAGAGAAATAGAGATGCATGAGCCTTAAAAAAATGCAATGTCGTTCCGGTGCTCTTTTTACCTATGGAGAGTGCAGCCATTGATGTTACAAGCGGCAATGCCTGTGGATGCAGTGACGGCGACGGCCTCGCCATTGTACTTTGCTTTGAGGGCATCAATGAGCGCGCGCATAAGGACAGACTTGCCTGTGCCTGCGGAGCCCGTGAAAAAGATGTTTTGGCGCTCGTCCAGGACCATGCGGAGGATGCGGTTCTGCTCGCTGGAGAGTGGCGGGCCTGTGGAAGACAGACGCCCCGTATTTGCGCTTTTTGCTGCGGATGTTGATATCCCAGTGACGCGATTGGCGGTGCTTTTGGCTGGCTTGCTAATGGTGGAGGGCAGGCGGCGCTTGGAGGGCGGCGCGGGTGTAGCGCCATAGGTGGGAGCGCTGCGTTTGGTGCTTTGGCCAAAACGAGAGGAGCCATAGGGATTTGTCCCTGTAAACGAGACACTTTGAGCGGGTGTGGAGGCTGGGACGCGCGACGCAAACGATTTTGTCTTGGTGGAGCGGTTTGCCATGACGGCAAACGCGTTTTTCGCGACGGGGGTGGATGAATGATTGTTGGCGGTAGATGAGGTGCTATAGGAAGTGACCGAGTACGAGGTATTGGACGTGGATTGGCTACTACTGGACGACAGGTTGCGTGCGGACGTAAAATTGGTGTTGCGAGAAAGATCGGGTGGAAGCGCGTACATGTGTGGCTGGCGCGTATCTTCGCGCGACGACAAGAATGGCACGCGCTTAACAACACCCCGCTCGATCACCGTCGGTTTGGAAACCTTGCTTGGCAAGCCGCCAGTGCTGCTGCTTTTAAGATGGCTCGATAAAGCTTGGTCCTGGCTTGAAAACCGCGGCTGCGTGCGACTCAATGGCTGCGACCCGCCAAAGCCGGGAATGTCGAATTTCGACGACGCCGCCATATCCTCCACGGCAAACGACGTGCCGCTCGACCTGTCCAAGCTGCTGCTTGGCTGCCTGCTTCCTTGTTGGCTGCTGGACGTGCTGTAGTTGCCCGTGCCCTGCCGCGACGGCAGAAAAAGCTGGTTTGAGGACGAAAAAGTCGACGATGACGGCGTCGTCAGGTCAATGGCCTCACGGAACCGCTTGGGCGGCGACTCTGGCCCAGTCAGATCCACAACGTCTGTCAAATCAACCACGTCCCTGGGAGCAACAGCCCCTGTGGAAGCCGGTTTGGGCGTAACTTTCTTGCTGAAATAGTGGTCAAGGCTGCCTTTCTTGGCTTGCATGGCGGCAAGAACGATAAAAAAAAAAGGACGGAAAGAGGAACAAAAAAACAATGGACACGGGCGCGTCCTCTTTTTTTGCATTGAAACTCCGGCTTTTTTCCCCCTTCCAAACCGCGTTTTGTCTCGTTTCAAGAGTCCACGCCTAAACATAATGGCTTGTCCACAGAGATTCTGCATCCATCCGCGTTATTAAAAGGTATCCGTTCGACACCAAAGATGAAAACAAGAGGCAAATCTGGGAAAATCGCTTTGCACCAAATTTTCGGAATATCCTTTGAGCGTTTGAGGTGTCTCAGGCGCACAATGTACTCGGTGGTCGGAGCAAGCACTCCAATCACGATCAAGGCATCTATCGATTTCTGTCGAGACCAGTCGCGCAGCAATCGGATCATGCGACCGGTTAAAATACACCATTCGAGCAAAAACATCAAATTTCTACTTTTTTTTAAAAAAAAAAACATTCTGTTATCAATTTGACATCTGTTAAAGGAAAACTGCGGGAAGCGCCAGGCTTTACTTTGAGCCCACACTCCACGCGTCTTCGGACCGCGTTGACATTTTTTTTTTTAAAAAAAGCGTGGCATGCAAGAAAAAAATCGCGATTTCTCGACGTCCACTTGATTGATCTGCATTATTTTTTTTTTTTTTTTTTGCTTTTGAATCATCAGGTGTGAGCCAGCCAAAACACTCTTTGACAAAATGGGACTCGCGGGACAATGGCAAATACAGTATCAAGATGTGCAAAGAAAAAGCAAAAAAAAAAAAAAAAAAAAAAAAAATTAGGGGCAAGCGCGCAAGATATCATATGATAATAATCATCAAATCAGGTATATAAAAACATTGTTTTTGATTAGTATTGAAATGACTGCAAAAAAAAATAGAACATGAACAGAGGAATACAACAAAACAATGAGTATGAAATTGAAGGGGTTGTGAGTGGGGAATGGGCATCATTCATTCAGCAATGCGGCAAATTCATCGTCGTCCATGTCAGCGTCGACGGTGACAACGTCTTTTGTTATAGTAGGGAACGACTTGCCCAATTCGGCGGCGAGCTGTTGCATGCTAAATGTGGTGTCGTCGTTTTCGTTGTCCATGACGTCCAGGTCGATGATGTCGCCAATGACCATGTTGCGTTTAACGGGGGATGTGGCGGTCGAGGCGGCCATGGGGACAGGTGCGTGTGCCCCGGCAGACGCGTCGAGGAGACTGGAGACAAGCTGAGCATCGGACTTGCCTTTTGCCCAGTCGTCGTGGGCATCGGCGTCGGCGTCGCTTGCTTCGCTGTCCGAATCGTCATCATCCACGAACAGGACGTCACTGTTCATGTTGTCGTATTGATCAATGAGGGACGCGTCAATGGGCGCGCTATCTGCAGCCGTGAATGCGACGTACTGTCGACGCTTGGCCATGTCGACCAAAATATCCTCCAACACCCACGGAAACGATAAGAATGCACGCATTGTGGATGCCGACACGTCGTCGTGGTCGCCGTTGGGCGCCGCGGAAAGCACACGCTCGCGTTCAGTCGGGTGATATGTCACGTAATACCAGGCAGCCGCTTTGGCTTCTTGCTCGGGATGCGATTCACGCGGATGCTGCTGCTGGTGCTGATGGCCACCAATGGACGGCGCAGGCGGTGGTGGCACGGCTTGGTCTTCAGCGCGACGTGACGATGCAGGGAATCGTTCTTGCAAATCCGCGTCAAAGCGCTGGCGCCATTGACTCTTGAGCGCGTGCACGGTCTCGGAGAGCTCACGGTGCAGCTCATACGTGTTTTTCTTAGCCCGCGACGCGCTCCACTCCATGACAAAGTTGGACACCACCTCGGATTCCGTCTTGATCCCATATTGGTTCATCACCGCCAGCAAATCGCGGTTATATTCGCGCAATTCCTCGCGTGCACGTGCAATAAACTTTTCAATGCCACGCACACGTAGCCGAGGGTCGTACCTTGTCGTAGCCTCGAGGGATTCTTCATAGTGATCAAAGGCTTTGCTGTCAATCAGTCTGTACATGGTGCCGAGCACCTTTTCCGACTTGTACGTGGGCTTGTCCGTCTTGTTCATGAAATCAGGGAATTGTTGCACGCGCAAACTCCTGTCCATCTCGGCGGGGCGCCCGGTCTTTGGGAAATCTACATAAAACGAGGCAATTGAGCTCAAGGCAATCACAAAAAATTGTAAAAAAAAAAAAAAAAAAAAAAAAAAGAGAGAGAAACTTTACCGACGGCGGCCGAGTGCAATTGGGCAAGATGCTTGCATGCCCCATCCATGGCGCCGGTGCGGCTTCTGTCAGCGGTGGCAAGATGCGCATTCGCAATGACACCAAGATTGTCATTGTTGATGTAGTTGACAAAGAATTTTTGGATGTCATCCGTGGTGACAACCTCCTTGGTCAGCGGTTTGTCGGGGGTATAGTTCATGGCTTCGTGGTTGACAATCTTGGGCATAAACGCCTTGTCCCAAAGAATGCTAAAAAGACATCAAAAGGAAGAATAAAAAGTAGGAAATGCGCATCAATACCTCGTTTTTTTTTTTTTTATACGCGTCTTGTTCATTCTACTATTTTTTTGCGCGTGTCTCTCTCCCTCTCTCTCTCTCTCTCTATCGCATGTTCATTATTAACGATTTCTTACGTAAAGTCATCACCGTCAAGGTCGCCACCAGAGCACATGGATGGAATGTCGCGGAAACCTCTTGTGGAAAAGACAAGGACATCCTTGAGATGATGAAGTTGCGGGCAGTCGACAGCCTTGACGACGCGGATGTCGCCGGGATGGAAACATGGGTTGCGCCAGACGACGCAATCGTCTTGGATCACGCTGTACGTGCCCTGAGCACCGGCAATTTGCAAAAACACCTCGCCCTCCTTGAGCAGCCCGCGCTCGTCAGCGACACCGTGCAAGAATGCGCCATCAGGCACACGAATCTTGGCCTTTTCCTTGAGGTCCTTGAGCATCTTGACGCGGAACATATGCGTGAGGTTCATGATGTAAGGATCGCGCTGATCAAGGAAACCGGCGCCAATAATGTTCACCATGGACTGTGCGATGCCAAACTCGTCAAAGTGCGCGGTAATCATTTTGATCGCGTCATCGGAGCTGCTCAGCATGGTGTCAAGCTCTTCTTTGACCTTTTGCATCATTTTCAAGAAAACCTCGTCTGGCACCCCCAGTGTCGAGAGAAGCGTGATGGCTTGGCGATTGAGATACGCCCCAATGTACGACGACGTCCGCACAATCTCAAGCATGCGGTATGCCGATTGGAACTTGATCTGCGACGGGCGCAATTCCACCTTGTAGCCCTTCAATGACTCTTTCTGCATCAACATGCCTTTGGCGCCGCCTAGACGGAACTGGAACGCGCTCGGCACAATGCCAACGCGCAAGTTCAGCCGCCGCGCCACCTCGGCCGCCAATTCTGGCGAGATGTTGCCGCATCCGTCCGTAAAAGTGAATTCATTGCGCTCAATGTCGGGGATCTCTTGCACTTGGTCACTCTCCAACTCGATAATTGCCCTCGTCGACGAGAAACACTATGTTAAAATAAAAGGGAGGAGGAGAGAGAGAATGGATGAGTTCTTTTCCCTTTTTCCTTTTTTTTCCCATTTTCATTCCCCCCCCTCTTTCCTCACCGCCTCTTGTTTTTGGGGGCGGGCAAGCACCGCGATTCGCTTTGATTCCATTTTGTTGTAAAGTTTACCTGGCCAATGCGCGCGGCGTGCTTGGCAACAACCTTGATATCCTGGAACGAGCCCATCCACGCGCGAATCTTGTTCGCGTCCATAGGTTTGAGGATGACGTTGCCGTCTTCATCCACGGTTCCTGGGTGCGGCGCAAAGTACCAGCAGCCGTGCTCGCGCAATTGCGAGCTCGAAAAGCCCAAATAGTCATAGTGGACGTTGCCAATTTTGATGCCAGCCGACAGTGTCTTGAACACGTTGTTGTACACGCAATTATTGGTGGTGTTGAGCCTGGAGGCGGCGATGCGGCCATTGGGGTCGTCGAGGAACGTGACACGGATGAACCTGTCTGCGTATTCGCGGAAATGGCGGACGATGCGATTGGTGGTCTCTAGTGTGGGCGGATGGACGTACATGGTGGTTGGCGTGACAATGACCTTGCGCAGCAGAGCGCAGTGGTGCGGCACCTTGCGTGGGTTCGTGAGTTTCAAGCGGTGACGCGTCCAAATATCGTAGAATACGCGATGTGGATTCCAGATCCGTTGCTTGGCGTTGTACATCATTTCCAGGGCCCCGCACACAATGTCCTCGGACACTTGCTTCATGAGCTCGTAAAAATCATCGTCCAAATTCCGTTCCATCAGCAGATTGCTGCTGATCAGCGCCTCGAGCAAATAAAGCACATTGTAACGCAGCATCTCGGTGCGCTCGGCGTGCGTCTTGTATGTCGGCAAATCAGACGCGTCCTTGACCGTGTACACGCGCCCTTTGTGTCGCTGTCTCGGCACAAGATTGAATTCGGCAAAATTCTTGAGCAAAATCGGCAAAATCCACGCGTCTTGGCTTTTCGTGTTGATTGTCAGGCGCAGCACATTCCAGCGACTCAGCTGCACGAGCCCAGCAGGCTGTGACAAGGAGATGGGGTCGCTAAACGCCTGGCGCTCATGGTCGGCCGTCATGTAAAGATAATTGATGCGCTCCTTGCTGGATCGCACGCTGCGCGCCGTCGTGACGCTGCCATTGTTGACATCGTCATTGTGCCAAAAGAAGCGCGGTGGGTATTTAAGTGGAAACGTCAAAAACAGCCTGTCGGTGTCCTCCTCGACGGTGATCTCGGCTTGTAAATCTTGAAACTTGAATTCCAGGTTGTGATAGCTGTCCAAGTGCCTGAAAAAGATCAAGATACGGTGCTCCTCAAACGACACGCGCAGCAGCACGTCGCGGTTCACCGTGAATTCGTTGACATACGTCTTGGGCTCGAGAAACATGCCAAACGTCAAAGAAAAGCACCTCACGCGGCTTTGATACTTTTGATCATTTTCTGTCATCACCACAGGCTTCACCGCAACCTTGGTCCCATCAATCATCACGGGCTTGCTGATATCCAGTTTCTTAGGCTGCTCGCTTTATGGGGGGAAAAAATCAAAGAAAAATGAGCGTTTGAGCTATTTTCGCGTTTTTAAGGCTTACCTAAACTCGACTTCCGCCATGCCATTGAGATATCCATCGTCATTGACAAGCAACTCCACGTGCGAGACACGGCCATACGTCTTGAACACGTCGCGAACCGTCTCTTGGTTCGTGTAGCGATTGAGGCCGCTCAACAGGAACTTGCGTGTGTCTCGATGTTCCCGGGGCGGCGTCCCACGCGGCAAAGGGCCACGAAGAAGACTATTTAAAGAGACAAACTCCTCCAAATCAAACCCGTCCACATTTATCGCTTCAAATGTACTCATTCACCAACAGTGAGATAAAAAAGAAAGAAAGAAAAAAAAAAAAAAAAAAAAAAAAGAACAAAGAGAAGTGTAGAGGCGTTTTTTGGCAGGCACAAAAAAATCCGCCTTTTAGTTTTGAGATTTGAAACGCCGACCTTGTTGAAAAAAAAAACGGTGAGCGCAGCACCTTCCCCCTTTTTTGACTCGTTTCACTTTCTTTCTTTTTCTTTTTCTTTGTTTTCCTGCTTCTCTTGTATTTCCACTACTTGGCTCTTCTGCTCGCAAGCATGTCTCAAAGGCTCTGCTTCTGCAACAAGCCAGCTGCGCGCCGCCAGGTTAAAAAATCAGGCCCCAACTTTCACCAGTGGTTTTTCACAGTAAGAGCAGTAAGGAGCGCATGCTCTTTTGTTTTTTTAGGGGGGATTCTTAATATTGCAGAGCGCTATGGAATGGGATAAAAAACAGAGACATTGACAACACTTTTTCGTTTTTTTTTTCGTTTTTTAGTGTTCTTCTAGCGATTGCTCGTTTTTTAAATGGGAAACCAAGCGACTGGTTTCGCCCGATATTGCTGCGCAGCAGGAGCGCGTCAAGCGGCATCGTGTGGACATTGAGGGAAGCGGTGTGATCCAAGCGATGCGCGACCGAACAACAAATGTGACGTTTTGCTTGCATTCTGCGACGGAGATTGGCATTGAGCTTGGCCCCAACAGCCACGCGCTTGTGCCGGTTCTCCAAAAGTGGACGCACGTGCAATTCGATCATCGCAGCCAGCAATGGCTCATTCCAGCCACGATGGCGCACTATAAACACGCGTATGAGACCATCCTCAAGTACTCATCCCAGAATCTGACCGTCCAATGCCATCCCCTGTCCAACATCGTCATCCAGCTACTCAAAGACGACCCGAACCCATGCCACGCGCCGCCACCGGAACCATCGCCGCCTGCCGCAGCCGAAAACGACGAATTCGACAACGAATGGCTGGACGATCCCGATTTTGCCGCACAATGCACTGCCGCCATGCTTGTCGAGGAGCGTATTCACACCCACCTCAAGCCGTTGCCCATTTGGAATCAATTGCTCCCATACCAGCGCCAGGGTGTCCACGATGCACTATCGAAAAATGCACGCGTCCTTTTGGCTGACGACATGGGTCTCGGAAAGACCATCCAGGCACTCGCCATTGCCACTGCGCTCCCGGAGAATTGGCCCGTTCTCATCATCTGCCCATCGTCCGTCCTCCTCAACTGGTCAGACCAAATCCAACAATGGCTGCCTTGCGCCAATTACGACATACACATCACCATCAAAGGCTCGGCCCTCTTTGGCTACACGCCCATGCCACTCATGTCTATGACAACAACCTGTCAAATTGACCCCTTTGATATGACGCATCAACAGGTAGGAGAGAGAAAAATTGGAAAAAAAGGCAAATTGGGGCGATTTTCACCTTTTTGTTATGTTTTGTCTGCGTGTGTGCATGTGTGTTTTGTAGGTGTCGCGTCCCCGCTTTTATATCATAAGTTACGAAATGGCCACCAAACACGTTGGTGCCGTGGCCAAGGTTGGATGCAATACGATCATTTGCGACGAAAGCCACCATTTGAAGAATTACAAGGTAAATGGATCTTTTGACGCGTGAGGCGGAGTGTGCGGCGGAGCAAAAGGTAAAAACATGCGCGTTTGATGTGGTTGACCATGGATTTTTGGCTTTTTTTTCTTTTTTTTCTTTTCTTTTTTTTTTTTTTTTTTGTCAGACAAAGCGCACCAAGACATTGACGCCACTACTGCAGAAATCACGGGCATTGATCTTGCTGTCGGGCACGCCTGCGCTCTCGCGACCCATCGAGCTTTATCCACAGCTGCATGCGCTGAACAAGGAACTTTTCCCGAGTTTGCACGAATTTGGTGTCACTTATTGCGCCGCGCACCAGTCTAGCTTTGGGTGGAATTACATGGGCGCTTCCAACCTGACGGAGCTGCACTTTATCTTGTACAAATCCGTGATGATCCGCCGCACAAAGGACCAGGTCCAGCTGCAGCTGCCGACAAAGACTCGCCACAAGATCCAACTCGACATTCCACACGCCCAATTGCACACCACCATTAAGCTCCAGCAAGAATTAAGGGAAATTATCGCCAAACCACGCACCCCAGACACCGAATTGATGCGCAAAGCAAAGACAATGGAGCTCGTAAGGCCAATCACTGCGCGAGAGGGTGAAAAAAGGAAAACTATGCTAAATGCTTGTATTCGTAAAAAAAAAAAAAAAAATAGTACGTCGCAACCAGCAAGGTGAAGCAGCCGGCTGTCCTGCGCTATCTCGAAAACGCGCTGCAATTGACGAACGACAAGGTCGTTGTGTTTGCATATCACATGGACATGATGGACGCGCTGGCGCAGTGTTTCCGAAAGCGCAAGGTAAAAAAAAAAAAAAAAAAAAGCCAATTCTTGTCGGATACCTAGGAATCACCTGACCCCTTTTATTTCCACAAAAAAGATCACGTTTGTGCGCATGGACGGCAGCACACGCCAAGTAGACCGCCATCGCCTGTGCCAAGCCTTTCAGACGCGCGATGACGTCCAAGTCGCACTTCTCAGCATCACCGCGATGAATGTGGGCCTCGATTTCCATGCGGCCAGCGCAGGTTAGCAAAAAAAATCTTCGTGGCCAAGGTTGCAAGCTAAAAGTGTTTTTTCTGCTTTTTTTCTTCTTTTTCTAGTCATCTTTGCCGAGCTGTACTGGAACCCATCGCAATTGATGCAGGCCGAGGACCGAGTCCACGTAAAAAAACAAAGAAAAATGGCGCAGTAACAGGCGCGTCTCATGACCCACTCACTTCCTGTTTTCGCCTTTTTGTGTCTTTTTCATCTTTTTGCAGCGAATTGGCCAAGACAACCACGTGCACATCAAATACCTCCTCGCATTGGACACGGCAGGTAAGATTTTTAGGCAATCACATCATGGGCGCGCTCACCATTCCTTCTTTTTTCATAGACGAAATGGTCTGGTCGATGCTAATGAAGAAAATGGAAGTCGTGGGCCACGTCATGGGTAAGAATCAACACAAAGGATCATCATGGGCGCTCATTGTGCATTTTTTATTAGATCGTCGCACCCATCACGGCTCCCCCACGCAAATGGACGCGTCATTCACGCAGCCCATCCCCACCACGCAATCAATGTCTTCCCTTTAGCATTTTTTTTTTACTCTCAATACACACAATCACACTCAGAACTGCAATTTTTCATAGTGTCAATGCCTCTTTTACCGTGACAACAAGCCAAATCTCATCTAAAAGCAAGAAATAAAAAAACGGGCTTTCAGCATCCTCACATTCTTGCCCTCATTCCAAATTGCCTCATTGAATGACGCCTGTCCCGCTCAACCTCGCCCCCCCCTGATCAGATCATCACTCTCCCCCCTTTTCCCCCTGAATGAGCTTTGCTTCCCCTTGGATGACTTTTTTTTTTTTCCTGGGATCGCCCTGAGGGTCGGATAATTTATTCAATTGGGCCATATGCGGCCCCGTCCTTGTTGTTGCCACGCGCGCATGAGTTGATGCTCCCTGTTTTTCTTCTTGTTTTCTTGTTTTTGCTCTTTTTTTCTTCATGCCGGACGTGACGGTTGAATACAAGACGACACTTGCTTACAGCAACACCCTGCGCAAGCGCAAAGAGATTGGCGAGTACTGGCTGGGGCGCACGCTCGGCAAGGGCGCATCTGGCCGCGTCAAACTCGGGTATCACAAGCGCACAGGCGACAAGGTCGCTGTCAAAATCATCGCCAAAGCGTACCTGACCTCCAGCGCATCCACCGAGCGCTCCGTCAAGCGCGAAATCGCCATCATGAAACTCATCCAGCACCCACACATCCTCAAACTCATCGATGTCATTGACCTTCCCGAGTCGTCTAATTTGTAAGCGCGAAAAAAAGGTATGAGACGGCGCTTCTGATGCCTTTTTTTTCAGGTACCTTATCCTAGAGTACGTGCAAGGTGGCGAGCTGTTTGAGTACTTGATCCAACAGGGGCGCTTGTCCGAGGTCGAGGCGCGAACCTATTTTCGACAAATAATCTTTGGCGTCGATTTTTGCCATCGTCACTTGATTTGGTAACAAAAGGCTCATCATGACCGGCAGTCTTTTAAATTTTGTGATTTTTATCGTAGCCATCGCGATCTCAAGCCAGAAAACTTGCTGCTCGATAGCGAGTGTAATATCAAAATCGCGGATTTCGGCATGGCGTCGTTGCAGCCCTCGGGCGCCTTTTTAGAAACAAGCTGCGGGTCCCCGCATTACGCCAGCCCGGAGGTCGTCACCGTAAGCAATGCCATGGAGCCGGGAAAGAGGCAAAAAAGCAAAAAGCATGCTTAACAACGATGTTTTGTTATAGGGCATCCGCTACAATGGCATTGCTTCCGACATTTGGTCATGCGGTGTTATTTTATACGCGCTCCTCTGCGGCCATTTGCCCTTTGATGATAATGACATCCGTGAGCTTCTTAAAAAGGTAAAAAAAAAAAAAGGGGGGTTAGCTCCATTTTTCCTCAAGGACTAATTTTTGTCATGGGCGCTTGCCTCAATAACATACGTTCCAAGGTCAAAGCCGGCAAATACGATCTTCCATCCCATTTGTCATCCACTGCACGCGATTTTATCCAACGCATTCTCGTGGTCGACCCAAAAAAGCGGATGACGGTAAAAACAAATGAAAAACGATGCATATTTTTTTCTTTTGCAGATGCACTGACCAAATGATCGTGTAGATGGAGCAATTGCAGCAGCACGTGTGGTTCAATGGGCCCAGCATGTCTAAGCAGCCTGCGCTACCGGACATGCCTGCACGCGGCGCACTGGCCAAGCTCATCATCCATGAGGACGACATTGACGCGCGTCTCCTTGAGACCATGCAGGCATTGTGGGTCGATCGCGGTCGTGCCGATCTCGTAGGTGCACTCATGGACAACAAGTAAAATCCAAAAAAAAAAAAAAAAAAACGCCAATTGCGATTTTTTTATGATTTACGCTTTTTTTTTCAAGGTACAACATGGAGAAAGTAACGTACATGTTGCTGATGCGACATGCGCAGCAATTTTCAAAAGAAGGTCACGCGCCTCCGGCGCGCAAACCGCGACCAATGACGATTTGCGGGTGGGACACACTGAAAATGGACATTTCCGCGGCCAATGGTTTTAAAGACGCGTTGTCCGTAAGCAACACGCCTGATCCGAGCAAGCGCGCGATTGCCCATCGCAGTCTCGTGGTAGACGCGGCCGTGGAAAGTGCCGAATCCTCGAGGTGAGTCTTTTTTGAAGCTTTAAGAACTTTTTTTTAGTAGAAAATCGCCATTGATGCTTTATTTTTATTTTTTTCAGGCAACATGATGCTAATTCCAGCCAGCAATTGATGAGAACATCGTTTATTTTGCATCAACAGCAGCGGATCGAGGAGCAACAGCGACAGCAGAGGCAATACATGCAAGATGACACGTCGATAAAAATGTCATCATCGACGACGCCGCCATTACCGCCGCCGGTCCCGCCCAAACCTGCCGTGATCATGGACTCGGCAGCGGCAGCCATGCTCAATGCGCCTGTTCCGCCGCCGCCAGCCATGCGTTTCCTGTACAGACACCATCATCGCGTCGAACCGCTAACAGGCGCCATTTCTGCAACGTCGCCATCATCGCCGTCCCCGTCACCATCCCGACGCACATCCACCACGCCGCCAGTCGTTTTTCTACCTATAACTCGCAACGACGAACCCATCTGCTCAATCGACCAATTGCTTCTCAGATACCAACAGCAGCATCGTGACCAGCAACAACAGCAACAAGGCCATACTCAGAACCACGCACCACTCGTGCCACCGCCACGGCCTCAAATCAGTCGACAATCAACGAATTCACGTAATCATGCCAAACCAAAACATCCTCTGATGCACCAAAATGCGTCGTTCCTTACTAGTCAACCTCGTGTAGCTCCCACGGCGCGCGCGACCGCGCCCATCGACGAAGACGCACGTGCTTCCTCGTGGCTCCCAAGTTTGTTCAACTTTAAAAGGCCAAAGGTGCGTCCTGGAAAAAGAAAGGAGGACTTGTGTTCATATTTACATTTATGTCCCTTTTTTTTAGGTGTACACTCTGTCCTGTAGTGCCAAAGACGAAAAAGAGGCACTGGGCAAGATTTCACAAGTCATTCGCCAGGTACAAAAAGCCGATGCAAACTCGTCATCCTTATTTTTAAATGGCAAAACTCATATTTTCTCTTTTTTTTAGCGCCTCAATGGCTACTATGTGGAACACCTCGATCACGATGGCCAAGTCCAGCGCCACGCACAAATCACCCTAGCACTGCCGCAACAAGGTACAATCTGTGATTTAACAAAATCGGGCGCGCTGACGCGTTTTTTTTTTAAAAAAAAAAAAGATGTTTCGATGGTGTCGCTAATGCGACGTGAACCCGAGGAGACAGTGCATCACATGCGCTTTAAGCTGGAGCCTGAGCAGAGGTCGACGCTATCGTTGCTACTGTCGCCGGGACGGTATTCGTCGCGCACCATGCGATTCTCACTAACTTACCTCAAGGGCGATAGCCAATACTTTGTTGCGGCCATGCGAGCACTTGAGCGCACTCTCAACGACTATGAGCAAGATGCACGCATCATCGCAGGCATCAATGGATGGATGAATCACCACCGTTAAGCACGAAGACACGTAATCAATTGTATTTATTATTCCAAAACTCGCATCTCTCCCTGTCCACCCCTGCCGCGCACACCCATTCCAAGCTAGCGCCAATAAAGAACACATTGCATTAAGAATACAATCTGTTTCATGGGATCTTGGTCTACAAACTACCAAAAGACAGTAAAACATAGCATCAATCGCTAATTTCTTGGCAACCACCTAGTCGATCTTCATTTTTTATGCACCACACGCAAGTAAAAGAACCCAAAACAATTTCTACAATCCCGTCAGGTGGAATTGAAGGCCCATGGATGATCCATTTGGCCTCAGCTCACCATTGCAGTGTGTTGCGCAGTGTCGCTCACGCATGTGCGCGAATTGTCTTGAGAAAAAAAAACCAGGACAAATGCCGGTGACATCGTCCGTCAGCACAATGATGTAATCACGCAAGATTTCAATTCGAATCGCAACCCAAATCCGCTCTAGGTGAATCTGACGATCAAAAAAAAAAAAAAAAAAAAAAAAAAAAAAGATTCAGAAGGACCAGGAGACTGACCGTTGAGGTGCCGTTTCGCGAGAGTGAGCTCGAGATGTAGCCAACGATGCGATTGTCGTGCCCCTCTTCCCCATACTGTAGACGCTCAACCAGAGCAACGCAAGCACTCGGTCCACATATTACAAGCACTAGAATCGTCAAAAACATGGATCCAAATGCCTGTCAGCTTACGTTTTGGCGAAAAAAAATGGCGGGCTATATTCAGGCGGAGGACTTGTGATGACAATGTGCTGTTAGGCAAGGATTGCCTTCCGCATAAGTGTAAAGGAGCATTGTTTTTGTATTTGGACAATAATAACCATGGGAGAACGCAAGGTTCTCCGTGTCTTGAGAAAAAGGGGGATCGAGATCTCACATGCATTTCTGCAATGTCTCCTATTTTTCTAATTCTGCAAGGCGCCCTCATTCCACATTTGAGCCGCTCCTTAAAAAAAAAAAATAATAATAAATAAAAGCTCACCTGTTGCAATTTCAAAAGCACTTTTTTTGCAGATTGTTTTTTTAACTCATTAAAAAGAACATGATATTTTCCACTTGGCCCTGCTTGATGCTCGTCTTGGCACTTTTTGCAACTCTCCACTGTGCAGCCCCTACTGTCCAAGACACCCACTTAACTGCTGCACAATTTCTTAATATACTGCATGCTGCCAGAATGAAATGCACAGCAGAGGAACTGGGGCGATTGGAAAGCACATATTTGGGCTCTGACTTTGCTGATATTATTTCAGCCTGTACCATTGGTGGTTTGCCGGGGCGTGGTTCATGCCCCCCAGGTGGTTTAGCCGAGCTGATTGCCGAATATCCCAATCGTTTCTCTCTTTTCATCAATTCTCTGTCGCAGTGTGAAAAGTAGGCGCCACTTGCTTTATAACATGTTGACAATGCCTTTCCCACTCTTGACACGCGTGACATTGCACAAGTTCCAGAAAAAAAAAAGGGAAAATCCGCTTGTCAGCTGCAGTTTGTTCATTGATTTCAAATAAAAAAATTACTTCAACAGTTAACAATGCACGTCTTTTTATTAAGAACTTGACCAGGTCGTGAGGAAAACCGACAAAGTCATGCACTGACGCTCCAAAAGTCATCGATATAGATATAAAACGCGCTTGTATAATTTAACTTCGATTTTTCTGTGCGCAACGTCGATTTTTTTTGGCTTGAAAATACGCGCCATGTCATACTATATTATTTTCGCATTCACTGTGGTTTGAAACCTCTTACATCGTTGGAGCATGGATATAATCAATTAACGACACCAACTTGGTTATCCTGCAAAATCCAAAACGGATGAAGTTTGTGCTTTTGCTTTTTTCTCGGGCACTAGCTGAGATGCTGGCTGGTTTTTTTTTTCACGCTTGCAAAGGCCTTTTATCATACTGTATACCTACTGTACCCATTGCCCTATAGTGCCAACTATCAACTTACTGTAATCACGTTAACCTCTTCTGTATTGATCAAAAATGACTCCAATGATATGAAATTTCGTAGGAACAATGGTTTAAAAGTAAGAAAAACTATTATAAAAATATGAAATGGCTGTAGCAAGCGGATATTGAAACAGACTAAAAAAGGTGTAAGTGACGCGTCACGCGACGCGACGCGTGCCCACGCGCATACAATGGGCTGTAGGGATGAATTGACATTATGAATCAGCATCTCTAATTTTTCTGCAAGGAGTATGATGGTGCTTGATTATATTCTGTGAATCTATTCATGGTACATGTGTTATGTCAGTGCTGAGCTCGACAAATGTGAATATCACCACTGTGACGCGTCGACGCGTCAGAAGGCGCAATTTCCTTAATTTATGATCTTTGTGCTCTAACTGATTGATATAATCATAGCCAATCGACAAAATCATACTCTAGCCCTCTAAATTAAATAATTACAGTGATTTCAAGCTAACAAAGTTATTAAAATTAGGTGTCAGAGACGAAAATCGCTATTCCAGACGCGTCTAGCACGTGACGCGTCACGGTGGTATTTTCATATTTGTCGAGCTCAGCACTGACATAACACATGTACCATGAATAGATTCACAGAATATAATCAGGCACCATCATACTCCTTGCAGAAAAATTAGAAGAGATGCTGATTCATAATGTCAATTCATCCCTACAGCCCATTGTATGCGCGTGGGCACGCGTCGCGTCGCGTGACGCGTTACTTACACCTTTTTTAGTCTGTTTCAATATCCGCTTGCTACAGCCATTTCATATTTTTATAATAGTTTTTCTTACTTTTAAACCATTGTTCCTACGAAATTTCATATCATTGGAGTCATTTTTGATCAATACAGAAGAGATTAACGTGATTAAGTTGATAGCTGTCACTATAGGGCAATGGGTAAGGGTGACCTTTTTTTTGGTAGGGCACTGTTTAAAAAAAGTTGACACTTTGGCTATTGCTCTACAGTGCGATCGAGGTGTCAAGTAACGACGCTAATCTGTTCTGTATTGATCAATAATGGCTCAAATGATATGAAATTTCGTATGAACAATGATTTATAAGTAAAAAAGAGACTATGAAATTATGAAATGAGTACAGCAAACGGATTTTGAAATAGACCAAAAAAGGGGTTCCTGACGCGTCACGCGACGCGACGCGTACCTACGCGTAGGTATACAATGGCCTGTGGAGATGAAATGACATTATGAACACCATCTCCAAATTTTTGTGATGATGAATGTAATGGTGCCTGATTGTATTTTATGAATCAATTCCATGTTACATGCATCGGTGTTGCGATCGATAAATGTAAAATACCACTGTGACGCGTGCACGTGTCAGACGCGTCAAAAGTCGCGATTTTCTTCCTAACATGGTCGTAATGCTCCTACTGGTCAACCAATTGATAACAGCCTATTCTAGTCCTTCAAATTAAAGTATTACAATGGTTTTAAGTCAACTAGGGATTAAAATTAAATGACAGAAATGAAAATTGTTATTTCAGATGAGCCTGACGCGTGACGCGTGTCACATGATGATTTTACATTTGTCGATCGCAGCGCCGATGTGATGCGTGTAACATGAAATTGATTCATAAAATACAATTAGGCACCATTACATTCATCATCACAAAAATTTGGAGATGGCGTTCATAATGTCATTTCATCTCAACAGGCCATTGTATACGCGTAGGTACGCGTCGCGTCGCGTGACGCGTCAGGCACACCTTTTTGGCTCTATTTCAAAACCTGCTTGCTATAGCCCATTCATAATTTTAGAATTGTTTTTATACTTTTATATCATTGTTCCTACGAAATTTTATGTCATTTGAGCCATTATTGATCAATACAGAACAGATTAACGTGATTGCTTGACACCTCGCACACAGGAGTATTAGCCAAAGAGTCAACTTTTTTTGGGAGGGCGCTGTACGGTACTGTAAACAGACAGGCAGAGCCAAACTAATATCATGCCTGCCAAACCAATACCGAAAATGCGAGTTTTCAGAGTCATCGCACACCAACTCGTAGAGATCTCAATGCAATGTCTACTAAACACAAGAGCTTTTGCCGTTTTTGATCATCAGAGATTCATTTGAGGTGATTTGCGCGTCGATAAGCTGGGATGTTGTCGCTTACGCTACCAGAACAAACAAAAAAACCCTTACCCCTTTTTGTCGGGCCCTGGGCAAAAGTGGTCGTAGCGCTTTAAGGGTTTAAGCTTTTTTGTGGCAAATTTTGCGCTGATTGCGATGCAGCTATTTTTGAGCGGGGTCGACCATGCAGATGGCACGATGAATGAAAAATAGTGCAAATAGGAGGTTTTCGGCATTTTCGAGTCCAAAAAAAATCGGGCGGGTTTGTTTTGAACACTGAGCTATAGTTTGTGCGATGATACAGGTTTCATTGGCGGGAAAGCAGGCTGTAAAAAAATTTCTGGAGGCACAGCAGGGAACCAAAGTTTAAAAAACACGCTCTTCGGACGCTTTGACGTTCAGAAGGTAAATACGTATTTTGTACGTTTTTGTGCAGTGTAGAGCGACGCCTTGAGCATAGAAATGATAGTGTGTTTCAGTTTCTGTCTATTGAAATTGAAACATGAAGAGATCAGCAGATCACACGCTTTATTTCCGTGCAAAAATCCAAAATGCGGCTTGAAAATCGTCCTTTTGTGTAATGTGTTACGTGTATTATGATATCATATTTTTCGGGCGCGGGTACAATATCATATCTCGAGTTGACTACAGTATTTCAGTCCAGGCGTCATACGGTAGTGCAGAAGCTGCAATAAGTTAAAGAAACAGACTGAACGCGCGCGGTTGACACGTACTATACAAGTGCCCAAAGACATGAAAACGCGATATTTTGCAATTTTTTTGGGCGGGCAGCTGCTTTGTCAAATAAAAGTCAGACGTGTGAGGGTGCGCAAACGGCAGCCGGTTCTCTTTCCGTCCCTCTATTCCCCCCTTTTTTTTTCCTTGCGATGGCCAAGGTGGTGAGCATCAGCGTCGACACACGGCGCGAAATCGACTTGGAGATTCAGCGCGTCTGCGAAGAGTTCACAGCCGACACGGTGCGAAGCATCGCAGAGCCGCTCAGCACGTTCCTTATCAAAGTAAAAACGACCATTAGCGTGCAATGGCTACCATTAACGCTTTTGCACGCCTCGTCTCTTTTTTTATTTCTCTAGTTGTCCACACGACGCGCCGCCGACAATGACGGCCAGAGCCAACAGCATCAGATTCCAGCCCGTAAAGCGCCCTTAGCGTCTCTTTCATTTTTTTTCTTTGCTCACCTGTTTTATTTTATTTCAGAGCAAGTCATGCAGGCAATTGATCAATTCAAGGAGGCGATCAGCGAGCGCCTGCCCTATGTGCAGACCAAGATGCGCGAGTATATCAACGATGCGAAAATGGAAGACATCCTGCTGGGTCCCATCCATGTAAAGTGTTACGATACACGCGACGTGGGATGCGTGCAGTGTCCCTGACCTTTTTCTATTTTATTTTATCAGGTCCATCTCGTGGATGAGTATCGCCAATTTCATCACGCGGTAGCGACAGCCGATGCGGCAAAAATGGAGCCCTTGACCACACCATTGCCGGAAATCGACGCCATTGCGCAATTCATTGCACAGCACAGAGTAGCACCACTACCAGAAGACATGGTCTAAAGACGACAACACCCAAAACCAACACTTTGTACCATAGCCCACGAATTTTTTTTAAAATAAAAGTCAATAAAAAGCTGGCGAATGCATACCAATTTCTTTGCGCGCGCGTCTTTCCCCAGACGCGCCCACAAGCAAGCAGCATAAACGGCGCATTTGCCCTGCTCGTCGACGCGTTTTTGGGTTCTGGGTGCACAATGAGGTCATTCTTTTTCGCAGCCCGACGCTACATTTTTAGGAAAGCGCAATCTGCATTGAGGCCTTTTTCGCTTTTCTTCGTTTTTTTTTTTTTCTTCTTTTTGAAACGCCATGGACGACTTTGACGATGTGCCCGAGCTTGTTTCAGCGTAAGGACGCCTGTATTTTTTTTGACGTTCAAGGCCGTGAATACTCATACATTTGCCTTGTTTTTGCATAGATCTGAGCCGGAGGTGGCTGTTCCGCTCTCCACATCGCCTGACGTGGCCGACACAGGCGATCAGCGCAAGATCCCCGTCACCATTGTCACAGGTAAGGTGTTCATGGCCGGGCAATGGGCAGCATGATTATTTATTTTGACCCCCCCTCTTGCCTTTTTTTTTTTTTTTTTTTTTTTTTTTTTAGGTTTCTTGGGCAGCGGCAAGACAACGCTCTTAAATTATATCCTCACTGAGAAGCACGAGAAGAAGATTGCCGTAATTCTCAATGAATTTGGCGAAAGTAAGGGATCTTTTAGCTCTAGACACGCCCAATTGGCGTCCCACCACGATGCTCATGCTCTTGTTCTTCTCTTTCCCTTTAGCGAGCGACATTGAAAAATCCTTGTCTGTCAACCAAGAAGGCAGCCTGTTTGAGGAATGGCTGGAGCTGCGCAATGGGTGTCTCTGCTGCACCGTCAAGTAAGTTTTTTTTTTTTTTTTTTTTTTTTTTTTTTTTTGGAAAACGTGTGTGTTTGTGTGTGCCCGTGGGGATCGCGCCCCGGCGCGTGCCATCGCCCAATGACATCATTTGTGTCACCCACCCGTGGGCTCACGATTTTTATTTTTAAAAAGGGACAATGGCGTGGTGGCCATTGAAAATCTGATGAAGAAGCGTGGCAAATTTGATTATATTTTGCTCGAAACGAGTGGGCTTGCAGACCCGGGGCCCATTGCGTCCATGTTTTGGCTAGACGACGGATTGGGCAGTGATATCTATCTGGACGGCATTGTCACGCTCGTTGATGCCAAACACATCCAAGAGGTACAAAAAAAAATTGTATCTTTTTTTTTTTTTTGGTAAACGCGACACGCATATGCTCACATTTTCCATAGTATATTGGCGACAACAAGCAAGATGTCGAGATCAACGAGGCGGTCAAGTAAGGCGTCGGCGGCACGAAAAGGAAGACAATTGACGCGATTTTTTTTTGATTTAGACAGATTGCCATGTCGGATCGCATTGTCATCAACAAGACGGATCTTGTGTCCGAGGAGCAATTGGCCTCTGTGGAGCAGGACATCAAGGACATCAATGCGGTGGCCGAGCTGACCAAGACGACGCGCTCCAAGTAAGGCGATAAAGCCAAGAAAAAAAAAAAGCGTTCTGACCGGCCTCTTTTAGGATTCCCCTTGATTTTGTGCTTGACATTGCGGCGTACGACGTCAAGACGACGGAAAATGCCAATCTTGCGACGGAAAAATGGGAAAAATACGGGCAGGGCCACGCGCACCACTTTACACACGATGTGCAGACGGTGTGTCTCGAATTTGACGAGCCAGTAAAGTCGCTGGAGCTACTGGAATCGTGGATCCAGACGCTGCTGTGGGAGCATGGTGTGCCTGACGTGGCCACGCAGGGCGCGACGCACGAACAGGTGACGGTGCTGCGACTCAAGGGCATGGTGCACCTGCCACCGCGCGCAACAGGCGAGCCCGACCAGGTCATGGTGATCCAGGGCGTCCAGGAGCTGTACGACATCCAGCCAGGGTTCAAGGACAAGAATGCGGACGACGACAGTGGCAAAAAGACAAACAAGGTCGTGCTCATTGGCCGAAACCTGCACGCCGCCAAGTTGCTGCCATCGTTTGTCCAATGGGTCCAATTGGACCCTTCTAGAACACGCTGTCTCGAATAAAGAAAGAAAAAATCAAGTAGCTAGAAAAGAGCAATCGGCATCGTGGCGAAAAAGCCAAAAAAAAAAAAAAAAATACGCGATTTTGTGTGCGACGCGTGGCGGAATATCGGCCGGGCGGGCTGAGTTCTCGCCAACACTTGCCGCAAGCGCGCACAAGCGGAGGTTCAATTTGGGCGCAAGTACAAAGAAAGTTGCATGCGTGTTCCCGCTCCTCGATTTTTTTTTTTTTTTTTTTCATTGCTCGCCCCACTTTCTCTTTCTTTTTCGGTTTTTTTTCCCTCCTGGATTACATCAAAATGACGGATTCCAGTGCCTACATGATCGCCAATCTGTTGGAAAAGGTATGTAGAGATTGAAAACGCGTGCAACGTACAAGAAAATGGCGTGTCAACGTGTTTTTGTGTATAGATGGCAAGCAACGACCGAGATTTTCGGTACATGGCCCTGAATGACCTCATGAATGAGCTACAAAAGCAGTCGTTTACACGTGAGCCGCTCGTGGAGTCCAAGGTTGTGGACGCTGTGGTCAGGCTCATGGGCGATAAGAACACTGAGGTGCAGAATTTGGCCGTTAAATGGTAAGAAAACACATACACACAAAAAAAAAAAAAAAAACGAGGCATAATACGCGTGCTCACGCCCGAATTCTTACAGCCTTGGGCCCTTGGTGAAGCAAGTCAAGGACGAGCTCATTGTCAGTATTATCACGCGTCTGTGCGAGTTTACATCGCAGCGCAAAAATGACGAATTGCGCGGCATTGCCAGCATTGGTAAGCTCCAAGGACCTAATTGCATGATTGATTCTTACCCTTTTTTTTTTTATGATGATCCAGGTCTCAAGACGGTCGTGTTGGAGGTGCACAGCCAGCATGGCCAGTTGGTCGCTACGACCATTATTCCCGAATTGCTCAAAGTCATTGAAAAGGTAAAAAAAAAAAAAAAAAAAAAAAAAGAAAGAAAGTGAAAAGAAAAAAAGCCATAAAAAGGGGAAATTTGACGCGTCTGCCCTTTTTTTTTATTGACTCTTTTTCTTTTTATTTATTTATTTTTTTTTTTTGCTAGGGCGACGCGGACTATGAGACGCAATTGGACGTGCTGGACATTCTTGGGGATGTGGTGAATCGATTTGGCACGCAATTAACGGCGGAACAGCAGGCGAGCATCCAGGCGACGCTGCTGCCGCGTCTTTCGCACGCGCGTGCGGCGATCCGCAAGCGCACGGTGATGGCGCTTGGTCATCTGGTCGCCCACGTCAATGACGCGCTCTTTGACACCACGCTCACCTTTATCCTCACGGGTCTCAAGAATAAGCAGCTGTCCGGTGACAAGCTACGCACGCTCGTCCAATGCACGGGTGTACTTGGGTAAACGAAAAAAAAAAATGAAAAGATAAAAAAGATAAAAAAAAAAGTGGCTCAATGGCTTTTTTTATAGTCGTTACAGCGGCATTCGATTGGGCAAGCATCTGGGCCAGATCATCCCAATCATCAACACGTACACGGAGGAGGCGGATGAGGACGACGAGCTACGTGAGATTTGTCTGCAGACTCTCGAATCGTTTGTGCTGCGGTGTCCGACAGACATTGCGCCGTACATGGACCAAATCATCACCCTTGGCCTCGGCTACCTCAACTATGACCCGAATTTCGGTGGCATGGACGACGACGAGGATGATGATGACGAGGATATGGACGATGGCGATCAAGAGGACGACGATGAATATGACGACATTATGTAAAATCACTCTCTTTTTTTTTTTTTTTTTTTTTTTTTTTTTTTTTTTTTTTTTTTTTTTTTTTTTTTTTTTTTTTTTTTTTTTTTTTTTTTTTTTTTTACGAATCTTTCTTTTTTTTCTTTCTCTAGTGATGACTCTGACGATGACGACGACATGTCGTGGAAGGTGCGTCGGTCTGCGACGAGGCTGCTGACGTCTGTGATTGAGACACGATCGGATCTTTTGGGTCAAATGTACGACAAGGTGTCTCCTGCGCTGATCCGGCGGTTTAGCGAGCGTGAAGAATCTGTTCGTGTGGATGTGCTGCGTGCTTTTATTGCGCTCTTGGGTCAGACCAGTGTCTCACAGCTCGCGGACCGACAAGGGAACCAATCCAACACGACCAAGGCGTACGATTTGGCGTTTGACGTGTCTGGATGTGGCGACGAGGCTGCACTCAAGCCTACGATGGCGACTACGGTGGCCATGGACACGGCGTCGGACGACAATGAGCATGGGCCGTCGCAGCAATTGTGGGCACAAGTGCCTGCATTGTGCAAATCGCTTGCCAAGCAACTTGCCAACAACAAATCGACGGCCACTCGCCAGGTTGGGTTCCAACTGCTGCGCATGGTGGTCACGGTGCTTCACGGTGGCCTGGACAAGGAATTGGCGCATTTGGTGCCGGCCATTGAGACGTCGTTGGTCGCCAGTAACGTCGATACGCAACATTCGCTGTCGTCCAATCTGAAAATCGAAGTGCTTGCCTTTTTGCGCGCGTTGTTCCGCACACACAATGCCGACGTGACGCGCCCTTTCTTGCCATCGTTGTGCCCCGTGGTCATCCACATGCTCCAGGACGCTTACTACAAGACCGTCGCAGAGGCATTCTTGGTCTGCATTGAGATCATCAAGGTCATGCGCCCCATGAACCCCGAGGGCACACACACACCGCTGGACCCCGTCTACCTCGATGCCCTGCAACAAATCTACCGCAGCACCCTCCAATTGCTCGGTACAAACCACGCAGACCAAGAAGTCAAAGAGCGATCCATCATGTGCCTCGGCGCCCTCCTCGCCCAGGTCCCCGACGCCCTCCAGGACCAGCAACAGCACGCCTGGTCCGTCCTCCTCGACAGGCTGCAAAACGAGGTCACGAGGCTCATCAGCGTCCGCACCCTCGCCATCATCTCCCAATCGCCCCTCGCAGCCACACCAGAACTCGAGCACTCCGTCCTCCAAGCCGTCGATGACATTGCACTCCTCCTGCGCAAGAGCAATCGCGCACTCCGCATCGCATCCCTCGAATGCCTCAACATCCTCGTCCAAAGGTAAAAGAGATTAGAAATGAAAACAAAAATGAAAAACGAAGAAAAAAGCGAAAAAAAATGGAATTTTAAAGAAAAATACAAATCTGACCTTTTTTTCTTAAAGATTCGGCGGCAAGATCTCGCAAGAGCACTGCCAGCGGTTCCTCAACGAGGTGCGCCCATTGCTGACGGACGCGGACCTGCATTTGCTGCCCCTTGCGTTGAAATTGACCGAGTCGATCATTGCGCTGCACCCCGAGTCGATGAACGACGTCAAGACCATCATTTTGCCCACGCTTTTCCAGCTGATCCAGTCGCCGCTGTTGCAGGGAGCGTCTCTCAAGCACCTTTTGCTGCTTTTCACTGCCCTCGGCCGCACCAGCCCTGACGACTATGACATCTTCATTCACGGCCTGACCGATACGCTGCGCCACCCGCCCGCGCAAACTGGCCCCACCGTGGCCGCGTCGGGCACCGCGTCGGGCGCCGCCGTGCCAAACAAGCAGAGCGCCTCCACCGCCGCACAGTGCATCGCCGTCCTCGCCGTCCACACCAGCGAGCAGCGCAGACTTGCCACCATCCACGAGTTTCAGGCTCAATTGACCGTAAAGTCGCCACATGACATTGCACTGTCGCTCCATTTCGCAAATTTCTCAACCTTTTTTCTTTTTTACTTTCTCTGTTCCCAGAAACCTCAAGTCTCCGATGCCGCACGCTACCTTAGTCTCATGGCCCTCGGCGAAATCGGCCACCGTGTGTAAGTTTTTGCAAAAAAAAAAAAAAAAAAAATGAAAAAATGAAAAAACGCGTGACCTAGTCTATTTACGCGTCTTTTTTGATTTTTAAATAGCGACTTGAGCCCCGCAGGCGCGATCCACGAGCAAGTTCTCAAGCTGTTTGGCTCGCCGTCCGAAGAAGTCAAGTTTGCGGCGGCGTTTGCGCTTGGCAGCTTGACGGTGGGCAACATGGCCGTGTATTTGCCGTTCCTGGTGCAACAGATTAACACCGAGGCCAAGCGCCGGTTCCTGCTGCTGCACGCGCTCAAGGAGGTCATCACGCGCTGCGACTATCAAGCTTCCATCACCAGCCTCGCCGCGGCTTCCGACGAAATTTGGGATCTGCTCTTTGCCAGCGGCGCAGAGGACCACGAAGAGGGCACACGCTCCGTCGTTGGCGAGTGCCTCGGCAAACTTGCCCTCACCAACCGCCAAAAGTACCTGCCGCAGCTCGAGGTAAAAAAAAAAAGAAAAAGAAAAAGAAAAAGAAAAAGAAAAGAAAACGCCTTTTGTTTTGCTTTTGCCCTTTTTTTTTTTTTTTTTTTTTTTTTTTTACCAATGGCTCCCTTTTTTTTTCTTTTACATTTGGCTAGGCGGGTCTGACATCGCCGTCGGCACCATTGCGATCGACGGTGGCCACCGCTTTCAAATACATTGTGGTCGATCCCTCGCAGGACAATGACAGCTTGCTTGTGCCGATAATTGATCGCTTCCTGGTTCTGCTGACCGACACTGACATTGTAACACGCTCCCCTTGCTCCCCTCCTCAAAAAAATCGCAAGCAAGGACTGACACCGCCTCTATTTGCTCGTTTTTCGTTAGAACGTGCGTCGCCTTGCGCTTTTGACCATCAATTCCGCGCTGCACCGCAAACCCTACCTGGTGCGCGACGTCCTGCCAACGCTGTTGCCCTTGCTCTACGACGCCACGATCATCAACGTAAAAAAAAACAAAGGAGGGGAAACAAGGGAGAATCAAGCCAAAAAAAAAAAAAAAACGTGCTAATTCCATTTTTTTCATCCTTTTCCATCCTCCAGGAGGCATTGATTCACACGGTGGAGATGGGTCCATTCAAGCACAAGGTGGACGACGGCCTAGAGATCCGCAAGGCCGCTTACGAGTGCCTGTATAGCCTGCTGTCGACGTGTCTGGACAAAATGGACATCCATGGCTATGTCGACTGCGTGCGCGCCGGCCTGACCGACGAACACGACATCAAAATGCTCGTTTACCTCATGCTGACACGCCTCAGCAAGGTCGCCCCGACCGCCGTCTGCCAAAGTAAGCATCCACCAAAAAAAAAAAGGGCCACTGCTCCCCCTCCCCCTTTTTTTCATTTGCATTGACCCTGGTTGTTGCCGCCGCCCTTTTGCTCCTTTTTTTATATTTAAATAGAGCTGGATGACTTTGTCGTGCCCCTGAAAGCCACCCTGGATGTCAAACTGCGAAGCAATGCCGTCAAACAAGAGATGGAAAAGAACCAAGAGGTTGTGCGCGCGACGCTGCGCTGCATCGCATCCCTGTCCAATATTGCCGACACGGGTAAAGATCAAAAACCACCATGTTAGACGCACTGGATGTGTCGTGTTGCTGACGCGTTGTTGTTGTTTTTTTTTCTCATGAAATAGGCAACAGTCCCAAATTTGAAGAATTTATCGAAATTGTCAAGGCTGGCCCGCTCGGCGAGGACTACAAGGCGACGCTCCAGGAGACCGACAAGCGCGAGTCGCGCATGGGCGACTTTATGGACCTGTCCGCATAGAGGACAAAATGGCGTCTCTTTTTCACACACACACACAAAAATGCACGATTTCACTCGTACACCACCACCACCCCTCCCGTCCCCCGTTCCCCTCCCTCGCCCCCCCCCATTCCCCTGGAAACCTCCAAACTTGACATCATTATGAAATATTAAAAAGAAAAATAGGCCCATGGATGTGTTTTATTCCCCTGGAGGGTTGTCTGTGAGAGAAAAAGTGGAAAAGATGGCGCGGCCATGACGCGAGCACGTGCAATTGCGCGCATCCAACGCGTGGGTCGGCGTCACCGAGCGAAAAAAAAAAAAGGGGGAGGCCTGCCCATACGGAAGCAGACAAAGAGCGTCCTTTTTCGCAGCTCTTTGCAGATGATGGCGCGGCGTAAAAAAGCAAAACAGTAAGCGAAAACGAGGATCTTGTGTAAAAATAACACGGGAAACAAAAAAATAGGAGGACGCGCGATAAAGAAAGGAGAACGCGTAAAAAAAGAAAAAGAAAAAAAAAGAGGACCCGGCACACCAGCTGCGCCGGCCCTTGAAAGTTGACCTTTACCATCCCGTCTCCGTTTTGAGAGAGAGAGAGAGAGAGCAAAAAAAAAAAAAAAAAAAAAAAAGGGGGGGAAGGGGAGGGAAGGGAAGGTGAGTTGGTTTTCTTTTGACTTTAGGGGAAGTCAAAGAGCATGGTTCAATGCTTTGCTTGGAAGGCAAGGCCTCCTTGCTTGGAGGCAATTGCGAAGGAGGCGCGACCTTGCCATGGCCACAAATCGTCGGCTCTTTCTCCTTGTTGACCCATCTCTCTCTTTCAATCTCTTTTTTTCGCTCTTTTTTTGTTCTCTCTTTTGTCTCTCTTTTTTCTTTTTTTCTTTTTTTCGCTCACTTTTTGATATGTTTGGCAGTACGAAAAAAAGACGTCCGTCGTCGTACATCAACACGTCTGATCCGAGCACGTTTGAAACATTCTTGTCAATGCGGACGCCACGATCGATCAATAAATCACGGCGCACATCGATGGTGACGGATGTGCTTGTGGACAATGTTGTTTCTACGCAGCGCCGGCGCAGCAGCATGATGCAATTGCTGGCGCACGGGATGCTAGACGACATGATCCATCCGACGGCGCATGCTCCCATGGCCATGGCCATGGACATTGACCAAGACGACAATGACAATGATAATCATGTGCCCGCATACGAGCAATTGCAGATCCCAGATCTTTACACGTTTAATTCCACGACCGCGTCGCTATCGTCGTCATCCACCATCACCACCGCGTCATCATCGCTGTCTACAAACAGCTCCATGTCCTCCTCAAATCCACAAAGATTGCAAAGGTCCAATTCCATCTCGAGCATCATCACCACCACCCTCGCCACCAAATTCAACCCCGCACCGCCGCTGTCACCATCATCTTTATCATCGCAAGCTCCAGCACCTGCAAACAGTCTCGATCCCGCACAAAAGGTGCGCCGCCGCCACTCTTCGGGTGATATCATGGACTCGCCACACAGACTGGCTCTTGCCGCTCACGACATGTGTCTCCAGGATATTCAGCAGCATGGTCTCCCTTGCATGCTGGCCTCAAAAGTCCCGCTCTGCTACTTTTTACTCCACCTCCTGCAGGAATACAGCTGCGAGAATCTGGTAAAAAGAGGATTGACAAAAAAAAAAAAAAAAAAAAAACTAAACGAACCAGCAGTGCAGGATCATTCCCCATTCTTTTTTCATTTTTAACTTCTCTCTCTTTCAGTTTTTTTACATGGAATTGGAGCAGCTGGAAGCGGCATGCGTGTCCGAGGCGCAGCAATGGGCGACGGCGCAGCATCTCTATGAGACGTACGTGTCCAAGAGCAGTTTTTTTGAGGTGAATCTCGACGACACGGTGCGCGGCGAGATTATCCAGGCACTGGATGCCAAGCTGCTGAGCGGCTGCTTTGACAAGGCCAAACGCGCCGTGTATTTATTACTCGAGTACAGCTTCATGCAATTCATGCACACGTCCACATGGCAAACCATGCTCACGTCTTGCGGTACACAACTGAAAAAAAAAAATGGAAAAACAAGACAAATTTGGGCACTTTTGGCTCATTTTTTTTCTTTTTCAACAGGATTGACGACGGTGCGGTACGACGCCACCGCCAAGCAAAAGGCCGTGGACGCGCTGGTGCAACATTTAGACCGTGCGCAAGCCATGATTGATGCCGGTGCTGGCGCCGCACTCAATCCGTCCATCAAACACCGCCATGATCTGGTGAAAGTCATGGTGCACGCGTTTTGCCACACGCGCGTCGGCGTCAACGCGGATGCTTTTGATCGGTCGGCCGCACACAGCACGCCATTGGACGTGCTGAAGCACCCGCTTACTATCGAAACGCCCGGCGCGTACATGTCGCCCAAGCCAGCCACCATCGCCACACCCACGCGACAAAAGCGCGGACTCAAACTCGCACTCGACCTGTTTGCAGGGCGGAAAAAACGGCCAGACCATCATGCATAAAGAGAGAAAAAAGCAATAAACAATCATCATCACTAATGTTTCATGTCATTGCTTGAAAAGTAAACAAGGAGTCCGGCATTGTACTGCGCAGATAAATGAGACGGCAGCCTCCTGGCTCGCAAATGGCACCGGGTTTATTCTGGAGCACCATCTGAGACGCGAGTAAAATTGCATAAACGCGATAAAACACCTACTTTGGCTTTTTCACGGGCGTCGTCAAAGGCTATTTGCTGATCCTTGCACCTCACTAGAATGGCTGTGCGACAGGCTTTCATTTGAGCCCACTCTTGCAGTCCTGCGATCATTAGATGGCGAGCAGCAGCCAGGTTTAAAAATGGCCAAAATCCATGGATGAACCCCTGGCCAATTTTCAAAAATCTAAATAGGTCGCTGGATTGCTATACAACTTGGAGGGTAGCAGGATCAATGTGCCCTCATCAATTCTTGTGCCGGCAAGGTCGTAAGTTGTTGCGCTGGTTTCCGAGAAAAGGGTCAAGGGAACACTAAAATACCAGATTTTCAATCCAATGCCATAAGCCGACAACGTGCTTTGAGCGGCCTGCAAAGAGCATATCTTGTGCATCCCGATCGTGCGCACACGTACATGCCGGAGGGTCGCAAAAAAAACGCGCTTACACGTGAATGCCGGCGCGTCGAAACCGCGTTTTTTGAAGGTGGTTTTCAACGCGTCGATATTCAGGATTGTGCATCATCACCACACCACGCATTGCATACATATGGAACATTGGATGATTGTCTCTTTGAAAATGCTGACTCTTCGACTCTAGTGCATTTTGCCATCAAAGGATGAGCATATGAAGCAAGGGCCACCAGCTCATAAAATTGCGATTTTCTCGACATCCACAATGTAGAATCTCCTGAAACTTGGCTCAATGTCACCGCTCTTTGGGAGCCACAGACCCTCCATGTTTGAGGATGATATGAGATATTGGGTGGAAAAATGGCAAAAATGGTCCTGGCTGCGCGCCCACATTTCGAACAGGCAGCGTTCGCCAATTGGTGCTCCCAGGGACGCATAGAAGGGTTCAAATGAAAGCCTGCTTCCTCCTCTTTCATTTGTAACAAAAACTGACCTTCATTTTTCGTGCCACGCTAATGATGGGTACAATGTTGGCGCGTAAAACGTTAAATCTTATTGTTTCTGCGTCGTTTGTCCTTTTCTTTCGTTTCATTGCGCCTTTTATTGGTATGCATTCAGTTTGGCGTTGTCCACCCTTCACCTTTGATCGTTTTGCCTTGGCTTGTTCGCAAGTATTTTGCAAAAAACACAATTTTTTTCTTTCCAAATTTGCGACTTGAGATGCTTTTATCATGGATTTGCATGCCAAGATGGCGATCTTGAATGGAGCCCGAGGGCTCAGAATTGCATGGCGGGTGTCAGGATGGCACTTTTGCATGATTTTGACTTTTTACCCCTCGTTTCAGCTGGGCTAGCGCCAATTCTATGCCGATTTCATCCAGCCTCTCCAAAAGTACGATGGAAATTGAACAAAAAGTGAAGGTTTGCAGCAAGTGAAGGTTTGCAGCTTCAAATGTAATCAAAGAAAAAAAGTGTGAGTGCAATGATGATTCTCAAAAATAAGACACAGTGACACCCGAATATTTTTGGGAACAACAATAAATTGATGGCCAAGAGCCTCGCCTGGTGGACCGGGCGGCATTTTGTGCCATTGGGCCCAAAAAGGCAATGGTCCCCCCCCTTTTTTTTTTCATCGAGGGAGGGCGTGACACGAGCACACGGTCTTTTTCTCTCTATTGCTTGTTCTCTTTCTCTCTTTTTTTTTTTTTTTTTTTTTCTTGTCGCTTGGTCATCTCGTGCCGTCGTTTTTCTTTTCTTTTACTTTTAGACCTCTTTCGATGCGCCCATATCAATAGACCCGGCTCTGACGCTTGTTTCCCGCCCATTTTTTTTTTAAAAATTTATACCTTTAATATGATACATATCAACACAGTGGATACCTGGGATGACTCGCCGTCACGACTATACCCTTTGGCGCCGTCAAGGTAACAAAAAAAAAAAAAAGACTATTTTTTTAGTGTTTATTCAAATAGGCCAGGGGGTATGCTCACGCGGCCATTTTTACCCTTTTTTTGTTTCCAGTGACGAGTCGGCGTTTCCCAATGAGAAGCCGGTGCGCGTGTCCCCGCGGCCGGCGGTGGAGCAGCTTGTGGTCGGGCATGTGCCGGCGATTCACGAGACGCTTGCGTCGCCGACGACGCATACGCAGCAACGCCAGGCACAAGACGATGTGTTGGCGCCGCAGCAGCTGGAATTGCCATCGCTTGTGGCGTCTGTGCGCGCGACGTCGCAATTGCACAGTGTTGCCGTGACAAGGACGCGTCTTGCTGCCAACCATGGGCAATCGCAAGGCGTGCTCAAGCAGGGCCGCCTGCTGTGTACAAAGACAGTGGTTTGGTACACGTCGCGGCAGCAACGCCAGCTAAGACGGCAACAGCGACACGACATGGATCACCAGCATCCTCAGACAGCCATGGACCAACACCAGCAGCAGCGCGAAATCGAGCGGCAAGAAACAAGGTTAAGTTGGCGCGAATTCCGCGCCGTCCTAAGACCAAATGCCCTGGAGCTGTTTCTCGTCTCGCCATTACTCCTCCACGGACCACGACTGGCCCACGTCATTTATTTTTCTTATGATGCAGCCTCTTCCATAGCTTCCGCATCGTCTGCACCGCGCAAAAAGCCGTCAACAACACAGCAAAACAAGCAAAAACAGCAAAAACAGCAAAAAACTCAAAAGCAGGCGCCGCCAAAGACGGCTCACAGGCACGGACGACCGCGGTTCCACGCGTCAGGCGCGTCGGTAACGCATTTATCAATTCGATTGGACGATTCGACAATCATGCTGCAACACGAGAATAAATCAGGCGGACGCACGACGTACGCGCTTCAGGCACCCACCGCACGCGCCGCACATGACTGGTACATGGCTCTTTATCAATGCATCCCTTATGCACAGCTCGATCCGTTCTTCTTTCCCGACACACGCTGCACAAAGCCCCTGTGGCCGAAGTTCATCGATATTCGCGTTCCATGGCTCCATCCGGCCATTATCCGCTTGCCTTTGGATACCCTCGACGACGCTCTTAATGGCAACGAAAACGACGCACTCGCCTCCCCCTCTTCCTCCTCGTCCATCGTCACCATAAGCGCACAAGACCTTAAACGCTGTTTATACGCCATGCTCAATGACATGGCTGACGCTGACGACCACCTCCACCAACCCCATCATCATCATCACCATGAACACCATGAGCATCACAGGCAACGCCGCACACCTGCTGCACGCCAGCGCAGTCAATGGCTCCATCTTCAAAACCCAGAGGCTGCCCTGGCCATGCGCCGCCTCGCTCTCTGCTGGCACCACCGTGGAAACGCCCATGAATCATCATCGCAAACCGGTGCCCAGGGACGCATGGAATGGATCAATGACGACGCGTCCATCCTCGGACCCCAATGCATCAACAAGGTAAAAAATAAAAATAAAAATAAAATAAAAATCAAAAAATGGCAAAAACGCCCTCCCCCTTGGCCAAAGCTCATCCATCGATGATGCAATTAGGAACACACGCTCGAATTGCACGACCTGGACAAGGAAATGGCTACTGACCTGCCGCCAGATCTGCCAGTAAACGATGAAATAAAAAAAAGACGTATTTCGCAGCAAATTAACCTTTTTTTTTTTTTGTGTAGACAATGCCGCGACCGCTGGAAGATTTTTTACTCCAGTCGACCGAGGATGGGCAATTTAAAAAGGCACGACAGCAGCAAAGAGTGTATGCGGTGCTGGAGGGCCATTTTTTATTTCTGATGGAGCCTGGCAAAGCCAAGTTGCCGGCCAATGCGTCGCCATCGGTGTCTACGGACGCGCGCGCACGCACATGGTTTGCACACGCAGCATCGTCCATTCCGCAATTGTCCAAAAAGTTCTTGACCAAGGCGTCGCTCACACATGCCAATATGTTTCGCCGGCACCACAGGCACGACCATGACACTGGCGATGGCCATGACGCCAGGGGCCGTCCACAGTCATGGCTCAGCTACGCATCGTCCACGCATTGGGAGCGCGAGCACCTCCAGGAGCTCATGCGCCGCGGGGAGCACATCGCACACGCGTTTGCCGTCATTGATCTCACACTCGTCAGCCACGTTGCGCCCGTGCGCACAACAACCACCGCCTCCGCATCTCTGGCCAATGATCCATCCACCGCATCCACACCCACATCGCCGAGCCAACAGGACCAGCAGCACCCCAGCCGCCTCACCTCCCCCGAAGGCTCCGCCGCCAACCTGCTGGACGAACACGCAAAGCGCCGCAAGCGCCTGTTCCAACTCGTTTACGCCGGAAACGCCGCAGATACCATCCAATTCGAGGCGTCGTCCGCCCAAGCCATGTTTGAGTGGCTGCGCCGCTTGCGCAAGGCCATTGCTTACGCACACGCCGCACGAGATTATGGCATCGTCCAAACACAGGCAAAAGCAAGCCTCTGGTACAGGCGCATGGACCACCCCATCTTGGTATGATAAAAAAAGAGGGGAAAAGAGGGGAAAAAATGGAAAAAAAAGAGAGAGAAAAAAAAATGGGGAGGGGAAAAAAAGCGAAAAGAAGAAAAAAACAGCGCGCTCATGACCTTTTTTTTTAAAAAAAAAAAATAGCAATCAGGGCTTTTGTTTGCGCGTTTGGACGGTCAAAAGACATATCGACGGTATTTGTGCGTGCTTGTGCGCGGGCACGGCCTGTTTTTGCACCGCTACTGCGGCGGTGGCGCCATGATGCAGAGATACAGGTACATCTCGTTGAACAACGACAAGGCAACCTATGCGTTTGGCGCCGACCGCCCGTCAGATGTTCAAGCGCCGCGCCACCAGCAGACACGATCGGCGCAGCAGCCTCACGAGCCCGAATTGGCGCATGTATTCACCCTGGCGGGCGCCGTCACGCGGCCGCAGCTGCACGAATGCGCTTTTATTCTGTGGCAGCGCTACTCGTTCTCAAGAAACCACGTCGTCATGCTCGTCCGCGAACACTTGAGCCATCTAAAGCTCGGCCACCGCCTCGGCCGCAAAGGCGCCACCTTTTCCTTCCTCGCAGATTCGCAAAACGACAAGGAAGCATGGCTCTGGGCCATCCAGCACGAAATGGACCAATATTGCTATACTTGAATTTTTTTTTCGCACATCTCAATTGCCTGTCGATGAAAAATAAAAAAAATACCCCTGCTTTATTCGACGTGTGATACGCGCCTGAAACACGCCCGATTGGGGCGGCGGCCCCTTTTTTCGGACGCGACTTTTTGCACAAAGGCCAAACATCAACAAAACAGTCATTTTTGGTCCAATCCAGGCCACGTTGCCTATTTGGGATAATTCTGTAAAACTGGGGTTTTTCATGGTGATTGCTCCTTTTTTTCTCTCTCTCTTTTGCCTTTTTTTTTTTTTTCTCCTTTTTGCAAATGTCTCAATATAGCGATTACGACGAATACGACGATTTCGGCTTGGGTGAAGATGATGCGTGGGATCAAGACAGCGAAGACGACAGCAGAGCGTACGACTGGCTGGTGGCGCAAAAAGGCAGTGATATCTTTGATTTGACGCATCATGGCGTGGAATCGGCCAGCGACGGCGATCAATTTGTGCCTGGCAGCACCGCTGACGCACCCATTTCAGTAACGGCAGTAACAGTAGCAATGGCAGGAACAGGCACCACGACAATGCCAGGCGCATCGGTGCAAATCCCTACGAAAACGTACAAAAAGTACTTGCCGGACACACGCAGCAGTCTCATCGAGTTTGCGCTCGCCCACCCCACCACGCCCGTCACCCACGAGGCAAAACGCTTCGACGTCAACCCAAGGACCGCACAAACCTGGGTGGCAGCCGCCAAAAAGGAATTGAGCAACGCCAAAAATGACCAGAATGATAAAATCAAGATAAAGGCGCCAGTTGCCAAGGCTAAAGACACCTTGAAGCCTCTGTCACGGAACAACAACGACGACTACGAGGACGATCAATCGGTGCCGACCATTACGACAGCCACAAAAACAAAGGAAGCAGAGCCGCCCGTGGCAAAAGACCGGGAAACCACCACGCGACGCAAATATTCAGCAGAAACACGCCGCGAGCTCGTCGATTATGTGCTCACCCACCCCGAGACGCCCATCGTCCACACGGCAAAGCGCCTCAATGTCGTCCCAAGCACCGCGTACGGCCGGGTCGCTGCCGCCAAAAAGGAACGGGCCAGTGCCATCGGCATCACGAGCACACGCAGCAAAAAAGCACAAGTGACTGCCCACGACGAACAAGCACCGAAAAAAGTGACAAAGGCCGAACCCCCCAAGCAAAAAAAGGAGAGTGCTGCTCCTCCCAAGCAAGAACCAAAGAAACGCGGCGGCCGCAAACCCGTTTTGAACGACGAGCATGCCGAATACTTCACCCGCTTGTTTGAAAAGTACCCATCCATGTCAAAGACAGAGGCTGTCGACCGCTTCTTTATCAAATACGACGAATTGGACCTCAAACCCGACACCGTCAAGCGATTCATCACCAACAAGCTCGGGATCAGAACTATTAACTTCTGGGTGCACGAAGACGAGGACATTGACGAGCTTATTCGAAAGAATCCAGAACTCTTGTACGGAAAGAAAAAAAAATAAATCAATTCAATCGCCTTTGTGCGTCAAAAAAAAAAAAAAAAAAAAGGAATAGAAATAAAAAAGGGGGTAAATTATGGGATTGCTGGGTCTCGCTGACTCAAGCACTGAAGCGCGGACCAGCTAAAAAAATAAAAAAAATGGAGGGCGCCCAAGCTGTCCCCAATGATTGGGGCGCCAGCAAGCCCGCGATTTCAAATCAAAACGGAAAAAAAAAGTGGGATCCCAAATTCGAATCAAGTTTTCATAGAAGATGCCGCGTGGAGAAACCTCGCAAAAGTACCGAAGATGAGTGGGATCGACCAGCTGGTTGACGAGCAAGTCTTGATTTTAGATCTATTAAATTCAAAAGCAAAGTGCACGGGAAAAATGCGCTCATATATCTCTCCTGACGCGTCCATTAGCGAGAGAGACGCCAGGCGCGTGGATTTGATTAGGAACAGGCGCGTCTCAATCGACGTCTGACGCAGTTTATCACGCGTCGAAAAATATCTATAATTTTGAAACCGTGTCAAAAATGCTAAAAAATGACTATTTTCATGGATCACCCATGTTCACGTACGCAGCGAGCTATGCTCTTTTTGATGACGTGAGTTTCATCGAGATACAGGCACGTTTCGTTGAGATGACCTTGAGTCGAAAAAAAAATAAGACGTCAAACGCATTTTACGCCAAACCTAGTCAACTCACCCTAGATTTTTGGTGCATTTCCATCGTGAACGAGACGCATTTGTCATGTGTGTGAATGGCGTGGGTGGTCCGAAGACTCTTTCTCAATGTACCCCTTGGACAATCCGTCATTTTTGAAAATTGTTCTTGCGAGCGATCCCAGTGGCCGCAATGATGGCAAGAGTGGGATCTGCTTGCAACGACCAAGCATAGAATCATCGGTGTAATAAGCACACACACTGTAGACTGCTACTTCGTCGAAAAAAGGCCGATTATTCCTTTTTTTGCTTTTTCACGCACGCGACCTATTCATATAATGTCTGCACGTGCACAGCTGGAGCAATGGCTCAATGACACCCTGTCACCACCGTGGGTTTTGCAAAAGAGGGCGCGCAAAAGTCCATTTTTGTTTTTTTTACGCGTTTGTGAACAATTCGATGCAAAGAGAGAGTTTAATGGTCTAAATGTGGTTACAATGGGGGCAATTTCAGGTGCCTATGGCCTCAGGAAATAGACGTGGCCATTGTCGTCATGGATGGTGAGCACGTTGATGAGCGGATGGGACGCCATGCCTGTGACCTCATAGGACGAGATCTTGACTTGATGAACGAGCTGTGCATTGGATGCCTGGAAGCAGTAGAGGACCGAGTACTCGCTGATGGCGTAGATGAATTGGCCGTGCGGCGACACGGCTGCGGCCAAAAAGTCGTTTGTGGGTGCGAGTCCTGCGCCTTGTTTTTGGTGGAATTGCTTATGTGTGTCTTCGAGCGGAGGCGCGGCATAGTGCCTCAAGATGTGGCCGGCAAGATTGATCACGTAAAGCAAGTTGCTCTTTGCACATACCAGGAATTGATCAGGGTGGTTGGGCAGCGGCACAATTTGCTGGATGGACTGGCTGCCGACGCCACCGGTCGGATTCAATGGCTTGCTGCCGGTCTTGGCCATCGACCCCGCCTTGGCCGCCGCCGCCAGCTTGGCGGGATCGACCTGCGGGACACATGTATGAAGGCAATTTGTCGTCTTGCTGTCCCAAATGCGCACCGTGCCGTCGCTGCTGCCGCTCAGCACACGGCTATTATCGCGACTGAATACGGCACAATTGACAAACGACGTGTGCCCGCGAAACTCCTTGAGAATCTTGCCCGACTTTAGACCGTGTAGCCGCATCGTGTGGTCAAAGCTGCCGCTCAGCACCTGCGTCCCATCCTTGCTAAAACAAAGCGAACTGATCCCCTCGCTGTGCGCACTCGCAAGTCGCCGAATACATCGACCCGTCTGCGTCTTCCACACCTAGAAAAAAAAGGAGAAATAAATGAATATTTTCCCATTTTTACTTTCTTTTTTTTCTTTCTTTTTACAGCAATGGACCCGTCCGTTGACCCAGAGGCCAGCAAGTCGCCGTCCTTGGAAAAGGCCAAGCACGTGACAGCATTGTCCATGGCCATCAGATTATCCTAAAAAAAGAGAGAGAGAGAGAGAGACGCGCGTCAATGTCAATTCCTCGCATTCCAACCAGCCATTCAAAAAAAAATTACCTCGGCTTGATACTTAAAGTCCTTGCGCAGCTTGCCCGTAGAATAATTCCACAGCTCGATGAAACCATCCACCGTACCCGTTGCCAGGAATTGGCCATGTGGCGGAAATGCCGCGCACTCGGCAAATGTCTTTTTGCCAGGGAACTTTTTTTTGTTGAAAATGACGCGTCAATTAATATGAAAGCGTGTTTTTCCTCCTTTTTCTTTTTTTTTTCATTATACCTTGATGCTGACATAGGGTGTAACAGCCATGGTATCTTCGGTCTGTTGGATGGGTGCGGTGCCTTTGAACAGATCAAACCCTGTTTCCAGTTGCAGACCCTGCTCTTGCTGCCACAGGAAGCTCTGGCTCAGCAAAGTGAGCAGGCGAGCGGAAGGTACGTGCGTGATCTCTTTGGACAGCCCTAAATCGTCGAAAAAAAAACACAAATTGAGTCATTTTACGCGCGATTAGCGGCCACTGGAGAAGGTCGAGGAACCAATTGCTTACGCGCAGCAACGCGACGTCGGCGTTGTTCCTTTGTCACATCGGCGGGATAAATGTCATTGGCGCCTGGATTGTCCACAAGTCGATCAAGCTTGCTGAAACGCTCCAAATCCTGCCGCCGCAGCTGCTGCATCACGGGACTGTATAAAACACGCATGCTCGCCTGCTTGTCGCCCTGTTCCACAAGCTCCACAAGCATCTATATGAACGAAAATGTGGAAAGATCAGCCTCAACCTAAATTCGTGTCTGCCCTTCCAATTCAAGCCTTTTGGTTGATTTTCGCTCCAAATTCGCCCCCAAATTTTGACCAGCTTACCAGTTCATAGAGGTCAAAGAGCGCGTCTTTTTCCAATCGAAGGGAATTTGTCTGTTTGACGACGCTAACCCAGCGGCCCTGCAGGATATCGTTGACAAAGGCGTCTTTGTTGTCGATCGTGTTGAACGGCAAGCCTGTTTCGTCCTGTAGCGTCCTGAGCGTGTGGTCTAGATTGTTCTCGCGTAGAAATTGTGCAGCGAGGCGCAACACGCTGCGAAGGTAATGGTCAGAAATGAAAAAACAGCCTTGGTTTCTTGCCTACTTACTCTTTGGACGACACTGGGGACGCTGACATGGCGAAAAAGGACGAGAAGAAAAAGAGAGACAAAAAAAAACGGAGTTTCAACCGTCCCTTTTTTATGAAAAAAATGGGTGGGATGCGCTCCTTTTTTTTGTTTTTCCTCTTTTTCTGTTTGTCGTCTCTTCTTTTTTTATTCTTGGGATGCGTCTGACGATACAAGAGCACGATGATATTCCTGTGCATATTGTGAGCAGTGTACCATTGGCGCAGCAGCAACAGGAATCGCGTCTGGCGCAGCGGTGCCGGCCTCTGCCTGCGGCCAAGGGCAAGAACAAGCACGCGCAGCTGTCCATGGGTGTCGCCTCTAGCAAGAATGACAAGTATTTGGCTGACCTGCAGGAGCGATACGGCAATGAGCTGCCTGTGGACGACGAAGAACGCGACGACCTGACAGCGGCGAGCGTCCAGCAATACGCAAAGCACCGATCCACGCATAAAGCGGCAAGCGAGTACAACAGCGACAATGAAGAAGAAAAGGAGAACATCGATATCTCTGGCAGACAGCTGTTTGGCTTTGCGTCCAAGAAGAAGCGCCGCACAAAAGACCTGCAGCAGACAAAACGGCAAAAAATAGACGACGACTCCTCACAACGTCGCCCAATGGCTAGGAAATCCACGCACAAATCAAGGGATAGCGACGCGGAAAAAGAGGCGAGCGACACCGAAGACGACTTGGACGAATTGGAACACGTAGAAGAAGAAGACGATGAAGAAGAAGAAGAAGAAGAAAAAGAGGCGAACGAGGAGGCGAATGCGGGCCAAGTGGATAGCTACGAGCGATATTTCCAGGCGGTACACGGCAAGTCGGTGACATCGAACCAAACGCTGTCGAATTTGCCTGTCCTTGAGCCTGAGGAATTCGAGCAATTGCTAAAATCGGCGCCTGTGAAGCATCAACGCGAAGTGTCGAATCTGATGGCCCACCACGAACGATGCTTCCCGCAATGGTACTTTGAGCTGTGCAATGGGTTCAATCTCATGTTCTTTGGCTACGGCTCCAAGCGACAATTGCTCAACAAATTCGCCATGGATACCTTGCGCGACGGCGTCCTCATCGTCGCCAATGGCTATTTCCCCACCATGTCCATCAAGGATCTCCTTCTCAAGATCCTCGTTGGCGCCATCGATGTCGACCACGTGCCATCCAACCTCCACGACCAGGTCAACCTCGTCCGCGACTATTTCGCCTCGCCCAAACGCAATTACGACAAGTTGTACCTCGTTGTCCACAATCTCGATGGCCCCAGTCTGCGCAATGAGGCTGCTCAGAGCGCACTGTCCCTCCTCGCCGAAGCAGACAACATCTCGCTCGTCGCATCCATGGACCACGGCCACGCAGGCCTGCTGTGGGACAATGTCAAGACGGCCCGCTTCAATTGGGTCTACCACAACGCTACCACCTTTGATCACTACCTCGTCGAAACGTCCTTTGAACACTCGCTCATGATGCAATCGCAAAAGCACGTCGGCGCCCGCGGCATCCAATACGTCCTCGCCTCCCTCACCAACAATGCACGCGGCATCTTCCGCCTCCTCGCCGAGCACCAGCTCATGGAGATGGATCTGCAGCAAGCCGATCGCCCCTCCGAGAATGTCGGCCTCGCGTTCCACCAGTATTACGATCAGTGTCGCGAAGCATTCTTTGTCTCGAGCGAAATCGCCATGCGCTCACAACTCGTCGAATTCAAGGACCACCAAGTTATCACCACAAAGCGTCAGCCCGACGGAACAGAGGTCTTTTTCATCGCACTCGACAAAAACACCCTCACGGACATCGTCGCAAATACCACTGAATAACGCGCCACCCGCTCCATCTCCCATCATCTACTCGCATTCTATTTTATTTTATTTTCTCCTGTTTTTTTTCTTCCATTCCCCCCCCTTCTTTCTTTTGCTCATCCATCATCGATATATCATATCTGTAAATAAAATTCGTGGGCCCGACGCCCATTTGTTGTCATTTGACACGCATCAAACGCGTCACCAGTGCGTATTTGGCCGACTCATCCAGAAAGCTTGAACCAGGATATGCAGGCGCAAGGTGGATGCATACATGCCAAGGACGAAAACAACGAGCGGGCATCCTACCACGGCTCGTACTGTAAAGTGCCAAAAAAGTCATTGTCCTTGCAAAAATACCGTAGTAAAAAAAAAAAGTCTCGACTTTTGTTTTATGTCCACTTTGCTGGCAGGAATTCATCTATTTTTCACACATCGTTGGCATCCTAGACGCGTCAAATTGCGCTCTTTCTGATGAATCTTTTGCCAAAATGCTGCAGCAACTAATCCTCGGCAGGTACATGGATTGAGAACAGCGTCTTAAACAGATCAATCGTATTTTGCGCCAAAACCACATGATGAACCTGTGAGATTTATGTTATTCTCGGTGACAAGGGATTTACAGCAAGACATTTCGACCTTGGGCATCTCGTTAATTAATAACTTTAAAACCAGGTCTATATTGGGCCGTTGGCAAGAAATTTGACGTTTTGCCATAAATTCACAATTTCAACCCGGACGCACGAAATTGTTACGTATTCAATCCGACTGAAACTTGCGCGAGTACAGTAAAACGAGACGCGCTCGGGTGTCTTTTTATCTCTGCCTGACAGACGCGATGTGCGACCTTTGTACACTTGGGCCGCTCGATCAAAAATGTCAAACATGATTTGCTCGGCAAAGGGCTACAGTAGATGACTCACACTCAGGCAGGGCGGCAATGGTACCTCTTCACGCCCACACGATGTCTCCACACGCTATGACAGTAATGCCCGATTCGACGAGCGCCGTAACAACAACAACTGGCAACAAAAGCGAAATCAAATGTCGCGCCACGTGAGCAGCGGTGGAAATCAATCCTCGAGTGCAGCAAGCCGACCGCCCTGTCGCCATTGTGGTCGTGAGTGGCAAGCCGGCCACTGGGGCCACAAATGCGCCGAATTCTTTGCGGCCAAATCGACCAAACTCGACTAATCTCTTTTTCCTATATTTCTCCGTGTTCCCGCCCAACGTACCGGTACAAATGTCGACGCGCCGGTGGTCACTGGTCAGCACCACCGACATTGCTGCACCACCATCTCCTCCTCCCCAACGCTCCTCTCTTGCCGTTTCTTCGCCTAGCTATAATTTTGCGTGGTAAAGTATTTGGCTGGCAAGACGTTTTAATCTCTTGCTAGACGCCCCGAAATTGCTCTTAGAGGCTACAACGCGTCGCCCCTGGATGTAAAATTTGATTTGGAATCGAATGATGTTACTTTCGAGCCGTGCTCTCTTAGTAAAAACACGAAAAATCACGCATTTACTGCCAAAAATCAAAATCGGGCCGAAATGTCGTAAATTGCGATTATCTCGAAATTTCATTAAGTTAACGGACATCGTGTGAGAACTTTATTCGATTCTAAATTAAATTTTACATTGGACTCGTGTGGCAAAATAGCGATTCAAGCAAGTTCTGAGGTACTTCCATTAGAGCAAACTGCAGCATTTGAGCCAGATTTCTAAGTACTCAAAAACCTGCAATTGGACATGTAATTTAAACACCGCCAGGAGATTCTACGCCCTTGAAAACATATAAAACGCCATTTTCAGCTTCATCATTATTGACCAAACCCTGAGTATAAGTGGGGTCGGGGTGACGAATTCTAACTTTACCACGCAAAATTCTAGCTACGCGTTTTCTTCGGCCCTTGCTCACACGTCATTTTCCTTTATCCCATTTACAGTATTTTCAAAAATCATTACCGGTATGATAAAAATCAGAGACCAGTCAGCCGAGTTGATTGTGGACAATTTTTAAATTTTGGCAATACAGTAATTTTTCAAAGATTTTCAGTTTTACTCTACAAATTCAATATTAAAAACCGCAAACCTTAGTTGGATCGCCTGCAAACTCCTGTTTCATTAGACCATTTCGTCGCGTCTTTTTTCAACGCATCAGAGGTCGGTGGTTGAGTCGTCGTTGAGCAGATGAGTCCAAAAAAATATTGACATTTTCACAAATTCAGCAGTGGCTTGCGAAATATTTTGTGGATCCAGATGAAACTGGGTCCATTCAAAAGAGGAGACACGCTCGGACGTCATTTCTTGAATGTTTTTTGGCCGATGAGTGACTTTTGCACTGCTTGTGAAAGCAGTTTAAACATTACAAAAAATTTCAACCTCGATATTCTCGCCAACATATTATACAACACGTGGCATTTTTGACATGTCAAAAGCGTCTCTTGCATCTCCATCGAATGAGATTAGTTTCATCGATGGATGGCTAAAACTCGCAGAGAAAATTTACTTTTTCATCAAAATTTTTGAACGCGATTTGCTCGACAACGGTCTAATAAACTTGTGGTTTTTATTCTAGATTTACTAAAAAACAGGGAACAAAGCACCTAATGGAATGACTTGCAATGCGCTAATGCAGGTTTTGACTTTTTGCATCGGTCATTTTACCAGACTCTAACCCACTCAGCGCACAAAAGTGTGCAAAATAAAAAATAAAAAAATAAAGTACAAAAAAATTCCATGCAATTTACGCACCTTAATTTGGAAGTGTCAAACCTTAAATTTTGCAAAAAAAACTTGCCCAAAGTAGGCACTTTTTCTCAGTCGATCGCCGTTCATGCGCCACTCTTTGGGCATTCTTCTTGCGCTGGGGCGACCTGCCATTTTATCTGTCAATAGCAAATTGTCGGAGTTACCTGTTTTGGATGCATTGATCCCCGGAGTTCGAAATTTCCCAAATTTGGCATTTTCTGAGATTAAAATGTGTGACCCCTGAGTGACCCCTGAATTTTTCAAGTGGTCGTAGAGCTTTGGGGGTTTAAACTTTTTTGTTGTAAATTTTGCGTAGAATGCGATACAGCTATTTTTAAGCGGGGTCGACCATGCAGGTGGATAGATGTAGAACGCAAAATACTGTAGTACAAATAGTCAAATACTGTAGGAGCTACCGGTAGGAGGCTTTTACTGTATTGGCATTTTCGAGTTCAAAAAAAATCGGGCAGGCAGGTTCGCCTTGACCCTTGATGAGCACTAGGTTGTAGTTTACTGTATACCCTATACTGTAATACCGTGAGTCCGTGACGCAGGTTTCATTGGCGGCGAGCAAGTATCGTAGGCTATAGTAGGCTGTATCATATTTTTTTTTCTGGAGGAACAATACTGTACTTACGGTATGATAGGTCATCAAAGTCCCAAAAACACGACAACTTGTCATTTTCTACTGTACTAAAGACAAATGTGTCTTCTTGTTCAACAGAGCGCGGTGCTGCAAGCAAGCATTACAGTAATAAAATACAGTACCAGCAGAGCACGTCAGGAATTAGGATCTACTATTGTATCATATCCACTTCAGTTAAAAATGCACTATATTTGTGGTGTAGAAATCTTAAAATCATGAAAATCGTGTTTTTGAGCATGTTTTTATTTAGTCGATTGTTGATGGCTTTTTGAAAGAGGGCTGCACATCGCCGAGATCGTCGTGTACAGTATCATAGTCTTTTGACGGCTGCTGTATTGCCTAGCTAGGATTTTCTGTTCATAAATCGAGAATTGGGCAGCTGCATTTTTGACTTTAATCTCTTGCTGAGCGCCCAGTAATGCACTGAGATGAACTAACGCGATGCCCCTGGATGTAAAATTTGATTTGGAATCGAATAAAGTTCTCACACGATGTCCGTTAACTTAATAAAATTTCGAGATAATCGCACTTTACGCGACTTTACGCGATTTTGGCCTTTGGCGGCGGTAAAAGTGCGATTATCAGGTGTTTTTATTACTGTAAACGAGCAAGGCCAAAATCGCGTAAAGTCGCGTAAAGTGCGATTATCTCGAAATTTTATTAAGTTAACGGACATCGTGTGAGAACTTTATTCGATTCTAAATCAAATTTTACATCTGGTTACGTGAACAGAATTACGAATTGAGCGATTTTTGAAGCACTTGTATTAGAGCAAACTTCAAAGACAGGGCGAAATCGGCGCAAATCGCTTAAGTGCTCCAAATCCAGCAACCTGACATGCATTTCAGACTTCACCATGCGATTTAGAATCATCAATTACCCCTAGAACGTCTGTCAAAGCATCGCAAATGCAAAGCCAAGTGCATTCAAAGTGCCAATTCGATTGCCCAATTCTCGATTTATCAACAGAAAATCCTATCTAGGCTGCTGTATTGATGCAATTCATCCTCAAAGAATGCGGCCGACATGTACAATGCGATGGCCATCGAAAAAAAGCAAATGAAAAGGTTGGCAATTGGCATTAATCCATACCATACGAAATCCTTCGGAAACATCATTTTGCTAGAGGTGATCAGTGACATGCCCGTGATCGTCATGTCCCCGACCCCAATTGCCTTTCTCAGCTGCACAGGCAAGGGAATTGAGCAGCATCAATGGAGCTCCGAGCTGAAAAATAAAAAATGCCTCCCTTTTTTTGCTCGAATTCTATTTTTTCTTCATGAAACGTTCACTTTTTTCGACAGTCGTGAACGACTTGATCAGGTCTGCGGCTGGGCAGAGTGCGCGCGAGATTCCAGACGATGATTTGGACGACCATATTGCGAATATGATTACCTCGGAAGCACGGCGCAAGGTGCAGCAGTACGATCGAGTGGGTGTGCGAGCTTTTGACAAGTAAAGCCAGGAAAAAAAAGGAGACAACGCAGCAAGAGGACGATGAAGTTCATATTCGTTTTGCATTAGGAAACAGGCGGCACCGACGCTCAAGCCCAATACACGCTTTTTAAACACCATTGTCAAGGCCACGGACAGCCACAACAAATCATTGATTCGCGCTGCCGAGGAGCGAGCCAAGGCGTTCCAGGAAGAACGGCGCCAAGGCGTCAAACGACGAAGGTCCGATGACGACAGCTCAAATGACGGCGACGACGACAGCAGCAGCAGCAGCGACAGCTCTGACAATGATGATGACAATGACGATGACAAGAGCAGCCAGAGCAAGCACGCAACCAAGGCACCACAGCCGGTGGTGCGTGGCCGGGGCAAATCAACGCGCATGGGCGGCTCGACAATGGACAAGTATTTCCGCAGCGATTATGACCCGTCCAGGGACACGGGCGCCAGCAGCGACGAGGAGCGAAAAAGAGACAAAAAAAAGTCGAAAAAGAAGAAGGAAAAGAAGGAGAAAAAAGAGAAAAAGGAATCCAAAAAGACACGTCGCAGCAAGAAAAAGAAGCGATCGCGCCATTCTGACTGATGACTACAATACCCTGGCGGTTCCCCCCCCTCATAGAACATAAACCACCCATTTTACGCTAGTGTTTTGTGTGCAAATAAGCAGCCATTGCATTGAGGACGTGAATGATGAATTGATATATGATATGTTGAATGTTAAAAATGGGTATGGACAAGGGAAGGCGAGGAAATTGAACTATGCGTGGGACCTAGCCGCGGAATTCGCGCAACACTTCCTAGAAATATTGTCAAAATGCAAGGAAAACAACAGTATTGGTCATCATTGGAAGCATTACCTTTGCACACTCGATTATTTGCTCGTCATTGAGGTGGACGACGCGTCGACCGACACTTTTCTTGTTTGCGGTTGCCTTGTCATAGACTCGCGAGCCGAGTTTCTTGAGAAACATGGTGTAATTGAGGAATATCTGCGTGGTTAAAAAAAAAACGGTCAGTCCATGGTGTTTGCACCCAACACGATGTTTTTTCTTTACCAAGAGATCCGCTTCACGCGACAAATTGTATTCCGGTCCAAGGTGTTCGTGGATATACCGACGGATGTGGCGCCTGTTGGCGTTTGAAATACCCATGGAGAAAGAAAAAAAAATGAAAGAGAGAAAAAGAGAGAAAAAGGCAATGGGACCACGCTTTTTCGCTTTTTTTTTTTTTTTTTTTTTTTTTTTTTTTTGATTTGTTTGTCTCTCTCTTTTTTTTCTTTTTCTTTTCTCTCAGCTTGATGCAGACCAACCATCCGCCGTCGTCGCCGAGCGCGCGCCATTATTTTCAGGGCAATTCGCGTGGAGCGTCGCCGACCACGCCCACATACGACACTGGTATCCGACGACCATACACGTTGGAGGATGTGCAAGCGTGGACCATGCACAATGTGGCCGAATGGCTGCACGCCTGTCACCTGGGCCGCTTCGCCTCGCGTTTCAAAGGTAATAGAAATTTATGGAAAATGGCAAAAAATCAAGGCTCACGCGCTTGTTGTTCTTCTTCATAGACCATCATATCACGGGTCCTGTGGTCCTTGACCTCGATAATGAGGCGCTCAAGGCAATGGGTGTCAGTCTCGTGGGCGAACGGGTGCGTCTCCTCGTCGGTATCAAGGCCCTGCGTCAGGAGTGCTATGCGTCCACTTTTACAGCAGCGCGACTAAAGGTAGACAAAAGGGATGAGGGGCGCAAAAGGGGACGAAATGAGATGTTAAAGGGAAAAGGGGGGGTTCTCACACGCTCGTTTGCTCTTTATTTCTATCCAGCAACAGCCGCCAGATTATACGTATCTGCATCATTACCCCCCGCCTGCCAATGTGCCCGCCAATGCCGCGCCAGTGCCGCCACAACCACCCCCATCGGCCGCCGCCTATGGCTATGCACGCAATGATTATCGTAACATCAATCAATCGACCGTGTCTGTCCCCGTCATTTCCACAAACGACCCTGACAAGCCCACCAGCACGGCCGCCACCAAGCCCACAGAGGGCAAAAGCCTGCTCAATCGCTCCAATTCCTTCTCACGCTTCCTCGGACGCTCAGATTCCAAAAAGGCTCGCAATGCCAATGCAAATACCTCGCAAAATACACCTCCGGCGCAAGATCCCGCGCATCTGCCACCGAGTCCACGCACCGTACAAAAGGTAAGGAATCACAATGACAATGCTTTCTCCTGACACGTTTTTTTTATAGAGGAATTCCCTCGAGGGCGGCATCATGTCCATGGAAAAGGTCAAACAGGTACGATCATGAGCAATCCAAGAGAAAAAAAAAAGATGCTCATCTCGTGCCTTTTTTCTCATTTTCGGTTTTTTTTTTTTTTTTTTTTTTTTTTTTTTTTTTTTTTTTTTTTTTTTTTTTTTTTTTTTTTTTTTTTTGCGTAGACGTGCGTCAAGGTGTTTGGTGAGGATGGGCAGACGCGCATTGTCAATGTGCACAATGCGACGACGGCCAAGATGGTGATGGCTAAGGTGTTGCACAAATTTGGCATTGATGAGAGCAATGCAGATCGCTACTGCGTCTTTGTTGGCTCCAGCACCCATGGAGAAGGTAAGTAAACAAATGGATGGTGTGGGGTCAAGGGGCCAATAAGGGTGACACAAAATGGGGATCCTTGACCCTTTTTTTCCTTTTTTTCTTTTTTAGCACGCACGCTGTCGGATGCCGAACTCATGGACATTTGTCAGTCGCCGGATCGTCCTGAAAAAGAACGATTGATCTTGCGCAAGCGGCATCTTTATCCGACGTATGAGGAATTCAAGCGAAAGGGCAGCAATGCTCGGCGACAGCAGCAACAGCAGCAGCAACATCAGCATCCATACCACCACCAGCACATGAACACGAAAAAGGAGCTGCCCATGCTCACGCCGTCGCCGTCCATTGCCACATTGTCAGGCCCGCCGCCATCCGCTGGCTTTCCCGACAAGCAAACGACTCTCGAGATCATCACAGGCTCCGTCTTGTCGCTGCCGCACTCACCCAAAGATTTCAATTCACCCCGGCCACCTGGCAGCAGCAATCCCGGTGCAAATGGGTCAGGGGGTGCAAGCACATTGACGTCGTCACCCGGAGCTGCGACTTTTGGTCCACCATCATCGTCCCCCGTGCCATCCATGGCATCGTCATCGTCTGCAGCCACCGGCGCGTCGCCACCCGCACAACACGCGCGTATCGTGCCCGAGGCGGCAGCACGCTCAGGGTCATCGTTCCGCGCGCGCAATTACCCGCGAATTAAGCGATTCTTTGGCGAACGGCCTCCATCTGAGCTCATTTCGTCCAACCTCACGTCCTTTTTCCCGAATCACAAGCGCGATTTGCTCGAAACCGCCGGAATCAACGCAAAAAGGCTGTCCACCACGCGGCGACTCTCGCAGGCAAGCCGAAATGACAGTTACAACAGCTCGCGCAACTCTGTTTTACCAGAACTCGTGTCTGTCTTGGGTGTCGACATGGATAAATTCCTCGATCACGTCGAGGATGACGACCAGGAATGCAACAAGTCCATGGGCGACGAATTGGATTATGCAAAGCAAGTCACCACAAAGTTAGCCGCATTGGACATGACTTCCTCGGATGAAGATGATGATGATGACCACGACGACGATGGGAACCATTATGACCATGATCGCCGTCAACCACCACTATCACAGCAGCAGCATCAAAATGACGATGAAGATGAAGACGACGATTTCCAATCTGCCGTCGATGATTCGAGGCCAGCGTTAAAGTCACAAGACGAATTGAACCACTACGGTAGCACAAATGGCACGTCCAACGACGGCTCGCGCGCCAATACACCGCTCAATAAGCCGCCATTGTCGCCCTCGCTAGCAGCAAATCGATCAACAAGCCTTTCCTACCTCAATGGCAGCAAAAAGCCCTCCACACCCTCAAAGGGACCAGATGACTACTTTATGCCTGCGCCACCAGCCGCCATGATGCATTTTACACCTCCTGCAGGCGCCGGTCCAGGTAAGAAAAGGAAAAAGAAAAAAGAAAAAAGAAAAAAACGCGTAAAAACGCGTAAAAAGAGCCAACTTGACGCGTTTTTTTTTGTTTTAGGGGAAGGCATGACGTGGATGAAAGGTTCGCTGATTGGGCGAGGCACGTTTGGCGACGTGTATCTTGGTTTGAATCCGCTGAGCGGCGAATTGATGGCTGTAAAGCAAGTGGAATTGCCCGTGGAGAACTCGGCGAGCGTCGAGCGCAAAAAGTCAATGGTGGAGGCATTGCGGCGCGAAATTGCCCTGCTGCAGGAACTGCAACACGAAAACATTGTGCAGTACCTGGGCTCCGAGTCCGATGACGCCCATTTCAGCATTTTCCTCGAATACGTGCCCGGCGGCTCCGTGGCCGGCCTGCTCGCCAGCTATGGCGCCTTCCAGGAACCGCTCGTCCGCAGTTTTGTCCGCCAGATCCTCAAGGGCCTCACATATCTCCACGGCAAGGATATCATCCATCGCGACATCAAGGGCGCAAATGTCCTCGTCGACAACAAGGGCGGCGTGAAAATATCCGATTTTGGCATTTCCAAAAAAGTTGAAGAAGGTAAAAAATTCATCTTCAAATCCCAAAGACGCGCCAGCGTTGCTGATTCCTTTTGTTTCATGGCGGGTAAGATATCATGCAGGTGACGTCGACGGCGGCGCACCGGCCTAGTTTGCAAGGCTCGATCTTTTGGATGGCGCCCGAGGTCGTCAAACAGACACAATATACTAAAAAGGCCGACATTTGGTCCCTGGGCTGCATGGTCGTCGAGATGTTCACAGGTGATCATCCATTCCCCGCCTTTTCGCAAATGCAAGCCATCTTTCAGGTAAAAACCCCGTGAAATACACGCAATTTCGCGCTTCCATGACATGTCTTTTGACCCCATCCTTTTTTTTTTTTGGCTCTAGATTGGAAGCTACACCATGCCGGATATTCCCAATCATGTCAGCTCAGAAGCCAAAGACTTTTTAAAATGCACATTCCAGCTGTAAGTGGACAAAACGACGCGTTTCGGAACGTCGTTGCGCATCTTAATTTCTTTTTATCTTTTTTTGTTATAACAGGGACCACGAAAAGCGGCCAACCGCGCACGAGCTTCTGTCGCATCCTTTCCTTGCCGACGACGAGCCATGATGGAGCGCGTTCTCCTTTTGCTCGCGGCTGGATTCCATTTCATCTCGGCCGCACTCACGATATCCCCCTCCCCCAATCTCTCTGTCTCTCTCTCTTTCTCTCCCTGCCCGTTGTTCATTATCTCTATTCCCAATTCTCTCTACCTCTTTTGGCCGTTGCTGTGTAATCTATTAAAGTCTTTTTCTCCTCCTTTCTTGTGGTTATCCCCGGCGTAATATGATTGGACACGTCAAAATACCACCCTTCTTGAAACATAAATCAAAGATAAAAATAACAAAAAAAAAAAAAAAACCAGGAGGCGAGATGACGCGTGTTGCATGAAAAATCAAAAAAAAAAAAAAAAAAAAAAAAAAAAAAAAAAAAAAAAAAAAAAAACAGGAGGCGAGATGACGCGTGTTGCATGAAAAATAAAAAAAAAAAAGAGATGTTCTTGGCACGATGGCAAGGTGACCATGAACTCGTGTTGCCTGTCCATGTGGATGGACCGTGCCATTGTGTCGGATGCAGAGATCTTTCTTTAAGGGTTCGGCCAAAAAAAGAACAAAAATGAAAAAAATGAAAATATGAAATACATGAGCAAGGAGAGGCGCTTAATTGACGTGCCGCGCCCATGTTTTCGAGCTTTAAAGAGCATGGAGCGTACAAGTGTGCTGCGCGCGCGGAAGTCGGGCGCCGTGTTTGCGTGAAAAACAAAAAAAAAATGCAACCTGCGTTTCTGTGAGTCATTTGCCTTGGCATAGGGAGCAAGATACCACATAATGGGGGGAGACGGAGATTTGTATAAATTATCAATGGATGTCTCGGGTATCGCCGTACCTCCCGTTTTGCATCAGTGAAAAAGGGCGTGAGTAAAGAAAATGCACTTGCGCGATTAGGAGATCAGCGTACAGGCTCCGATACTTTTGTTACTCATTTTGTAAATTCATGCTTCTGTCCATCGGTGTGATCCGTCGAAAGCTGGGAGGGAAGAGCATGTAAGGTAACACGGCGCTAGACCGTTTTTAGCAACATCAGCGAAACTTTTTATTTTCCACCCCCTTGTAAACGCAAACAAGAATGATCAACAAGATAGGAGTTCATGGAGACCAGGAGTGGAGGGGCTATGAGCGTGTCGTCCTCGTTTTAACCAAAAAAAAAAACAAGAAATGCGCGATTTCAACATTGATCTCAACCCACATGTAGCGCAGCTGGCCCTGTCCCTACTTTCCAAAGGACATTCTTACCTTTCATGGTCCGTTCTTGGGAACCCGATGCATTTGCCATCCCAAAAAAAAAATAAGCCATCCCAAAAACAAAAAAAAGGAGTGAAATCACCTGTTTCGCGCCGGGTTGTGCGCGTCATTAACATGGTATAATTATGTCATGACGACCAATGAGGGAACGAACATCTGACAAAAGGTTAAAAATACAAACTGCAGCATTTAGCGTACAAATGGGCAGAACAAAAAAACCATCTAACCTTTTACGACGAACGCGATCCACATCGGGGATACTTGGGCAGATCTTTTCGACATTAGGGGCTGCCAAGCCAGATATTCGAGTAGCTTGCCTTGTTTGTTCTAGTGTCCCGGCGTTTATTATGCTTTGGACCCCAAAACCTTCGCGTCAGCGGGCCGGACACCAAAAAGAAAAACAATGACCATGGTCGTGCATACACAGCTGCCACCTGCGAGTCCATGCAATGGCAAACGTTGTTCCACGAGATGCGGCTGCACTAGCTTTTTTATTTTCTTTTCTGAAAAAAAAGAAGAAAATAATTGATGCACGCGCACGAACGAGGGCATAGGGAGACTCCAATCGCACGATGGGGGAGCCGCGTGAGAGCAAGGTGGGGGACAGCTAAGGGAAAAAAAGATCATGCCACTCATCCCCCCCCTCGATCACCAGCCAAACACGCCATGACCCAAAGATGGCTATCAATACGTCTCTTATTCCCTCATTTCCACACCGACAGCTCTCATGCATGATCCCAAAGATGGCAAAGAATCCTTCTTGTTAACCTTCGTCAGGGGCAATGGGGCCAGGAACCCAGATTTAACAAGCAAATGGCAACGTTGAGCGCGTCCAATGGGCCCCTCCCCCCATGGCAAAATGCTTTTATTTTTGCTTTTTTCCGTTCTCTACCAACACGAAAAGGAGTTAAGGCGGAGCGAGCGGTAGCGCAGGAACATGAGAAAAAGAAAAAGAGGGTGGTGTGAGGGATCCAATTCATGGTGAGTAGCGCCGTCGCTTATATTCCTTTTCATTTGGATCCATTTCAAAGGGCAATCGTGAAGAGGTCGATGAGGAATCGGGGATGCATTTGTCGATGAACATGGTCAATGGTGGACCGAGAGACGACGAGGGGCCAGACGATGACGACGACGACGACGACGCAGGCAATGTCGGCGGCGGATAGTCTAATCCATTGCCAGTCGCAGATGACGCACTGCCACGACTGGCGCGCACAACCGAGGGTGGATCAAACAGGCTCAAGCGTCGATCATTGGTGCCCATCCTGTTGGGTGGCGTCGGCGGCGGATGGCTGTGCAATGGCGACGGCGGCGGAGGAAGCATTGGATGCATTGTCTGCTGTGATGGGCTTTGTTCATTGTGTGGCGACGGATGACTGAATGCTGAATGGATCTGGCGCGCTAAATGTACAATGAAAAAAAAAAGGGGGGGGAATCAATATCCATGTGCAAGAAAAAAAAAAAAGATAAAAAAAAAGGGGCGACAAACATACTTGTCCGCTCGCCGGTCAAGCCCTTACCATAGCTATGGAACCGGTCATTGTCTTTGGTCAGCACGAGGAGCAGATTCGTCAGGTTTTTGATGGTCTAAAAAAAGAAAATTGGACGCGATGTGAGCGCGTTTTGCAAAAAAAAAAAAAAAAAAAAAAAAAAACGCGGTTTGACGCGTGTTTTTTTTGTTTGTTTGTTTGTTTCTCTGTCTTTACGTGCTGCTGGTTGTCGACATAGGTCCTAAGTTCCTCTGTTTCGTGTCGAAGGTGCTGATAGGCCTGGGACAGATGGTACATTTGGCTCTCCAAATGATGGAGTGGCGGCGCATTATCCAATTGCATTGGAGAATCGCGATTGTTGGTCTGAACATGCAGACCATGCCTTGACGACGGCACGGGGTGTGTCAAGGGGTGCAGAGCGGATGAGACGCCAGGCGGCGGACCAACAGATGTCGCATTGGGTATAGCAGCGGCAGCGGCGGTGACATAAGCTTGCGGATAATGATGATGGGATTTGGCACTTTTTCTCTTGATATTTTGCAAAGCGTCGATGGCACCTCGACGGAAGTGTTCATGACGGAACTCCCACTTTTGGCTTTCGGACGTCAAATTGGAATGAATGATGTCATTCACCTTGTGGAAGCCGTACACTAAAAGACAAATAAAAAGTAGGTTGAGCAAAGGTTCCATTTTCGTCAATGCTTGCTTCCGTGGCGCCTCCGCGCTTTCTCTTGCCTCCCCCCCTTGCCCAATTGCGTCGATCCACCCCCCAATTTTGTTTTTTTTGCTTTTTTTGTTCACTGGTCCGTGTAACTTTCGACTCGGGGTGCCACACAACCTCCTTTGTACACTTACTATTAAGCTGCCGGACGAAGCTTTGCCAATTGTTGTGCTTAAAGTACTGGGGAAGCACCTCTTTTGAGAAAACAGCAGGGTTGCTGACGCTGAACATGTCGCCGTCCGCGGTCCATGAAATAAGATGATGAATTTCGGGGTCTTCCAGGATCCTGACACGAAAAAAAAGGGATCAGACACAAGAAAAAAAAAAAAAGGCCCATTCCTGCAAACTAGTGCCCTTTTTGGCTCTTGGCACGCTTTTTCCTCTTTTTTTTTTTTTTTTTTTTTTCTTAGTTTTTTTTTTACGTACTTGTAAAGTTTGCTGATGAATGCGGACTGTGTGCGGACAGGTGGCGTGGATGCAGACGATTCGCTAGATGACTTGCGGCGACTACCTGTACTGGATTCAGGGGTGAATGTCTCGTTGTTTTGATCAAGCTGTTCCGGCTTGATTCTACAAAGCAAGAATATAAAAAAAGAGGGGGTGGTAGAGACCGGGTCAGAGGAGTGCAATTCCTCTATTTTTTTTCGTTCCCCATTCCTTTGTTTTCTCTCTTTCTCTCTGTCATGATGTCGTTGTACATACTCGGCGAGTTCTTGATAAGAATGCGACGTCGGATCCTTGTGCATGATCGTGTCGTCAATAGAAGCATGGCTCGAATAGGCTTGGCGTGATGAAGAATTGCTCGTGGTCATGTTCAAAGGCAGAAATCAATTCATGCTGCGACAGGGAAAAAGAAGGAAAAAGAAGAAAAACAAAAAGAATCGGGTGTCAGATTAATATAAGAGAAAAAAAATCCCAATTTCTTCTGGAAGCTTGAGTTGCCAAAATGCTCACCTTGATATAAAAAAAAAATGGGGGTCTGACGTAACAAGGCTAAAAAAAAAAAAAGGGGGGAGCGGAGAGAAGCAAAACAAGGGGGGAGGATTGCAAGGATGGATTACACAAATGCCCAAAGAAGGCGGTGCAAAGAAAGAAAAAAGAAGCGAGAAGGGGGTAAAAAGGGGAAAAGAAAAAGAAAAAGCACCCAGAAGGCGCTAGTCAGGCAAGAAAAAGTGGGGAAAAGGAACGAAACGTGGCGAAGCGCTGTCGGATACGTTTTTTCGCTGATAATTGTAGGGTTTGCCGGCGAGAACAAGTTGCAACAAGACAAAAGAGAAGGGGAAAAAAAAAAGAAAAAAAAAAGATAGAGCTAATAAAATAGCCGGGTGAGCCCGTGAACACGCTTGTTTTTGGTTCAACGTGTTTACAAATGAAGTGCTTTCAATTAAAAAATAAATAGCAAAGCGAGGCACCGCGCAGTAAGAGAGTTGCAAACTGATGAGGTGGCGGTTGAGGAGGAGCAAAAAGTAAAAAAGAGCAAGATGTGGCGTGAGAGTGATGATGGACAAGAGCGAGTAAAAAGATGTAAAAAGGAGAGAGAAAAAAATACAATTCCTCCTCTCTTTTATATAGCGCACTTTTTCTGCCACTTTTTTTTGTCTTTCTCTCCGCACAGAATGGCTACTTTGCACGACACTTTAACCAAATACGACGTGTTTCTTAATACAAAGCTAAAGCCCAACCTGACCACGGCTTTGCAGGCACGAGACGCTCTCTTGAATACCAAACACGACTAGTAAGACGTCGTTTTCCTGCGCGTATGCCCGTTTTAATTCCTTTTATCGCCAGTGAAATGCTTGCCGAGCAGATCGATATGATCAAACAAGGAAACCACAAGCAATTAAAGACAATGGTGGATCTCGGCTCCCAATTCTATGTCCAGGCCAACGTGTATGCAACAAAGAAAAAAAGAAAAAAGAAAAAAACACGTCTTTTGCATGTCATTGACGCGCTTTTTCTGCATTTACTTTTGTTTATGATGTTTTTTTTTCTATTAGACCAGACACGACTTTTATCTTTGTGCAGGTGGGCTTTGGTTTCCACGTGCAATTCACCCTCGACGAGGCAAAAAATTACATTGGTAAAAAGGTGCAGCGGCTGCAAAGGTGAGAAACCCAAAAAAAAAAAAAAAAAAAAAAAAAAAAAAAAAAAAGGAAAAAAAAAAGGAAACAGACCCGCAAATGCTTTCCATCAGCCTCACACGCGCTTCTGACGATTAGGGACGCTGATAAATACACGCAAGAGGCCAACAAGATTCGCGCTCATATACAAATGGTGCGACCTTGGATGCCGTGGACACCATTCATTTGCTGATTCATCTGTTCTCTTATTTGTCATAGGTGCTTGAGGCCATGGCCGAAGTGCTCAACAAAGATTAGGCAAAGAAGCAGATCGCGTCAACCGCGCCCTGTGGCACTGCGTGCAATTCTTCACCCTGCACGCAAGCCGTAAGCAGAAGTTGCATAGAACTTTTTTTCAGAATCAAAAAAATAAAAAGGTTCAGATACCCCCCTTTTTTGCATCATTTGTGAGTGACAGATCCAAGACAAAGGATCCATTTGCACCATGATGGCAAGTGGAAAAATGGGGGTGGGGTGTGGTAGAAGCGTGGGGAGAGGGGACTGGCATCCCAAAAAGCGTCAGACAACAGTTTACACGATGCCTAAATTGGGATTATGCTTTTGCCCCGACGCCCCGAGTCTCCGATTAGGGGGGCAGTACATTTGATTGTTTTTTTCTCGATTTTTTTTTTTTTGTTCATCAAATTGCAATCATGGTCTCGTCGTTGGCGTCGCGTCCCCTGGACCTTGTGTTTTATGTTTTTTTTCTGACGCATATTCCAATTACGGTCTTGTTTGACTTGCAGGCGCTGTACCCCGCGGCGTGGGTACCACAGCCGCTCCTGTCCATTGTCGCCTGGTACGCCGAGGCCACGGGCGACCCCTTCATGCACCCTTTAAACAACCAATACTGGTTCAAATCGCTAGCGTCCATGGAAGCGATGCTCCAATTGCCCTTTTTTTTCGTGGCATGCAATGGTCTTGCCAAAGGTAAGCAAAAAAAAAAAAAAGGGGGGGGGAATGAGGAAGACAGGGAGCGAGAGCCATAATGTGATCTGCGTGTTCATCAGATGCTCCGTGGATCCGTTTGCCCATGGTTGTCTACGGAGCGCATGTCGTTACAACTCTGATGCCCATCATGCTCGAATTGATCGCCAATGCTGCGTATAACCTCACGTCGACGCAGCGCACCATGCTTCTCGCCATTTACAGCCCGTACCTCATCATCCCCGCCCTGATCCTGTACGACGGCTACTCCAGAGTGACAGCTGCGCTCGCCCTCGTTCCTGTTTCGAAAAAAAAGGATTAAATCATCACGATGAAAAGGTGAATTCCCGTTGTTGTGTGTGAATTTTATGCAATTGTGCAAAAGGAAACGGCGAATCCGCGTGCGTGCATTGGAATTTTCATACACAAGAGCGTCCAAAGGGCAGGGGCTGTGACAGAGAGCAAAAAAGAAGCCTATTTCAAGGGGGAGAGGCAACAAGTGGGCGGAAATGAGGACGCCGCATGGCATTGCATGTGCAGATTGTCGCGACAGGGAGTAATATACACTCTAGACGTTTAGGGCATGACACCCGTTTTTCCGGTCCACAGGCGTCACCATCATCATGCATGCGCCAATAGACTTTTTCCGCCACGCACAAAGAACAAGAAAGAAAAAACACGTTTGATGCATGCATGATAGATCGGAAATAAAACAGGGAAAACTCACAATGACAAGAATGTACGTAGCAAGCAAGCACTCATGGAGTCATGATGGTCCAAAAAAACGCATCTTCATGTGAAATTATGATATTTTTGTAGGGGCCTATCATACGTACAGCACGGCCCCAATAGGATACAGTAGCTCAGGAGTCAAGTTTCAAGGCTGCTGTCATATCATACCGGTACAACATACAGTACATCAATCAGACCTCAGCTGTGCTCGAGCTCCCAAAGCAATGACATCATATACCTATACAGTAGAAGGAGTAGAAGATTGCCTCCAAAGCTGCTTTGCCATTAGCCCATGATTGACTGTACACGTGTACAGTGACCGTGTAATAAGCTACCATACGTACCTATTTCGGCGGCGCGCCTCGTCGTTTCAAAAAAATTGAAATCTGGAGGTCAATCATCAGACGATTGTGGTGAAATCTGAGAAATTCTCAAATCCAATCTTACCGGCGGAGCGGCGGTATCATACGGGCGGTAATTGCACTTTATACTGTATTACTGTACGCGATTTTGGCTTTTGGCGGCGGTGAAAGTGCTATTGTATTATCAGGTGTTTTTACTAAATGAGCAAGGCTCAAAAGTAACATCATTCGATTCCAAATCAAATTTTACGTACATCCAGGGGCATCGCGTTAATTCATCTCAGTGCATTCCTACTTGGCGCTCAGCAAGAGATTAAAGTCAAAATGCAGCTGCCCAATTCTCAATTTATGAACAGAAAATCATAGATATGATAGGCGGCACTGCAGTAGTATGATACATCTGTACAGTACAGTACTACTGTACTGTATCATACAGTAGTACGTATAATACTCAATTCTTCTTTGTTTGATCGCTACTACAGTATCTACAGTATGATACAGTACAACAGTAGTATGATATATACAGTATATGATACCGTAGTAGGAACTTTTTTGCATTGTTCGAATCAGATGGATTCGGACGGGCGTCATTTCCAGAATGTATTTTGTTTGCCCGATGCGTGACCTTTGTACTGTTGTACTCAGTAGGATACTGTACGCTTCTTGTGAAGGCTGTTCATTGCTTCATTATTGGTGGTGACTGGCTCATTCAGCAAAGAGTTCAAATTTTTTTCAATCTCTACAGTATGATGATGTTCTCGGCAACCGATTGGGCGACGACACACGACGACGGCGTTTTACTGTATGATATACTGTAACGTGTCGAAAGCACCTTTTGAATCTCTATCGAGTGAGACTAGTTTCTTCATCGATGGATGGCTAAAACTCGCAGAGAAAAAAATTCCACTTTTTCATCAAAATCTTTGATCGCGATTTACTTGACAACGGTCTAATCGATCCCCGATTTTTATTGCAGTTTTACTAACAAATAGGAGGGCAAAGCAACTAATGGGATGACTTGCAGCCCGCTAGCTTGGGTTTTAACGTTTTGCATCGGTCATTTCACCAGCCTGCACCCTGCAGCATGCAGCAGTTCACTCAGCGCACAAAAATGTGCAAACTAAATAAAAAATAAAAAAATACAGTATCATACAGTAAAAACTACAGTATTGTAAAAATTCCATGCAATCCACGCACCTTAATTTGGAAGTGTCAAAACTTAAATTTTTGCAAAAAAAATCTTGCCCAAAGCAAGCATCTTTTCTCAGTCGATTGCCGTTCATGCATGCATCATGCGTCACTCTTTGGGCTTTTGTCGTAATTTGGGGCGACTTGCCGTTTTGTCTGCCAATAGCAAATCGTCGGAGTTACCTGTTAGTGATGCATTGATCACTCGGAGTTCGAAAGTCCCCAAATTGGCATTTGGCATTTCCTGAGGTTGAAATGTGTGATCCCCCCTGATTGAATGAAGTTTTAAAAAAGGGGTCGTAGTGCTTTGGTCTTTGGTGTTTTAAGCTTTTTGGTTGCAAATTTTGCGCTGAATCCGACGCAGGTGATTTTGAGTAGGGTCGGCCAAGTGGATGGCGAGATAAACGCAAAATAGACCAAATTTGGTGTTTTTGGAATTTGCGGGCTCAAAAAAATTCGGGCGCGGCGGTCATCCTGAGCACTGGATGGTGGGCAATACTGTACGTAGTTCTTCATGTCTTGACGCGTCTTTCTTCTTTCATCGGCGGTCAGGCAGGCGGACAGGACAAAAAACTGCAGGCTGTAAAAAAATTTCTGGAGGCACAAGCGCACAGCAGCTCAGCAGGCCGTCAAAGTCCGAGAAATACGCTTTTGAAAATAATATAGTACATACTGTGCCGCTGTTGTGCGTCTGTGCCCCGTGCGTACATCTGTTGATCTGTATGATATCATACAGTACTGTATGAGCGCGCTGCAATGAACACAACGGTGGTATCATACTGTGCATACTGTAGACTGTAGTAGCTACAGTAGTACCGTAGATATGATAATTTACAATACAATTGAGAGAAGCAAAGTGTGCAAATGTGTGCTGCTTGCTCACGGCGAGTAAGGCAGCGGCAAACAGTCGTGTTGGAGGAAATAAATGTGCAAAAAGAAAAAAAATGGCCGCTTGTCATCATGCCAAAAATGCCGCGCTGCTGTGTCTCCGCAACGCGCACAAGCGCGGCTGTACAGTATCATGGGTGTTCGCGGCATTATTGTGATCGCGCGATCGCCGCTTGCGAGGCGGCCATCTCTGCATTGGCTGAGTTTGCAAAAAAAAAAAAGTATGTTTTTCTAGAGATTCCCATGGATGAGAGAATGACTCCTTTGTTTGTGAATGTGTACGTGCGTGTGCTCCGGCATGGGGTACGTACAGTAGAGGAATGTTCCAGCACGACGCATTCAGCGATTGCCCAGGCGAGACGGCTTTTTTTTTGTGTGTGGCCAAAGCGCGGCTGCATTGGCTCTCCGATCGATCATGCGAAGAAGGAGAAAAGGATGCGGCGACGCGCGCCATGGCACGCGCTCCCAACTCTGTTGGGCAAACTCAAAAAATAGAATTAATCCGCATGACCGACTCTGCACGACTTGTGTGTTTGACGTGGTCCCCACTTTTTTCATGCTGATGTGCGCGGACCTTGCCTTTTGGTTTTTGGCTTCCAATGGCCATGTTCTGATTGGCTGTTCGCCTGGCGGACATTGTACTGAAGTGATGCATTTCGTTCTTTTTTTTTTTTTTTTTTTTTTTTTTTTTGCTCGCAGGTTTTTTTAAACTTTTTTGTTTCTTTCTTCCTCTTTTTTCTTTTTTCTTTCACCCGTGTCTCATCTCTATATCGTGCGTCACCCTTCTCTCATATTTACACCTACGCACGCCGTTTCTCGTCTCCAGCACTCGTCTCAAACCAGTTGTCACCTTCACGTCGCTGATCCCATAGTTTTGTTGTTCTCGTCGCTTGCGAACTGGCCTCTCGTCGCTTTTTTTTTTCTCTTTCTCACTTTTCAGTCTCCTTGTCAACGGCTAAAGCCTTCGTCTTTCACGCTCACTCGACAAAAAAACACACGCACTCTTCACACGTCTCCGCTCACGCTCATACCGCGGTCTTGCACGCTATTTATCGTTTTTTTTCAATTGTCCACGACCTCTTTTATTTTTGTATCCGCTCTTTGCTCGCCCCACCCACTCTCATTAATAGCATGTCGTCCTCCGTCTCACGCAAGACCGGCCGCGTCAAATTTTTCAACAGCACCAAGGGATATGGCTTTATTATACCCGACGACCCTATGGGGCCGTCAGACGTAGAAGAAGGTAAGCGCGACGCGTTCTTTTTTATACTTTACTTTCTTTTTCTTTATTTTGCCGGAGATTGCATGATTGACGCGCGAACATGCATCTTTTTTTTTTTTTATTTTTCCTTGCAGTCTTTGTGCACCATACAGCAATCCACAACAATGGTGGCTTTAAAAGTCTGGGCGAGGTATGGGCAACAGAGTTCACATTTGGGCATTGCGCGAGCCACACGCGGTCTTTTTGCTTGGATTTGCGCCCGCCAGATCAAATTCACGTCTTGACACTCATTAATCGTTTTTATTTATTTATTTATTTTGCTTATAGGCCGAAGAAGTAATTGCACGGCCTTTATAAAAAAAAAGGAGACTGCTGGGCTGGAGGGGAGAGCAAAAGACGGTGACACGTAGCATGTCTCACGCTCATTTATTGATGTAGGTGGAATATGATCTTGTGCAAGGAGCCAAAGGCATGCAAGCAGCCAATGTCACGGGCATAGGAGGTGGCCCCGTCAAGGGCGATCCTCGAGCAAGCCGATCGCATTACCAAAGGTAATGCGCGTTGCAAAAAAAAAAATAATAATGGCGACACGTCGTAACTTTTTTTTTTTTTTTTTTTTTACTTTTTCCCTGATGTGGCATAGTGGTCATGGCTTTGGCAGTGGCGGTGGTGGCGGTCGCCAGCAAATGTTCAATGGAGGTAAAAAAAAAAATGGGATTTGATGGTCACATGGGAGGCAAAACATCACATTTTTGCCTTTTTTTTTTTTTTTTTTTTTTTTCATCAGGCTACATGGATCCATATTCGACAGCGTATGGGTATCCGGTGCCCAGTGGCTACAGCTATGGCGGTGCGCCTAGTGGCAATCAACCACCTCCTTTTCAATATGGACTCCCTGTGTACAGTGGCATGAATCAACCTCCTTTTGGCTACCCACCCCCTCCGTTCATGAATCAGCCGCATCCATCGCCATTACATCAACAGCAGCAGCAACAACAGGCACAGCAACCGCCTCAGCAGCCGCCATCCCTTGGCTCGCCGCTGCAACACGCCTTTAATCCATCTGGCCCATCCACGCCATCGGATCATTGATCCGCCTCCGTCCCCTCAATGGCTCCCTGCCTGTCTTTTTCTCTTTTTCTCTTATTCTTTCTCTCTCTCTTTTTTCTCTCTCACTCACGCACACTGTCTCTCTATAGTCTCATGTTTTATCCGTTTTGAAGCTTAGTGGCTCTGTTTGCTCCTGTCCTGTCCCCCTTTTTTCTTCCTCCCTCACTCTCACTTTCTCTCTCCTTCATACCTAACTTGCTCCGTTTTGCTTTCCATTGTGCGCAACCGCAATTGCGCACCCATCCTATTTTCCTACCTGCATGACGCGCTTCGCAGCTTGGGAAGACGCGTCTCATCCCTCCCTATTTTTTCTTCCTTTATCCCACCCAATTAAAAAACAAAATTGTGCCATGAAAATGGAGCCATGTCCGAGAAATAGTGGCCAGAAAAGCGTGATGCGTCGCGTGAAGCGCTTGTGCACGAGGCGTGCGTGTGGATTTTTGTCTTTTTCATGCCGTGCCCTTCTGTACAACGTGCTGAGTTTCAATGGGATCATCAGGCTGTCGCAACAAAAAAAAACAAGGTTTGTGCGACGTTTTGGCCATGATGGTGCCAAAAGCAAAAAAGCCTGGATTCTTCAAAAAAAGTGAGGCTGGCGGGTCACGTCTGGGGCAAGTTGGCCTTTTTTTTCTGATGCATTTGACACAACGAACACCATGGCTCTCAACGCACTCGCGTAAACATAGGATCCTGAGCAATGCATGCGTCATCAAAATACTAATAATCTGGCGCAAAAAGCCATTTTCGCGTCAAAAGAACAGTCTCCAGTCTTCCATGGTTCCTTTTTTTCTTTTTCTTTTGATTATCATGCCGGCGCGAACCTCGGCAAAATGTAAAGATTGCAAAAATGATCGATCGATGGTGGGCCAATGGCATGGCACGCTTTTTGCCTCTTAAAAATAAGCTTGGGCAATGACAACAGTGTGCAGCACGGCGCGTGCCCCCTTCGATGCAAGGGCATGAGCGCGCGCCGCGAAGCCGTGGCGTGAAAGCAACAATCGAGAAAAAAAAAAGGCACGATGATCCTTTTACTTTATTATCTTGATGTACCGTTTTTTCTTCTTTTTTTTTTTTTTTCTAGTTCTCGCTCTTCACCAAGGCTCATTGTTGAGGGAAGGACTGGCGTTTCTCAAGAAAAAAGGGCCATGTTTTTTTTTGCCGGACCGGTCCGGCTGGTTTGGCCGGATTACGGGCCCATGTGTGCTTTTTTCGCTGGGCCAATTCATGGACGCAGGGCCTGGGTGGGGGGAGTTTTTTACCTATTTTAGCCAGAGCACATTTATTTTTCTTCTTCCCTTCCTTCCCCTTTTACTACCTCCAACGTTCATCCATCCATCCATCCGTCATCTTTGAGGTTTTACTTTGATCATGTCTACCTTTTCCAAGAACGCTTTCTCTCTCCTCAGCGAGGATGGTGATGTCAAGCCCGAGCCCGTCGTCGTCAAGGAGGAGCCCAAGCCCGTCGTTGCCGAGAAGCCCAAGGCCGACAAGCGCGCCAAGGGTAAAGAAAAATGAACAATGATACTCAAAAACACGGCAACATACGCACGCCGTCGCTTACAAAAACAATACACGGACGCACTCTATGCACACCACCACTTCCACTTCGCGTAGCACGCGGCGCGAGCGACACGTCAAACGAAGACAGAAACAATTTCTCACGCACGACTTTTTTTTATTTCTTTTTTCTTTGAAACCAGCTAAGCGCAGCGCCGAGAAGCGCCCTCGTGGCGAAGGCCGTGCTGAGGGCCGTGGTGAGAAGCGTCCCCAACAGGGTGGTCGCCAACGTGGCCGTCAATTCGACCGTCACAGCGCCACTGGTCTTGTGTAAGTCGTCACACGTTCATCCAATGGCTTGATTTTTTTTTTGCGTCACCAGCTCAATTGACTCACTTTTTTTATTTATTTTTTTTACAACAGTGACAACGAGAAGAAGGAGAAGCAAGGCTGGGGTCACCCCGAGACCGCCGAGGCTGAAGCGTAAGTTGATATTTTTTTTTATGCTGTGTGGGAGAAATCTTTTGCGTTGAGCGGCACGTGGATGACCCCGTCCTGGACGATGGTTGCATGACAAGAAATTCTGACGGACCATATCCACGCGCCAGCACTTTTATTTTTTTATTATCAATGGAGACGAGATGTACTCACTTTTTTTTTATATCTAAAATAGTGCTGCTGACACCTTGAGCCCTGCCGACCCCGCCGCCCCCGAGCCCGAGGTTGCCGCTCCCGAGCCCGAGGAGAACGTCAAGACCCTTGACGAGTACTTGGCCGAGAAGGCCTCCAAGGGCCTCAAGGTCTCCCTCCCCGAGGCCCGCAAGGCCAATGAGGGCTCTGATGAGGGCAAGTGGAAGGAGGCTGTTGCCTTCACCAAGGCCGAGGAACCCGACTTTTTGCCAGCCAAGGTAATTTTTTTCTCAATTGAGCTTCATGCGACGCGACGCGGTCATTTTCTCGCTCTTTTGGCTAGATTTCTCACTTTTTTTAATTTTTTTTGCGCTTTACAGGAGAAGGCTGCCAAGAAGGAGAAGGCCCGCAAGGAGAAGGTCTTTGTCGACATTGAGCAAAAGTTCCAGGAGAAGCCCCGTTTCTCCCGCGACTCGCGCGACTCGCGTGACTCGCGTGGTGCCGCCCGTGGTGGCCGCCGCCAGAACAACAACACCTCGGGCCGCCGTGGCGACCGCCGCAACAACAACGTCAACCTCCAGGATGACGCTGCTTTCCCCACCCTTGGTGCCACCGCCTAAATTGGCCAATTGTTCACCCCCCTCCGCGTCAATTCTTTCTTTGAAAGGCTTCAATGCGCATGATTGGATGTTTAAACTCTTATTTCCCCCTCCCCCACCCTCACCTCACCCCCTCCCTCGAACTCATGTCTTTTTTTCAACAACCCACCCACCCCCTCCTTATTTCCATCTGCCAACCTCTGCACTTCATCTCACCCTCTCTTTCCATTTGTCCTACATCTTGTTCTCTCTTCTTTTTTTTCTCTTTGTGTATTGTCCCTGTCTTGCGTCGTCCTTCCCCCTCACTATACATTATTTTTATTTAGCTTTTCCTCTTTGTTACTAGATGTGAAAATCAAAAGAAAAAAAAAGGCTAGGATGATTTGTTGGCAAAAAATTAAATAAAAGAAAAATTATCGACTTTTTCCTTGCTTCCTTCTTACGTTTTGCTCAGAAATGCTACTACTCTGATCAAGACGCGTGTGATGGCGCGTCAAGTGGCGAATGACGCTGGCGTCATCGGCCAATGAACTTTTTTTTTTCCGCTGTCGTATCAAACGGACGCATTCACGGCATCCAATTCCCTGAACTCTCGCTTGGAAACGCCAGGACCACCATCATGTCGCGCGGTGACGCGTGACAACGCGTCAAATGGCGAATCAAATGGGCGTCATGGTCCAATTGACTGTTTTTTTGTTTTTTTGTTTTTTGAGCATTTTCCATATCATACATTTTCACAGCGGTTAATATCCCTCGTTTTTGACCCCCCGTAGAAGTGCGTTCCACACAGCATCGCAAGCAATTTCTTTATTTCACGTTCAGCGTGGCCAAGTCAGGGCACCGATCCATGCAGGCCTAAGGCCAACCCCAGACTTGTTTCAGCCACGGTGTGATGTCGTCCGTAAGATGCGCCCATTTCTGGATGAATGGATGCGTGACCATGACCTCGGGACCAGGACGCTCCAGGGGATCCTTGATCAGACTAAAGAAAAAAACGCAAAAAAAAAAAAAAAATGAGCCTCATGCAATTTTTGCGCAAAAGGCATATGAGGCATCTGATACTTGCCATTTGGCAATAAAATCGCGACACTCGGGAGATCTGTCGCTGCCGAGATTGGGCATAGGTTGATGGACAATGTAATCGAGCAGCTCAAAGACGGACATGTGCAAATGGTCGGCAGGTGGTAGGGCCGGCCGATTCTGGCCCACCTCAATGATGGACAGCCCGAGTGACCAGATGTCCGAACGTACCGAATACGTCCCACCTTTGATTCTCTCCGGCTAAAGAAACGACAGAAACAAATCAACGCCTTCCTATTCACGTCTCGCGCGCTTTTTTTTCTTTTTTTTTTGTTCTCTCCTACCGCCATATAGTATTGTGTCCCCGTAAATGTCTGTGCCATTGAATTGATGAGCTCGCCAGACACGCCGAGATCACATAGCTTGAATTGACCATCACGCGTCATCAGCACATTGGATGGCTTGATGTCGCGATGGATGACATTATGAGAGTGGAGATGGCTGAGACCCTTGCACACCTGCGAATAAAAAAAAAAAATGATAGCGCATGAGACATTGGTCACGACACGTCGGTCGCGACGCGTCTCGTGTCGGCACTTTTTTTTTTTTTTTTACCGCTTCAGCGAGTTTTGCCAGGACGGTCTCGCCAATGACGGCCTCCATGCGCTTTGCTTGCAGATAAATGTCTTCAAGGCTGCCACCCTCGCAATATTCCATGCAAATGGCAATGGTGGTCTCGCCATCGTCCAGAAACGCGCCATAAAAGCTGACAATATGCGGCGATTCGCACGACCGCAGGAACGACAACTCACGCAAGATTTGTCGCTGCACCGTCGGATCAGGTTCTACTGAAATGGTCTAAATGAAAAAAAAAAGTGAATATGAAGCCGTGGCACGCGTTTTTTTTTTCTTTCTTTGGTTTCCTTTTACCTTTTTGGCCATGATGCGCTGCGTGGGCTCGTGCATGACTTTCCAGACGATGCCTGCAGCACCCTCGCCAAGTTTCCGAACATTGGTGAAATCCTCTGGCTTGAGCGAGTCCTCCTCAATGTCCTCCATAGGCTGGCAGCCAAACGACTCTGTCAAATCACTGACATCATTGAGAGATCGATTCTTGCTGACAATGCGCGCCAAGTCCTCGCGCCAATTGGCCGTCAGCGTCGTCGACTGCGCGGTGGTTGTCGACGACGACGGCTTCATGAGATTGTATGTCGACAAATTGGGCTTCATGTTCAAGTCGAGCCTGAGCCCGGGGCGATTTTTTAAACGGCTGGCCATAGCGGATGAACGAGAGAGGCGACAAGTGACGCGAATGCGGGGAGAGGGGGGGGGAATAAGTATGAAAGGAAAAAAGGGTAATGCCAAAAAGATAAAATAAAAATAGGTATCGATTAAAAAGACGTAGAACTCGCTGTATAAAAGACGATCTACAGGTATGAAAGGGTGCGCCAAAAGGAAAACAAAAGAGTCCTTGGCGGGTGAACGGAGGGAAAAAAAAAAAAAAAAAGGGAGGACGGTATGGGGCAAAAAAAAAAAAAAAAAAAGTGAAAAGAAAAAAAAACGAGGACCAGAAAAAAAAACGAGAAAAAAAAGGAGCAAATTGGCGGGATGCCCTTTTTGACGTCACACAAGGGCCCAAAAAGGGGCGATGCCGGGTGCTTCGCAGCGAGGCATCCGAGCCGTGCAAAAGCAAAAAGTAAAAAAAAAAAAAATGAGCCATTGGAGGTACAATGATTTTATTTTTGTCATGCTCGGTCATCTTTGACAAAGACAAAAGCAAGATACACGCCAGCCGCCTCCCATTCCTCGGGCGACATCTCGCGCGACGCGCCACCAACAACGCGCATCCGCTGCAACAGCGTCGCGTACGTCGGCTCTTGCTTGGCCTTTTCATAGAAACGATGGAAATTGTCCTTGTACAGCAGCGAAAGACCATATTCCGCAGCCAACCTAATTAAAAAAAGTAAACAATCGGCCAAAAAGTATACCATTTTAGCCATTTTTTTTGTACCTTTCAAATGTCTCCCAATGAACGAGATATTCCGGGCAATCAACAGCATCCTCCAGATGAAACATGTATTTGCATCCAAAAGGCGTGAATCCGGTCTTGTTCTTTGCAAGCCCCGTTTCGGCAAAGTCGATCCAATAATACTCGTTTCCAAAACCGAAGACGTCGGCCGGTTCGCTGCGCAGGCGCTTTACAATGTAATTGGCGTCGGGGATGGTGCCGAGAAAGTGGCCGCCTGCGCGCAAGCGGCATGTCACGTTTTGAAGCATGGTGCGCGCCATCTGCTCTGTCTCGAACGCGTAGTGCATGCAGAATTGCATCGACACCACATTCACAGGTAAGGACGTCTCGATCAGCGGTGCCAATTGCTCGTGATAGCAGTCCAGCGCGTGAAACTCGGCTGAAAACGGCCGATCTCGCAAATCTTGGTATCTTCCGCGCATCTGATCAAGCGACACGGCAGCAATGTCTTTTTTTGAGAAAAAATAAAGAGAGTCAATTTTTTTTTTTTCGCGCGCGCCTTTTCCCCCCCTCTTTTGCACGCGCAACTTGGGCTTTACCTGCCGCGATTAAATGACGAATTCGCGCTTTTGCCCATTTGTTCAGATCGCCGCCCTTGCCGCAGCCCATATCGAGCACGCAGTCGTGCGACCGAGCGTGGCGATGAATAAGCACGCTCTTGAGCCAGTTGTTAAAGCTGCGTAGACGGATAATTCGCGATTCTTGGCGCTTGACCACGCCCACATCCGGACGCTGGTTGTAGTGCTGCGCGACCATGTGCGCATGCTGTGAGGAAGACATAATGGGGATCGTGTAGAAAAAAATTTGGAGATGCAAGCCAAAAAATATAAAAAAAGAGAGGGGTAAAGAAATAAAAGAGAGAAACAAGGATTCTTTTTTTTTTTTTTTTTTTTTTTTTTTTTTTTGTGCGTGTGTGGAATTGATTTAGCCCCCGCTCCAAGTCGATCCAACAGGAAGAGGCTGAGACCAAGCTCCAATTGATCGCGGCAGGCCCAGGGCGCTCTGCCGCCCTGGCGTGTCTGCCTTGCTGGTCCTACCCACTGGTCCATAATTATACAATTTTTTTTTATTCAAATCGATTAAAATTAGACAGATGTAAAAAAAAAAAAAGCGCACGCGTGTTTAAGCGCGTTTAAGCGCGTTCAACGACGAAAATGGCGGCACACGCCCTCAATTTTCCGCACAAACGTGCGAAGCGACTTGAATGGGCGAAAGTTAACCGATGGAATGGCGGTAGGACGGCGACAAGTCGTGGAAACTTGTCGTAGTGGCGTGTTTATGCTCTGAACCATGGAATCGCGCTTTTTGAAACAGCCATGCTTCTTTTGGCGGCCGACCCAGCGTAAAAACGAGTCTGCCTCAGGCGAGAGGTCCGAGCTGACCGGGTAAGCGGCATTGCCTGGATCGCATGAGGCATTGTCAAGGTGTTTTACGCCATTATCGTAAAAAGACGCGCCCACGTCTTCTTTTTTGCCACAAACGCGCGCGCCCGGTGACGCGATTGTGCCAAAGCTCGAATTCGCGCTCGTCAGCGCGTCGCCCAATTCGCTAGGACAGGGCGTGAAGTCAAACGAATTAATTTTGGGCACAAATGAGTCGCGATTCAATGCACCTGGCTCCCTGGTCGCTTCCAATGGATCCAAAGACAGGCTGCTATCATTTTCGTCGAGTGAAAATGAGGAAGCGTCCACGTCATCAACAGGGCGCAGCTCGGGCGTGACATTGACCACGCGGAGAACACGCCTTTGCGACATGATCTTGTCATCGTCGATTTTAAACGGCTTGTTAGGCTTGGACAAGGCAAGAGGCTCGACCGTCTTCCGAGGCATTGGTACATTGGGCCTGTCAGACGCGCATGGGTTCTGAAATAGGGCCATGGTTTCATTGCGGAGGCGCGCGAGGGTGAGTGAGTCCAAATTGCTCTCATCGGGCACATGGTGAGCCAAATGACAATGGAGGACCCCGAGCACGTCGCTCCACGTCAATTCACGACTGAACAGGCCCACTGCCTCGTGCACCGCCGTCGTCGAGCTGATGGATGTCGCGTCTGAAAAAATGGACGCATTGTCGTCATCATCATCATCGTTGTCATCGTCCAATTCGCCAGATCCTAGACGCTTGTCGTAATACACCTTTTGCTGTTGCGAGCACATCAGCGTCCAGTCGTTCCAAATCTCTTCATAGACCACATGCACCTCTTCAGAACTCATGTTTGGAAGAAGCTTGCGATTTTCCTTCATTTTGTCTTCACGGAATCCCAAAAACGCACCGAGAAAGCGTGTGTCCGCTACCATGGCGCACCGGAGAAAACAATGAAAAAGAGAAGAAAATAATGAAGAAAAGAGAGAAAAAAAGTGGCCAAATCCTCCCCTTACATCTTTGTTTTCATTGTTTGCCCACAGCTCTGCTATGACAGGCTCGTCACACGAAGATCGTCGCATGAGACGCGTTAAAAATAAATCAAACACCGCACGCGCCCAGATATGTCCATCACAAAACGGCTTGCCAAAAGGTGAAACAATAAAGTGCTCTAATTGGCAAAGAAAGCCAAAAGACTGATTAAGGGTGCATTTACCTGCGTGTAACAAAAAAAAAAAAAAAAAAAAGACAAAGAGAATGAAAAAAAGGAGGAGCCAATATCATGGTCCTGGCGTGTGATTTTTTTTTTTTTGCTTTTCCTTTTCACTTGGCTCAAAGTAGCGGGGGAGGGGGTTAACCCTTACGCGTGTATGAAGGTAAAAGTAATCAAGTCAATATGCACATTCGTTACAGAGAAATGATGCCAGCAGAGAGTGGAAGGTGTATAAATTGCTGTTTGCGCGTTAAAAACAAACAAGGGCTTAATTGACAGCAGGCGCTTGCTTGCCAAAGCCCTCAAATGTTACACTTGACAGACAATCTCTCCTTGAATCATCAGAATCTAATTACTTTTTTTTTTTCCCTTGGACATCTCTTGCCCATGACATCGTGCATAAAAAAGGGGGGAAAGAGCCAGAAGTGTGCCCCTTTTGGGACAAATCGTGGGACACACGCTCGCCGGTGGTCGTAGACATGCGTCCTTGGACCATAGGACTCCATTCAAACACTCCTTTTGCTGGGACAAGACATGAATACATTTGCAAGCGACTAAGAATCAATAAAAAAAGGCCCCAATCGCCAGAAACCACCTGATTGATCCACTTTTTGCTGCACAGAACGCTACCAACAGAGATCCCAAGCATCTATGATTTGTTTGAAGAAAGTCAGCTAAAGCAAGAACTGGAAAAGGTCCCGAAAATGCCAAATCACATCGATTTGGGATTTGCTGGCATTTACCGAGAATCAATGAATGTCTTTTATTGTTGAGGTCGTGCACGTTTTTGCCTCATGTGGTCATCTGTGTGAAATCTGGGGCCACATGGACAAGTTTCTCCGGAAGAGTACTATAGGTGGCCGTATTTTTGATGTGCATCACAATGTCACTTGTCAAACTAGACATTGCAGCGCCACGAAAACGTCACGGTGTGAAACAACAAACCCGAAAACCTCAGTGGGACGCGACTCGCCGCTGTCAAATAGTCATTTTGGAGGGCCACACCCAAATCAAAAATTGGGCCGTTTTGAGCATGCGAGAAGAAATCGAAAACGTGGGTCCCCAGAATGAAGCCAAACTTGTACACATGATACATCGGATGGCAAAACGGCGGAAAATGCCAAAAAAGAGCGTGATCGATCTGCTCGTTGGCGAGCAATGAGCGATTTTCGATAAAACTTTGCGCACGAGTTGCATCTCTGGAACGCGCCATCGAGCCACGCTGACGCGTCCACCGGCAAGAGAGGCTCCTGATGAGTGAATTTGATGCGGGACGCGTCTCTAGCGCGAATGGTCACGCGATGAAATTGACCAGCAAAATTTGGCGTTCATTTCATTGTACCAAAAAGTCATATTTTCCGCTAATCACACCCATAGCCACGTATGCTCCAAGTCGTGCTCTTGCTGCTCATATAACTTTCAAGTCGCTGCAGCCATTCTTCGTCGAGTTTGACTTGCAGTGAAAGATCGCAGCTTTTTACGGTTTACGCGAAACCCAGTCAATGGACTCCCCGTTTCTATTGCATATCTGTCGGTTACGGAGGTGACTTTTACCATGTGGTTGAATGGCGCGGCGTTTCCGAGGGCCAAAATTTCTCCATTTTCGTTTCCACGACTGTCACCCTTGGAAAGTCCGCGATTTTTGAAAATGGCGATTATGCGACATCCAGTGGGTCGCAGTGCACCGAGAGCGGGCTTATTCAAACGAGCCATCTTGAAATAATTGATCCAGTGAGTAAAAAAAGACCTTGCACATTGTCAATTCGATGGCAAACGACCAAACCCCCTTTCAAAATATGTTTTTGCCAGAAATTTTGATTAGATGCTTAGCACTTTTCCCCTGTTCCGCTCCTCCTGTGAATCCTCCTCAAGACCCTCTTCTTTCTGTTGCTTGGTGAGCTATCCATGGGAGTCGGTCATATCCAAAATAAAAGCAAATCGTGGTCAAAACGAGATCCCCCTCAACTGTTCCCACTCTGAGCCCGCTCCATCTGCTCACAATCGATTGCCAAGGTGAACCAAGGGCAAAGAAGCACAAAAACAAAAAAAAAAAAAAGCCTCAGCTTGGGCACCTTGATCTGCTCCAATCGCCTCGTTTTGTCCATTTTCACTCCTTTGTGTTGAATTTGCATCCTTTGTTGAAAGATGCTCCTTAATCTCGTTGGTTTTGATGCCAGTGGGTTTATTATTGTAGACGTGTAGGTAAGAAAAATTGATTAGAACTATGAGCAAAATAAAAAATAAAAAAAGAGCGATTTGATCAGTAAGAATTCGTGGTGTGACGTGTGCTACAATCTTGTACTTACGAGCATGTCCATGGTACAACAGAAGCAGAGGGCGGCCAGACAGCCAAGGCACAGGGCGTCGCTGGCGTCAGCACGCTGCTGCGGCTGCTGCACATAAACGGTCTGGGGAGGCGGCTGGCTATAATACGGCTGATTTTGCGCATAAGGTTGTTGGCCATACGGCTGCTGGCCGCCGTACGGGGCATGCTGCTGGTAAGGTTGCTGCTGGCCATAAGGCTGCTGGCCCTGGTTTTGGAATTGTTGATAGCTCTGGCTCTGTGCTGGCGGGTTGTAGCTGGCGCTCTGAGGGGGAGGCTGGTAAGAAGGAGGAGGATACGACTGTTGCTGGCCCTTGTTATCCATGGTTGAAATGAAAGGTGGATGCGCGTGTGCGTGGGGTGGGTGTCAAAAAAAAAAGAGGTGCAAAGGAAAAAAGGAAAAAGAAAAGAAAAAAAGCCAAGAGATCCCTACTTTTTGAAAAAGAGGAAGGCTGAGAGGAGAGGGAAATTTCCTTTTTGCCCGAAAAGGCAGTGGCGGAACAACAACCACTTAGGACTCTTTGTGTTCACCCCACTGAAGAACGAAATTCCATCAAAGAACAAAAAGGTCACAGGGAACTTTTCGTCTTTTTTTTTTTTTTTTTTTTTTGCCAAGGCCGGCCTGCCAAAGAGCATCTTGTCTCGGCCCCTGTTTCGATGGGCGATCTCCTTTTGTCTACCATTGGCGCCCCCTCACGTGAGTGTGACCCTTGTCATTGACAAGGCGAGTGGGAAGGAACAAAAGAGTCAAAAAAAGGGTCACAAAAGGGCTATTTTTGCGCAGCTTGCTCCGCTTGGCAGAGGCCATTCACAAAATGATGTGTGCAAAGCCTCGTCGGCCAGACCGAGTTACGGATTGGCCGAGCTGTCTGCCGGCTTTTGAGTCTTTTTTTTCTTTTCTTTTTCCAAAAAAATTGCCATATTCCTGACTTTTTTATTATTTTTATCCTTGTGCCGCGCCGTGACACGCTATTGGCACGCGCGTCTGTCAAGCTGGAAACATGAAAAAAGGTCTCACACTTGCCCACCCATGGCAATCCTATTTTTAAGGGCAAAAAATCCAGAAAGAGGAAAAAAAAAAAAAAGAGCGGGCGATGCATCTCATTCCCGTTGCTCACTAACTCCTCCTTGTTGTCAATTGGCCCTCTCTTGCATCTTGTCGCCTTGCCAGGCGACGAGACTCGCGGATAGCTTTTTCTGATCGGCATGGGCGCGTCCTAAAATCCAATATAAATGAAGACGGGGCCAATTTGGTGCTTGATTGGGCTGATCCGGGCTCCGACAAGAAAAAAAAAAAATAAAGGTGCCGGCCCCCCCTTCCCCCTTTTTTTTGCCCCCCTTCCTTGTCGTTATCTTCACGTCGTGTGCTTTGGCCAGGATTCCGTTGTTGACACGCAGCTTTTCTCTTTCCTGACTTGCTTTGTAAACCCAACGTGCCTTTCCGCCATGCTAGACGTGCCTGCTTCGTTTATCGTCTCTTCCAAGCTCTCGCCACTTCAGCCTGAAGGTAGAAAACAAGAAAAACACGAACTTGACGTGCCTTGGAGTGGCTCAATTGGCCCTTTACCAACTTTTTTTTTTTTTTTTTTTGGTTTTTTGGTTTTAGACGTGGATCGCCTTGTCCAGCTTGTGCAGACTTGCTGGAACGACCGATGCGTAGCGCAATTGATGCATATTCAGCCTCCACGCCCACTTGTAGCTGCCGGGATCGCGAATCCGCAAGATTTGACACGCGTGATGACGACGGGAGTGCCTGTGATCCATTTGGAGCGCGAATGCGAGGCACTGCAATCAGCACAACGGAAACATTGGCGCGAAATCAAGCGACAACAGGGCATTGGTTATATTTCGTCGGCTTCGGTTTGGGGTGCATGCGGCGCGCTTTGCACAGTGCCGTGGAAAAGGGCCTGGCTTGACGACGGAAGGCTGCCTGCACCTGTGATCTATGGTGGCACGACCATGGCCGTTGTCGGTCTGGGCCTTTACACCGCACAGCTCCTGCGGTCTCTGCGCTACAATTATACCATTGTCCACATCGACCACGAACACTTTTTGCTGCGCGATGACGCTTTGCAGTCGGCAGCACGCTATTTGCTCAAAACACTTGCTCCCTATTGCCTCCTTGTCGTCGCATCATATTCCCTTTGCCGTCACCGACTCTTGACAGCCCATTAGACTCGTTTTTCTATTTTTTTTTTGTGTGTTCTTTTGTATCATCATGTACATGTTTAGCTTTCCCCTTTCCCCATTTTATGCCCTTTATTTCGTCGTCGTATTCAATTGGTCCGACGCGTTACGTATCTTTTTTTTTTATTTCATCCTCCATGTACAATTAGTCAAAACTAAAGCCAACTCTATTTACGAATCAGACTGACGATCACCAAAAGGGAATCTTCCCCCGAGCATGCAAAAAAAAAAAAAAGGGAAAAAAAACGAAAAAAAAAAATCAGGTCCCGCCCAGTCAGCATGAACAAGTTTTGATTTGTGAGCGCGTTGGATCTAAAAAAAGAAGCGTGGACGGGCCGAACGACAAACCCAAATGCATTTTTTTTTTCTGGGAGGTTGATTCCCATTGATGGGGTTCATCAATAAAAAGGCACAGCCAAAAATCGATGCGTTTTTTTTCTTTTTCCCTTTTGCATTGCTCTTTTAGTTTTTATTTTTTTTGCTCTCTTTTTTCTTTTGCCATTGAATCATTGTTCTCTATCGTTTCTCATCTTTCCGCCCTTGACGCGTCTCATTCCTCTATTTTTCTAACTTATTGTGCTCAACTCCCCCTCCCTTTCCCCCCTCCCCTTTCGCACTCCCTCTTTTTATTTGTAGCCATTGGTCCAGCTCTTTCACTTTTTTAAACTACTCACACCCTCCTCGTCGACCACAACACGCACCCTCATCCTTTTTACATACACATTTCATACACACACGCATTTTTGCTCGTCATTTTTTTTTATTTGACCACGCGTCCATGACCACGATCACCGCCAATCGCCCTGTGCTTGGCGCGCTACCGCCGGCCACACAGCAAATGACGCCGCCGCTGCCATCGCCGCAATGCCACCCCGTCATGGCCAACGCGACGTCATCTATTTACCACACGTGCCTTTTGGTGCTCGACAAGCTTGCCAAGGTCAATGGCATGGAAACCTGGCTGCAAATGAACAATGATATGGATCCATTGACTAGTCTGTGCCAATTGTGTCGACGTGGCTTGCCTTTGTTTACCTTGTTCAACGCCCTGCAACCCACCGACCCGCTCGTGCCCGATCACAATCCAAAACTCAACGAGCTCAATAATTGCAAAGCAAATGTCTATCATTTCCTCGTCGCATGCAGAAAGCAGCTCATGTTTCCTGAAGAGGAGCTCTTTACAGTCTCTGATTTGTTTGTGGATGACACCAATGGCTCCGTCAAGGTACACAATGACAAAACATACACAAAAAAAAAAAAGCAATGGCCGTGTCAAAGGGCAAAAAATAATGGTCCGTTTAAGGAGTCAATGGAAAAAAAAGTGTGTGCGTGTGTGTGTGGGTGTCGGCCCAAACAAAAAAAAAAGGGGGAGGATCAGGGGATTGGGATGTTTGCAATCAAAAAAAAAAAGGGGGGTGGGTGGGTGGGTGGAGAGAGGAGGGCAAGATGATGTGCGAGTCGCGCCCAGAAGAATTGCAAGCTTGCTTTGTGGGGTTACACATGCACATGGCGACTTTACAGCATGGAGAAAACAGCATGGCTTGTGCTACGTCCAAGCTCATTCTCATTTTTTTTTGTTTTTTGGCAAGGTTGTACACACGGTGGACAAGATCCTTCAGATCTTGCAAGACAAGGGCATCATCCAGCCATCCATGACGCCTTCAAAGTCGCAAGATCCAGCACCAAAGGATACACGCGACAAGGTGATGCTGGAATTGGTCGCCACCGAAAGAAAATATGTGCAAGATTTGGAGACACTGCAGGTAAAGGATTAATGAAAAGGCAAAAAGAAAAAAAACCAGGGGGTTGTCTTGAAAGATGAGTGGGCAGGAAACAAGAGTGTGGGTGGGAAAGGGGATTGTTAGGCACACAAAAAAAAAGCCCATTCATTGTTGATATTATTGACACGACCTCTATTTTTCTTTGTTTTTTTTGTTGCTGCATCCCTCCCCTTTTTCCCCACCACCCACCCCCTTTCTCATGATTAGAATTATATGCGAGATCTGCAGCAGCAAAACATCTTGACGCAAGACACCGTGCACTACCTGTTTGGGAATTTAAATTCGCTCGTGGACTTTCAGCGTCGATTTCTGATCCAACTGGAGAACCTGGTCGAGAAGCCTGCAAAAGAGCAGAATGTGGGCCGCCTGTTCATGGAGATGGAGGACGCGTTCGCCGTGTACGAGCCTTATTGCGCCAATTTCTATTCTGCGCAAGATCTCGTTGTCCAAGAGGCGCCCAAGCTGCAGACATCCACGCACGAGCTCACCTCGTACCTGATCAAGCCCATCCAACGCATCTGCAAGTACCCGCTCCTGATGAATGAATTGCTCAAAAACACCGACAAGGCATGGCCATTGCGCGCAGAGCTCGAGACCGGCCTGGACGCCGTGCGACGCGTCACCGAGAAGATCAACGAGACACAACGCAGGCACGAGAACGAGCAGATCCTCATTGATCTCAAGAAGCGCGTCGACGATTGGAACGACATCTCCATTGAGCGCAGCGGCCGATTGCTCATCCAAGACAAGCTCACCTACACTGACAAGGGCGAGCACCACGAACGCGAGTACCACGTCTTCCTCTTTGAACACCAGCTCCTCTTTTGCAAGCAGGCAAAGGAGCAAAAAAACAGGTTGCCAATGTCCAATTCCATCCGGAAACAACGCAGACGTGGTGCCTCGCTCGATCCAAGGGGAAACATTGCAACCTGTTTGATTACTGGCGTGTACAATCGCCCATCCGTCGATGGTAACCCCCTCAAAAAAAATTGGCTCTTCCCCTCGATGACGTTGCTCACCTCCTTTTTTATTTTTGTTCTTTTTTACCCTCTTTTTTTTTATTTTTTTGTTTATTTGGCCTCAGGCAATTTGCAAGTTCTTTTGGAATGGCTGGACAATGGAGCGGTGCGCTACTTTGAATTGAAATTCCGCAACGAGGAGCAATGCCAGCTGTGGTCGTCCATTTTGAAAAAGCACACGAGTGCGGCGTTTGACCACCCGACGCCGACCAATCCGTCGTTTGGTGTGCCTGACGAAGACGATAGTGATTCAGAAGCATCGACGCCGACGCCCGTCATGCCGTTTGCGCGGTCCCGTAGCAATTCATTCTCTGCGCAGCTGATCAGTTCATTGACTGGCAGTAGCAACAGCAGCAATGGCTTCAGCCATCGCCCAAAGGCCACCTCTTCATCATCCACGGGCACCACCACGCCACAGGTCTTCAGCTTGAGCATGAGCAGCAGCGGCATCCAGGCACCCCACGTCCACCCAGAGGAACTTGACATTTTCCCGTCGTCGCCCCCTCCATCCACACCGTCATCGCCCATCCACGCCTCGTCGCGTGTCGCCAGTGCCAATGGCATCCACGGCATCCTGATGCCCGCCGCGCACGCTCCGTCGCTCTCGTCAACCACCGTTACGCCTTCGTCAGCAGCGATGGCGGCAACAAATACGCCAGCATCATCCATTGCACTCTCAACACCCATGGAACCCCAGGATTATTTCGCCTCGCGCCAGCTCACAGCCGCAGGACAACTCAAAGTCAAGCTCGTATTCAATGATGGCCGCTATTCGATCCTCATCCCACGCGACATTTCGTACATGGAGCTTGTCGACCGTGTCGAGCAGAAGCTCAGCTTGGTCGGCGAATTCACGCCTGGCTCGCCCGCATTGCGCCTCAAATATCGAGACGAGGACGGCGATCTCATCACCATCAATTCAAACGATGATATCCAAATGGCATTGGAAACGTATTGCTACGCCAACATCCACCTCTTTGTCAATGTGTAACATCACAATGTTGCCCATCTCTCAAAACGCATCGCCACATCCGTCCCTCTTTTTTTTTCAACCTCCATCCCTCCTTTTGTTACATATGCCAACACTCCTTTTGTAGATCCCCCACATCTCTCCGCACTTTTTATATATTGTACATCTCTTCCATTCCTCCTCAAACACACACACACACACACACACACACACACTCGTGCATGCATCTAACATGCAAAATCACACTCCCCATCTTTTTCCTCCCGCCTCTCCCTCTCCCCCCACACCTCTTTTTTGTATACCTACTTTTCAAGATTGTGCCCTATGTTGTCTTTTATGCACCGTGCCACTCACAGTGATACCCCCGCCCACTCATTCCCCACTTGTTGTTTTATATATTGATTTTTTGCATTCCTCTCGTTCATCCTCCATAAATTATAAAAAAAAAAGTTTTTTTTTTCTTTTGAAATACACGGTGTTGGAAGTGTTGTGCTCCAGTTCCAACAAAGCGGCATTCGCAGTGCATTTCATGGTCCAAAACACAATTTTATCCGAGATTCAGGCATCTCTAGCAAAGAGCCGGATTTGACAAGGCACTACTGCATGATGCAGAGCACAGAATGCAAACTCGGCTCGCACAGCAAAAGTTTTACTGATGACAAGACGATAATGGCAGACACTTTTTATGACAGTGCATTCAAAGTTGCCAAAAATGACCAAATTGCAAATTACTTGCACAACGTCATCATAATGCCTTGCTTTTTTTGTTCCATATTTCCTCAAACAAATTGTTCGTGTCATATCTTGGGCCCTTTGAACGCGTATTTCCGAGCGAGCACAAAAAGTGACAAATGAGCCTTGGTCCAATCCAAAACAACAAATCGAGGAAACTGGTCTTTATAAAATGACGGCACACTTTCACCCAAAGAAAAATGGCTTCGCGCATTGGAGCCAAAAAAAAAAAAAAAAAAAAAAAAAAAAAAAAAAAAAAAAAAAAAAACGTGGCCCATCTGCTGTTTCGACGAGCAATTAGCAATTTCTATTTTCTTTTCTTTTCCGGCGAAATGCCACGGCTTCCGTAACAACATCGCGCTAACGCATCCACAAGCTACAAATGCGTCGGGTGCATGAAGTTTATAAGGGCAATGAGCTGATAAAACTACTGCTGTTGGCCGAATCATCACCCATTCAAAATACTTTTGCTTCGCATTAATTCTAGCAAAACTCATAATTTTTTACAAATCACCAGCAGTAACATATGCAGCAGATCATGCTCTTTCAGATGAATCTTGGATTCAAGACGCTGTGGCAAGTTCTCGTCGAGTTAGCCTTCTTGATTCGAATACAGACAGCAAAGTGCATATTTCGTCAAAAGCAGCTGTTTCACCTCTCGTTTTTATATCGTTTTTGTTGTTAAACAACGTGTGTTTACGCGGGATGTGAATGGTGTGGCGAACCAAGAACTTGAAAATTGGAGGCTGATTTGTCGCGTGACCCTCTTGGGAAATCCATCAAAAATTCACAATTTTCGAAAACGACAAAGCACGTCATCGAGTGACTCCTCCCCCACCAAACTTTTTCCTACTGTATTAGGTATTTTGGGTCCTCCTTTTCGGAAATGACATGAAAACCGAGCACCAATCAGGCTGTTGACGAGCAAAGAGTCGTTTACTCATAAATTCACAATTTTGACCCTGGCGCGCTAAATTGTTACTCGATCAGGCTGAAACTGGCATTAATCGAAAGAGACGTGATCGCATGTCATTTTGTTCCAGCCCGGCAAAACCGAGGCGCAGCTTTTGTACACCTGCAATGCCGGATTTAAAATTTCAACTCCAATTTTCTCGAAAAGAACAAGGTAATCTACAGCAAGCTTGCAGTAACGAAAGAGGCAGAATCTGATTCTCTGTCAAATGAGATCAGTTTCTCTAGCGTGCAACCGAAACTGATCGAGAAATTCAAGTTTCTAAGATTTGACCTTGACTACTTTTTTCTCGCCATCCGTCAAGTCAACCTCCGATTTTTATTGCAGATTTGATTAGCAAAACGGGGTCAACGTATCTACTGTACAGTAATGGCATGACTTTCAAAGCGCTGGTGTGTAGATAGGTTGCCAAACGGATTGGGATTTTCTGTCTGGACTTGAACCTCTCAAGCGGAGGACCCTCTAGATGCATTTTGACCAGACCAGCAATTTTTTTCCAAAAAGTTGAAAAAAAATATTTCACCAGATCACCACCAAGAAATCATTGCAGCGCCACGAAACTTTCCCAACTGTAGGATTTGGCTCTTCTCTTTTCATAAAAAAAATTAAAACCCTGATGCCAGCCAGCTGGTTCTGCGAGCAACTTGACATTGCTGATATTATGGCTGTAACGCATTTTTCAAAAAATCATTTTGCGGTAAAATTATGCTTCAATCACTGTCAAATTTACAGTAACATCATCTAATTTTTAACGCTTCTCTTCTAGTTCTCTTCCCCGAAAAAAATAAAAACTAGGGATCACTCTGGCCGTTGTCGAGACATGCTCTGATTTGATGAATTTTCACAAATAATGCAATAATGCTAACCGCCGCAAAAGATGATTGAATTGATTTCAAAATTAATCTTTAATCATTAGATCATTTTGGCACGTCAATTTATAAAGAAACGTTAAAAACCGGTGAGTGCTTATGCTGTTGTCGACAATTTTAGAAAGTTGGCAATTTATGCATGACTTTCACAAATTTAGCTTCAAGGACGCGAACTATGAATGGATAGTCTCTCCAAACTACTGTAACTTATTAGGTTATTTTTGGGCGATCTTTTCCTACAAACTCTTAAAAACCAGAGGCAGGCTTGGTCGTTGTGCAGATGAATCCAAAATGCCGCTATTTTCCCAAATTTAGCACTGGACCCCGAAATATTTGGTGTATGCCAATGAAACTGGCACCATTGGAAAGAGACACACTCAGTTGTCATTTCCAGATTGTTTGCACGCCCGATGGACAACCTTACACGCTTGCAAAGTCGATCAAACATTGGATAAATTTTCAAACTCGATTTTCTCAACATCCGGGAAAACAACCACCGGTGCTTTTTACGTGTCGACTGAAGCTGCTAAAATGCTGTCAAATGCAACAAGTTTCATCGCGGTCTGATAAAAACTGATGGAGAAAACATCTTTTCCGAGCAAATTCTGCAATCACCATTTGCTCGATAACGACCTAGTAAACCTGTGATTTTTCTTGCAGATTTACCAGCAAACAGAGGGCAAAGCATCTAATGGGATGACTTGCAACGTGCTAGCTTGGTTTTGACTTTTTGCATCGATCATTTCTGTAGGCTGCAGCCCACCCAGCGCACAAAAACATGTAAAATAAAAAATGAAATAAAAACAAAATTCCATGCAAACCAAAATCGCTAATTTGGAAGGTGTCAAACATGAATTGTGAAAAATAATTTTACGCAAAGTAGGCAATTTTTTCAGTCGATCGACGCTCATGCAACACTCTTTGGACAATTTTCTTAATATACTGTATAATGACGTCCCTTTTTGTGCACCAATATTGAATTCGTAAAAGCTACCTGTTTAGGGTGCATTCACCTGGCGGAAATTAAAAATTGCCTATGTACATTGCGTAAAATTATTTTTTCACAATTCATGTTTGACACCTTCCAAATTAGCGATTTTGGTTTGCATGGAATTTTGTTTTTATTTTATTTTTTTATTTTTTTATTTTACATGTTTTTGTGCGCTGGGTGGGCTGCAGCCTACAGAAATGATCGATGCAAAAAGCCAAAACCCGCCAAGCTAGCACGCTGCAAGTCATCCCATTATTTAGATGCTTTGCTCCCCGTTTGCTGGTAAATCTGCAAGAAAAATCACAGGTTTACGTACCGTACTAGGTAAGGTCGTTATCGAGCAAATGGCGATTGCAGAATTTGCTCGGAAAAGATGTTTTCTGTCCATCAGTTTTTATCAGACCGCGGTGAAACTTGTTGCATTTGACAGCAGTTTAGCAGCTTCAGTCGACACGTAAAAAGCACCGGTGGTTGTTTTCCCGGATGTTGAGAAAATCGAGTTTGAAAATTTATCCAATGTTTGATCGACTTTTGCAAGCGTGTAAAGGTTGTCCATCGGGCGTGCAAACAATCTGGAAATGACAACAACTGAGTGTGTCTCTTTCCAATGGTGCCAGTTTCATTGGCACACACCAAATATTTCGGGGTCCAGTGCTACGGTAAACTTGGGAAAATAGCGGCATTTTGGATTTATCTGCACAGCGGCTCAACGAGCTTCTGGTTTTCAACGCCACGTTGAAAAAAGTCGCGAAGAAACGGCCTAAAGCAAGGGGTTCTTGAGGCGATTCACCCATGGTCGGTTGTGGTGTTTAAGATTGGATTTGTAAAAATTGCAGTTTATTTTGGGATTTTTTGGAATTCAGTTAGTTCTAGGTGATTGTATTTAGAATACAATCAGGCACCATTGAACTCGCCTTAGAAAAAATTGGAGATGGTGTTCATACTGTAATGTCATTTCACTCCCACGGGCCATTGTATACGCGTAGGTACGCGTCGCGTCGCATGACGCGTCAGGTACCCCTTTTTTGGTCTGTTCCAAAATCCACTTGCTATACTGTAGCCACTTCATAATTTTAGAATCGTTTTTATACTTTTACAGTATATTGTTGTTCCTACGAAATTTCATGTCATTCGAGCCATTATTGATCAATACATACAGAAGAGATTAAAGTGATTAATCTGAGTGCCGGCACTGCAAAAAATTACCAGGGCTCCAGGGGGGTAGTTTTTTTTTTGGTAGGGCAGTGTACAGATGAGATTAAAGTGATAAATTTCGCAGCTGGCACTGCAGAAAAATAGACTTTGCGACATTTTTTTGTAGGGTATGGTGCTGTATTATGATTTGTGAAGCTCGTGAAAATAATGGTGCATGTCTCGGCGTCAGGCTGATCGCACCCTGGCTATTAATTTTGTTTATGAAGAAAGTAGAGATAAAAATGTCCAAATGGTTATCATAATTTTGGCGGCGATCCAAGCACGATTTTATCGCGAAATGCTGTTTTACTGTAGTGTTTTTTTTTTTTGCATAAATGGCTCCGGGTTTCTACTGTATACAGTAGCCAGATTTTCAGCAATCCGATCGACTTCAATAGTTCAATTTTTAACTTTACTTGGTTCTGAAAAGAGAAGAGCCAAGTGCTCCTTGTGACTTACTGTAATTTCGTGGTGCTGCAATGGTTCGTGATATTACAGTATTAAAAAAAAGTTGGCCAGATCAAAAGTTGCATTACTAGATCAGGTTTGAACGTGCAGCATTGAAAGTTTGAAACTGGGGCTATGATATTTGGCAGTGAACTAAATTCTGCATATTTTTTATCACAGCAGTGTACCGTGTTTTATTGTGTCTTGCCTGTTGACGAGCAAAATAACGCTGAAAATTGATCGAGTGATACAAATTTACAGAGGTCGCGCATTGGCCTTGCTAGAAACGTAGACAGGAACAATGGAATTGTTTCAAAACTGTCCTTGGTTTGCCTATTCACTTCGGGCGTCCTAATGTTTTGATTACAGTAATTGTGGCCTTGGCAAGAAATCAATGAAAGTCATGATTTAGCAATTGATTTTCCGCAGCTTACAAAGGATTCTCCAATTTCCATATGTGAACTTGTTTGAAAGGCTCGAGATTTAAATCCAAAGGTGTCTTTATGACAAGACAACAGAAACAAAACGATTTTAGGTCATTCTTTGTCAAACCTACAGTATGTATTATGCACGCGTTTCGTGTGAAATACTGTAGGGCAAACTGGCGCGTTGTGAGGGATTGAAGCACGATGAAAACCGGTGTACGGGTTTCCGCTTCCGCGCTTGTTGCCAAATTGGGACTTTTGGCAAGCTCGGTCGCACAAGGGCTGCTCACAAAAACAACATTGTTCGCGCTGCACCCTTTTTCTTCTTCTTTTCTCCTTCTCTTCTCACCCTTTTTTCCTACTCTTTGACCATTGGTTGATTGGACTATGCCTATTCGCCATTTTGAAAGTAAGCGGGAGCATGTGGAGCCGTGGGAAGTGTCTGATGAGGGCGACGAGAAGCGGATATGACGTTGATGGTGGAAAAGGTGGTGGTGGACGGCCAAGGTTGCTGACGTGCCCTTTTTTTTTTTTTTTTTTTTTTTTTTTTTTTTTTTTTTTTTTTTTTTTTTTTTTTGTAGTCTTCACAGGAGAGCGACGGCTGATTGAGACGGTTGCAGTGACGCAGCTAAAGGGCACACGACTGGGCGTGGACGGCAATTACTGGCTGCGCAAGCTGCTCACGAAGGAGCCGAGCCTGACGGCGATGGGCGGCGTGCCGTTGACGCTGCGCAGTGCTGTCGAAAAGGAGTTGGAGGCGTTCAAGTAAGCAACAACGATTAAAAAAATGCGCGTTTCATTCAAATGTCGTTTTCTTTGTCCCTTAGGCAGCACCACATTCAGCCGATTTTCGTGTTTCCCGGTCTTTCTCTGATCCGCAAGAGCAAGCCATTCAGCATCGAGGACACGCGCCCAAGCAACCGCGCGACGGCCTGGGATTTCTACGACAAGGGCAAGCAGGACGCCGCCATGTCCAAGTTTGCCACTGGTGGCGGCTTCCAGCTCGCTGACGTTCTCAACACTGTCTTCCACATTTTGCACGAGCACCAGATCGAATACATCCGCGCTCCCTACTTCCAATGGGCTCAGGTAAATTTAGATGAGAGACGCGACAAATGGCAACGATGTTCATCCTTTTCTTTTAATTTATAACAAGCTGGCCGACATGTACAACAATCCTCGACAAGTGTTCCACGCCATCTATGGTAGTGACGAGCTCTTGATGTTCAATGTCGACAAGATCATCACGTCCTTGGATTTCACGGTAAAAGATCCTCATGGAGGCATTGATTCACGCATTGCCAGGGGAAATTGGGCTCATTGATTCCTTCTTTTCTTTGTTTCTAGAAAGGGAATTATCAGCTGGTGAACAAAAAGACGGTGCTCAATGACCTGCAAGTGAATGAGGACCAATTTTTGGACATTTGCATCTTGGCTGGCTTTGAGATCAGCCCCACGTTCCCGCCGCTGGCTGCCGTGTCGTTTACCTTTAAGAGTAAGCCAGCCATTTGACAAATGAAAACAACAAGAAGCGCGTGCTTATCTGTTTCTTTTCTTTTTTTTTCTCCCTAGGTGTACAAGACCTGATCAAGGAGCACAAGACGGGATTCAATGCCATTCAGGTGTATTCCGGGGACACGAATGTGATCAAGACGGGGTACATTGACACGTATTGCCGCACGCGATGCGCGATTAAATACCACTTGGTGATGACGGACGAGGGCGAGGTGAAACCATTGAACGTGAACGACGCGCCCAATGACATCCATGAGTTCATTGGTTATCGTCTGCCGGACGAGGTGTACTATTACATGATGCGCGGCCTGATTGGGCCCCAAGTGATCAACAATCTAGGCTCTGGCGTCCTGATCGAGAACCCGCCTCTCGACAATGGCGAAACCACCGAGTATCGCAACTTTTTGCTCCAACTCCTCAGCATCCGCACACAGACGCTCAGCCTGCTCACGCAGCCACTGCATCAATTCTTCCAGTCGCGCAAGGTGGCCTGTCTCTTTTGGTTCGATCCCGCCACCGAGCATGTCCTGTATCATCATCCCAGCACCGATGGCAAACACGCTGCCAATTTCCTCAACAGTGTTTATGACAAGACAAGCCATTGGACCGTCCCCCAGGAAAAATTGACGCCTCACATGAACGGCTCAAAGGTAAAAAAAAAAAAAAAAAAAAAAAAAAAAAAAAAAAAAAAAAAAAAAAAAAAAAAAAAGAGGGAATGGCAAATGGCAAAAACGAGACTCAACTTTCTCTTTTCAGGCCATTGACATTGCACTTTGCCTGCGTCTTACGGCTGACGACGCCCAGGCTGCCGACACAATCACACAAAAGAATGCGGCGCACGTAAGTCAATCAACTGGTGATTTTTTTTTTTTTTTGCCCTTTGTGATGCTCACCTTTTTTTTTTTTCTGCCTCTTATACAGGTGCTCAAGACAAAGGATGAAATAGTGGCCAATGTCATGTGGAAGCTCCTTGAGATTCGCGAGTAAGAAGCGTGTTTTTATCCATTTTTTCGTGTCTAAAGTGCGTTTTTTTTGTAGCTTTTTGACCTCATCCAAGCATATCCATACTGTGTGGGGCCGTGCGTTGTCCATTGCCGTGGCGCACCAGGCGCAGCCGTCGCTTGCTGCCCAAGAAGCGTACCTGACGGCGTTTGAATTGATCCGCTTTGGCGTTTTGACTGGATCGCCCTTTAGCAAGACTTATACACGACCATTGCCGGATGGTGAGCACAATTTCTCGCGTCGAATGGATGAACATGGCTCATGTTTTTTTTTTATTTTAGCCAAGCTGCAGCAGCATGTGACGCTGGTGTCGCGCACCATGTCTCTTTTACCCATGTCTCTCAAGGTAGGCACCCCCATTTACCCCTATTTATTAGGCAATGACTTGCGCACGCGACGCATTGTCCCATTCATTTTCTTTTTTTTCCTTTCTTTAGAACACGCCTTGGTCAGGGCCCTTCAATCGCGACTTGCTGGTGTTTAACAGCTTTGTCAAGTCACTGAATCGAAGCTATCGCAACCTAAACGAGATGCTGACGCTCTCATTCTTCCTGAATGATCTTGTCGACAAGGAGCGCTCCGACTATGCGGCCATTGCCAACAGGTACGACACGCTTTTTTTTTCAGCCATTCATCCATTTTTTTTCTTAGCTTGCCGTATCTGACGGACAACAATGTGGCTCTTGGCCTTGTTGTCAAGTCATTCTTGGAGCAATGTGTGGACAAGGAGCCTGCGCAGGCGGTGCAATCGACATTGTCCCTGTTTCCGACGTGTGTGGATGTGGTGGGCGACTTGCTCAAGGGCTATGGCTTTTGGCAGGGCATGGTGCTTGGTGTGCGTCACCTCAAGGAGAACAACAAGGTGTCTGACGAGCTGTTTGACATGTTTAGCGCCGCCGATGCATGGATCCAGCCCAAGTTTGCTGGACTTGCGCCCAAAAAGTAGCATTCCACGTAAAATTAAAAAAAGAAAGGCTGGATTGCCCTCCCCCCCCTCTTCTTCTCTTTTTTTGGACGGCCGTGTTTCATCCTTTACCGCATTGTGGAGAAAAGCATCCTTTATTTCCGCGAGTGTCCCCCCCCGCCGCCTTCCCCGGATAAAAAGCGCCCGTTTCGTGCCGCGATGCGGCTCGGTGCGCGTAGGGGAGGGTGAAAACAAGGCAATTGGAGAAACAGGGAGGTCGAGTTGCGCATTGAGCGGATATGCGGGCCTTTGTTCTGGGATGCATGGGCGTTCTGCACGGTGTCACAATCTGCATGACCAACAGGTTGTCTTGGTTCATCTCTGCCCTCTGTCTCTCTCATACTTTTTTTTTTTTTTTTTTTGCCCACATTTGCACCCTCTCTTTTTTTTTTTTTTGAAGTTGCATTGAGTAAACAAAGGCGGAACCACACGAAAAAAGGGAACGTTCTCCCCTTTGGGGGGAGGGACCTATTTTTTTTGTATAAAAGGGCGTCGCGTGCGTTGCTCACTTTCTTTTTTTAATTTCATTTGTCAATTTGCTGTTTCTTTTTCTTTCTTTCTTTCGTTCTTTTTTTTCCCTCCCAATTTCCATGTCACAATCGTCACTGACTCGAAAGAATCGACTGTCGCGTCGCAAGCGACCATATCTGCCTCAATTGTCGATTGTAATCCCCAACATGGCGTCGTCACTCTGTTGTCGCACGGCGCCGGCGTCTACAAGTGAGCCTCCCCCTGTGCCACCGCATTTATACTTTCCCCCGTCGCTGTCGCCACCATTGCCGCCCATGCATCGCGTACGCGCGGATGAAGAGGACGACGATGATTACGACGACACAATGACAGCGTGCTCGAGTAGCCCGACGCTAACGCCATCGGCTCAGTCGCATTCGACGCTGCATCACGTGCTGTTTACGACGTCCAATCTGTCAACGTCGTCGGATGATGATGAGGTGGGTGATGGCTCTCCTTTTCCTCGCAATCATTCCCCAGCAGGGCAAAATATCTATTCAAATTTCTATCTGAAACTACCCAATGGCAAATGGCGCGTGCGCTGCCGCACTGGTGATCGAAAGATCATTGGCACATACGAGGTCGATGGCTCCATGATTTGAAAAAAGTCCCTCCTTGCCCATATGCATGGCAATTGATATGATACCCCCCATCCCATCCTCTCGTCCCTTTTTTATTTTTTATTTTTGTACCCCTTTACATGGTTTCATGTTTATCGACCTTGTACTTTCTCATGCAAACTAATCACAACAATAAAAAAAATGTTTTGTCAAAATCACACCCAAAATGAACCTGATGGTCTCTTGCCTTTCCCCTGTCCATCCCCCCTTTTTTTATCTACTTTTTTTTCTAGGTCTCCCCCCTATTCTTTGCTGCAATATCTCGCGTTAATTCATTTTTTTTTGTTGTTGCTATGAGCAAGAGTCGATAACAGGCCGGGGTGCAAGCGAATGCAGGCCAAGTGTGGGCTTTTTTTAAGCGTGCATGATTATTTTGGTTGAGTGAGGCGTACAGCCAGTCGGTGGGGATGGTCCATCATATTGAGAAGATCATATCGCCCTCAAGGACGAGCGTCGCGCGAGCATCAAGGCACTAAAATGTGCGCGTGCGCGCCTGTCTGTTTTTTTTTTCTCGGCTTGCATGAATTACGCGTCCTCCCTCCATACATTGTGCATCCTGCCTGCACACTGCCATGCCCGTCGTCATGGCGAGCCATTTGGAACGACCGGGATACAAAATAGGAGACGGGGTCGCGTCTTTTGTTCTTTTTCTTGTGCCATCTTGCTCTTGTACGGCGACGCTCCGGCCCCCTCCCCTTGCTTTTGCGTCTGACTCCTCGCTTGGCTTATTGTCATTTGCAACCCCTCACTGCTTGGCTCCCCTTGCTTGCCCCGCATGGCGCACGCCATGGACCTCGACGTGCATATTTTGTTCAGTTGTAGACTCTTGGCTTCAAAAAAAAAAAGACCTCCAAGTGTGCGTCAGCATGGTTGCATTGTCGTCTGTTCATGTGGCCTAGCCGTGCCGTCGGTTTGTCAATTAAACAGAATGGGGACCCTCCATTCATCACGCGTCGTATCCACTTCATGCTCTCCTTTTTTGGAGATGTGCATGGATGACCTGTGTGACGCAGCAAGCCGATCATTAAAAAAATCATTCTGCACCGCGTTTTTTTAAACTCCAATGCAACCCTTTAGCCTTTGTTATCGGTTTAATGGAACTTTGTTCCAAAATCTCATCATGTTGCCTTTTGTCACGAAAAACGGCGCCCAATGCGTTGGGAACCACCAAAAAAAAAGGGAGGGGAGGGGCAGCAGGAAAGCGGCGACGCCACCCGTTGAACTTTTTTACAGGACGCGCCACCGTGCATGGCATAACCGGTCTCTCTCCTTTCTTTTTTTTTTTTTGCAAATCAACACGCGTTGTGTGGCCCGTCCGTAACGAGTGGATAAATCGTAGATGCTTTGTTTTTGACAAAACAATGCGGTTTCTGGTGAGAAATGTTGAATTGAACCGACGATCAACAATGCTGCAGGCTCCCCCTCGCTTTTTTGTCTTCTTCAATCGTGTTCATGGTATCTCCTCTGTTTTTTTACCACCCCCCTCCCCCTTGTCGCCATGACCATCTTTACCATGCTTGTCCATATACGGCCATCCATTCCCACCATCACCATCATAAAAAAGAAACGGCGGAAAAGATGCAAAACGTGCATTTGGGGGCACCAGGAGCCCCAATTGGCACCCGCGCACGGGAAACGGGGGTTAGAATGAGTTTTCTTGGGGTTTCACTAACGCGCGGCCCATCACGACCAGTTCAATTCATGGATGGCGCCATGGCAAATCATGCAAAACCATAAAAAAAAAGGGGGGTCTAGTCGCGTTTTGGCCCTGAATCTGAGCAGGCCAATCAGCGTCATCTTATTCAAATGCCGATAGTCCGGTGTTTGTCCGGCCTTGTACTTTTTTTTTTTTGGACCTGCATAGGTCCTGTTTGATGACCTTCGACACCTTGCTCTCTTTTTTCGATTTTTTTTTTTTTTTTTTTGCCTCTTTCCATGTCACGGCTACGGACGCTCGATCGGTCCTTATTGTGGCTGTGGTGGCGTGATACACAGCCATTGTGCGTTTCGTGCGCTCGATCCAAGGCCCAGGCGGCGTGGATCTCTTCTTTTTCGTCGTCTTCGTCGCCTTGCAGCCTCCAAATGACGTCGCGTGCCTCCACCCGCTATGATACCACGGTGCGGTCGCTGCCGACCGCCTGGCGCACCAACCATGTGCGCAATAGGGTGTACAGCAGCACAGCATCCATTTCTGCCGTTGCAACCGATGCATCCGACGCCATTTCAGTCAAAACGGCGCCCATGGCATCACCAACGGGTCCACGAGAGGTCCCTGCGCTCGAACGATACATGGAGGGCCAGCGGGACCGATACACGTCGATGGCGATGATGCAATGTGCGCGCGACAAGGAAGGACGCGAAGCGCTTGGGCATCTTTTGCGACTTTTGCGCAAAGACGGGATGCTGCCGAGCCGCGAGGCCCTTTTCCAGGTCACGCACGTCCTTTACAAGCAACGCGACCTTGGCGGGATGTCTGCGCTGCACGCGGCCCTGTATTCGTTTTATCATACGAATTATTTGGCGACAAAGCGACCACTTGCGGCCAGACAGGCTCAATTCCTCACGCACATGTACGCCATGCTGATCCAGCTGCTGGTCGACTCGCAGAGGCGCACATCCACTCAATTCCGAGGGATGTCGTCCATGGAACATGTGGCCAAACAACTTGAAAAGACTTTACCTTCCGATCTTGGTAATCAAAGTACAAGGCAACAACGTGCGTTTCACCGGCGTCAATGGCTCGAATGGCAACAGCAGCAGGAGAACAAACATGGCGAGATCATTGTGCGTTTATGCCAGGAAATGCGACAATTGGGCCTGCGCGGGTCTTCTCCACTGTACAACACGCTTTTGCGTTGGTCCACGCATAAACAGCGCGATTCGTCGCTGGCATGGGCACTGTTTGCCGAATTGCAGCAGTGGTGCACGCCCACGGAGCGCACATACACGATCCTCCTCCATTTTGCTCGTACAAGGCGCGATTACCCGGCAATGCTGCGCGTCCTAAGAAATATGCGCAAACACACCATTGTCCCGGATCACACCATGGTCAGCATCATCATGCTCACTCTCTGCGACCGCGCAAACTATACCAAAGCCATGCAATTCTTAAACGGCGTCCGCGACGCGAACCCACATCTCCTCACGCCCACACAACATGCACATCTCGTCCACCTCCTCTGCAAACATCATCAGCAACGTGCAAGACAACAAGCTGCCGCCGTCGCGTTTCTCCCGGCTTCATCCTCCTTGAATCGAGACAGCTAACCTGGGGTTTTAATTCGAATTTTACCATGTGAAATAAAGTAAAAGAGACTCGACGCGTGCTCTTTTTTTCTTCTTTTTTTCATGTTTTTTTCATGTTTTTTTTCGTGTTTTTTTCTTTTCTTTCTTTTCTTTCTGTCGTTCATGGCTGCCACAGATGGACAATGCCTTGAGCACCACTGACACCAGCCATAATGACGTGTAAATCCTCGTCGACAACAACGCAATTGACCGCATCCGACGTGCTGTAGCTCTTGAGAAGCCCATTGCTGCCAGCGACGTCCCAGATCTTGACCTGTGAGCCAATTGAAACCCATTCGGATTAGAATCCTTGGTCTTTTGCTCCCCATTTCTATTTTTGCTTTTGTTTTTACCGAACAATCGCCACCGCCCGAGATGAGCATCTTGTTATTGTTCATCCAATGCATCGATGAGATGCCCATGCCTGTGTCGTAGCCTGCATTGGTGCCCGTGCCTGAAAGAAAACGTTTTTTTTTTTTTTGTTAAAACGGCTCCATTTCAACTCGAACGCGACTTTTTTTACCCTTGTGTGCGAATTCATAGAGTGGGCGATGCGCCTTGCGCACGTCAAAGATGGAGATTTGGTTCGACTCACTGCCACTTGCGATGTATGTGTCACAGGCGCTAAAAAAAAAAAAACAAGGAATAACGAAAAAAACGACAAAAAAAATCGCGTGTGTCAGCGTGCGCTTCCGAAGCTGACTTTTTGCATGCATTTACCTAAAGGTGACACAATTGACGTCCAGATGGCCCGTCTTGGCCCGTAACACGGAGCTGCCGGTCTTTGCATCATGCAAGTGCATCATTTGATCTCCAGATGGCCGCGACGAATATGGATTTCCGCAGTCGTCATTGCCCGACAAGATGAACTTGCCTATAAAAAGAAGTTGCCAATGTTGCTCCCATTTAGCGTCCATTGAAAAAAATAAAATAAAAACAAATTGCGCGTCATTTTTTTTTTTTTTTACCTGAATGTGACACGGCCAAGCAGCCGCATGCGCCGCCAATGTCATTGATCACAAAGATGGGGAGTCCAGATACCACGTCTGTAATTTGAATCTACAAAAAAAAAGAGGGGGGGGAGTGAGAATCGGCATTCCATGGGGGGGGCACAGATGGTCTCTTTTTTTTTCCTTTTTTTTTTTTCTTTTACCCAGCCTGGGCCGTGTTGCTTGCTGCGATATCCTGTGTAGAGCTCAAAAGCGGACGATTCGCGGCCAAATTCAACGCATTCGGCAATGCCGAGGCCAGCTTTGGGATGTGATGATTCACATACGACCCCTTGCCCTTTGGCACCGTTCTCCCCAATCTGCCACACGCTGCCCAGACCGTCATCCGAGCATGTCGCAAAGACGCGCTCGTGGAACGACGACACAGCCACCTGATGAATGGGGCCACCATGGCACTCTAAAGAAATCGCGAAATGGCGCGTCAATGGCAAAGAGGCTACGAGAGGAAATGTTGATTTTTCTTACGCAAGGTCGATTGGAGTGTCTTTTCATTCATGTCCCACACGCGCGCCGTGCCATCGCGGCCCACGGACACGAGCAGCCGGTCGTTCAAGGCTTTAACGTCTTCCACTGTATGCCAGATGACTGCGAACGGAGGGAAACGAGTCAATCATGGAATCTCCACGTTTTTTTTTTTTTTTTCATCTTTTCTTTTTTTACCTTGTGATGAGCCGTCGGGCATGGGCGATTCGGTGCAATGGGCGCGAAGCTGATGCACCTCTTGGTTGCTCGAGTCCCACAGTCGCAGATTGCCCTCGATGTTGTAGCTGACCTCTTCTTGGCACAGACTGCCAGAAATGACATTGAAACTGCGAAATGGGAATGGATAAGCACGCGATGCAAGCCAATTCTTCGCTTTTCTCTGCTTCTCACCCTGATTTGTCCTCTTTGGGGGCGATGGTCAAACACAAGGCATCGCCACTGCCTTCGCCAATGGTGGTTTCGCGCGACAGATTGGTCCATACGGCGTCCCTGTAGCTGCGTGTTTGTGAGGTGTGTGCGGTGAGCGAGCGATGCAGCGTCCAATTGTACATGGAACGATCGGGTTCTCGATGGCCTGCAAAATTTGAATGGAAAGTAAGCAACGACCAAAAAAAAAAAAAAACGCGTCCATTCGCGTTTTTTTCCCATATTTTTTTTTCTTACGTGGCCGATAATCTAGAATGAGAGTTTTTGTAAAGAGCTCCGGGTATGATGCATCTTGGAGGTCCAAGTATCTGTAGAGGCAGTCTTTTGAGTCGCGGCCGGGGAGCTTGGCGGCGACGCTCGTCCAAAAGGCAGCATCTTGAATGGTCGATTGCGCAGATGATGCATGACGCTTGGCTATGTTATCCGCGACGCGTCGCTGCAGGAATGTGTCCTCGTGGGCCGAAAACGGGACGTGGATGACGCTTTTGTTGTTGAATTGTGCCCAATCTTCCCAATTGGATCCATGCCACACGGCACGTGGGATGTAGGGTAGCACCTGCGGATGCGCACCACGCTGCTTGGCCACACGCTGCACAATCTGATCCTTGGACATCTCGCCTGGCTTGAGCCCGACCATCGTCGTCGCCGCAGCAACACCCGCCGTCGCTGGTCGTTGAGCTTTGCGATTGGGTATCACGGGCGAATCGCTAGCGGCATTAAACAAAGAATGCATATAACGCTCCATCGACGCTTGGTACAGATCGAGCCGCACGAGCGTGTCCAGCGCGTCCTCTTGATCCGCTGGATCAAACGTTAATTTGCTCGGCTCCTCCTAAAAAAAAAAAAAAAAAATCATGAGAAAACACGCGTCTTGATTTCAATTCACGCGTCTTGATTCCCAATTCACGCGTTTTGATTCCCCCCAATTCACGCATGATTTCTCGCCGAGACATTCGCGCAACATTGACCACAAACTCTGATAAATCCCCAATTTCCTTCTTTTTTTCGTATTTTCTTTTTTCTTTACCCATGGACACGGTCCTTGGACATGATTGTCCATGTCTGCGGGTATAAGCGTCCATTCGGCCATGAGGTCGTCTTCGGAAAAGTATGAGGTGGGCAGCTGCATATCATTTAGGCGCGTTAGCAGGGTGTGTGGCATTTCCAGGGCGCTTTGTGGGGTTGGTGACGCGGGTGACGCTCGGATCGCCGCGGAGGCGCCAGGAAGAGACAAGGGACCTGTCGTGGGCACCATCGGCTGAACGAGCCGTGGCGCCGGCTTGAGACCCACCATTTCATTCTCATCGTCGCTGCTGATCACTATAAGATCGCGGTCAGGGAGCATCGGTCAATACACAACCAAAGAAAAAAAGGGGGAAGGGGGAAAAAGGAACGAGACAGAAAAAAAAACAAGCACACGTCCACAAAAAAAAAACAAAAAAAGCACCGCCGTTGCCCAATTCTATTTCAAGCTCAGCGCGCGCGTCAGATGCTCTTTTTCTTTTTTTTTTTCTCTTTTCCGATGGCCACCAGGTACCGTGACGAAGAAATCACACGTTTTATCTCAAATTGCCCCCGCCGAATCACACAAATGAAAAAAGCATGTGTCAGGGACACAGACGAACACATGTCCCTTTTATTTTCTTCCTTGCCCTCGCCCCCACCGCCGCGTCCCACGTTTAATCCCCCCTCTTCCTCGCCCTGCGGCTCGCCTGGGGTCCGTCCAAGAGCTGGTCTTCCGCCCCAACGTGATACAAAATGGCCCCAGATGACGTAAATGCAGCTTTTGACCGAGATTCAAGGAACTTTATTCGCTTATGCAGGGAGGCCCACGACAACAAAAAAAATAAATACGGAAACCCTTGCGCGGGAAAAGTGGGTGATGTCAAGGAGAAAAAAACGTAAAAAAAAAAAAAAAAAATAGGAGGGAGATGACAGAGCAACCTCAATAACGCGTGATTTTAGGAGCAGTTGTGACAAGATCATAGGAAAAAAAATGGTATGCAAGACGATGAATGACAATTGGATGCAAAGAGAGAGAGAGAGAGCGAGTAAAAAATAGGAGAGGAGGCCGAGGACCAAACGAAACGACCAAGTCGTGGGCCTTTTGTAATAGATATAATCATCAAAATGTCAATATGATACAGAGTTTAGAGAGAAAAAATAAGATGGCATGAGAAAGAAAGAAAAAAGGAATGAATATACACGAGTGAGAAAAAAAAGGGGGGCGTCGCCAATTCAGGCGTGCATGGGGCAGTCAGAGGATTTGTGTTTGTTGGACCCGCAAAAAAAACAATGAACCTCGTTGGCGCCACGTCGCTGCTGCATCTTTGGAAGATCCTCCCGCGGCGCGTGTCGTGAGTTGCTTGTGGCCAAGGTTCCGGTGGAAATCATCATGAGGGCTTGCGTGCACATGCTTTTTTCATTAATTGTCTTGAAGAAACAAAAAAGACGTAAGAGAAGAAAAAAGATGAGAAAAAAGGGGGGGATGAGAACAAAGAGTAAGAGAGAAGAAAGAAAAAAAAAAACAACGAAAAAGCGAGGAAGAGGGAGGAGTGCAGAAAGAAAAAAAAGGGGGTCGTGAAAAAAAAAAGACGGGCGTGGCAGATGTTTTTTTTTTTTCATCGAGTAGTGTGTTACCCTACTTTTTTTTTGGGTGACGCAAAATCGCCATAAAAGGCCCGCAATGAGGAGAAACATATTTGCGCTGCTCGATGAACAAATGAGCCCCAAATTGCTCGCAGCAAAAAACTAGACTTTTGGCCTGGATTCGTCACACACTTACTCCCCGCACAACTCACCGCCCCAGCGACCTCTGGCTTCGCCATTGGCCGCCAATGGGCCAAATATGCGCACCTAGTTTTGACACGCACCCTTTTTTGTTTCTCGATCAAATGATGCGCCATGAAGTATTGCCCAGACTCGAAACTCTTTTTCAATCGGCGGAGTGCACGCTTATCTTTATGGCCCTTGAAACAAGGGGGGGGGAAGACGAGATTTTTTTTTTAAAAAAAAACATGGACAATTTGATTATTGCGGCGGAAAGTCATTCAGGGCTTGCCCAGGAACTCTGTTCCGGGTATCCGAAGCCATGGGATGGGCTTGGCATTTCTTCCTTTTCTTCTTTTTGTTCCACAGCGTGGCTCAGGAACGCTGATGTTCCAATGGCCAAGAGGTAGCAATGGCTTGCAGGGCCCATTGAAATGTGAAATGAAATAAAAGAAAGGTAGAAACATGGGCTGCCATGACGCTTGCCCACGTGGCTATTTTTTTTTTATTTTTTTTACAAACAAAATACCTGTTGTTCTCTGTTGCCTTGCCGAACCCGGTCCCTCAATTTATTTTTATTTTTTATTTTTTATTTTTTCCCCGCCGCCGCCCGCGGCTGCATAATCTCCTATTCAGGGCCAGACATCGCATGGTCGTCTTTCCGCTTGCCCGCTTTTTTTTTTTTTTTTTGGGTGCCCTTGCAGGTGTAGTCAGCACGGCACAGACTCAGCAAGCTTGCTTTCAGATGCATCTGCATTATAGCCAGCTGATCTACACACTTTTTTATGCCTGAGCACCAGGCGCTCAGGCCAATCTAAAAAAAAAATTGCCAAGCACATGCAAGTCGTGCCACGGCAACCGAGTGAACATTTGCTCTTTATCATTCGAGACGCACCAATCGCATCCGCACGAGCTTAAATCAATGCCGCCGCAGCAGCGCGGCATGGCATCATGGCCAAAAAGGAGATGTCTGTGGCTGCAGCCCCAACCAAATCAAGCTTGCTCTCGGCGCAGCGCGTCAAAAATGCGGAAAATATCACATCACGCGCGCAAAACACCGGCCCTTCCTTGACCCTGATCGTGCGGCGCATGCACATGACTCGATGCTTCACGACTTTTAAAGAAAGTACAAGTAGCAAACCTGATTTTTCAGCATCGACCAGAAGCGAACCCAACAAATGCCAAGGTCATCACGTAAAAGTGCTCCCCTTCCCCTCCACCCTCGCCAATTCCGGCAACCGGATTCATATAGGCCTATCTCACGGTGCCGTTGGCGTTACCGGACCCTGCATGCAGCCAACGTGCCTGATCGGAATCGGCTGGCCCTGAAATGTCGTGCGATTTTTTTTTTTGGTTTTGTTGTATTTTCACCCGCCATTTCTTATACCCGCGCTGCGCATTCCTTATTAATATTTCTGTAGAGATGCGCCGTGGACGTCCGAGTTCTGTGTACGTAAGCCGCGGAACCCAGAGCGCCAGACCAGCGCGACACGTGCTTTTCAGCTATTTTCAATAAATGCTGCGCTGCCCCAAAGGAACCTGATCAGCGCCCTACTTGAAACGTACAAAGATGTGTCGCAGCATCGTAAAATGATAGGTGGAATTGAGCCAAGTCGGTATGGTGCATGCACTGAATAATAAAATGTATAATAATATCAAAGTATCACTAGTTTTAACATGAACAGGTATAATATCAGCGCGCGAGTCACCTCCAATGAATTTGACTGATCAAGGACGCTAAAAGCGCTTGTGTTTTGGAGAGATCGCGTTGGGGTATGGCGACTTGGTGCGCACTGTGCACGCAATTACTCTGAAAACTCGTATTTTCTGTTTTAGTTTGGCAAACACGATGCTGGTTCGGCTCTGGCTGCCTGTCCATACATATCACAAATTTGACCTTCTGCCAAGTGTAAAAAAAATCAGTAAGTATTACAGCAAGCACCCAAGTAAATGCACAAATGCACAACATTCATCTGTTTTTTTTTATTTTTGCACACAAATAAAGCGTTTGATCTGTCCATAGTTTGATCTCATTGGACAGAAACGGGCGCGTTCTATCATTTCGATGCCTTAATCACTGCGCTACCATTTATAAAAACGTACACATTTACCTTTTAAAAATCAAAAAGTGTGTTTTCCAGAGTTTGCCGGCACACTGTACTTCCAGAAATTTTTTACAACCTACTTGTCGCCTATGAAAAATGCGTCATGGCATAAACTCTGGCCCAGCGCTCAAGACGGACCCGCTCAAATTTTTTTTACTCGAAAATGCCAAAAACTTCAGATTTGTACTATTTGCATTCATCTGTCCATCTGCATGGTCGACCCTGCTCAAAAATACGTATCAAAGTCGTCGTGGCTTTGCCCGTGATTCAAGCGTTACTGTATGTTACAGTATCTTAAACGCGTAAAATACAGTATATATTTTGCTCTGTGTTCTTACTACAGTAGCGAACACGAATCTCGAGATTTCTCAAGACTAAGTGATCCGATTTGCGAAAAAACTTGGAATGATTGGATTTTTGAGTCGAGTATCCACTGGTTTAAATTTGGAGCCAGATGGTCAAGCTCATCGGAAGGAACGCGTAAAATATTTTTTGGCTCTGGAATTCACTAGCAAACACGAATCTTGAGATTTTTCGAGACTGAGTGATTCGATTCCCAAAATAATTAACAACCGCTGAAGAATTGGGTCTACCAACAACTGGTCCAAATTTGGGACCAGTTAACCGAGTTTCCGAGAGAAAGCACCAGTTTCGTATCATAGGCCTAATAACGGTAAAAACGGGATTCCGAGAAAAATGAGGTTTTTGGCCAATTGATAGAGAAAACAAATTCGTGAAGAGTGGTCCCGGTGAGATCCAACCGATTTTTTATGGCTGTCGAGCTACAGAGCGTCAAAAATCGTGTTTTTCGACACTTTTTGGGTTTTGCGCAATTATTAAGCTCGCGTTTGACTCTCAGCTTTTTCTTGGCTCAGAGAAATTGTAGAGAAAAGAATTCTGAACAGAAATGCTCCATGCAGTATAACCGCTTATCATAGAAAAGTTTCGAGTAAATCGCTGAAAAAGGCGGAAAACCCCCCCAAAAAAACTCAATTGGCGCGTGTTCGTTGGCTCATTTGACGCACCATTGTCGCCGATTGTACGCGTCCGTGGCAGGTTCTGTGTCAAAATAGCATTCGCGAAAATGGGGCCCGTGCCGTAAATGTCCCACGTGGTTGTCCCTTCTGGAATGTCATTATAGATACTGTAGCCAATTGCCTTTTTTTTTTCCTCCCCTGCGCAAAACTCTGTACCGGTCACGCGCTCTCGGGGCACCACTGCCTGTTCTTCTCAAAAATAAGGAGATGGTATGTGCGCAGGCAGCAGAAACCTGATGACTGACTCGGCATCATCTTCTTTACCGGCTTTCAAACAAAATGTGAAGCGCTGGACGTGTAAAGTACGAGCATGTCATGACCTTTTTTTTTTTTTTTTTTTTTGGTCGCCAACCTTACTCGCCGCCACCAGTTCATGACCTTTTTTTTTGGTTTGAGACTTTGAGAGACAGACGCATCAGATGAGATTTCAAATCAAGCGTGTCATACTATAATCAATTAGGGAGATTAGGGTGATTCATTTTTTTACGGGCGTACGGGCGTCAAACAAGATATCTGTCAAGCGCTGGGCGTGCATGGCACGCTTTTTTTTTTTTTTTTTTTGGTGTCATCACCAGTGCATGCACAGGGCGATCCTGCCTGTCCCAGCGCCGTCCTGTGACGTGTTTTGTTGGGGAGACGGCCAAACCTTTTTTTCTTCGTGATGGCTGGCGGGCCTGTATGTCATCACGCTTTTTTTTTTTTTTTTTTTTTGGCGTTTCCCCACCTTGGTGCCACCAGTGCCTGTCCCTCTTGACAATGGCACAGACCTTGCAATTGTCAGGGGGAGGCAAAAATTGACAGGTTTGCCCTTTTTTGGTAGGCGTTCCTGTACTGGGGCCGCCCCTTTTTGCCCGCCGCGGTCTCTTTTTGTTTTGTTTTTTTTTCTTTCCTGCTTTTTTACTTTTCGCAAGAAATCGCGCCTTTGGTCTGTTTCCTTTGTTTTTATGAAATACAACCTTTTGATGCTGTCTATGGCGCCAGTTTTCCTGGGTCGGTACAACTCCCTGAGCCCATGAGGTAAACGCGTCGCCAAGAAAAAAAAAATCTCCAAAACTCACGCCTTTCGCCTCTTTATTTTTACGGTGTTTTAGACAAGGGAGTCAAAGACGCGAAGCCCGCGAGTTGGTCCTCTCCCATTGCTTGCCCCCCTCGCACCTTGCTCTCTGGGAGCGTTTCAAGAACAAGCTTGCCGAAGACCACGTCCACAGGCACCATGCATATCATGCGCGTCTCCACGTGCGCCTTGCGATCCTTTGCCCCAAGATGCCATTCACGCCAGTCACCAGCAAGCTCTGACAGACATCAATGAGCTCTTGGTGAGAAATGGTTCATGTTGAGGCGCTTTGAAGAGCTGTTCGCGCTTTGGAAGCCTAATCGACGCGGCGCGAGTCACCCCAAATGAATCGGCGGTCAAACGTGGTAAAAGAGCTTATTGATGGCCCCGCTGGTACCGAAAAGACGCGATTGTTAAATGCCGTGGCCACGACCATCTGGCTTTACCCGTCGCCACGTCCGCTGTTGCCGCCCAATTGCTTCCTGGAGGCCGCACGGCCCACATTCGATTTGGCATTCCAGTGCACGACTTGAACGAGAGCAGCACGTGCTTCTACAGCCGCCAAGATCGTCGCTCCGAATTGGCAATTGATGCAAAGCTCATCATATGGGATGAAGTAAGCCATTTCTCTCTCTCTCTCTCTCTCTCTCTCTCTCTCTCTCTCTCTTCTTTTTTTTTTTTTTTTGTAAGGGCTCCAACTCACTTTTTTTTTTCTAGGCTGTCATGATGTCGAGGTTTGGATTGGAGGCTGTAGATCGCTACCTGCAGGACATCTGCCAACGATCACGTCGTCCGCCGCCGCCAACAAGGACCTGGGCACGTCATTGAAGGCTGGGGCCGATGCGACGACGTTCACTTCGACAATTCCAGAGTTGTACCGTACAATCCCTATCTCTTGCTCAAATACAACTGCCACATCAACGTGAAAGTTTGCAAATCCCCAAAGGCAATTGCATACATCACGCGGTACATCGCCAAAGGCGCCGATCGGGCACAATTCTATCTCGAACACAATCAAGTCTACAAGCTCCGCATCAAGAAAGGGTATGCCAATGATCATCACCCGCAACATCTCGCCCGTCCATGTTATCAAACTCACTCGGTGTTGTAATAATGGCAGGTCCTCGCGCCCCACCTAATTTTTTGCTCGACCTGATGCACATTGAGAGAGACTTGGAGCTCGTGCAATTCGAGGAAAGGGTGGCCGAGCAGCAGTGGGCCCAAGAAGAAGCAAGCGCAATGTTGGGCCAGTTGGCCATCGCGCCTGTGAGTGCGTTTTATCAAGACGAAGAAGGAGAAACAGCAACGATGATGATGCAGCAGGTGAACATCATCGAGTTGCCTGTGGAAGAGCCGGCTTCTCATCCGGTTAGCCCAACGACGACGCCAGCTACCGGCTTTATTGATTTGGCATACAGGCCACGCCAAAGACAGCCCATGCAACAACGGCCGCCCTCGGTACAGGTGATCTCCTCCGAGAAACAGTACAAGATCTGGGAGTGCATCTACGGTACGTGAACCGCTTAACGTACGCGCAGGTTTCTCGTGAGGTAAAGTTCTCGCGGTCAACCTGCCACAAGTACGCCAAGCAGTTCGACAAAAATCCCCCAATGGATGCGATTAAATTGTTCAATCCAGAAATGCATGCCCGGATCTTGCAACAACAAAAAAAATAAAAATAAAAAATAAAACTTCGCGTGCCCTACGTAAAAATTCAATTGGTGCCCATCCAGAGTAAAGTTTGCGTGGACTGATGATGCGGTGCGCGCCAACGAAAGGTGTTTGCGTGCATTTGCATTTTTATGATATCATAATATTCGCGGGTGAAAAAACCCTCTTTGCGTGCAAAAACATTTCAACGGCGCGCATACAGTATGAACAGTGGAAACTCTGTAAGCCCAGTGCTTAAGAAGACGGACCCGCCCGATTTTTTTTTGGACTTGAAATTTGAAAATGCCAAAAACCTTCTACGGTATTTGTACTACAGTATTTTGCATTCACTTCGCCACCTGCATGGTCGACCCGGCTTAAAAACAGCCACATCGCTTTCAGCGCAAAATTTGCAACAAAAATGCTTAAACTCCCAAAGCGCTACGACCACTTTTAAAAATTTCAGGGGTCACACATTTCAACCTCAGAAAATACCTAATTTGGATTTTTCGAACTCCGAGAGATCAATGCATCCCAAACAGGTAACTCCTACAATTTGTTATTGGCTGACAAAATGACAGATCGCCCCACCTTAAGAAAAAAAAAATCGCAAAGAGTGACGCATGAACGACGATCGACTGAGAAAAGTGCCTACTTTGTGCATGATTTTTTTCGCAAAAATTTAAGGTTTGACGCTTCCAAATTAAGGTGCGTGGATTGCAAGAATTTTTTTTTTACTTTTATTTTTTTTTACTTTTTTATTTTGCACCATTTTACAGTATGTGCTGAGTGGGCTGCAGCCAGGTGAAATGACCGATGCAAAACGTTCAAACCCAAACTACTACAGTAGCGCGCTGCGAGTCATCCCATTAGGCGCTTTGCCTCCCTGTTTGTTAGTAAAACTTCCATAAAAATCGGGGATTGACTAGACCACCGTTGTTGAACAAATCGCCATTAAAATACGTATATGATATTTTGAAGAAAAGTGGATTTTCTCGGCGTGTTTTAGCCATCCATCGATGAAACTGATCTCGTTCGATAGAGATTCAACAGGTATCATACAGTATCATATCATACTTTCGACACGATATCATACAGTAAAAGCGCCGCCATGTGTTGCTTGTCTAAACTGTTGCCGAGAACATCAAGCAAGGTTGAAATTTTTTGAAATGTTGGATCGAATTTTTCAAGCATGCAAAGGTGGTCGCTCATCATCGGGCGTGAAACAATTGTGAAATTACGTATACGGTATCATATGAGCCTCAAGCGTGACTCTTTATTTAATGGTGCCAGTTTCACTGTGATCCATATCCTATGATAGAAAAACTTGGGGATCAATCAGTACTGAAATTGTGACAATACAGACAGGTGACCGCTCTATCGGCATCCCATACTGTATACTGTATCGGTATACCATACTGTATCATACGCGTTTTATTATCGGACAAGCAAAATTGAATTTTTGAAAAAAAAATTACTGTTTTCGTGGCAAAATCATGCTTGGTTTGCCACCAAACAATGCCAAGGAGAAGTGCTATCATAGTCCGCATTTTTGCAATGCGTTTTTTTTTTACTGTACCTATGACACTGTATGTGGCATCCCAAAAACCGGGGCAGGCGCCGCAGTGCGCTGTAAATACAGTAAAAGAGGGCTTTTATATCGTTTTTTCTTTTTTTTTCCACTCTCGCTCACAATCTTACTGTCTCTCAATTCATGTACGATATACGGGTTTCATTCGATGGAGAATCGAATTCTACACCTTTCGTCATACCGGGGCATCCGGATTAGCAAATGGCCAATTGCTTGTATCGTAAAAATCGCGCATGAAATGCTCATCTTGGGTTGAAAATCGTGCAAAGACTATGCTTTGCGGGTCCTTTTGCAAAAAATCCAATGATGGTTACATTATCCTCGCTTCGCTCCATTGATGCAAAACTCGTTCGTTTTGATCGACACTTTGGCGTGCAAAGATCGAAATTTAGGAAATGTTGGATTTTGCAGACGGATGATCTGGAGATTTTTTACTACAATTTAGAGTTATGGCGCACTTTGCTCGTCGGTGATTATTCAGCTTGATGGTGGTTGACCGAGAAGCAGGAACGTCGTGCATCATGCAATTGGGATCATTTTTGATTCTTTTGCTCAATTTGACAGAATTTGTAACGCGTGGATGTCCCATTTAGTTCGTCAAAGCAATAGCGAGTGAGCGGAGAACAGCTTGCCACCACGTGCTGGATCGGACATCGAGCTTAAATATGTCGGTAGCTGGTTTTCCAGCGCTTCTCTTTTCCTCCCGTTTCTTTCGCTTCCTTTCTCTTCCGTGCGGCGGCCATGGATCACTCTATTCTCATACGCAACCACCCACATCACCAGTACCAGCAGCAGGTGATCAAGACGGAGCTCGTGCACCACACTATTGAGTGTATTCGCCACTTGCTGGTCCAATATCCCGACACGTTCCATATTGGCTTCCTTGCTCATCCCACGGTCCCGTCCGTACCCGTCCACGAGGCCGTCGCCAACTTGTACAACGACACGCTCGCCAAATATCGCGCAAACAAGATCCCATTTGACGACCATTGGGTAAAATGCGCAAATGAGCCTATGCAAAACGGTTGAGTGGGCTCACTTTTTTTTTTTTTCTTGTGTAGCATTGGAACATTGCGTGGCGCCAGGCATTGTCGCTGGACAGCCTGCTTCTTTTGGCACAAGGCAATCAGCAGCGCCTGATCCAGTCGTTTCATCCAAAATGCCACCGCGTGCTCAATGCCATTTTCCACTACGACCTGGCAAAATACATGCGATTCTACGACTTTCGCTGGTTTTCTGATTTGGTGTTTGTCGGCGCTGGTGGGTTCTCTGCGGTTTATGCGGCCAACATTGCCTTGCCCTTTGATGTCCCTGAGCCCGGACGTACTTTTGGTACGCTGAAGCGCGGCGTCGCGCTCAAGGTTGTCGATGAAAAGATTCTAAACGAGGTAAATCCCCCCTAGAAAACAGGTATACAAACATTTTGTGTTGCTCACTTTTTTTTTTTTTTTTTGGCTTTTCTCACCAGATCACGGTGCAATCGCGTGCTTTCCTTGCTCTTTTGTTCCACGGGTTGACGGTGTGCGAGTCGACGGGCGACTTGCTCATGATCGGGACGTTGGCAGAGGGCGGCAATCTCGAATCTCACATTGACGGCCCGGTGCCGGACAAACTTGATCTGACGCACGTCGCGGACACGGTGACACGGCTTGCGTTTCATCTGGCCAGCCTGCATGACGACATCCGCATGTGCCATCGCAACATCCATCCGCAAAACGTGCTTTGCGTCGACGATGACTATCTTGTTGTCGATTTTCGTTTCTCCACGGCATCCAATGAAGCCACCGAGGTCACGCGTCAGGCAAAGGCACACTATGGTAAGGAGAAAAATGATAAAAAGCGCGCATGATGATGCTGAAATTCTCTTGTTTTTCCTAGGCCGACTGCCTTATATTGCGCCCGAGCTGCGCCAGGGCGTGTATACGGAGAAATCCGACGTTTTTAGTCTCGGTGTGATCATGTGGCAGCTTGTGGCGCGTATTCCGTTCCCTCGGCCGGAAATCCTGATGGACAATCCGGAGTTGTACCGCATCGAGTGGGTGCCTGGTGTACCCAGTTGGTACATGGAGCTGATGATGGCGTGCCTGGAGCCCAAGCCGGAGCACCGGCCCGTCGCTGAGGATGTTGGCCTGATTGCACGAAAGTATGCAGCCGCCAACAAGTCGCAATTGCTCACAGACGACCGGAATTGGGTCGCGTACGTGCAGCAACGGCGACATGTGTGCCAGGAACACGTGCAAAAATGCAAGCAGCAGCTGCGTCATCTTCGGCAGCAGCAGCAACAACAACAACAGCAGCAACAACAGCAGCAGCAGCAGCATCACGAACAGCCGCCACTCATGCCACCACCACCTATGGAGGAAGACGACGATGAAGAGGCCGGCGCGTCGCGCCTGTATACCTTCCGTAATTTGCCAACTTTTGACACCTTTTTCTCCCTGCCCTTCCATCAGCGCCCCTTTGACCCTGTAAATATCAACTTTGAACAATAATGAATGCCATCTATCCATCATTTTTTTGTTCGTTCTGACCCAATTGAATCATATTATCACCCACAAACAAGATCAATTATCGGGTTTTAATTGTTCTCTCCTTTTCTTTGTCCCCCCTTTGTTTCAGCGGGGGGCAAAGCAACAGGAGCGGACTTTGAATGAACCTGTCAATTGGGCTCTCCAGTGATAAAATTTTGGGCTTCTTTTATTTTTTTTCGGTTTTCTTTGTTTCTCTCGTTTGATCGATCCCCTTTTTGTCCCTCTTTTTTCTCTCCTCAACATGGCACAGCAAAATTACAACTGGGCTAGTTCAAAAAAACGTTATGAGTGGCGTGAGGGCTATGAACAAGGCATGGCGCCGCGCGATCAGGCTTTGGAGGCCGAGCTCTTTTCTGAGGACACGCACGTCCACTCTGGCATCAACTTCAGCAAATACGACAATATTGAAGTCAAGATCAAGGGCAAGAACCCCCCTGAGCCTTTTGAGAGAGTAAAAAATTTGGCATTGAGAGCCAAAAGAGGATTTTACTGATGTGCCTGATTGTTTTTTTTTAGTTTGAAGACGCCAATTTGCATCCTGTGATGAAAGAAAACATTGCCCTCGCTCGCTATACCACCCCGACGCCCGTCCAGGTACAAAAAAAAAAAAAAAAGGCACCTCTTGATCTGTTTTTGAGCTAATTTTTTTTTCGTGTGCAGCGCTACTCGATTACGATTGTGACGGCCGGACGCGACTTGATGGCGTGCGCCCAAACCGGTTCTGGCAAGACTGCCGCTTTCTTGGTCCCCACGTGCTCGGCTCTCTTTGCCAATGCGCCCCAACTTGTCACACGATGCCAACCGCACCAGACTGGTCACTTTAAGGCGAAGCCACTTGTCTTGATCATGGCGCCCACGCGCGAACTGTGCAGCCAGATCTTTGACGAGGCCCGACGCGTAAGTTGCCCTAGATGAGAGCGCGACGGATCACTCATTTTCGTTGAATTCATTGTTTTTTTGGGCTTTTCTTCTTCTTCTTTTTATCTTTTCATTGTTAGTTTTGCTATCGGAGCATGCTGCGTCCGTGTGCGGTGTATGGTGGTGCTGGCATTACGGGTCAAAGCCGCGAGCTGGACCGCGGTTGTGATGTGCTTGTGGCGGCTCCCGGCCGTCTCCTCGATTTCATTGGCCGTGGCAAAATTGATCTGAGCAACCTGCGCTACCTGGTGCTCGACGAGGCCGATCGCATGCTCGACATGGGCTTTGAGCCCATCATTCGTGAAATTGTCATGAAATCAGGTAAGAAGCGCGTAATTTATTGTCGCTTTGGTGATTGACACACCCTTTTATCTCCTCCCCTCCCCCCGTCCCTTTTCTAGGCATGCGCAAGGATCGTCAAACGCTTCTTTATTCAGCCACGTTCCCCAAGGAAATCCAGCTGCTGGCACGCGACTTTTTGGCGCGCGATTACCTGTTCCTACGCGTCGGTCGCGTCGGCGGCACCACCACCGACATCACACAGCGCGTAAAGACAAAAAAAAAAAAAGGGAGCGCCCTATCGCGCAACTTATGAAATGGTTCACTGACTCAATTTTGCTTGTGATTAGATTCTATGGGTGGACGAACAAAACAAACGCGAGGAGCTCCGCCGCATTTTGACGACAAATCCTCCATGCCGCACGCTCATCTTTGTCGATACAAAGCGCAGCGCTGACAGGTAAGCCAAAAGGAAGGATGTAGGGCACGCTGCGCAATTCCTAGCGGCGAAATCTCACGTAAATTTTCTTTTTCTTTAGCCTCGATCAATTTTTATACAGCGGCAACTTCCCAAGCACATCCATCCATGGTGATCGTTCGCAGATGGAGCGTGAGGATGCAATTCTTGCATTCAAAAGCGGCTCATGCCCTATTTTGGTCGCCACGGCCGTTGTTGCGCGTGGCATTGATATCAAGAATGTCATGCATGTGATCAATTATGACATGACAAACCAGATTGACGAGTATATCCACCGCATCGGCCGTACCGCTCGCGTCGGCAACAGTGGTCTTGCCACGTCATTCTTCAACTCACGCAACATGCCTGTCGCCCGCGACTTAACAAAGGTTCTTCAAGAATGTCACCAAGAGATCCCCGAGTTCCTGCAGCCATACGTGTCAGACAAGCTGTAAGTGCGCGCCCACCCTTTTTTCCCCTCTTTTTTTTTTTTTTTTTTTTTTTTTTGACTTACGCCCCCTCTTTTTATTTTTTCTAGCGTCTTCCGTGACGATCAACTCGACGACATCCAACCCGAGGATCAGCCCACTACTCAACATGGTGGTTATGGTGGCCCTCCTCCTCCCCCTCACGGCACTTTTGGCGGTCCTCGTCCCTCCAATTTCCAGGGCGCGACAGCCCAAAGTAAGTGGGCCGCCCCTTCTGCCGATCAAGGCAGCAATTGGAATCCTGGCGCCGTCCCTTGGTAGTTCCCCTCCCCTCGTCATCATCACCCGGTCTACACATGTCTCTCTACCATCCCTCCCTCGCTCCTCATCCTTATTTTTTTTTCCATCGGTTTCTCTCTCTCTCGTAGCATATTTTTTTCTTTTCATTAGTAAAAAAAAAAAAAAAAAAATAAGAAATTGCTGACTTTAGGGGCAAATAACAAGCATGGGCGCGCGTAAAAAATTAATGCGCATAACATGCAACTTGCGACTCGTAAAAATGAAGGGGGGAAACACGCGTTAAAAGCACCATTTTTCTTTTAAAATCAACAAGATCCTAATTTTCTCAGATTTTGACTCTCCAAGGCTGCGCGAAACTTGTCCACCAATTAGTCCACTCAAATGTCTGTCATTGTGAGAAACTCTAGAGCAACCACTATAGTTGCTGGGCGAGCGATAAGCGTTTGACCTTGTTTTGCTATTAAATTCACGTACCCGACGTTCCAGTAGCGATGGACAAAGATTCCATTTTTACCATTTGACGCATCATTGCGCCAAGTTCACTTTTTATCAAAGCCCGAGACGACTGGTCGCATTGCCATTGAGAAAACCAAATTGGCGGATTTTATCGCCATTTTGATGGTTGGTCCGTGGTTTATACGCGACAAGGTAATTTTGCTCTTTAAATCCGACCAAGACAAGCCATCTCTATCAAATGAGCCCAGTTTCGAGGCGCTGCAGCCACTGGACTACATGCAAATGACGCTTTTCAAAACCTAGAATCTTCCAAGGGTACAGACGACCAGTCGAAACGGTCAAATTTAAAACCTCAGATCGCCACGCCATTCAACCATGTGGTAGTCGTCTCTCGTTCACCGCCAAAAATGCAATAAAACCTGGAGATCCAAGGGCTGGATTGCGCGTAAAACGCGAAAATCTGCGATGTTTCTTTTCAAGCCAAAATCAATGAAAAATGCACGTTTATCGACGAAACACACACGATCAGAATGAGCATGACTCCCTGCGTATGTGGACATGGGTGACCAGTGAAAAAAGAGACTTTTTGGGCATGTTTGATGCGGGTTCAGCATCATATATAATTTTAGACGCGTAAAAACCCGTGTCAGTCGTCGTGTTACACACACCTGTTCTTAATCATATCCATGCATCTGGCGTGCTTCTTGCTAGTGGACGCATCAGCGGAGATCTATGAGCGCGTTTTTCCTGTACTATTCGCATTTGAATTTAAATCTAAAATTTCCCATTGCTCGCCAACGACCCAATGGCTCACATCCCCTTTTGGCATTTTCGCAGATTCTTCCCCTCGGTTTCTCTTGTGTGTAATTTTGGCGCGATTTTCAGGACCTCGTTTTTCATTTTTGTTTTGGAGGGCTCGACACGGTTCTTTTTTGAGTTGCGTGCAGCGCATTTCCAAGGGCCATTGGATCGCCTCAAGTCGTGCCCCTCTGTGATTTCTAGCTGTCTATTTCACGTTGCAATGCGTTTCGAGATGTTGAAGTGGCATGCTGACAATGCGCATAATGAGATCAAGGCCATATACATTTTTTCGGGTTTCTCGCCGAGACCACAACAAGAAGCGGCCATTCAAGGCAAGCGTTTTGAATCTTTTGTCTCGCGCTCGTTCTATGAGATATCTGGCGCTTTGATTGGCTGTACTCCCATCAAGCAAAATGACTAGGTCGCGTTTTTAATTCGATTTTTCGATCAAATCTTTCATGGTGGACAGAGATGGAGGCCGTAAACGAGACATTGTGATTTCAATTCCCCATGAGGAACAATCGATTCAAATTCGACAGAGATTTTATCACTATGGCGCCCCAAAAGAGCGATTTTTGTCATCTTCGATGTTTTTGCGTGTCGTGTGGGCCAAATACTCTCCAACAACTTGTTGTGCAGGTGCTTTGGACGTGGTGTTTGTCTGCACAGATCCAGGAGAAAAGTCAAGTTAGTTGGCCACCGACTTTTACTCGTTAAAACGAGAAAAAAAAAGCGTGAATTTGCGACGCGCAACGGATGAAGCAGCCGAAAACAAGGCAGGGACACGCGCAGAAATGGCCAAAACAGGGCTCTACCTGTGAGCAATTAAAAGCACATGATCTCTTTTGTCGTTGTCAAAACTAAAAAGATCGTACCATTCCACTTTTTCTTCTCTCCCCCCAATTTCTTTTGACTTATGCGCCATGCGACACGCACGCTTTTTGTAATTCTAGCAGCACGTTTCATGTGAGCAATGCTCCTGCATATGTCCCCCACCTTTTTTTTTGACCATGGAAGCGTAGTATTCGACGACTTTTATTTATTTTGTGAGGAGATCAATAAACAGCAAAAGGATCAAGAAAATATAGCATTTAAGAGCAAGAGGGGAGAGAGAGGGGGGAGGCGGATGACGAAAATTGGTGAGAGCAGGAGGCGGACAAAAAGAGGAATGACAAAGGGGGGAGTGGGAAAAGGCTACTTGCTGAAATAGGAGAAGGGGGTGGACTTTGGCTCGATCGTGGTGGGGAATTGCTGCTGCTGCTGCGGGTGCTGTTGCGGCGTGCGGTCGAGAGTGGTTGTTGAGGTTGTTGTTGTTGTTGTTGTTGTTGTTGTGGCTGTTGTGTTTCCAGATGTTGCGACGGTGTCACTGGATCTGTCGCACCAATGGGTAAAAAAGGGGACGCTGGACGAGGACGCGATGGATGGCGGTCTGGAGGGGGTGGTACCCGAGCTGAGGGACGACATGCTTGTGCGGCGCTTGTGGTGGTATGCGAGGGAAAACATGTCGTTCATGGTGTCAAAAGGGGATCCGGGCGAAGATGGCGGCGTGGGCGATAAGCCGTCTACTGCGGGCAATGACAATGTCAGACGCAAGGGCGACTTGTGCATGTCCACGAGCAACAGGGAAGCCATCGCATGCGCTAATTTACGCGTCGGATCGCGTGAAGGCGACTGTGGCTGTGTCTTTGGTGGTGAATGTAGCTGCGTCGGCGTTTGTGCTTCGACCGAGGTAACTGGCCTCTGCGACGTTGTCGTCGCCGCCGCGGCTGCCGCAGACAATGCCGATGACGATTCGCGTTGCTGGATTTGGCGCCGGAAACTCATGGGATCGTGGATAAATGTGCATCGCGTGCCGTATTGACATGTGCCCATCGTCGAGTACGCGCGGCATTGCTCCGTCTTATACTTTGGATGCCGCTGCACCTTGCGCAGCTCGCCTTCGCCATGGGCAAAGCGGCATTTGCCACCATACCTGCCATAAAAAAGAGAAAAAAAAGAGGGTCAGGCGATCGTCTTGTGTAACAGTGACTACCGCAGGAGCATGGGAACCCCCATTTCACATGCTATTGGAACAGAGCAAGGGTGCTCCACAGGCGGAACACACGGATCGCTATCCGTTTGTGCTCGTTTTTTTTTTTTTCTTTACCTGCAATTGCCTGTTTCCGTGTAATTCTTGCACAGCTCTGTCTTGTAGAGCTTCGTGTGCTTGTCATCCAGATCGTCACGCATGGCGCCCACGGGGGATGGGCTTTCTTCGTCCGAGAATGACTCTTTTATAAGTGTCGCGTTGTTTTCTAAAAAAAAATGCGTTGAATATGTTCTGCTGTGAAAAAAAAAGTGGAATTGGGCGGCGACAAGCGCGCCCTTTTTTTGGGATTTCTGTTGCTTGCCTTTTTTGTACTTGACTTTGTGGTACATGGTCGACTGTCAAAATAGCCAAAAGACGGCAAGAGAGCAGAAAGTAAAAGGGTTTGTGCGTGCTGGTAGTGTTAGAGGAAGATCGAGTGCGCTTGTGTGGTGAGATGGAGAGGCCAGGCGGGACCACGCCCTGGGTAAAAGGTGCTTCAATAAAAAAGGGGTTGCTTTAGACAGCGACAAAAGGGTGAAATATCAAACAACACAAGATATATAAAAGCAAAGAGTACAAAGATGAATGAGAAATGAATGAGAAATGACACACAGAGGGGAGAAATCAAAGAGACAAATACAATAGGAAGCGTGCAAGAAAATAAAAAAGCAAAAAAAAAAGTAAAAAAGACGGGAAAGAGATAGAGAGAGAAAAAAAATGAGGATGTGCTCGTAGCTCTTTATAGCCCACTTCTTTTTTCTCTCTCTCTCTTTCAGTCTTCTAGGGCGCGTGTTTTCTTCATTTGGACCTCCCCATTTTGATGTGTTTTTTTTGGCGTTTTGAGGTGTTTTTCTCTATTTGAATGGTGCCGACATGGCTCTTTCGCATGACTCGTTTCGTTGGACCCATGTTTTACAGTCGAATGCACGCGTGCGCGTTCCCGGTCAAAAGGAGAAAACACTGACCATTTATGCAGTAAAACTGCGCCCAATTTTGCTTGTCAGTTGGGATTTGCCTTTTATCCCCTCCCCTGTCCTCTCTCTCTCACATGGCACACAGATTTGGTCGATTGGATAGGACGACCATGTGACGTCCAAGCAAGGCCAACCCTTTGCGTTACACTGCGCCCCATTGGTCTCTTTCCACAGGACACCCACACGCATTAAAAAAAAAAAAAGAAGCATGGATGCCAATTGGAGCTGCGTGTGCCAGAACTCTGGACTTTATCATCCAAATCTTGTGCCTAGGAAAAAAAACGGCCGATCATGTCGATAAGATTTAATCGACAAGAGAACGAAAAAAAAAAAAAAAGAATTGCCAAAGGGGCAGGGGTAAAAAGAGTTGGCATTGTGTGTTGGGGGGAGCAAGGGGGCGTCACAGCTGTACGTTGATGAGCTGCATTGTCCTCATTTTTTCACGAACTGCAAAGTGATGACCAAGTCATTGTTTCAAACCAACCTTGACGTTGCTTTTTTTTTTTGCCGGCTAAGTGCACAGATCAATTGGTGCAGAAAAAAAAAAACTGGGTCGCGCAACCTGCATGAAACGTTCAAACTCCGCCGGATCTCGCAGGGCGGATCCCATCCGCCGGGAAAAATAAAGAGTGCATGGAATGCCGCAGCGCTGTCTTTTTGCTTATTTCACACGCAACGAGGTCCAGTGTTGGCTTTTCCATTTGGTTCTCGGACGTTCTCCACCTCCGTTTTAATTCTACTTTGTCTTGCATCAATGTTCTCCCTGCCGCTAGATTGGACCCATTGACGTCAATGTACCGATCACCTGTCTTTTCTCGTGCAATTCTTTAAACATTCATGTTGATTTGGTATCTTGCCTTTAATGCGCTAGTGGACCGTCAAATGCAAAAAAAAAAAAAAAAAAAAAAAAAATGACGCTTGGCACGCGTTCAAGCCATTTTTCCTTTTTTTTTGTTTTTCTGCATTTTTCCTTTTTTCTGGGTGGGGGGCGGTCGCATGGAGGAGACACGATGCTGTCTCTTTGTGCTATGTTTCGCTTTGCTCGGTCGCGGATGGCCACTGCAAGGCAGAACAAGGCCGATGACCCCATCGCTCAAACAAAAAGGAGAAGGCGGAACGAGAAGAATCTTGGTTAATTTGGCAAAAAAAAGTCGATTCTCATCAACTGTCAAGTCTGCACAATCTTCGCGTGCACGACGGCATTTCATTCATCCATGACTTGTATTTGCCTATACCTTTGCCCGACTTGGCTAGGCTTCCGAATTCTGTGAACAGACCAATTCAACACGTGAGCGACAACAAGAAAAAAACAGGAAAGGTGCGTTACAAGATTATTCAGGAACGGGTCGCGGGCGCCGCAGATGTCAAAGAAGAGACACCAGGGGGGGGAAGGGGGAGGGTTGCCATTGAAATCATTTGATGATTGACGTTCCTCGCGCGCGTCAACCCGTGACAAAATGAACAAAAAAGACACACGCCTATCATAGCTACTCGCGGATCACGGAATACGAAAAACAGAAGAACGAGACACGCGAAAAAGGATGGCCCTGACAAAGCAATTTGCCTTTTTTGGGGCTCTTTTATTCTAAAATTTTTGGGAATCATGCCCTGCTTTCGGTCCAATGGCAAATACCAGGACGCGGCAAATGGCGGATATGTATGCAAGTTATAAATACAATGTGAGGTGGATTGAGCTACAAAAGGCTCATGGCGCGCCAGTCTTGCCATTGGGGGCGGTGGTGTCCTGAAAATGGGTGACCATCAGGCGTAGGCGATCGAGCGACACCTGGGCAGTGTCAATTTCATCGTTCTCCATATCATTGTGGTGGATGCGGGGCAGCGACGGTCTCAGGTACGCAAACATGTCTGATTGGAGCAATGCCTGTGCATAATCTGCGTCGCTGTCGTCATCCATGGCGAGTTCAGGATCACGGGCGAGTGCCATTGAGCCCGTTGTGGTGGTTGTGGAGGTCGTGGTGCGGAAGGACGGCGGATTCGAGGAAGATGACGACGAAGATGACGATGATGATGATGGTAGCAGATCGAGCGTGTGATCGTATGATTTTGTGGTTTTCCAAAAAGTCGCCATGGCAAGAGAATACAGTAAAAAATAAAAGTAAAGGAGGTGGAAGAAAAAGAAAGAAAATAGAAAAGAAAAGAAAAAATAAGGGGGATGTCAACCCGATTTGGCCCTGACGGAATCATGTGATTTGCTGGTCATTCCGCTCCGAGCGGCCTGCACTTGAATTGTGCTTTAGTCATTCCGACCTGTGCTTGCTCTGGCGAACCAATGGCATGTGAAAGACCAACGTCGGCACCAGTTTTTGCATAAACCCCATTTTCAAGGGCCTGTACGCTCAAAAATAAACAAGAGAAAAAAGAAGCTTGGCACCAGGGATATTTGCCCGAGAAACCAACGAGAAAATAAACAAAGAGGTGGTGGAACGCTCAGAGCGCGTCATAAAACAGGGGGAAAGCATCAAAAGCTTATTCGAAGGCGAAATGGGCATGGGACTTGGATTTTTCTTGTCGATTTGCAAAATGCACATGCAGCGCTCGCGACGTGCCTTTAAACAAGAGGAAATGGCAATGAAAGCCTGTTTTTTTTTTCTTCTTTTTATGATTAGAGACGCTGTAAATTGACACTGTTTTATTATTTTTTTCTCGTCACCTTGCAAAAAGCACGTGGAATAGCGTCCATAAACAGGTGGAAAAACAAAGCCAACTTTTTTTTTATGTATTACAAGAGGCGATCGGCTATAAACAAATTGGGGGGGGGGAGGAAGGGGGAAGATCCATTTTTACGCCTTTGACTTTTTGCCCTTTTTGCCAACGACGAGGAATTCGTCGTCTTGGACGGGGGCAGAGGATGCAGTATGATTGGGTATCGATTTGGCGAGCTCTGCGCGTCTGCGGCGCATGAATTCAGTGGCGAAGCGGCGGCCGTCCATGATAGTCGAATTGGCATAGACGATGTCCTGGATGATTTCATTGGTGGAGGGCTCCAATGGGAAGGACAGGAACATGGCGACGATTTCATCGACATTGACCCCAGGATTGAGCTGGCGCAGGGATTGGCGGCACCATTGCTTGAATTCGTCCGAGGTGTTTGAAGCGGCACGCTGTTGTTGTTGTGGTTGCTTTGATTGAGGGGGAGGCACAACGATGGGACGCACGGGTTTGACGACAGCAGGTTGATTCTTGTTCTTTTTGGCGGTTGGCTCCTTTTTGGGTGCACCAACGACAGAATCCCAATTGTACGAAGACGATTGCTTGGGTTGCTGGAGGGGCTTTGGCTTGGCTTGAACGGTGGTCCAATCCTCACCATCATCGACAAAGTGTTCATGTTCCCAAGCAGCGGCAATGGCGGCTTCTTGCTCGCGGATCAGTTGCTGTTGTTCCTCGAGCTGGATGTCGAGCAGCGTCTTTTTCTTGCTGCCCGCGCCGCCCCATGCGACGGGCGTAGCAGCAGCGGGAGCAGCAGGAGTCGATTTGTGGTTGTTGCTTGGCGTGACAACGCCCCAGGACAAATTCATGGCTTCAGAGGCAAACGCCTCGTCATCTGCGATTTGTTGCTGTTGTTGCTGCAACTTTGTGGCGCGTCGCTCGAAGTCCTTTTTCTTCTTTTCAGCCTCCTTTTGCTCAATGGCCTGGATCTCGCGCAAAGATGGGCCCTTGTTGCTTCCATCGGCCTGCGCCCAACCAGCAAATTGGCTCGTGGTCGATGATGGCTTGGCAGAGAACAGTGCAGACGCGATGGTGGGCGGCTTGGGTGCGCGCTTCTCTTGTTCTTGCTTGCGCAATTCCTCTTGCTGAATCTCGCGCAGCGATTTGGCCTTGACCATGGGCACCACAGGCGGCATCTTGGGCTGGGCAGCAGCCGCCGCAGCCGCCGCAGCAGTTTGTGCAGCAGCTTGTGCTTGTGCGGCAGCTTGTGCGTCGGCCTTGGCTTGCGCGCGTTTCTGCGCGTCGGCAAGAATGCGCTGTTGTTCTTCAATCTTGCGTTGCTGCTCGGCCAATTTCTTCTTGGTTTCCTCTTCCTCGCGCTGGATTTCTTGCAACGACATTTTTTTCACAGCCGCCGTCGCTTCTTCAACAGCCGACGGTTCCCAGAGGGGCACGGGCGGCGAAGGTGGCGCAGCAATTGGTGCAGGCGCGGGTTTGAGAGGCGCGATTTTGGCCGTATTGATGGCATTCGTCGAATTGGTCGAAGCCGCAGCCGCAGCAGACGCGGTCGCGGCAGGCACAGGGCCCCATCCGTCGTCGGACGTGGTGTTGACCGCAGGCGAGGACGTGTTCCAGCCGCCAAAGGGCTCGGCCGCCGGGCGTGCCGGCGCGTCGTTCCAACCATGATCCATTTCAGGCAATTTCTGCGCATTGTCGTCATTGTCCACGGACGACGCAGCGGTGGTAGTGGTCGTGGTGGTGGTGGTGGTGGTCGCGGTGGTAATGACAGGCTCAGGGGCATCCTGGACGGGAGTCGCCCAGGCAGGGGAAGCCGATTGTGACTGTGGCGGGCGAGGGGGAGGAGCCACTGCCCTCTGCTTGGGCTGCTGGGACTGCTGAGGCTGCTGGGCACTGGCTGTGGAGCCAAACGACGTGTCAATGGGCGCCTCATCCCACGAGGCAGGCGCCATTTGCCATCCCTGGCCGTTATTATTATTAAGGCTGCTGATGCTTGTCGAGCTGGCGGATTTGCCCCAGCCATGGAGGTCATTGTTGCTGTTGTTGTTAGCAGACGATTTCGACGACCAGCCATCGACCGAGGGTGCCTTTGCCCATCCCCCATCGACCTTGCCAGACCAGGGCTTGGATAATTCGGCAGGTTGCTTTGGCGACGTGGGACGCGTGTGAGACGGCGACCCCGGCGCGCGGTCGGACAAATTCGTGGGCAACGCAGGCGACACAAACGTGCCCCATGGACTGGACGGCGCATCCACAGGTGTACCAGTGCCAGAGCCCCAACCATTCAGAGCAGCAGGACGTACCACAGGGGACGCATGATTGCTGGTCCGCTGGCGCTCCAGTAAGGGGTCCACCATGGATGGCTGCTGCGGCTGCTGCTGTTGTTGCTGTTGTTGCGATGGTGGAGACATGAACGACGGGGGTGCAGGAGGTCCGCCACCTTGCAGTTGTAATTGCATTTGCTGTTGCATTTGCTGTTGATACGCAGCCAATGGGTCCATGTGCGATGCAAATGGCGGAGCATTGGACAAAGGCGGTGGCTGTTGATGCTGTTGCTGTTGTTGCTGCAACATGGACATGAATTGCTGTGTGGCATCCATCATGCTGGCCAAATTCGTGGGCAATCCCGTCACCCCACCAAACGGAGAGCGCGACGATGGTTGCTGCTGCTGCTGCTGCTGCTGCTGCTGCTGGTGTTGCTGCAGCTGCTGCTGGAAAAGAGCGGCCTGCTGCTGCCATTGCTGCTGCTGCTGCTGCTGTTGCTGGAACAGGTCCAAAGGCGACGCATTCGTCATCCAGCGATCCGGCGTCCACCCACCCGTCGTCAAGATCGGATTCACACCGCCGGGAGCGCCAGCCAAAAGTGGGTTGCTAGGCGGACCCGCCGCCGTCGACGGCATCCCGGGCGGCGCACCAAGCACAGGCGCACGACTCGTGAACATCTCATCCTCGTTCCCAATCTTGATGGCCCACGACGCGAGCGGCTCGAATTGCTCCTGGTCCTCGCGTCGGATCATCAGCGTCGGACCAAAGAAACCTGCCTTGTACCACCCCTTCATGTCGTCGCCGCCAAACGGGCCTTGCACCTTGCCCGTCGGATCACGGTAGAACCACTGGAATGGTGTCTCCTTGACCGTGTTGCCTTGGCCAAACCGATTGTCCACACCGTCGGCACGTCGAGCTATTTTTTTTAAAAAAAAGGCACATCAGACACACACGCGCTTTTTTTTTTAATTGTTTACCTCGCGACCATTGTTGTTGCTGAGGGCGATCATGATGGCGCTTGTCCTGCGGGACACGGAACGTGCGCGGCGCCTCGACGTGGACAGGCCCATTGAGCAACTAGATTTTTTTTTTAAAAAAAAAAAAAAAAAGATGAGAATCACGCTCCATTGGTCGTTTGTAAGACAAAGAACCATTTGGCTTACTCGTTTCTCTTCCTCGGAGACGTCGACAAACGCCAACGGCTGCACTGGATCTTGCGACGTCGCGTACGGCACAGGGTCCAGATGCTGCGGTGCATCGCTAGGGCGGTACAAGCTCAGCATAAACTCTTTCGAGTACTTGAGGGTCGCCGTGGTCTTGCTGTCGGTCGTGCCAACCTCGCGCATCCTAACGAGGAAAACAAAGAGAAAAAAATAGCAAAACGTCCTGTCAGACAAGCCCAAAATTCCCACACCTGGTGCGACCCACTCACCATTCGGGTCCAAAGTTCATGTTAGTGGTCATTGAGTGATAAAAAGGGGGGGTAAAAGCAGTGGAAAGAGAGAGAGGAAACAAAGAAAAGAGAAAAAAAAGTAGTGAACAAAGAAAAAGCAGCAAACAAAGAAAAAGAAGGGGGGGAAGAAAGAAAAAAACATTGAAAAACATTCGGGTCCAAGCCCTTTCAACGTCATCGCCAATTTCAGTGCCCGCCTGTCAAACCCGCCCCTTGCCCCCCTTTTCCAGACATTTCGATGAAAAACTCACCGTGTACGACCGCGAACGTGCCTTTTATTTTAGCCCATTTGCCCATTTCTCATATTTCCCGGTCCATCATTTCATTCCTGCTAGCCCGTCTTTGTACCATGCACAAAATGCATGGACAGGAACTGGATTCAAGGCGGAACAAGGCCTAAAAAGCATCGCACACTATCGAAATACCGATTTTTCGCGTTTTTTTTTTCGTTTCTCGTTCCTTTTGCCGTTTGTTTCTCTCGGTTTTACTGTACTGTACATAGAACGGTACTATCATATGTTGTGGAGCACACCATCTTTTCCACTTTTTTTACATGCTTTTATGCTATACAGCGCCAAGAAAGAAGGACTACTGTAGCCGCTACAAATCTGAATTTTCAATTTTTTGATGCATCTGTGTGCCTTTTCGGCTCAACGATCGCTCGACCACGCACAGCTAGATGTACTGTACTGGTAGAGCATATTTGCCAGAATGTCATTAGCCATTCTAGTTCTTGGATGTGACATGGTAACAAAAATAAAGAGCCAATGAAGCTAAAAATTCGACCTTTTTTTTGCATTTTTTACAAATGATGTCTACATACCGGTAACGTGCCTGGTCCGTGGTCCCTGGTCCGTCTCATTTTTAATCTCAGGAGACTGGAGACAGTACCTACTGTACCTGACGCGTGCTGTCACTTGAATGCTTGCAGTAGTTTCGCACTATGATACACTGCATACTGTAAAAACGTACACACCTTTTAATGTTTTACGGTAAACACCAAAAAGCGCGTTTTTCAGACTTTTTTGCCGGCCTGCTATGCTTCCAGAAATTATTTTATCATACAGCCTACTGTACAGTACCTGCCCCCCGATGACAATTTCGTCATACAGTAGCACGAACGACGGCCCACCAGTGCTCGCGACGACGGGTCCGCGCGTCCGCCCGATTTTTTTGGACTCGAAAATGCCAAAAACCTCCTATTTTTTTATTTTACAGTACATTCATCTGTCCACCTGCATGGTCGACCCCGCTCAAAATGAGCTGCATCGAATTCAGCGCGAACCGCGAAATTTGCAACAAAAAAGCTTAAACCCCCAAAGCGCTACTGTACCACCGCCTTTTAAAAAATTCAGGGGTCAGCGGGTCACTCAGGGGTCACATTTTTCAATCTCAGAAAATGCCTAATTTGAAAATTTTCGAACTCCGAGTGTTCAATGCATTCCAAACAGGTAATTCCGACAATTTGCCATTGGGAGACAAAATGGCAGGTCGCCCCACCTTATTAAGAAAAAAGCCCAAAGAGTAATGCATGAACGGCGATCGACTGAGAAAACTGCTTACTTCGGTGCGAATTGTTTGCAAAAATTTAAGGTTTGACACTTCCAAATTAAGGTGCGTGGATTGCATCGAATTTTTATTTTTTTGTATTTTATTTTTTTATTTGCATATTTTTATGCGCTGAGTGGGCTGCTGGCCGGTGAAATGGCCGATGCAAAAAAGTTAAAATCAAAGCTACTACAGTACAGTACTGTAGCGCGCGGCCGGTCATCCCATTAGATGCTTTGCCCCATGTGTTTATAGTAAAACTGCAATAAAAAAAATTGGCCGTCGATTATTTAGACCGTTGTCGAGCAAATGGCAATCAAAGATTTTGCTGAAAAAGTGATTTTTTTCTGCGAGTTCTAGCCATCCATCAATGAAACTGGTCTCATTCGATAGAGATTCAACAGCTGCTTTCGACATGTTACAGTAAAGTCGCCGTGAGTCTCCCTTTTCGCTGTCGAGAAAATGGGATTTGAAAATAAATCAAAAGTTTGATCCGATTTTGCAAGCGCACAAAACGACAAAAGTAGTCATGCATTGTACGGTACGGTACAGTAGTTTTTACCGGTACAATAATATTTGATTTGTGAAAATCTTTAAAAATTTTTTGCCAAAAATTCAAAATTGTCGACAAATCGCTCGGCTGATTGACCTTCTGATTTTTAATGATTTTTACTGTATCATAAAATCAACGCACGCGCGAGGAGCGTTCACGTTGTAAAATTTCGCGATGATTGATGAAGCTTTGAAGCACGACGAATGCACGATTTCACCGCGAAATGATTTTTTACTGTACAAAACGAGCGAGCTGCTGCAGCAGCCACATTTTCAGCAATGTTAATTTTGTCGCCGAGCCAGCCGATTGATGATACAGTACAATAGTTTCAGTTAGAATCATATCGAGGGTTTAATTGCAGTATGATAATTTATTTCTGAAAAGAAAGGATCATCCAACAAATCCTACAGATTACAACAGTAAGGTGGGAAAGTTTCGTGCGTGGCGCACTGGCGCTGCAATGAATTCTTGGTGGTGAAATGTTTTTTCGAGTTTTGGAAAAATTCTTCATGATACTGTACTGTATCATCATATCATACTGTAGGTATTTGGGTGGTTGGTGGTGTTGTTGTTGTTGTTAGCTGTTACCCGCTCGTTGCTGCCCGCATGGACGCATTATGATATCATAATTTTTTGGGCGCTTTTCTTGCAATCTTGCTTGATTCGTTGATTGGTTTCTCGCTTTCTCCGTGTCAACTTTTATGTGTAAAGTTTGATGTCATTTTGGACACCAAGTTTTCCGCTTTTTGTGCCTGTGAGCTTGCCGCTTCCAAAAGTAACCTCATATTGCCTTCTGGACAAAGTCGCTCAAACGGTCCCAAAGTTGAATCATGTGCAGGCCTGGCGTTGAAATCCAACAATAATGTCAAGTTTTGCGAGAGCTCGAATCACTGTGACGCTACAGTATGATAGCAAATTCACAATTTCGTGTTATTTCACATTTTGACATGCAGACCCAATTGCGCTTGCGCTGATGCGCGTCAAATTTGCCCCTGATGTTTTAGGTATATCGTTAGTCGCGTGCTGCGCACGTGCGCAGCAAATTGAGATCGGCTTACAGTATTACATGATGGTGGGGAGCATACGAGCATTTGCAACGTTTGCTTTTTTTCTGATCTGTGGCAACCACTTTGCTGCCCGAGATTGTTTCCGCAGCAGTGACCTGTCTTTTTTACTCGTTGATTATGATTTCTCAATAGATGATAAAGTGAAGCATATTCGTCGCCGTGTTTATGATTTTGAGCATATTTTGCGATTTTAGCGGGGAAAGGGAGCGAGGCATGCAGGTGGGGATGGTATTGTCTGCACGTTGATCTTTTTACTGTGCCGAAAAGAGAGTTGCGTGGGGGCCCTTGTGATGGGCATTGAGGTTTCCCATAGGTTGCGAAAAGGGGAGGAAGAAGGGGGCGAGGGTCCATTCAGAGACAGGGAAACGCGGCGACCGGACTTGCCGGGCATGAGGTGGCCTCTCCTTTTTTTGCTTTTCTGCTTTTTTTTTCCTCTCTCTCTCTTTCCACACTTTTTTTTTTTTGTGCGTCTCCCTCTTCTCCGCGCTTTTCTTTTCTCGTCTTGCTCCCTAAGGCCATCCTTCTCGGCATCATCCTTTCAGAATGAACTTCAACATATTCAAGTCGAAGCAAAAGACTCCGCACGATCTGGCAAAGCACCTCAAGGACGCCATAAACAAGCTGGATGGGCCGGACCGTCGCAAGGTACGCTTTTGTTCACGTTTTATTTTTATCTTTTTGTTGTCAGTGAGCTGACGCTCCCTCTTTTTTCTCATTGTTGACCGATAGGCGAGTGAAGATGTGTCAAAATACCTGGTGGCCATGAAGAATGTCATTTTTGGTAAGTGCCAGGGCCCGATTTTGCTTGTTTTCGTCGCGTTTTGCGCTCAATGGCTGGTATACCTTTATTCTTTTTAGAAAGCGAGCCCAACCCGGACCTAGTCGCGCAGCTGGCACAGGAGGTGTACAGCAATGACCTGCTACAGCTCATGATTTTGAATATCCAAAAGTTTGAATTTGAGGTACGAGGGCGGATTTTGGCGACGCCACGACGACGCGTCTCATAGCTCTTTTTTTTATTGTTTTTTATCGTCAGGCCAAGAAGGACGTGGCGCAAATTTTCAACTATCTATTACGTCGGTCGATTGGCACGCGGTCGCCGACGGTGGAATACCTGTGCAAGCGCGAAGATATCCTGTTCACCCTGCTCAAGGGGTACGAAAAGCCCGAGGTGGCGCTCAATTGCGGCCTGATTCTGCGCGAGTGCTTGCGGCATGAGGCGCTGGCCAAGATCATCTTGAGTTCCAAGCACTTTTATCTCTTTTTCGACTATGTCGAGATGTCCACCTTTGACATTGCCTCGGACGCGTTTGCCTCGTTCAAAGATATCCTCACCAAGCACAAGCCCATGGTTGCCGAGTACCTGGACGCCAATTATGACGAGGTAAAAAAAAAAAAAGGCGCCAGGCCAATGGATGGCAACGATGATCGACACCAGGCTCATTCATTCTCTCTTTTCCCCAGTTCTTTGATCACTATAAGCGTCTGCTGGTCTCGGAAAACTATGTCACCAAGCGCCAATCGCTCAAATTGCTTGGCGAGATCCTGCTAGACCGAACCAATTTTAACGTGATGACGCGTTACATTAGCAATGCCGACAATCTCAAGCTGATGATGAACCTGCTACGCGACAAGAGCAGAAATATCCAGTTTGAGGCGTTCCATGTCTTCAAGGTATACGCAGAAAAAAAAAACAAAAAGGCAAGAGGTTGTGATCTGATCACGCATGGTGTCACGCGTCGCGTCGACCGCGTTTTTTCCCTTTTTTTTCCAGGTCTTTGTGGCCAATCCTAGCAAGAACAAGCCCATTTTGGATATCCTGCTCAAGAATCGAGAGAAATTGATTGTCTTTTTAGACAATTTCCACAATGATAGACAAGGTAAAAACAAAAAGAGGCAAATAAGTTAGAAATGCTTTTGTTTGGCCCAGAGTGTCGGGTCGATCGGCTCCATTTGACCAATGTCCGAGCACTCACACGCACGTCTCCTTTTTTTCTTTTTGTTTCGCATAGATGATGATCAATTCAACGACGAAAAGGCCTTTTTGATCAAGCAAATCAAGGACTTGAAGCAATAAAAAGAAAAAGCAGGTCAATTGCTGCGCTATTTTTTTCTTTTTATTTTTTAAGATGAGGGGGACCCAAGCAAGAGAGGCAAAACGGGTAATTAGGCTCAGGGAAATTTTGAGGCGCCACGCAGGCCGTGGCCACTTTTGGGCGTGACATCATAAAGGCGGAGTGGCAGGCCGAATTTAAGCTCATGAGATGGGGCGAACGGGAACTTTTTTGAAGGGTCCCTTTTGCGTCTTTTTTCTTTCCCTTTTTTATCATTTTTTTCTCTCTTTTTCTTAATTTTTTCTTTGTTTTGAGCCGATCCCCGTTGTTATGCCCGACGACAAGATACCAGACCGTGGTGTTGCCCGAGATCCTGTGCGTAGTGTCGGGTCAGCGCCAGTGTCGCCGCGCGCAGAGGCCGAATCGCCATTGTCGTCACCCACGTCGGCGTCGAAGCGCAAATTGAGCCTGTTTCCGCGTAGCAACAGCCAAAAGTGGTTGCACCGAGCTCAGCAGAAGCGCCAGCAGCAAAAATTGAGTGCATGGGAGGAGGTGCCCATTGACCCAAGCAAGCTTATTATTCGCCTGGTTGTCACCGGTGCGCGCCGCCTGGCCAACGAGGTAATAAAGGAAGAAAAAAAAAATAGACGGATCACCCGCCTGTTTCAGTGTGTGTGTGTGTGAGAGAGAGAGGCGCACGCACCCACGCACCACCCCCTTGCATTCCCTTTGGGGGGCGCTCATTCTCTCTTTTTTTTTTATTAATTTTTTTTATAGGAATCCTCCTGCAATCCGTACGCCATTGTCAGCTGCGCCGGTCAGCGCCAACGCACGCATGCCATCAAGCAGACGTATGATCCCGAATGGGCAACGACGTTTGATTTCCCATTGGACGCGATTCTAGGCCGCCGGCGTAGACAAATTGCGCTCACACACGGCATCTCCATCACCGTCTGTAGCAAGGATCGCTTTAAATCTGTGTTTTTGGGCCAATGTCGCTTCTCGCTGCAAGATTTGACGGCATTGGATGCCCCCACAAACAATGTAACACAATCATTCCACTTTTTGGCTGAGCATTCATCATCCGTTTTTGCTCGCTGTCCCTTTTTTTTTATACGTTATTTATTCGTTTTTTTTATATGAACGTATGATAGGCGGCATGGTTTGGACTGCAAACGTCGAAGCGGCGTCGTCGACAACGATTTGGGCTTGTTCGCAAGCAAAGCAAGGCACAATCACTCGAAGCCAGCGAAGATGTGGGCGAGATTTTGCTCAAATTGGGACTTGTGGTGCGGTCAGGTGTGGATGGTTCGCGCGTGGATGATTTGGAAAAATCGTGGTCGATGGTGTGGCATCGTCTTACGGCATTGCCACTGTCGTCGTCGTCCGAGCAGCCCGATGACCTTGATTTGGATGCATTGCAATTGACCGAGGACGAGAGTGAATCATCGGATCGCGGCGGTGGTGCTTCGTCACCGAGGCAGCGTGATCTGCTGCTTGCGTCGCACCCTCTTGCCTCGGAGGAGCAACCACCTGTGTCTGCTGCTGCTGCTGCTGCTACCAGTTTTGCAGCTACTTCTGCTGCCATTGCTGCTGCACCTGGCCCCGTGCCTCCTGCACCTGCCCCTGCTGCTGCGCCTTCTCGTGGCCGCCGCTTCCGCCGCAAGTCAAAGGCGCCTCTAGCCAGCAGCGCTACACAGAGTATGTCATCGTCCCCCACTGCGTCGCCTTCGCCGCTCAAAAAGAAGCGCCGACGCCTCCGCCTGCGCCGACGCCGCCAAAAGGAATTGATTGCGGAATTCAAATCGGATGTCGTGGGAATCATGTTTTTGGAAATCTGCCATGCAAAGGACCTTCCCCCTGAAAAAAATGGTAAAAGAATTCAAAATAGCAAATGGGACAAATTGGCTCAATGGAAATGCTGATGGATGCTTTTAAAATAGTGACGCGCACGAGTTTTGATATGGATCCATTTGTGATTGTGACGTTTGGCGCATCGACGTTTCGAACGCGGTCCATTCGACACAATTTGAATCCTGTGTGGAACGAAAAGTTGTTTTTCCACGTGCGACACAACGAGGCCAAATACTCGCTGAAATTTGCAGTGTATGACAAGGACAAGTTCTCAGGCAATGATCTCGTGGCAACACAGTCGATTCCCATCATGCAGATGATTGAGCAGTCGAATCAATTGCAGCAGAATCAAATACCATTGTCCTCGACCATCAGCCGGAGCAGCAGCAGCAATAGCAGCAGCACGGCCACCATCACCAATGCCAATACCAATGCCAATGCCACTGCCAATGCCAACACCACGCGCGACATTGACGATCAGATGGGCATGCACACGCTGCCGCTCAACATGTTTAAACACGACAAATGGCAAAACAAGCACAATCCAACTTTGACCATCCGTGCAAAGTTCATGCCCTATGTCGAGATTCGTCGCATGTTCTGGCTCGCGCTCGCCAAGACCTATGACATTGACGAGAATGGCACCATGAGCAAGCTCGAGGTTCAGGCCATGCTTGAAAGCCTCGGTTCCACCATCACCGAGGATACACTCGACAAATTCTGGCGCCACCATCACAAGAACCCCGCCAATGATGCAGACGAGATCACCATGGATCAATTGGCGCAGAGCCTCGAGGATTTCATGCTCAATGCCGAGGTCGGCAAACGACCCGAATTAGACGACGAGGAGGGCGATCTTGGCGATGACGATGACGATGGGCTTGATGACGATGAGTTCGACGATGACGACGAAGGCCTCGTCGTCCGCTCCCACTCTGTGCCCGTCGCACCAGGTAAAAAAAACAGCAGAAAATAGCAGGAAAAAAAAAGGTAGAAAAAAAACGCGTAGCCGACCCATTTCCCTCTTTTCTCTAGACAACACGATGCTGATTGGTGACGAGGAGGACGAGGAGGAGGAATTGGATGCGACCGAGACGGAAGACGACGATTTGCTCTTTACGGACGCGCTGGAATCGTCGATTTCCGAAGACGACGATGACGACGATGATGTAGATGAGATTGATGACGACATGGACGTCGAGGCGCTTCGTGACGCGCGCGGAATTCAATTTGGCGGCCCGGGCACACCTGTTGTGCTGTCCAATTCGCTGTCGTATAACAATTTGCAAGACATGTCGGCGACTTCTTCCATGGCCACATCGCCAACTTCGGGCCTGCGTGCACCAATGACATCTGCACCCATGTCCCCGTCCCTGTCGACGCCAACGGCGGCTTCGACATCCTTGCTTTCGTCCTCGCCCAAGCTGATCCAGCCATCGCCACTGCGACATCGCCTCAACGCGCCCATGTCTGTGTCTTCCTCATCATCGTCGGCCGCCAGCCACCATGCCAAGCATCGCGACGCGTCCATGTCGTCGCCTACGCCACAAGGCCCCATCGAGGAAAAGGTCATCCGGCTCAAAGAGTGCCCCATTTGTCACAGGCCAAATCTCTCGCGTCGCGGGCAAATGGACATTGTCACCCACGTCGCCACCTGCGCAGCCAACGATTGGACAACTGTCGATCGCTTCCTCATGGGTAACTTTATCACAGAGCAATATGCTCAGCGCAAGTGAGTGCCCTCCCGAAAAAAAAAATGAAAAAAATGCTTCTTATATACTCATTTTCGCTCAACATCAATTCATAGATGGTTTGTCAAGCTTGTCAGCAAGGTCGGCTATGGCCGCTACGTGCCTGGCAAGGTAAAAAAAAAAAAAAAAAAAGGATGGGATTGGAGTCGAGACTGAATTTTCATGTATTTTGCGTAGAACAACGCCAATATCATTGTCCAAGACCGCGCAAGCGGCCAATTGATCGAAGAACGCATGAGCGTGTATATTCGCCTTGGCATGCGACTGGTGTACAAGGGCATGAAGACTGGCGTGCAATCAAAAACAGGTAAAAATCAAGCCTGTCTGCATCCTTTTTTTTTTTTTTCTTATTTCTTCCGTTTTTTTTATTTTCTAGCCAAGCGCATTCTTGGCAACCTGACCATTCGACAAGGAAAGCGGTTTGACTCACCGGCAAGTGTGCGCGACATCATGCCGTTTATCAAATTCCACCGATTGGACATGACCGAGGTGCTCGAGCCCGTCGAGTCGTTCAAGACCTTTAATGATTTCTTTTATCGCAAGCTCAAGCCGTCGGCGCGGCCGTGCGCGTCGCGCGACGACCAGCGCGTCATTGTCAGCGCCGCAGACAGCCGCATGATGGCCTTTGACACCGTCGATCAGGCCACAAAGATCTGGATCAAGGGCTGGGACTTTACCTTGCCAAAGCTCCTGGATGACGTCGCCTATGCCATGAATTTCCAGGGCGGCTCGCTCTGTGTCTTCCGCCTCTCACCCCAGGATTATCATCGGTAAACGGCTCAAAATGAAAAAGAAAAAAAAAAAAGACGCCACGCGCAGTTGCTAATTCGCTTTTTTTTTTTATTCTCTAGATTCCATATCCCTGTGGATGGTGTGATCACAGAAAGCCATCATTTACCTGGGCAGTATTACACAGTGAATCCCATGGCCATTCGCACGACACTGGACGTGTTTGGCGATAATGCGCGCACCATTGTGCGCATGGACACCCCCGAATTTGGCAAAGTCGCCATTGTGTGCATTGGCGCCATGATGGTGGGCTCCATTGTCCTGACGGCGCCTGTCGGCGTCCCAGTCAAGCGCACCGACGAGCTCGGCTACTTCAAATTTGGCGGATCCACGCTCGTCGTCATCTTTGAGCGCGACACCGTGCAACTCGACCCGGATCTCTTGGAAAACGCCCAAAAGCCCCTTGAAACACTCGTGCGCGTCGGTGAGCGTATCGGCGCGCACAAATCCGCCACGGACTTGATGCTGCTGTAAAGCCCGCGTTTGCGCCTTTTTATACTTTTTTGAGCGTAATATGATATCAAATGCATTTTTATCCCATTGCATCCACTTTCCACACACAAGCACGCAACACAAAACACACAGGCAACACTGTACCCTGCACATATCCCAATTATAAAAAAAGGCCTAGATTTTTTATCCATTGCGCATTTAAAGCGCTTGTGATCGATCTCAGTGACTGATGATGATGCTTCGAATCTTCAGTTCTTTTTCAGTGTCCATGAGAAGGACACCGGGTACAAACTCGACACAGATTGGACGGTTGTAGCACGAGGGATGATCGAATTGTTGCTAGTTTTTATTTTGATGCCGTTTTGCTCATCAGTGTTGAATGAGTTTACGTGCTTCAAACCGACTGCATATGCTTTGGGCTCTTGCTTGTCGGGTGCTGTTCAAAAAATATTACGGACATCAACCAAAGTATAGTTGAGGATATAGCATTTTTAGTGTTTTTAGTGTATTTTGTTCTTTTTCCTATAAATACACAGTGTACAAGGACAACAACGTGATGGCCATATAAATCGAAAAGCTCTCGTTAAAATGAGCCCACCCAGGCGGCATTCCGATCGCTGGATGTCGAGTAACGACCATGTTCCAAAGTCGCCCATTTTCCAAGGGGTGCAGTCGAGGACTTGAAATCCGCGAAATTTAAGTCCTCAGATCGCCACACCATTCGACCCTCATGGTAGTTGGCCCTCGTTTCCGACGTATATGCCATAAAAACCAGCGGTCCATTGACCGGTTGTCGCGAAAATCGCGAAAAGCCTCGATTTTTCATTCCAAGGTGAGTTCAACGAGAGGTTGCCGCAGCGCCTTGAAAATCATTTCATCAAAAAGAGCACGCCTTGAAGCGTATGTAGACGTCGATGATCAATGAAAAAAGTGCCTTTTTAGGCATTTTTGATACGGGTTTAAAATTATATATATTTTTCGACGCGTGATAAACCGCGTCAAGCATCCGGTTTCACGCACCTGTTCCTATAGAAATCATGCACCTGGGGTGTCTCTTGCTAATGAACGCGTCGGTGCGACTCTATAGACGCGTTCTTCCCTTGCAATTTGCGGTTGAAATAAAATCTAAAAACCGCCATTGCTCATCAACCTGCAGGTCAATCCCACTTGTTTTAGCCATTTTTTGTGGTTTCTCCATGCGATGCATCTTGTCAGTGAATTTGGCGAAATAATAGAGACCCATTTTTTTCATTTTGATTTTCGAGCTCGAAACGGTCGAATTTTTGATTTGCTTGTAGCGCGCCCGAAACGCGCTTTGGCAGCTGCCCGTTTTAAGTAAACTCAGGCTTCCTGGCTAGCTATTTCACGATGCAGTGAGCTTCGCTGCGCTGCAAAGCCCGTTCGGCCAGCCGCAGCCAATTTTTTTTTGCTAAATTAACAATTTAAAGGACATCTCTGGAGAAACATGCCCAAAGGGCCCCAATAATGAAACAGATGAGAAATGAGGCATAATCTCCAACAGTGGGCAAATCGGACAAAAATTTCCATCACTGTAACGCGAGTAAATAGCGAATTACTGAATTTTGTTATGTTGACGCATTATTCCATGCTGGTTAACCTAGCAACCATCAGACGCATTGCAGATTGATTTTTGCTTCAGGGGCTGCCTTTGCGTACTGTGCAATAAAAACAACAATAATCTAATAGGTTTCCGCGATACACGCGTTTGTACCTCGCAAAACATCCCTTTTGCAGTATTTTACGAGATTTGGTGCTCTCGAGGACTTTATCTTTGAACATTATAACCAATAGAAATAGAAAATGGTGAAATGAATTTACGCAGGCTCTCTCTATTAATTCATTTGCTGGTGCGCAACTGATTTGACGAAAAATCCGCCTTTTTCATGGTCAACAGGATCCAATGGCATGCCTAAGAGACTAAATTTTGAAGATATGCATTTTATTACCAAGTTAAAAGAGTGAGCGGGGTGGGGGACGAGAGGCAGAGGTATATGGGTGACAGAGGAAGAATGGAGTTAGTGTTTGTGGAAAGGAGAAAAAGGCGTCAGAGACGCTTTGAATACGAGTCGACAAAGTCGACCATGCCAGGTCTTAGCTTGTCAGCCTGTGTGAGGATGATGAGGAAGTCGTCCCACGTGGCAATACCGAGAGCCTCCATCATGCGCTGCACAATGTCGTTTGCGTGGTCCATGGCGGCCATGGATGCCGAAGGCTTGTCGCCACTGGACGTCGCATGCGCTAGTAATGCGCTGGACTCGTCCTGCACAAATTTAACCAGCGCGGCCGCCTGCTTAATCAGACCCTGCCGCCATTTGCGCACATAACTCTCGCGCAGCCTCCCGGGCAGCTGGAACGTCTCTTGCACAAGCGTCTGAATCATGGGTGCCTCACATTCTGTGCGCTGCAGCGTGAACGGACGCCTTGTGAAAGAAAGAAAAAAAAGAAGAATTGAGTGTGAGATGTGCTTTTTTTTCTTCTATTTTGTAAAAAAGCAGGCTTACTTCATTGGAGGTTCGAGAGGCGACTTTGTGCCATTTGTCGCGAAAAAGGCCAATTCGTCGTCAGCACGCTGCAGAAAGGCATCGTGCCATTGATATGCCATGCGTCGATAGGAGGGCTGCAGCAGTGTCTGTTTGATTTGCATTTTGGACAGGTCAATGACGGTGGTGGGCAGCGGTGAATTCATCAAGAGCAGCTCGAGCCGCAGCTTGGATGCCTCCATGTCCATCAGCAGCAGCCCCTGCAGGTACAAATGCGGCTGGTACTTGTGATTTTTGCGCGCGTGGCTTGACCGACACCTCTCTTCCGACGAAAGGAACAATGCCAGCGTGTTGATCACCATATTCATGGACGTCAGGTTCTTGCCAATCAGCAGCGTCGACCCGTATGATTGCAAGTGTGCCGTGATCATCCTAAATGGCCAACATTTCTTGTCAATGCGTGTGCCAATTTGTCTTTTTTTTTCAACCTTACATGATCAGAAATGATTGGTCTATATGCGGCTTGGTATCTTGAGTGAACAGGGTATGCAGGATCTAAGGAGGTGTGGAGGGAAAGGAAAAAAAATCAGCAAAAAAAGAGGAAAAAAAGAGATAAAACGCGCTCACCTTGAAGGAGTCTGCTGGCAAAGACACCGATTCCAAATCCATGACAGATTGAACAAAGGGAAAAAGATGCGAATGGCTAAAGTAATCTAGGGCAGTGGACCAAGGCTAGGATGAATTTTTTAAAATAAAAACGTGAGCATGTCACGTTTTTTTTCTTTTTTTTCGTTCTTTTTTTTTTTTTTCGTACGATATTAAGTCGTCTCGATGCTTTTCGTAGGTGAATGATGACGTCGATGAGCTCTGTTGGGATGCGATGGGCGAGGATGGAAAAGTATTGTGCAAAGTTGCGGAGGTACCTGACGGGGACGACCATGACCAGGGCCGAGAGGCAGAGGGAGACGGGTTCTTGGAAGAGGAATGCTGCACAGATGAGGCCCTGGCGGTGCAAGACGAGCCATTTTGGCTCGATGCCCGAGAGTTCACGTCCCATTTCGCCATTGAGCACCTGGCGCGCAATGGTGATGAGCAGCTGGTCATCCACAGGGTCGGCCGACCACACCTTTTTCACCTTTGGCCCAACCACATTGGACCAATGCACCAGCATCACAACGCTAAAGAACGACGAGTCAAAGATCCTGGCGGCGGTGCTTGCACATTCCTGCATGGCATGAGGGGCCGATGACGACGATGACGACATTGCTTGGTGCGGCAATTGATGCGTGGGCGGAGCCAATTGACCCGAGGTCGCGGCTGACAGCGACGCGGCAAGATTCGCACTTGATCCTGTCGTTCCAGAACTGGTCTGTGCGTCAACCCCACCTGATTTCGTCTTGACTGAGCCTGGAAACAAGGAAAAAGAACAAAAAAGCGAGAAAAAAAATGAGAAAAACGAGAAAAAAAATAGTGATAAATGCAGTGTCCAATTCAAGGTCTTTTTTTTTTGATTTTGATAAGGTTTTTTACCATTGGCGGCGTCCTGCAAGGCGGCAATGGCTTCTGAGCGTCCATCCTGGACGGGTGGCGGCAAGCTTGGGATGGCCGTGTCGACGACGGTGGGGGTTAGGGCGGCAATGGTCATTGGCGACAAGCCCGGGGAGCCACACGTGGCCTTGTCGGCTTGCTGGAACAGCGGCGACTTTATGAATTTCTGGCGGAATGGCCTTGCGGCGGCTGCTGCTTTGCCCGCGGCACTGGTCTTTCCTGGGCTGCTGTTGGGGCTGCTGCTTGCTCTCAGTTGGGGACTACTTGATGCTGTCTCGCTGCCAGCATCGCTTGTCGACACCTCGGCGACCTTGTCGGTCGTCTGGTGCTTGTGGTGATTGGTTTGTGAAGACGACGACGACGACGACGGCGTCGTTGTTCCTGTGACGGCCGTCATGGTCACTTGAAGGTGCTGCACAGACGGCGACACCTCTGCTGACTTTGACGGCGTCAGCCGTGTCTTCTTTGTGCTTCCAGGACCATGCGTGGGTGACATGAACTAAAACACAAACGCAACAAAGGGTCAATGGACAAAAAACGTGAAGAAAAAGAAGAAGAAGAAAAAAAGAGAGAGTGAGGAAAAAAAAAAAAAGGGACCAACGAAAAGAAAAGGTGGAAGTTTCCCCGCACTTTTTTTTTTTTTTTTTTGATTTGGTTCATGGGGCCTATTTTTTTTATTATTTTCGCCTAAAACTCCTCAAAATCGTCCTTTTCTTCATTGTATCGCCATTTCTTCAGCTCGGAGCCATATGGCTTGGGCCGATACTCGTACACACTAAAAAAAAAAAGAGAGAGAAAAAGAGAGAAAAAATCGGTCAATGTGTGAAAAAAAGACGCGTCGGCGGGTCAATTGGTCGCCATGGCAAGCCCGTGGTCGTTCCGAGGCTTACGTATGCAACGGGACAAGCATGTGTGGCATCTCTTCGCGCGACCAGTCCAACATGTAGCCAAGGATGATGCGCAATGCCACACGGTGTGTAATAATCAGGCAAGACTGCGTCATTCGTTCCAATTCAATGATGAGCGGCTGGAGACGGTGGATCACATCTGTAGGAAAAAGGAAGAAAAAAAAGGGTTCAGCCGCCCAATGATCTCAGAATGATGTCATTTGCGCAATGGCGCGTTTTTTTTTTTTTTTCTCCACAATGGACTTGCCTATGTAGGATTCGCCTCCCATGCCTGGGTACCGGTAGTACAGCTTGTTCTGCTGCCGCGCCCTGAATTCGTCGGGGTATAATCTTTGAATTTCTTCATACGACATGCCTTCGCGGCTCTGAAATGGAAAAAAAAAATAGTGAGCCAATTGGGTCATTCAAGCCATTGCAATGTCCAGAGGGTGGGGGGAATGCTTACGCCTGAATTGATCTCGTTCAAGAAGCGGATGTGCTTGACGTCATATTCATCAGCGCTAAAGTTGCTAGCGGTCTGCATGGAGCGCTGGAGCATGCTTGTCCACACGGTGAATTGCGCACTAAGGGCCTCGGCCTTTTTGTGGATCAAGTCGTCGCGCGTGCCATCCTTGCCTTGCGGCGCAGGGTGTGTCGTGTCATCCAGCAGCTCAAGCCGCTCCATGCCGTACGCGTCGCTTTCCTCGTCCGCCTTGCGCCGCGCCAATTCCAACGCAAACGATTTGCGCTGCTGGCTCACAAACCGCTCCAATGCCTTGCCAAACTTGCGGCCAAGCGGCGTCAGCTGCAAAGCAAAATAGAAAAAAGAAAAATGCGTCAGTATATTTTTGTTTTGTTTTGCTGCTGCAATCAGTCGCGTCATTTACCGGCGCATCGCCGCCAATGCGATCTTCTATGTTGTCAGTGCTCTGTCCATGTCGCGTCACAAAGATTTGACGTTCTAAAACAAAAGAAAACACACGTCCGTTTGAGCGTGGGCGTGTCGAAAATGAAAAAAGTGCCATTTCACAACATGTCGAATCGAATTGACGCGTGTTTACGGACGACTGGAAACCGCGGTCCTCTTTTTTTTTTTTTACCTGTCAGGTTAAAGTTCATCAGGTAAAAGACACATTGGCCTGCGAGATAGCCCGAGATGTTATAAGCGACGACCTTTTTGCCGACATTGATGAGCTTGCAATATTGAAGATCGCGGTCCTCCTCCCAGTCGCCAAGCGGCTCGTATGCACGCTCATAGTTGGCAACACGCGAGCGAAAGTCTTCGAGGGCCTGGACCGGGTCCTTGTCTTTATAATCGGGGCCCAGCAGCTTGAGCCGGAAATTGCGCTCAAGCACGCGCTGATCCGTGCAAATCGACTCGAGCAAAAGCAGCTTGATCTTGGGCTCCGTGCGAAGCCGGTCAATGAGCAGTTTTCTGCAAAAAGATAAAAAGTGAGTCGCGCATTTTTTTTATTTTTTTATTTTGCATTTTTTTCTTTCTTTTTTTTCCTTACCTTCTGCTGACGGTGGAATTAGTCGCGTCGTGGATGGCGACGCGCGAGTAGGTGCCATTCTTGAGCCATTCAATCAGATGCTCGAGGACGTCCATGGCAATGTCATCACGCACCTTTTTCATCTCCTGGTTGTCGGGATCAAAGAATTTGGCGTCCTGGTCGACATTGGCTTCCTTGTGCACGCGACGCGTGTTGCCCACGTTGAACACCTAGTCCATGAAACGAAAGTATCCTCCGAGAGATGAGCAACATGGCATCTTTTTTTTTTTTGATTTTTTTTTTTTGATTTTCGCATTTTCGTTCCATTACCTTGGTCTCGTACTGCAGCCAATTGAGGTAGCGACGCAATTTCTTCACAATGTAGCTTTTACCCCTTGCTGGCAGGCCGACTAGAAAGCAAAACTGTAAAATGAGCGGATTTTCTTGGCCATAAAACGGCCAATGGCGCCATTGTCCTTTTTTTTTTCTCTCTTGACTTTTTTACCCATGACAATGACCAATTTGGTCTCGAGTTGTCTCTCTGGCTGATAACCTAAAGGGCGAAAAAAAAAGTTACTCCCAACAAAACTAAAAAAAAACACAAAAAAAAAAAAAAAACTGGGAAAAACTGGGCATACTGGCTGGTTTCAATGTGCGCACGACGCCTGGGATTTCCGCGAGGCCGACGCTGTGTCTATGCAAATAGGGCTTTTCCTCCTCGGCAAGCTTGATCCAGCGACCAGGGATAGGTGGCGGGTGGTTCAGTGTTTCTGGCGTCAGGATGGCTTGTGGTGACGATGGGAGTGGCCGTTCGTTTGTTTCTTGCGCGGATGAGACCGACGTGTCTTGCTGCAGCGCCGCTAGGTCGTCCGCTGCCAGCGACACCGCGTCTTCTTCTGCGGTCTTTTCTATCAAGCGCTCGATATCCGCGTCCGTCTTGATAACAGGCAGCGTCTTTCTACGTCTATCCATAGCTGGCCGGTCCATGGTGATGAACAAAGGTAAAAAAAAAAAGGAAAAAGAGGGAGGGGGCGGGAAAATGTGAAGGAAGCAGTAAAAAAAAAGAAAAAGAGCGGAGTGCACCCCTTCCTTCTTTTTCATGCAGGGCTCCGCGGCCCTAAAAGCAACCTGATCCCGTCAAATGGCCCTGGTCACACCGCCGCATTTCCGCAGTGCGCAAAAATAAAAAAAGTCCCATGCCCAGCGCGTGCCTTGACAGTGTCAACTTTTTTGTTGCTTTTAGATGGTCACACAGCGCAGCAGAGATCGCGCGTCCCCTCATCCCCTAGTGTTGACACATTCACGTCACATGATCCCCAACTGAGCCGCCAATGCCTGCGCACAGGGCAAGAAAAGGTGAAAATGCGGCAAAAGCTCACGCGCTCACCCACGATACCCAACCACACGACACCCAAAATGCTGCCAAAAAAAAAAAAGGTCGTCCCTGCAGTCCGAGCGAGCCACAAAAAGATCCCAAGGCCCAAAAAAAGGGTAATTTTCGCTCCAAAGGGCCTTTGACTTGGTATTTGGCCATCCATCTGCTTGAATTGCATCCATAGGCACCTGTGTAGGCATCGGAATCAAAGCGTCGCCGATGGTGCAGCGTGTAAATAATCCGAGGCTACGTGCAGTATTATGGTGCGAGCTGTGGTGCCTTGCAGGATGAAGAAACCAAGGAAATGCGCATTCAAGCAGTTCAATTGCCGGCCAATCGATGGTCCGACGCACATTGGACTAGGCAGCTTGCAGTAGGCAGCACTGACGATGCATGAAAAGCGTGCTGGTCTTTCCCCAATGACAGCACAAGAGGTGATTTTCTACTTTTTTACTCATTACGATCAGACATGTGATGATTTCATCATGCCCTGGTGTCCTTTGACAATGCAATTGGACAGTGGGCAATGCGTTTTCCCGCAACGTCCCCGGTGTCATTATCAATGCTCAATTTTCTGCCCCCCCAAAGCCTCTTTTTTTTTTTTTTTTTTTTTGCAAAAGTATGATGTCAACCAAACGAAGGATTCGGCATGTTTTGCGTGCGATTGGTCAACGACGAGCAGCCGCTTTTCGACTATTGGACACCGCCGTCGGCGGCATGAAATCCAGAAAATATGACCCTGATCAAAATTCTGCAAAAACTTTTCATGTTTTGCATCGTCGAACCTTTTGAAGCTTCCATTGCTCCCTGAAATCACCCTTTTCTGTACAAAAGATCATTGGTCGTCACTTGTTTAGGTCGGTCTTGCACCTGTGACCCACGAATCCGTGCAAAAAATGCAAAAAAAAGGGCAAAATGCGCCGTCCCAAGCGCATCCGTTGAGCTTGAACAAGTCTACAAGCAACCCAAGCATCCAAGGGTGCTTGTGCGACCAGTGCTGTTGAGGGCCCTTATGTGGGATCCGCCTTTGTTTGACATTGATCAAAAAAAGCATCCATTGAGGAGCCCTGAGGCTCTTGCGGTGTTTAATGTTTCAATCCGAGAAACAGCCTAAACGGGGTGAAAAAAATTGTAAACTCCGTGGCAGGCTAACGGAGCCGTAGCGACGCTATTGTACTGAGATTTGATTGCCATCATTGCATCATCGAGTGGGCATGTGTGTACGACAGGGCCATCAAGATCAGCAAATTCACGGCGCCAGGGGCGTCCATTCAATGGTTGCCATGGAGACTTGAGAAAAGGGGTGCGTGCGGGGGAAGCAATTTGATCTCTGTCGCTCGCTTTTTTGTTTTTTTGTTTTTGCGACCCGGCGGGCACAATGCCGCTTTTCCCGTCCTGTCATTTTTGCCACCTCCCATTTTCTTCAATTCACCATTTGGGACCCCCCGACCGGTGCCACCTAAAAGTCAAAACGCTCCTCTCACCTGATGACGTTTTAACAAGCTGGGCAATTGGATAGGGTTTGCGGGCGCGCTGCAAAAGGCAAAAGTCGCACCCCCCATTGATCCAGTGCATATTCAAGCCCCGTATGCATTATTTAAAGGAGATCCATCGGCTTGGAGCATTTTTGTTTCCTCTTCTTCTTCACTTTTTTATCTTTTTTTTTATACTCTTGCCAGCATGCCTTTGAAAGGAAACGCTTTGTTTAGAGCCTCGACCGCTTTGGCCGGCTGTGGTTTCTTGTTGTTCGGCTATGACCAAGGTGTCATGTAAGCACCCATTAAAAAAATTAGCAGAATTTTGAACTTATCCCCGCCGGTTTTTTTTTTTTTTTTTTGACAGGTCGGGTGTTGTTGCCACTGACTCGTTCAAGGCAACGATGGGCCATCCTGACTCTAGTCTGATTGGTGCCATTGTGGCTCTGTACGAGATTGGCTGTGCCATGGGTGCCTTTTCCACTGGTTTCATTGGTGATCGTCTTGGTCGCAGAAAGACCATCCGTCTTGGCTGCTTGATTCTTTGCATTGGTGCCATTCTGCAGACCGCCGCCGTCGATGTGGGAATGATGATCTTTGCTCGTATTCTCACAGGTGTCGGCAATGGCATGAACACGGCCACCATTCCTGTAAGTTTTTTTCTTTTTTTAAATGGCCCATTTTTACGGGGGTGATCTACGATCCCAACTGATTGTTTCTTCTTTTTCAAACAGGTTTACCAAGCTGAGCTGTCGCCACCAAAGTCGCGTGGCTCGCACGTTGCTTTTGAAGCGTCTCTTTTGACTGTCGGTGTCGCCATTGCCTACTGGTTAGAATTTGGCCTTTACTTTGTGAACAGCGAGGTGTCCTGGCGCTTCCCCTTGGCTTTCCAGATGGTCTTTGGTATCATTCTTGGCTTGGCCACGTACATTTTGCCCGAAACCCCGCGTTGGTTGCAAGCTCACGGCTACGAGGAAGAATCAAAGATGATTCTCGCTCGTCTCTGGACTGATGAAGATATCACGCACCCCCGTTGCGTTGCTGAGTGGGAAGAAATCAGGGACGGTATCGAATTGGAGCGTCGTATCGGCCTCAATTCGTACAAGGAGCTCTTCCGCAAGGGCAAGTTCAACAATCGCTACCGTGTGCTCCTCGGTATGGGCGGCCAGATCATCCAGCAATTCGGCGGCATCAATGCCATCTCTTACTATCTTACGGATGTCTTTATGAACGCCGGCATGACCCAATCCATGGCCATGATGGTAAGAAAAACAACAAAAATGCAAAAGATAGAATCACGACGTCTGATCACCCTTTCCCCTCTTTTTTTTTTTTTGCTTAGATGGCCGGTGTGGATGCGATTGTCTACTTTATTGGCTCTGTCACGCCCATTTACACAGTTGAAAAGTGGGGTCGCCGTGTACTGATGTATGCCGGTCTTGTTGGCCAATTGGTGACGCTCTTGATCGTCGGCATCTGTCAATGGGACGTGGAGATGGCCAAGCAACAAGGTCGCACCACGCATGCGTCTGTTGGTGTGATTGTTGGCGTGTTCCTCTACAACTTTGTCTTTGGTGCTGCCTGGCTTGGTCTTGCGTGGTTGTACCCCAGTGAAATCTTCTCCACGGCCATGCGTGCCAAGGGCAACTCCATGTCGACCGTCGCCAACTGGATGGGCAACTTTGTCGTCGCCATGATCACCCCTGTTCTCTTCCAATACGCCGGCTTTTGGACTTTTATCATGTTTGCCCTTCTCAACTTTATCTTTATTCTGCCCATCTACCTTTGGTACCCTGAGACCAAGGGCAAGGTAAGCAAACATTCGCGCAACGACGTGCTCGCCATGGCGTCTGCCATTTTTGCTCATTTTGCTCATTTCATTTTTTTTACAACTAGTCCCTGGAGGAAATTGAAATCATGTTTGCCACTGAAGAGGTGCAAGATGATGCTCGTTCCACTGCCACTGGCATTGGCGGCACGTCGCTGTACGATTCCAAGCACGATATTGAGTCTATTCGCCAGCGTCCTCAGTCGCAGCGCTTCCCCTCGTCCGGCGTTGTCCCCACCGTCAAGGAAAAGCCCCCTGTTGACACCGAGGCTGCCAAGGTCAAGCATGAGTACAAGGATGTCGACGAGAAGGAGGAGCTTGGCCCCAACTCCAAGTAAAAAAAAAAAGCCCTGCTTTTCGATCCTTTTCTCTGTCAATTCCCCCTCTTCCCCATCCAAACATCTCTTCGATAGAGCTTCTTTTATCCCCTACAGCTTATTATGTATTTTTGATTGTGCATCCTAATCATCTCATTCCTCCTCCCCCTTTTTCCCTCATGTTCATTCAAAGCCTACTTTTTTTCAGCCTGTCTCGTCCACTCGCCGCTTCCCCCCCCCCAATGTATATTTTAAAAAAAATTCAAGTCGTATTACACCGCATTGCGAATAAAGTTTTTGCTCATGTGTCAAAAAAAAACATCGTCTCCCCCCATGGAAATTAGAGTTTTGATCTAGTTGCCTGAATCTTGTTTGAATCTGCTCGCAAATGGAAAATAATTTCGGCCAGTTGCTTCAATTGGCCTAGTTGGCGCGCCCAAAGCCCATTTGCTTGGAATTGGGGGAGAAAGCGGAGCATCCGGGGAGAAACGCGAGACATGGCTTGGCAAAGGCCATTGGCAAGCGGTAAAATGCGACGTCCGCATGACCTGTACAAACAAGACACGGCCTTTGCGCGCGGTATTTGGCGTCGGGCATGTCGTGCAAAAGGGAAAAAAAAGAGAGGGTGATCCTGCACAACGGGTGTGCAAGGAATGAAAAAAAGCTGTGCAAAAAAGCGCCAATTGAAGCCATCTGTCACATGAAGGGGACGCAAGGGGGGCCACAATGTTTACTTTTGTGCTCCTTGCTGGCCGACGCGCGCGTGCATGCAAATGGGATGCACTGTTGTCGATGTATTGATTTTGTGTCACATCGCCGGCGCGACCCGACACGCCGTTTTGCTCTTTTTTTTTTTTTTTTATTTCGGGGACCTCCACGGCAGCAATTGCTGTGGGAAACATAGAAAACAGGGCGATCTGGGCCACAAACGCGTCGCCAATGAGTAATCCCTTTGTTTCATCGTGTATTTCTACACGTTTGGTCGCTGTGCACCACGGGAAAAAATGATATCGCCTCCCTCTCACGCCTTTCTCGGGCTGCAATTGTCCTTTAGGACGAGGCTCAGTGGCCATTGCGTCACAACTAAAAAAAAAATATTACTAATCGTTGCAACTCGGGACGCGACGCGCCTTTAGGGTTTGAGAACAGCATGTGGAAACACGCCGTGTGGGCAACACAGCGCTGTGCAAAACAAAAACAGAGAGCAGGGGAGCACAATGGGCTGTTGAAATGTTTATCCTCCACACGCGCGCGAGCAAAAGGGGTGCGGGGGTCAGATGGGGCCCTGGGTTTGACCAATTCACCAGTTTCTCCACTCATTTTCCCCACGTTTACCCCTCACGGCGTCCTTTTTTTCCCCTCATTTTCATCATCGACAAGGGGTTTTGTGTTTTTGTGCACGATGAGGTTCCAGTCTCTCCCACCCCCCACACAAAAAAATGGTGCGGGGGAGGACGATGAAACCTGAGCGGATGGCCAACACAATGGCGCTTACAAAAGGGTATTGCAACCTGTCCCGTGGCTCTCCATTGGTTTCTTCCCTGCTGTGATCAGCACGGTCCCCACACCAATTAAGTGGTCAGCACACATTTGGGTCATTCATTCATGGACAGGGTGCTTGTGCATAGGAGAATTTGGAAAAACACGGGTGCCTTGCGTGCATTTTTGATGCCGAATGTGCATACCTGGCGCAATGGGCAGCCCAAACAACAAAAAAGAGAGCAAGCTTCCGCTCTCGGTGTAACAACCGTCGCTTTCGGCACAACTCGTGTCTCTTGGCCCCTGTTGGGGTTTTTTTTTTGACGGTGCACTTATCAAAAGGACGCTAAAAGATGCCAACACAACAAACACTCAGTACAATACGAAGTATACAGGCGGACTGACGACGGAGTCGCCAGCATGAACTGGTGAAACGTTGCTGGGAAATTTAGACTCAAAGTTGCAATGCTGATCATGCTTGCCACCCCCCATTTTTTTTTTTTTTTGCGAATCCGCCAAATCCCAGCCAGTCAAAAGATGCAAGCGAATTGGCCCTTTGGCCGCTCACGTGCTCATTGCAAATGCAAATTGTGGAAATGAATTAAGGCGAGGAACATGGACCGATTTTTCTTTTATTTTATTTTTCGCGATCATTAGGGGGATGGAATTCAAAGGAAAGCGCGCTTGTGCTAATTGGGACAAGCTTGGAAGAGAGAAAGAGAAAGAGAAAGAGGGGGGAGGGAGTACAATGGGGAAGAATCGCAGGGGAAGGACGAAAAAGGGAGGCGAGAGGGGGGCATCGTGTGCCTTTTTTTCTTTTTTCCGCGCCCCCATTTACTTTGAGAGATTGGCCTTGATGAGACCGCCGATGGCCTGGATCTTTGCGCCAATGTTTGGATTGTAAATGGTGTGGATGAGGTTTTGGACGAAGCCATAGCTAATCCACGCACTCTTCATTGGGTAGTCGAGGATGGGTGGGATCGGCGTCTTGACGCCTGGAATGCGATCCACGGTGACGGCCTTTGGCACGCACAGGCCGCGGATACCTTCGGGGCCGGCGAAGCGGCCATAGCCCGAGATGCCGACACCACCAAAGGGCAGGCCCTGACACAAGTAATTGACACCAAAGTCGTTGACATTGGACATGCCGACCTTGAGCTTGAGTGCCAGCTTCTCGGCGAGCTTCTTGTCGCCCGAAAAGACCGACGATCCGAGACCAAAGGGACAGCTGTTGGCAATGCGCAGCGCGTCCTCGGGGCCCGTGTGCTTCATGATCACCATGATGGGCGCAAACGTCTCGTGGTTCGCAATCGCCATCTCGGGTGTCACATCCACAAGCAACGTCGGCTCAAAGTATTGCCCTTGCGCGTGCTCAGGGTGCTGGAATCGCTTGCCACCACGAAGCAGACGCGCACCGCGCGACACTGCCTCCTCCACAAGACTCTCGAGCTTGTCAAACTAGTTTTTTTTTAAAAGAAAAAAAACGACAATTGGATCAGCACGCGTCGCATTTTTTCTCTTTTTTTTTTTTCCTTTTTCTCCCCCATTTTCTTTTTCTTTTTCCTTTTTTCCTTTTTCTTCCTTTTTTTTGTTGTTGTACCTGATTAAACATGGTCATAGCACCGCAATCGACCTCTGCGCCGTCGGCGAGAACAGAGCCTTGACGCAACGTACCGATGCGCTTGTCCATTTCCGCAACAACCTCATCATAGATTTCCTGCGCAAGAATGATACGCTCGATGCCAACGCAGTTCTGGCCGCAGTTTTGGAACACGCCGCGCATGAGCACGGGGATCGCCTGCGAGAGATCAGTGTCCTTGAGCAAGATGGCACAGTCCTTGCCGCCGAGCTCAAGCACACAGGGCACGAGGATATCAGACGCCGTGCGCTGAACAAGCTTGCCGACCGCCGGCGAGCCAATGAACGTCACATGATCGACGCCCGACTTGACCACCGCCTCACCAGCGTCCGCGAAACCATTGATGAATTGCACAAGCTCGGGATCATGGCCATGAACTTCCAGGCACTTGCGGATCACCTGCACATAAAACGACGACGACCACGCAACATATTCAGAGCACTTGACCATGATGCCATTGCCCGACATGAGTGCAGAAATCACGGGGCCAATCGTGTTGTGGAACCTGTCAAAATAAAAAAATAAAAAGCAAAATGAGAATCACAATGCCCTCTCTTTCTTTTTTTTCCCTCCTTTTCTTTTCGCATTCTGGCCATCCTACGGGTAATTCCAGCTGACGAGCGCCGACACGACACCCAGGGGCTGATACACCACCTTGGCGTGCTTGTACATCATCATCAGACCAGGGCTGCGGTAATCATCAGCCAAGGCTTGCTCGCCATTGTCAATGGTCCAGCGCAGCTTGGCGCACGTCGTGATCACCTCGCCCAAAGACGCGTCCACCACTACAGAAAAAAAAAATGGCAAAAAAACAGAGGGGGATCAATCCATGCGCGTGTGTTTTTTCCCACGGAAAAAGCGACTTACTGGTCTTGCCAGTGTCACGGCAGGCGACGCGGCAGATGGTCTCTTGATTCTCGAGAACATAGTTTAACAGGCTGTTGAGCACGGCGCGGCGCTGGGCAAAGGTCGTCTTTTTCCACGATTCTTGCGCAACACGCGTGCGTTCCAAAGCTTCTTGCACATCCAACGGCGTCGCCGCGGGAATGTGGTCCAACAGGTAACCGGTAGCAGGATCATAGCACACAATCATCGACGCGTCATTGGGATCCTAATGACAAAAGGCGTGTGAGACAAATAAACACGCACAAACGCGCCCTTTTTTTTAACTCGCACGTGCTGTCCCCTTTGCTTTTCTCGTCTTACTCGAAGCGTGGGGCTAGCGAGCACGGTGCCCTTCCACTTGGGATCCGAAGCTACATGTCAGCAATAAGAAAAAAAGAGCGTGTGTGAGAAAAGAAGACGATGAAGTCTTGATTTGCTTTTTTTTTTTTTACCAGCAGGTGGCTCGACTGTAAACTTCTTGGGACCGGGGCGGCTGAGCCATGAGAGTGTGAGCCAGCTGACCAAAGCACCAGCGCACAACGTGAGCCAGTGTTGAGGCGTCAATTCGTTCATCCACGCATCCATGGCAACGAATTCAACAAGGGAGGATGAAGACAAAAAAAAAAAAAAAAAAAAGAGAGAGAGACCAGAGCGGGATCTCTTATTGCTCTTATTCTTATTTTTTGCCTTTGATTCTCCGCCATTTTTTTTGAAATCCAGGCACCGACTTTTTTTTTTTGAAACGCTCCATCATCCGCCGCGTCGCGCAGTCGTTCAACGGGCAATTCCTTCACAAACCACTATAAAATCTTTTGCTTTAATGCATTAGCAGGCGCATCGTGAGATGCTTTTTATTATCAGCGCCGTTTCATCCGCCGAAGCTGCCTATTGTTGCACCAACAACCGTACAGTATGATATGTTGATAGAAAATCAAAGAGGAGTATTGACTATTCTTCTGATCCAAGGTATATTTTGGCCTTCTGTTGGCGCTATTCGCTAGAAAAACAAGCAAAGGCCACATTACCCTTAACAGCAAAGCACTACATCATTGTAAAAAAAAAAAAACTAGTGATGGAAAGGGCGATTTTTATAGGGGTTTATTGTTTGTTTCCGAGAAGTGCATGCATTGACTCGCTCAGGATTGAGTGATCCTATCATATCTCTGAAAAATAACTTGATATTGTTGGAGTTTTGTGTTCATCATCCTCTAGCTCAAATATAGGACCCGGTGAACAAGATCCGCTGGACGTGCCCAGCAAAGTGGGGTGAGATTTTGTCCATTTTGGTGGTGCCGCACGCGACAATGGTCCAACTTACCGGTATAAACGCGGAGTCACCCCAAATGAATCAGCGGTCAACGCGGTAAAAACGCTTGTAGTTTGAAGAGATGCCGCTGAGATTTCTGCGAGTTGGTATGCAATGACTCTGAAAACTAGCATTTATGCATTTTCGATTTGGTTTTGCAGAAATGATACTGGTTCGGCTCTGCTTGCCTGTCCATATTCATAAATTTGAGCGTCGGCAAGCGTGAAAAAATAGCCAATTTTGAATTTTGGGGTGCGATTTGTCCTTTTTTTAGAGTCCTCCCCCTTTTTTTTTGCGTGCTCGGTCCTAAGATTTACCAACAGCAATAGTTTTTACGTATTTTTTATTATGTCTCTCTCGCTTTGATTTGTTCAGTAATTGACATCTACAATTTGACTTGTTACTCGGTCTCACCGGCAATTTCTAGTCTGCTGCTTCACACTATATCGCGTTTCAGGTGGTGTCATGCGTGTTTGCAAAAATTTACCTTGACTATGATAGCAGCTAAAATTCTCCATTTGACCAATTTCTTCTAGCCAACACGTCCAAATGCGTCAAAACAAGATTGGTGCTACTTTAATCTCCTGAGCTTGTTCTAGTTAAATAATGTGGCATTAAAAAGGGGATCATTTAGTCTGTTGTTGAGAAAGGTCGAAAATCATCGTGTGGCGAGTTTAATGTCGCATCTCACACGACAATGACCATCAAAAGGCGATGAAGCTGCGACGTTTAATGAGCGTGAATTGGAATTCTACACGTTTTGTCACGACAGCATAACGGCGTTGACGATCAAATAGCAGAAAATAGAGCACCGGTTGCATTTATGATTTGTGGGACGCGTGTCACGCGTCATGCTTTTATTACGCCACGTCCCCGCCGAGGAAAAGCGGTGGATGGTTGGCCGTGGCGGCGGTGTTTGGCAGGCGGCATTCAAAATTCAAAACCAGCAACCTTTTTTGGGTTGAGCATCCCCCCTCCTTGACCCTTTTGCAATTTTTTTTTTTTTTTTTTTTTTGGTTTCTGACTCTTTCTTTTCTCAATTCACGCATGTCCAAGTACAAGTTTAAAGCAGAGAATAGGTAAAAACATGGCCCTGGCGGTGAAATTGATGATGAATTCAGTGCGGGTTGCTCATATTTCGTTTTTACTCGCTTGTCAGTGGCGTCACGGCGTTGTTTCTCGTGCAGTTTCACATTCACAAAGGCAACGACTTGACCTGGCAGCACCCGCAGGGTATATAAACGGCAGCAGAGAGGGCTGACGGGGGCGCTTAAGCTAACATTTTTGTTGATTAGATGTGGATTTGAGCGGAGTGGAGTATCAAGCCATTTGCAGCGGCTTGCACCTGGTAGACAACGATGTCATGTAAGGGCTTGGCATCGTTCTTGGCTATGCATGGTGGCCTCATTACGCTTTTTTTTTTTTCTTCATGACATAGCTACTTTTCACGGCCAAACGGCTATGGTGTCGCTGTTTTTCAGAAAACTGCGATCCAGCAAGATCGTGGCGCGACCATGCAGGCATTTGGGCTGATTGCTACGAACCGACACACGCTGTGGCAACACTTGGCGTATCTCAAGGCGCAATTGGCGTATGAAAAAATAAGATTCAGCGGCGCGAGGGGAGGCGCAGGGTAGAAATGGGACGCCAAGTTGACACCAATTGCTCTTTTTTTTTTCTTTTTTTTTTTTTTTTCTTGGATAGTGAGCAAGACCCTCTAAAGGAGCCGACGGATGAGCAGCGGCGCGCGTGGATCGAGTATTACGAGCAGCACGCGCATCGCGGCCCCTTTTTGTCTTCACAGCGTGTTTATTATGCGAGCCGACATCCCGACCCGCAGCTTCTTCAGCCATTTGATGGTGTGCAGCAGACAATGGTGTATTATCTTGAATCTGCCGCCGCAGCAAGGACGCAGGCAAAGGCCATTGCGAATGGGACCGAACCCAATGCCGATGATCCCACTACTAGCCTGCCTGATCTACTTGCCACGCTCGGACCCACGATCTTTGTCATTTGGAAGTCGCTGCTGGCGCGTCGGCGCGTCCTGCTCATGACGTCTGCACCTCCCATGCAGCAATTGTGTCATTTCGGTAAAGAAAAAAACGCAAAATAGCGTCGTTTCTTCTTGTTCACCTTGGGTTGCTCTTTTTTTTCCAGTGCACATGCTGGCGATGGTGTGTCAGCCGCCTGATTTCATGCGCTCGGACCGTGCACCGCCTCTGACAAAATACAGCATCGGCATCAATGACATTGACAGCCTGGAGATGGAATTGGGCGCCAGCTACATTGCGTGTAAGACGAAGCAAAAGGCGAATTAAAAGAAAACACATCTCATTTTCTTTTTTTTTTTTTTCTTCCCTCTATTTGTACAGGCACGTCGGACACGATTTTTGACATCAAGACGGATTTGTATGACACACTGATCAAGATACCCGGTGCGCGATCGCGTCGATACCCGTCTGATCAGTTTCAGGCTTCGTCGAGCGGTGGAGGTGGCGGCAGCTACTCGAGCACGGCGGGGAACCAAGAGATTTCCGTCAAACAAGCGCTTTTCCCGCTTCGCAGTGCCGACCTTGCGCGGTACAATGTGCTTTGCGAGCACTTTTCATCGCTGCCGCCGCTGTCGTCCTTTGCGCAGGGCTCGATACCCACGACGGCGGCGCCATTGTACCAGTGTGCACTCGTGTACACGCGCTGTGTCGAGTCCATTCAGCGCGCATGCAACACAAACTTGCTTTCGTCGTTCCAGCCGCTGCCACACACGCCCCTCGGCTCGGTCCACGCCATGGACGACACGCACGCACCTCTTTTGGCCGACGACGAGCTTGCATTGCCAGGCAGCCGCGGCACCGGCGGCGGCGGTGACCAGGATGCCACGGAAATTGACGCACAAATGCTGCTGGATGGCCCGCCCATGTTTGCCTCCAGCGCCAAATCACACTGGGCCCCTGATAATACCTCGGACATGGATGTGCTTGCCGGGTAAATACGCGTTTTTTTTTTTGACGTTTTTTGAAGTTTTTGGGTGAATTACTTTCTTCTGACGTCCCCCCCTTTTTTTTCTTCTTGCAGATACTTCCACATCCTGTCCAACAAGATCCTGTCCACGCTCCAACACCTGGTCACGGCGTACGATGATCAATTTGACGAGCCACAAGAGGTGGTGTATATTGGATTGCAAGACATGGTGCTTTTAGGCCTTGATCCGTTTTACGAGCAATCGTTCCTCATGGAACTTGGCGACGTTTATTTTGGCCGGCGCATCAAATTGTCCTACACGCACGACATTGCCGGCTGCATGTGCTGCTGCCAACCTTGCTTTGCGCTGCGGCAATGCTTCCGTGGACACAATGAAGACGACGAGCTGGCACATGGCGTCCTGCAAATTTGAAAAAAAAAACGCCCTTTGTTATGTTCCTATTTTTTTTGCAACGATTTTCTCTTTTGGAATAGAAGGTGTTTTTATATTAAAAGTCATTTTATGCTCCTTCATCGACGGTCGCAATCAAATCATGCAGCATATCGTAGCATTCGTTCAACAAGGCGACGCACATCGCCTGACCCTCTGGAATGTTGCCGTCTTCGTCGTAAAAGATGCCGTTTTTGCGCATATTGTCGATGCTCGCAAGTTTTAATTGATATGGATAGAGATCGCGAGCTAAATAAAAAAAAAGGAATGGGTGAATCCGTTTGACAAGGAACGTGGTCGCGTCGCATCTTTTTTTCATTTTTTTCATTCTTTCATTTTTTACCTGAATCGGGTCGTCCGTATTTCGTGACCTCGAGGAGGCACCGCCGCACGGTGCTGAGCTGGTTGTAGATGGGCATGATGGCTTCGCTGACGGGCACATTCTCGCTCAGCATCTTGGTGATCAGACGATAGCAGCCACGGAGCAAAAAGTTGATCAATGCCTGGCCGTCTGGCACATCGTTATTCTGCGCCTTGGGATCGCGGAATTTGCCATTGTGGCGCAGCTTCTCAATCTCTTGCAATTGGAGCTAAAAGCGGTGCACGAAAAAAAAAATGCAATTAGCACACAAGAAACTCGTGTCCTTTTAATTCCATTTACCTGGAATGTGTATAGGTCTGTTTCACGCAGTGTCCATCGATGTGTGAGTGCAAGGCGTTCGAGCTGGCCCTTGATTTCCTTGAGCCGGTCGGCAATGGGCTTGAGGCTGTCGGAGATGCTGTCGGTGGAGGCAATGAGGTCGTGTGTCTCCTCGTACAGCTGTTCCAGCAGGCCAACAATGAGTGCCTGGCCCTTTGGCACCGAGCCGTCGTTTGGGAATAAATCCGTCTTTAGCAGATTGTCGATTTTGCGCAACTATAAACAAAAAAGAACAATGAGATCATCGGCCCCCTCCCCCTCCCCATTGGGAAAAAAAATTAAAAAAAAATGCCTCACCTTGTCTTGGAAAGGGTAAATGTCGCTTGCTTTGAATCCTGTGGGCCGCTGGGCGACCATGGCCAACTGACGCCTTAATTCCACCAGCTCTTCTTGCAGCGGTTTCCTGGCAAACAAAACAAGGGCGCGTGAGCAAAAAAAAAAAAAAAAAAAAAAAAAAAAAAAAAAATCAGATGCACAATGCAGCAAAATCCTTACAATTCTGGGGAAACCTCGCGAATGGTTGCTAGCAGCGAGTCCAGGGCCTCCTCTACAGAGAGAAAATAAACGAGGGGGCATTGAGCAACATGCAATGGCGCGTGACGTGATGCGGGGAGGGGGGAAAAAGGGATATCTTACTGCTTCGTTTGTATTTTTTCTGCAGCAATTCGAGGATGTAGACGGAATAGTTGCCTGTGCGTTCTTTGTTGATGATGCTATCGATGTCGTCCAAACGTTCCTCGATTTCCACGAGCACACGATCCGTGTAGATCCCCATTTGGCTCAATTGATCCAAATACCGCTGAGAAATTGCCAAAAATAAAGAAATCAGCGCCTTTTTTTTTTTTTTTTTGCCTCGTTGCCCCTTGTTGTGGGGCTGGCTTTCTTACCTCGACCGTGACCAATTGCGCGTACACCGCGGGGTCTAGTAGGGGCGATAAAAATCAGATCAGTGATTTTTTTTGTATGATTTTTGGTTTTACATTCGCGATTGCGGCCAATGCTCATGAAGAACAGGGACAGCAGTGACATGACGTCGTCCAGCACGTCGTTGACTCGATTGCGGCGGGCTTTGTTCCACAGGTCGCCGTCGCGGCACTTGGCAAGGCACTCGAGCTGCTGCTCCGTCTGCTTGTATAGCGATAAAATGTCGTCCGACTTGGCGTAGCTGCTTCTGTCCTTCTTTAGCGCCGACAGCCGGTTGCGAATCGTAATCAGCTGCTCGAGAATAGGGGCTTCTATAGAACGTGAGTGGCACGCAAGAAAACAAAAAAAAAAGCGCAAAAAGGCGTGAACATCCGGGAAAAGACGCGCGTCAAGAGCAATTTCACGGTCTCGGTGCCCAAAACACGCTCTCTTACCTTCCAAGGGAATAGACGTGCTCATATTAAGACGTGGGTGTGTGTGTGTGTGCGTAGCAAAGAAAAAAAAAAAAAGAGGGAAAAAGGGAAAGAATGCAGAAAGAAAGGCGTTTTGAGCGGACGCACGGGTCGGGCAGCACAAAATGGCCAAAACGGGGATAAGCTTTTTTTTTACTTTCTACCACGCATTTTCCACGCGCGCGGGTGCAAAGGAGAGCCAAGAATTTGTTTGAAACGGACTTTTTATTCACTTTTTTCATTTATTCATGGTAAAAAGGGGGCCAATGGAGATACAGTGAGGTCAAACTAGGGGGATAAAAATATAAGAGGGATGGCCAAAGATGAGAGATAAAAAAGAAAAAAAAAACGCGCATTTAAGATGCGGATGGAAAGAAAAAAAATAAGGCGATGGAGCGTCATTTTACTGGCCCTTTTCGAGCCAGGTCTTGCGCTTGTTATTCTTTTGGCGACGATTTGCGTCGCGGCGGCTGTCGACAATGGTCTGAGCGCGTTGGAATTCCTCCTCGGTGGGCTGGCGGCGCTTTTGGCTTGGGTTGAGCAAGGCAATGGTGGTGTCCCAGTGGCGCACAAGCTTGCGGCCACGGCGTTGCTGGCGCTCCTCAATGAGATTCAACATGACCTCCATGTCGTCCTTGCCGGGGGTCAGCACGTGGTTGCCCAAGCGGCCCTTGCTGCGGCGCATCATTTGGTGCGGCGGCAACTCCACATTGTACATGTCATCGATGAACGACGCATCGTCCGAATCGGTCATCGACGTGTGCGAATCGACATCGTCCATGTCCTCGTCCGAATCATCAATCACATGCGCCATGGACGACGACGCGCTGGAACCTTGAAGCGAACCGTACGAGGCCGACGACGATGACGAAGGTGAGCCCTCACGCGCCACATCGTCTTGCATGAATCGCAACGTCGCTTCGTAAATCTGACCAACGCGACGCGCACCTGCAAAAAAAAAAAAAGAAAAAATGAACAAAATGAAAAAAAAAATGTGCCTGTTTTGTCACTTTTTTCCCGTTTTTTTTTTTTCCAATGCCTCCCTTTTTTTCGTCTCAATTTTCATTGTCCATTGAATTCTTACTATCACGAGCGGGCGGGCTCGGGCGCTTTCGGACGAGTTGACTGACATCGTTGACGTTGGGTGGCGGGTTGTAAGGCGAGGTTTGGCCACTGGCGCTGCTGCTGGTGCTGGAGGTGCTGCCGGTGCTGCCATTGAACGAGGACGGGAGGCCCGACAAAGTGCTGGCGGTGGAAAAGACGCCTTGGGCGCCGGAGGCAGGGACAAAAGAGGCATCCTCGCTGGCTGGGGAGCGTGTCGTGGTGAGTGTCGAGGTGGAATTAGTGAATTGGGCGGACGACGACGACGAGCCAAAGCTTCGGACCGATCCCGTCGCGGATGGGCCCCCGGCAGTAGTATTGGCGCCCATCTGGGTGGCGCCGATGCGGCTGGATGTCCAAGGCAGGCTGCTCTTGGCGCTGGACCACATGGCCAATGGCATGGTGCGGTCCGTAAAGGGCGGCGCGGGCGGCAGCGAGCCCGAAGATGACGACGATCGGCTCTTGCTGCCGATGCTGCCATCCGATGGCCCCGAGTGCCCCGAAGGCCCTGATGGCACCGATGGCGCGCTCGCCGAAGAGAATGGGTCCGTGGATAGCGCCGTCGACGATGAATCACCCGTGAAATGCGAGCGAGACGCCGTGGACGCGTGCGATTGCGCAGCAGGAGATGGGAACTGGGCCACAGGTGGCGATGGCGGCGCCGGCGAAGGGGCCTGCGCTTGCTGCGCTTGCACAGGTGCCTGAGCAGGGGGAGGCTGCAGCGTCGTGCGCGGAAGATCACACACCATCGCTTTTTTTTGTCAAAAAAAAAATAGACAGAGAGAAAGAAAAAAAGAGAAAAAAAGAGAAAAAGAGCAAAAAAGAGAGGGAGAGGAAAAAAAAAGAGATGTGAGCATCCACTCTTACTGTGCCCCCGCCCCCCTTTTTTTTTTTTGCGCTTACCAGGAAAGATATCGTTCAACCCAGCGAGCAAAGGATTAGTAGGATCGCGGCAATTGAGGCCAGCCCACATCCCCAGGCTAAGGCAAAGCCAGTCAATATTCAAGGCCTCGACGTAATTGGGAGGCAGGAAGCCAGATTGGTCATAAAGTTGCTTCTTCTCGGGACTGCACAGCACGGAAAACGCGATACCAAGCACTTCAATCATGTTTTTAGAGGTCTGGATGTCCTCGTGAGACGGACCATAAACCCCAATGATGGCAGGATGATATTGCTTCATGCGCTCATAAAACAACCGTGAAATCGAGTCCACCGTCAGAGCAGCGCGCGCTGGCAAATTGAACAATTGGTAAAGCGAGTCCTTGTGCGTCTTGACTTGCTCGATAAAGGGATTGACAGGGCGCGCAGGGTCAGACATTAGATTGAATCAACAAGAACGTCAAACAAACAAATAGAAGCTAGAGACAAGAGTGCTTGGGACAAGAAAAAGAGGGAAGGAACGGAGCAAACGGCAGCTTTGCGCAAGAATAAAAACAAGAAGAGCAACGAGCGGGGGAGGATTAAAAAAAGGATGGGATGTATGTGTGTGTGTGTGTGAGTGAGTGAAAGAGAAATGGGATGGAAACAAAAAAAAAAAAAAAACGAAAAAAGGACGCTCTTTTAAATGTTTTACAACGGATCCTCGATTTTAGCATAAAAGACAATCAAATGAGCAACATGGTGGGATCAACATTGGTCTAATTTTGGGAGCCATTAATTAGCGTCAAGAGGACAGGAACAACGAGAGGAATGAAAAAAAAAAAAGTGAATGGGCGCGGCGACGCGTCGTCGCGAACAATGAAAATTCAACAGCATGAAACTCCGCTTTGACTGCGAATGTCCGTCAAAAATGGCGTGTGCATTCTCCATTTGATTGTTTGTTGCCTTTTTTTCATTTGAAGCCTCTGCTGCCGTTCTCGCCTCTCTCACTTTTTGTCGTGTCTTGCGTGCTTTGTTGCTTTTATTTTTTGTTTTTTCCTTGGTTGCGCGCATCCCAATGGGCTGGATTTCATTGTTCTCAAGACGTCAAGCGACGAGAAAGAGAAAAAAAAATGAGGGAGAGCCATACTTCTTTTTCCCTTTTTCAGACCTTTTGTGCCACCCGGAAATTCATGCAACTCCTTGCCTGCGCCGTATCACTCAAGCAGACGGACGAGACCAAGCAGCTTGCGCCTCAGCAGCTCGCTGACGTGCGCAATGGCATGATCCAAAAGCATCCGCAATTGCGCCACGCGCACGCCAATGCCTACAACATGGCCGACCGGCCCTTTTTGGCCGTGTCCATGATCGGCGCCTCCAGCACCGTGCTTCTTGCACGTGGCGACTTGCTCCGTCAAGCGCCCATAGAGGTAAAAAAAAAAAAAAAAAAAAAAAAAAAAAAAAAAAAAAAAAAAAAAAAAAAAAAAAAAAAAAAAGACAACGAAAACAAGAATATCATAAAAAAAAGGGAGGCCGTGCTGATCACTTTTTTTTTACTTTATTTTTTCTGTTTATAACCTTTTTTTCGCAGTCCAAAGCATTGATCCAATCGTTTCATTCGAATTTGCTGGACAAGTCATCGCAGATTCATGACACGCTAAAAGACATTGCGATGGAGAACAGCGTTTCATTCCGCGTCGAGTGCGGTGGCAAGCCGACCATGACCATTCGCGGACATGTGGATGCTGTGGAGAGCGCCAAGGTGCAGACACTCGTGGCATTGGATCAGCAATTGGGCATGACCGTGGCCACGATGGACATGCCGTGTTATTTGCAGCATTTGGTGGCGGGCATTCGTCATGAAACCGTGCAGGCCATTATGGAAGACACCGGCGTCAATGTATACCTCCAATCGCCATTTTACAAGCTCTCCGATACCCGCTACACGTCTCTGCCCATCGACCAGCGCAAGGATACCATCTACCTGACCGGCACACCCGAGGGCATTGTGCGCGCAAAGGACAATTTGAAAAAGACAATGGAGCAAAAGGTAAAAAATAAAAAAATAAAAACAAAACCCGCCAACCCGCTTCATTTTTTTTTTTTTTTTTGATGACGATGAAAGCAGAAGGCGACGCTCTTTCAAAAGGATTCCATTATCAAGCCGTTCAAATTGGACTGGATGCTGCGCTATCGGCAAGAGGAAATGGCAAAAATCATGAAAGATGATGGGTCCATTGTGCTGTTCCCGGCCATTGGCTCGGGCTGCAACACCATCACCGTGTATGCCGAGAATCGCGTGCGTGTCGAACGAACGTTGCGGCTGTTGAATTACCTGGTACATACACTTCCCTTTTTTTTCCGCTTTTTCACATTTTTTTCACATTTTTTTCACATTTCTTTTATTACTGTAGCAATATGCCATTTACGAGGTGAATTTTGCATTCAAGGTGCCTTCGCATGGCGACGAGGTAGCACTCAAGCGGCTGTTTGGGTCGTATGAAGCGCTTGGAAAGACGCTGGACCAGATTGTGTGCCAGTCGGGTGTCGAAATGCTTGTCAGTGGCAGCAGCCAATCGCCGCGATTGGAGCTCATTGGGACGCATTCGTCGGTAGTGCAGGCGTGTAGCGTGATTGACCGTCTGGCCATCAAGCAGCACATCAATGGCGTGCAATTCATGATTGAGATGGCGTCGGATCAGCGCGAGTTCATCAGCGGCAAGAAGAATGGCAAGATCAACAAGATCATGAAGGCATGCGACGTGGAATTGTATTTTTCAGCCGCCAATGAGTACAATGTGGCCATCATTGTTGAAAGCGGGTCGATGGCCAATGCCTTGGCGGGATTGGATCTGTTGCAAGATGAATTGCCCGCAGAGACATCGTTTTACGTGCCCGAGATCTATCATCGACGCATCATTGGCGTCGGCGGCAAGAATATTCAACGCGTGATGAAGAAATACGGTGTTTACGTGAAATTCTCGGGCGCCGAAGAGTACAATGCTATGGGCGGCTATTTTGAAAAGGAGCACAATGTGGTGGCTCGCACGCCAATGAAAAACAAGGCGAGTCTTTATCAATTGGAAGAAGCGATCATGGAATTCATTGCACCCGACAAGGACAAAGAATTCGGCACGTGCCCGATCTCGATCCCGTTCCACCTGCACAGCCAACTTGCGCACCAGCATGGCGTCAGTGTGGGCATTCGTGATTTAACGCGATTGTATGGGCTTCACGTGGTGTGGCCGCCACGCAATGGCAGCGATGAAGTGCTTCTGTACGGCCCACGTGCGCATTTACCACGTCTCGCCATGTTTTTGCAATCGAAATCATACACGGAATGGCTCTTTGCCGTGGATTTACGCACAAAAGAGGACACGGACGCGCATCAATGGCTCCACATGATGCAAGACCGACTCCAGCACCATGCACCACTCGTTGAATTGGCCATTGCTCTGTCTGTCGCACCCGAATCATCTTCAGATTCAGGAAATGCACCAGGCGCCGTCATTTGGACATTCCATCCGTTTTCTTCTGGTTCGACCGTGTTTCGCGTACGCTACAGTGCGAATCACCCACGACACGACGTATGCCACTTGTTGACACGGCTCTGCAAAGAAGATGGCCGTGCGATTGAATTTGAAGGCGTGCCGCGTAAGATGAAGGGGTCTGAATGGTCCAATTCACTGCAACGAAGTGAATTGATGCGCGAAGGCGCGCTTCCACCATCACCAAAGGCAACGCCACCACCAAACCCTTTGTTTGATCCGACGTGGTCCGCTCTTTCCACGGTTCCCGCCAATTCGGCCAATTTCGCCGTCCCAGGAGGCAATGGCGGTCCATCGTCGGCCCCCGCCATCGCCAAGGCACCTACCATGCCTCTGTATACAGCGATGCCATCGGCCATGGTCCATCCATTCCAGTGCGATGCTTTCAATGCAAGGCAAACATCGCCGTCGGCGCCATTAATTTCCAATTCTCCCTCGTACCAGCCAATCCGCACCATTTTCGAGAGCGTGCCGATCCCGTCGCCCCCGGCCAATGCATCGTTCCTCGCTGCGCATCACCAGCAGCACCAGCACCAGCAGCGTCACTATGACCACGAAACGCCTCTGCTTTGCCAGCCATTCACACGCCCACCGCTCATGGCAGGCCCACAGGCCACAGAGCCGCGCCGCCGTGCCGCAACCCCCCATCGATGGGGCACTCCCGGCTGCCCCACACGCGAATCAAGTCGCTCCAGCTGCCCTGATATCTTTTTGGCCCCTGATTTGTTCGCCGCCACCGCTTTGCGACGCGCGTCCGTTGCCATCCCCGGCGACGGGCCAAGGCGCCGCATCTGATATCCATTTTTCTTTTTTTTAATTTCTTTGTACTCGTCCACCACAACAATAAATAGTACATAAATTTGCTTTTATTGCGATGATTTCGACAATCGCCACATGGATCTCCCGGTTTTATGGCTTTCTTTGCAACGAACTACCCAGAGCATTAGCAATTGCACGACATCTTTCATGAATCAGCGAGGAAAAAGAGTCCACATGACTGGTTTTTTAGAATAATGTCGAGATTCTGGCGAGTTAGCCCACGAGGATGAATTTTATTATCTGATTTCATGTGTAATGCAAATACATCTGGTATAGACTGGCCGAGAAAACTTGCAAGCATGACGCTCTTGCATTGGACATTCCCTGGTTAAAATTTGGGATCATTTGACCGCGTTTACGACAAGTTCGAATAGAGGTGTGCGTTTTTGGCCTCGACGAACCCCCGAGCGAAAATTGAAAATCTAGGTTCTCCGAAAGGCAGCAAACTTGCACACAAGAAGCATCGCATGGAGTAACCACGAAACGTGCTAAAAAAAACGAGGGCGATCAACTTGCTGGTTGACGAGCAATCCGCGATTTTAGATAAAACTTCAGTGGTGATTTGCAAGGAAAAGACGCGTCCATCACGCCGCGCCGACGCGTCCATTAACAAGAGAGACGCCAGGAACATGGATTTGATTCGAACTTGCGCGTGGCAGTCAGCGTTTGACGCGGTTTTTCGCGCATCCAATCTGTACAGCCAAACTTTTCTTTCTATACAAAACGGGTGAAACTGGTTTTTTTTTATTAGAGATCATAGGTGCTCACACATGCTTCAGATCGCGCTCTTTATGGTGAGATGATTTTCAAGACGCTCCTGCGAATCGCCATTGAATTCCTCTTGGATTGAAAATTCGCAGCTTTTCGCGTTTTACGCGGAACCCAGTCAGTGGACCCCTCGTCTTTATTGTGCTTTCGCCAGTGAATGAGGCGTGTTCATTCTATGCTTGAAGAGCATGGCGACCCGAGGACCCAAATTTCACCCGTTTCAAATCGATGATTGTACCCCTGGGAAAAATGGTGATTTTCGAAAATGGCCATTGCAAGCCAGCTAATCATCGCAGTGGTGTAGGGGCGGGCTCATTTGAACGAGAAGCTTGGGGACTATTGGTTCAAAGAGTGGGACTGCAATGTTTATTGTGAATCAGCTGAAAAAAGCGCAAAAACATATTTAAAATTTCACCCCCAAGGTGTGTCGCAAAATGTACGCAAATCAAGCGCTGAGGAACCTTGGGATAGTGTCACTTTTGGCCAGACGTTTCGTTTTGAGCCCCCACGCAGATCCTTATCTCATGCAGTTGACGAGCAAGATCTAAAATAAAATTGGCACGGCTGTCAGACTTGATAAATATAGCTTAGCACGTGCCACTACATGGTGCCATTTGGTTGTGCAGTGCAAGAACGCACCATGCGTGGCGAATGACTCCAAGAAACACCGTGCATAATGCAGACCCTTGTCGATTAGCACGCAATAAGTCTCCAATGCTCGCATTTGACATTTTCTGGAGCAACCATGCACGATTTGACACATCACGCGAGGCGAAGCTGGTCAGGGTCTAGAGGGTCCTTGTATGACACGCTTTGATACCCTTCTGATTTGCACGTCCATCGCACAAACAAACAAAAAAAACATCTCTTTTGCCATTTGAGGCCATTTTAGTCCCTCCTTGGAGCGTTGGCATGGAGCGACACCTAAAAAGACAGCAAAAGGCCGCTCTCAGATCAAAACTACCCGAAGCTGTAGGGACGGGCCACCAATTGGCTGACGAGAATGGGGAAAAAAGAGTTCAAACGCGTTGTCCACGGGTCCCACGGATCGGACTGGCGCGACCTTGCATGAATTCACTGACTGTCACATGTGCCCATTAACTTTTTCCCTTTGCAGGGCAAGATACGCGCCCGGAAAAAGTGCTGCAATTCATCGGCCGGCCAAGGCAAATGGCAAGAAATGATGCCGAAAGGGCGCATCCAAGGACAAAATCCTAGCCCCAACAAGCCCCTCAGAGAACGGCACGTGCTGCTGGATTGGCCCACGAGCCGATGGTGCCTGTTGGCCTAAAAGAACAAGAAGAAAAAAAGGAGACAGATTGCAATCATGATAGGATCGGCGTGATGATCTGATTCTTGAGCAGCATGACATGGGTGGGGGATAAAAAAGCAAGGCCACGTCAATGCTTGGTTCCTTTTTGAGGGCAAAAGGTGTCACCATTAATTGTGTGATGGCATGAAAAGCACAATTGGGCATGGGAAAAGCTTGCCCTTGATTTGTTGTTGGGCTGACAATTTTTTTTTTGGCACCCCTCGGAGCTGGGTGATCCTCCGGGTGACGGGAAACAATGAAAAGGCGCGCATGAGTCAAATGATTGGCCGGCGCGGCCAGGGCCAACAAAAGACGAATTGAAGCTCCGAGGCCGGATCGGCACACACGATTGGCTCGTCATTTGTCAGCTGTCGGATGTAGCCAGGGAGGAGGGCGCAAGTCGGATCCCTTTTGCGGCAACCAACGTGGAACGTCAGGCAAAAGACCGCCCGAGATGACCCGCATGGGCCAAAGTAGACGAAAAATACCCTGCTGATACTCAAAAGCCCATGGCGCGACTCCAATCGGTTTGAAAGACAACCCTGTTTTCCTGCCCGTCCCGTCCAACCCGTCGATGAAAAAAAAAGCCTTTTCGTAATCATTCCACCTTTTTTTTTTTTTTTTGTCTTCTTTCACCTCTTTTTTTCTTTTTTGTTTCGCCTGCCGTTCAAATCAATTCCACGACAAAATATAAATTTGGTGCCTTGATTTTCCCTTTTTTTCTTATCAACACCTTTTTTTCCTCTCCGTTCTTTCCACGTTTTACACACACACACACCACATGATCCATGCGCCAGTGCCACAGCCGCCGTCATCGTTATCGGAACGTCTTGCGTATGTAGATGCACTCGTCGATATGTGCGCGATGGTGATTGAGGCGATTTGGCCTGCGAGTCGGCCATCGACTACGGTGGTGCCTGTTCGATGTTTTATCCAGGAGGTGCTGAAGCGATCCAAGACGTCGTGGAACACGCTGCAGGCTGCCTTTTTCTACCTGTTTCGTGCGCGGCAGGCGATTACCGCGCAACTCGATATCCCTCGCACCAACCAGATACCCCTTGCCGGCAAGGACGCCTATATTCATTGCGGTCGGCGCATGTTCCTGGCCAGCCTCGTCGTCGCGTCGAAATACGTCCAAGACAAGACCTATCGCAATGCCGCCTGGGCAAGGATGGCCGGCCTGCCCGTCCACGAGATCAACACCGCCGAACGTGTATATCTTGAGCTCCTCGATTATAAACTGTACATTGATCAGACCACCTTTGATCAGTGGCTTCAATTGCTGCATCTGCATCTCCAGGCAAAAACAGCACAAAAGCCGCAGCCACCCGCCGCACACGCACCTGTCGCAGCGTCCGCCGTGCTCTTATCCCCACCGTCGTCACCAAGCCAACAACCTGTCCCTGAATTGTCGCCGCCATCTGCATCTTCCCTGGCACCCTCGCCCATCCTCTCCACCCCTCTCTCATCCTCACCTTGCACCATTGGCAAGCGCCAACGCGATCCATACTTTGAAAAGCATCCCAACAAGCGTCTGAAATTTAATTTGATCTGATTTATACCTCCCATCTCCTCTCAACTCATAATAATAATAAAGAAAAATGATAAAGAAAAAAAAAAAAGAACACGCACCACGCTCATCATCCCATCACTTTCATTTTGGGCTTGTGTCACCAATCTCCAGGAAACAAAAAAAAAAAAAGCGCCAGATTTTTTGTTTCTTCCTTTCACTTTCCTGTTTCTTTTTTTTTTTTTCCACACGTTTTATGTCAAGCGGTGGTCTACGAAAGAAGCTAGTGGTGGTGGGCGACGGTGGCTGTGGTATGCGAAAAAAAAACCAAAAGACTTTGAACCGCACGGTCACTCTAATTTCTTTTTTTTTTCTTCTTGCTGCTCCTTTTTATAGGCAAGACGTCGCTCCTGACTGTCTTTGCTCTCGGTCGTTTCCCATCTGTAAGACCCTCCTAGGCAACGCTATCGTTAATTTGCATGTGCTCATTTTTGCCATTTTCCTCATTTTTAAGAGTCATGTGCCCACCGTGTTTGAAAATTATGTAAAAGACTTTGACGTCGACGACCAGCACATCGAAATTGATTTGTGGGACACTGCTGGTAAGGCGCCCACCGTTCCCCCTCCCCCTTTGAAACGAGACGACACGCGCGAAACAAGAAAAAAAAACAGAGAATGACACGTGTTAAATCCAAAATTGATAGGCCAGGAAGATTACGATCGGCTGCGCCCTTTGTCGTACCCGGATACCAGCGTTTTACTCATCTGCTTTGCCATTGATGTGCGCGATTCATTCGAAAATGTCGTGGAAAAGGTAAAATGCTCCAGCCATTTGCGCAGCCATCTCTCATGACTTTCTTTTTTTTTTTTTTATCAGTGGGTGCCCGAGGTGAAGAAATTCTGCCCTGGCAAGCCGTTCCTGCTTGTGGCCACCAAGCAAGATTTGCGTGACGATCCATTGGTGCAGCACGAGCTCAAACAGCAGAACAGCAGCTTCATCTCGATTGAAGAGGTAAGCCATGGTTTTTTTTTTTTTCTGCACGCTGCCATGGATACCCAATGGGGTCGCGAATGGCCAAGATTAAGTGGGTTGCTGACATGCCTCTTTTTTTTTTGGATCATTTGTGCGCGCAGGGGATGCAAGTTGCCAAGGAAATTGAAGCGAGTGCTTATGTGGAATGCTCCTCCAAGCTTGGACGCAGGGTCGACGAGGTGTTTGAGAAGGCGGTCCAAGCAACGATGCCCCGGCCGGCTGAGCCAGCCAAGAAGAAGAAACGTGGCTGCGTAGTCATGTAATTTTGTTTTTGTATTTCTGTTCAATCTTGTCTCTCTTGTTTCCTCCCCTCCATACCAACACGTCCCAAAATGATAAACCTTTGATTCTCTTGATTTTTATTTTTAATGATCACCAATTGGACACAAGAGGGACAGAGAGAAAGAAAAGGAAGAAGGGGAATTGAAAACAAGTATACATATTTTGGCAAAAAAAAAAAAAAAGAAAAAAATCACGCTTCGTCGCTGCTGAGCGCATTGACAAAGGCCGGTGCACGGCTGGTCTGTGCCTTCATGGCGCACAGGCTATCAAATTGATGGAAAAAGTCAAAAGGCTTGCCCTGGAACTTGCCCTGGATAGACACGACGACGGGATCCGAGTGTTTGCTCGTGCACGATGCCGTGGATGCCGACGCGTCCACAAGCTGTTGCGCATCACCCTTGATGGCCGTGATCTCCTTGCAAGCAATGTCCGCGCGGGGGTGCGAGCTACCACCTGCACCATCACAAACCAAACGCGTGCTTGACGTGGTTTCGCCGTGTGTCTCGTAAAAATCGAAATCTAGCAAAAAAAAAAAAAACAGCTTCATCAAGTCATCTATTTGACGCGTAAAACGTGTCCAATGGGCGCAAGCGACGTGCAAAACGCGTTTTTTGACGCGTCGAAGCGCGCCCCAATGGCTTTTTTTGTATAATGCTTACACGTTTGAGGCTGGACAGCCTGGGCCGGCGCAGCCGCCGGAGCATTACCACCTTTTGGAGCAGTTGCTGGAGCAGGAGCAGCTGGCGCAGGAGCAGCGGGGTTGGGTGGACCCGCAGGAACCGGCACAGCAAGGGCTGACAGAACAAAAAGTGAGAAAAAAGCACAGAGCAGGGAAATGTTGGTCATGATTTGCAGACTAAATGAAGAATGGAAGCGAAATGTGTAAAAATAAAAAAAAAAAAAGAAACACGCGTGCTTTTATAGACAAAAAGTGCGGCGCCCTCCCCTTCTGATTCCTCAACGCCAAACGCACGGCAGATCATTTAGTGCTGCAATTCGCTGGCCACTTTGCATCCCCACGACCCTTGGGCGTCTCCCTGCCTCCCTTGCCCCGTTCCGCTCCTGAAATTAGACGAGCGCGTCGCATATGATGTGCATTGCAGATCCGCCTTTCTTTTTTTTTTTTTTTGAGCCCACCACCCCCCTGCTCGTCCCATTGGACACTTTAAACGTTACCCTTACAAGGGTGATGTGTCTTTGGGGCCCATCCCTCACTCCCTCGCTCCTTGGATGTCCCGAGTCAAACATGGTCAAATCCTAGGGCACCATCTTGCCACGCTGCCTTGTTGCAGAATTGGAATTTTTCCCATCATTCTCTCTCGGAAGCCGCCTTGCCAGGTTCACATGCATTGCATGCCTGCCCATCTCTCAATCGCAAGAGGCCCAATTGCGAAGAAAGAAAGAAAAAATAAGGAGACCGTGGCCCGCCCATGCAGCGACTCTAATGGACATAAACTTTTTTTTTTACTGTGCAGAATCGACGGGCGCCTTTACTCACTTTTCCAAGATGAACAATGCATCGTCACCTCCTTGCCTTTCCACAAGAAAAAAAAAAAGAGGGGCAGGTTCTCCCTTGACCCTATTTTTTGCATCCCCTTGCCCTTTGTTTTGCCACATTTGTGGGACGACATTGTTGTTGATGTTGTTTTTTAATGGTGGGTCATCAGAAAATAAAGGGTATAAGGCGGAATGACTCGTTCATGTATTGCTGGTAGTCGACACCAAAGCGCTCGAGCATCATTTGCTCCTCGGCCTGGACGCGACGCACGTACACATAGGTCATGCCGATGAAAATGAGGATCAGCAACAGCCAATTGCCGGACGCGACGGCAAAGCCCCACCATGCGAGCAAAAAGGCAAGGTAGCCAGGGTGGCGGAGCACTTTGTATGGCCCATCGGTGCAAAGATATTGATCGTCGGTCGTTGCCATGGCGCGAATATAAAACGCGTTGCAATAAATGGCCCAGCGCAGCAAGATCATGCCGCCAAGAATCCAGCCAAGCGCCACCCACGTCATCACGTGCCCAAAAGTCCACGCGTCGTCCGAGAAACTGCCACCAAGACCAATCGCGACTAACAAAACGCCCCCCACCGCCGCAATTGCAGCCGCCATCAGCAGGAGCGACGTCGTGCCTTCATCATTGCCCTAAAGATTCATTGAAAAAAAAAAATCAGCAACCGTGGGAGGCAAGGGGGGGTGAGGAAGAAAAGGAGAAAAAAAAGGGAGGGTTAGGGCGTCCTTACCGCCGTCTGCAGCATAGTGTTGGTTCTGGCGGATTCGTAGCGATACTCAACATAGTACAACAAAGCAAGAAGCACATAAGCAAACAAAAAGGGCCACATGTCCGTCGTTGAAAAGGGACGTTTTCAAAGAAAAACACGAACTAGGAAGAAAAAGAGTCAAACTAGCCAGGCAAATCGGGGATGGCGGTTTTATTTTTGAGGTGACACAAAGGAAAAATGGGACAATGGTATGATGATAATTGAATGAAAATGCAAAAAAAAAAAAAAAAGAAATGGATGCTCTATTCAGTTTGATCAGCTTGCTTTGCCTGCTGCTTTTGCTTCTTTTCCAGCTGCTGCGCTTTCTTCTTTCGTCGCTTGGAGCCCTCAATCATCTCCCTGTTTACAAAAAAATGCGTCAATTGGGTGATCCAAGGACGCGTTGAAAAGCTTACTTTAGTTTCTTGGCGCGTTTGCGGTCATATTTTGGCGTCGTGTCAATGGCATCACGCTCGACCTTGCCCTGCTTCAGCTTGCGACGCTGCAATTTGCTATGAAGAAAAAAAAAACAAATCGTTGGTGAGAGGATTGCGCTGCATACACATGAAAAATAAAAAAAAAACGTACTTTGGCTTTTTGAGCTCAAGCATCCAATCAGGCACCTCGCATCCAGACTCGCGCATGACATTGGCAATGCTGCGCAGGTAGTCAAAGTCATCCTTTGTGTAGTACGTGATGGCCTCGCCCTGGCGGCCAGCACGACCCGTACGACCAATTCGGTGAATGTAGCTCTCGACAGATTGCGGGAAATCATAATTAATGACCAAGTTCACGCCCTTGAAATCCAAACCACGCGCCATCAGCTCCGTGGCAATCAGCACCCAGATGCGGCCCATGCGGAATTGGTCAATGATGCTCTCACGCTATTATAAAAAAAAAGGGGGGGGGAAGAAGCAGATGAGTATAGGTTTTTTTTTTCTTTTTTTTTTTCTTTTTTTGTCGGGCTCACCTGCGCCTTGGTTCGGTCCGAGTGAATCACTTCGACATTGATGCCATCAAACACAAGCTCCTTGAACAATTCTTTGGCACGATCGATCGATTGAACAAAAATGAGGACGGGCGGCTTGATGCCTGCATTGATGTATTGACGGAGAGCCACCATTTTTCCGGATTCGTTGCCCGTGAAGAGCAATTGCTGCTTGATGGTGTCTGTGGCCGCATTTCTATTCAAAAAAAAAAGAGGAGGAAAAATGAGTGTCAAAGCGCGATTTGACAGTTTTGCTGCGCCATGCGAGCTTACTTTGAGCCAATGACGACGCGGATGGGGTTGACCATAACGGACTGAGCGAGTTCCTCGAGCGTGGACGAGAACGTGGCACTGAAGAGTGATTTGCGCACAACAGAGCCCTTGAACGCTTCAAAAATCTCGTCGGTTTGCTCCAAAAAGCCGTGCTCCAGCAGCTTGTCGGCTTCGTCCAACACGAGGTGGCGCACCTTGGAAAGATCAACCTCGTTTTCACGGATCGCGTAGATCAGTCGCATGGGTGTGCTGACAAGGATATCTACCAGACCGAGGAAGAAAAGAAGGTGAATTGGCATGCATCAAGACAGCATGGACGCCTCTTTTTGTGTCATTTTCTTACCGAATTTTTGTCGCTGTTCGGGCACCTGTGCCTTTTCTGCAGCGGTCAATGGCTTGGTGAGCAAGTTGACCTTGATCTTTGTGCCGGCCGTCATTTTGATGAGTTCGCGGTGGATCTGCTGAGTCAATTCGCGCGTGGGCGCGAGAATCAGAGCGCGGCAGCCGACCTTTTGGTGCGTCTTTAGATCCTGCAGGATGGGCAGGACGTAGGCGAGGGTTTTGCCGGAACCAGTGGGGGCCAGCGCCATGAGATCGCGCTGCTTTAGGACGATGGGGATTGCCTGCATCTGGATGGGCGTGGGCGTGGCGTACTTGCTGCTGTTGAGGTTGGCGATCAGGGTGCTGTTTAGCGAGAATGGCGGGGCCGCGAGTTCGTGGAATCGCTCAAACGGGTCTGGGATGTCCGTGCCGTAGACGCGAATCCGTTGCTGCTTGCGCACGACGCTGCTATCCTGACTCACATACTCCTCGTCCGCGTTGGCAAGGGCCTCCATGCCTAAATGGTCACAAAAAAAAAAAAAAGTGTCAGAGCCCAAATTCTCTCTTTTTGCATGAAAACTTGCCTTGATCGGCTAGATCCTTGGCCGGCTTCTTTTCTTGCTTGTCCTTCTTCTTGGCCTTTTTGTTGTCCACCACTGTGTGTGTCGTCTTGAAGAAATCAAGCTCATTCAGAAGCTCGTCGCGCGCCTGGGTGTCCTTCGTCACATCAGCCTTGTCGGTTTTCGCATTCTTTGAAGCGAAAAAAAAAAAAAATTAATTAAGTCAAAAAAAATTGCTCTACGTGGCTCTGGAGCGGGAATCTACCTCAAACAGCGCGACATCCTGATGAAATTTCTTCTTGTTAAACGTGGCACCGCTGCCAAGCAGCTTGAAAAGGTCCATGTTTGTTGCAAAAAGTAAAAAAGTGCGGGAAGAGAAGAATCAGGCGTGGCTCTCGCGCTCAGCGCTGTGCTTTAAAAATTCGGAGCAAGCCACTTTTTCCCTGCCAGAATGTCCGCAGCAGTCGCCAATGTGTAGTTTCTTTACGCATTTTACTGTACCGCTCCCATTTCACTCTCACTTTATAAACCAATCTTGGTATACACTTTTGGTACTTTAATGACATTCTAGGATCCCGCAATGCTCTGATGAAATGTGAATTACGCGCAAAACATCCTTTTTTACAGAATTAAACCACAAAGATACAGTATATTGGAGATTGTGAGTGGCCATGGTGCACACAAGTTGGGACTGGTTTCGGTGTGCACTTCACAGCACATTTTATTATGCAATCGCGGTCTAGCCGCGCTTTGTACAGTAAAAATCGTGCTTTTTTCCATTATTTATTTTTTTGAGAACAATGCCAATGAAACGCGTGCAATACTGTAACCAGCAGGCAACAAAAGTTTTTTATTGTATTACTGTATCATCTTATACCGGCCATCAGACCATGAATTGAGGTATACTTGCAAAGTTTACGTGCAAAAATTGGGCATCTTTCAATTTTACAGTAGAACCTTGGTCTATGCCACGAGTCACGCGCTCAAATCTTATGGCCAGGGATCTAGGACAAGAGTAAATTCTTTTCTTTTTGAAAGATGATGAGTGTACCAGCGCTATTTCTCTTTTTCTTATTTTTAGAGTGCAAAATGAGTGAGGGAATGATGGGTTCTTTTTTTTTTATTACTTGCTTGCCGAGGATTCAAAGAGTAGGAAAGATGAAGGCATGAAGCGGCTATGAAAAAAAGGAGGGGATGGTAATGGCCAAGCGCGTAGGGGGGAACCAGGCATGAGGGACGCGTCACCGCGACCTTACCAGCGTGCGGGTGAGCGCGAGCGCGAGTGTCGGGATGATTCGCGTCGTCGGCCACGATTGTAGCGCTCCATTTCGCGGTTCCAATCGTCGTCGGCATTGTCGCGGCTGTGGTGGCGCGGGCGGCGCTCATCACGGCGCTCGTCACGGCGCTCATCACGACGATAATGTTCGCGGTCGTGGCGGCGGTGGCGATAATGATCACGGCTGGATGAGCGGCGGCGCTCGTGGCGATCATAGTCATAGCGGGCGCGTGTGAAGTCGCGAGCAGGCGAGTGGTGTGCGGTCTATGCATGAATTTGAAGGATGTGATAAGCACTGCGCGTTTCTTTTCGCCTTTTTTTTTTTTGGCCCGGCGCCGTGCGTTTTACTTACCTTGCGTTCAGCCAGTGCCTCGCGGATCTTGGCGTAGCCCTGGTGCTGCTTGCCCTCAAAGTGTGCGGCCGGCCGTTCTCCTGCGTCATTAGTCACTAGCAACGCTCCACAAACATCACATACTTCCATACGCTTTTCGACCTTTTGCATCTGCTCCTCGGCCTAGGGAAAAAAAAGTATCGTGGTCAGGTGCCACGCTGTTTTTTTTTTTTCGTTTCTTTTCTTACATCTTTCATGGCATTGAGCTGCTCCTGCAGTCGCTCCACCTCATTGGTGAGATTCATGGCTTCTTGGACACGGCCTTCCTCGCCGGCTTCCTCGCTCTTTTGCAGCAATTCCTTGATTTGGACCTCCAGCAGGACGATCTTTTCATGGCGCTCTTCATTGCGCTCTTCTTTGCTCTGTAACAAGCGACGGGTGAGCCCATTGGCCGAGTGAGAGGGTGAAAAGCTTGCCTTACCTCTTTTTTTTTCTCATCTTGCTGAAGCACGCGGTCATGGCCGTGATTGATCTTGCGTGACACACCATTTACAAGGCTCTGCAGGAATTCATAAAAGTCGTCTTCATAATTGTATCGTGACTTGTCCGATCGCTGGTATTTGTCGCGCAAACGATCATTGTGAATCTTGTTACACGCGCCTTTATTTTCAAAAAAAAAAAATGAGCCATGGAAAACAAGGTCATGGAGGGCGCACACATACCTAGGTCAGATTTGGTATTGGTGAAGAGCAAGTGAGGGCAAAATGCGACAAGGTAATTCTTGCAGACCTACAAAAAAATGGAGAAAAACAAATTAAGGACCTCGCCATGAAGGAGAAATTGGTCATTTACAGCGTCATCCCAAAAGTCCTTGTCGTCGACGTCGACGTACTGAGACATGAGCTCAGCGAGCATAGCCTTTTGTTGATCTACACGGCAGACAGATAAGTAAAATGCATTCGCTCACGCTTTTTATTCTTACCCATAGTTGAAAAAAAAGAAAACGAAAAGAAAGACAATGGAAAGAGAAAGGGGGACAAGAACCTTTTTTGAGGGTCGTGCGGCGGCGGTGGCTGGGCTCAAAAAGGCAAGTCCTGAAGCTGTGCATGCATTTTTTGCATTTCCGCATTTCTTTCTGCTTTTTTTTTTCTTTTTCACCTTGATCTGTCTATATTATGCTTCGTAAAAAGGCGTTTGTGAAGCGCACACGCAAAGGAAATGTTATCAAGGTGGTGAGCGAGCACTATTTGCGCGATGATATTACGTGTTCGTCGCAGGTGTGCACGGCGTGCACGCATATCAAGGCACCCGTGCTTGCCGACCTGCCGCGACAGAACCAGTACCTTGTCCCGGACACCAACGTGTTCATGAACCAGGTATGACCCTGATCCTTTGCTTTTTTGCTTACTCACACGTCTTTGTAGCTGGATCTCATGGAACACAATGCGATCAAGGACGTTGTTATCTTGGAAACCGTGCGCGACGAGCTTAAACACCTCAGCTTGCCTGTCTACAACCGCCTCAACACGGTCCTCGCTGACTCCACCAAGCGCTTTTACTTGTTTGCAAATGAACATCACAGGTAGAAAGAGAAAAAATGGCAAAAAAAAATGGCAAAATTCTCATCGTTGTCTTTCAAAAAGGGATACCTACATCGAGAAGTTGCATGGCGAATCGCCCAATGACCGCAATGACCGCGCCATTCGCGTGTCCGCCAAGTGGTACAAGGATCATCTCAAGCAACACGGCCTCAATGTACTCTTGCTCAGCGACGATCGCGCAAACAGAGAAAAAGCGGCCGCCATGGGATTGAAGCCCGCGTCTGTCCGCGATTTTGTTCAATCTTTCACCGATGTCCCGGAGCTTGGCGACATTGTCGCTCATGCAAAGGAAACCACGGCCAAAAAAGAGGAAATCGTCTATGAAGAGGTAAAAAAGAAAAAAAAGAAAAACAATTGCTTGCAATTGAGAGGAATTGAGAGGAATTAAAAGGCATTGGACGCTGACCCCCTTCTCTTTTTTTTTACACGATTCGCAGCACCTGTCGACTAGTCAAATTCAGCACGGGATCAAAAAAGGGACGCTGTTCCAATCGAGTCTCCAAGTCAGCACGCACAACATCCATGAGGCGACTGTCAGTGGCCCTGTCGATGGCGAGACGCGTACCATTTACGTGTTGGGTCGTAAACACATGAATCGAAGCATCCACGGCGATATTGTGGCTCTTGAGCTGCTTCCTGTTTCCGAATGGAAGCGGTCTGTTTCCATTGCCATGGAGGAGAATGCCGACGAGGAGAATGGGGAAGTCCACGCCGACGTTGATGACGATCACACGCAAGACGGCCCTGGCGAGCCAACCGCCAAGGTTGTTGGCATCGTCCGCAAGAAATGGCGCCCGTAATTGCCCCTTTTTACACCTTTTTCGTGGCAAAAAGCTGATTTTTTTTTTTTACCAGATATTGTGGTGCCATTGCGAGGAAATCGGTGCATTCCAAACCTGGTTCGACTGCCAAGGAGACTGTCATCTTCCGCACCATGGACAAGCGCATTCCACCTGTTCGCATCCGCACCACTCAAGCACACACCCTCGTCGGCAAACGCATTGTTGTTGCCGTCGACTCATGGCCCACGGACTCCATGTAACGCCACAAAAAATAGACGCGTAAACCGCACAATGGGGGGGGGACTCATGTGCTTTTTTTTCATTTTACAGGCTTCCATTGGGTCACTTTGTCAAAGTTCTCGGCAGCTCGGGCGACCGTGAGACCGAAACGGAGGTGTTGCTGCTTGAGCACGACGTGCCGTACCAGGAATTCTCTAAGGGCGTCCTTTCGGACCTGCCGCCCGAGGGCGATGATTGGATTGTCACGGACCGTCACGTTTACGACGAAAAGCGCATGGATCTGCGTGACCGCGATGTCTGCAGCATCGATCCTCCCGGATGTACAGACATTGACGACGCGCTGCACGTCAGGGAACTCGAAAATGGCAATTTTGAAGTCGGAGTCCGTAAGTTTTTTTGCTTTTTTTTTTCACGCGCCACAGTAGCAAGATGTTGCAATTGACCACTTTTTTTTTTTTCTTTGCAGACATTGCTGATGTGACCTACTTTGTCAAGCCCGGCCAGGCCATGGATGACGAGGCTGCAGGTCGTGGCACCACCGTGTATTTGGTTGACAAGCGCATTGACATGCTTCCGTCGCTCCTTGGCACAAGTAAGTGGCTGCTATTGGTGCCTATAGAAGGCTGCACAGACACTTATTCTTGTCTCTTTTTTTTTAGACCTGTGCTCGCTGCGCTCCAATGTGGATCGCCTAGCCTTTTCATGTCTTTGGGAAATGACGGATGCCGGTGATATTGTGGACGTCAAGTTTATCAAGAGCATTATCCGATCCAAGCACTCATTCACGTACGAGGAGGCGCAAAATCGCATGGATGACGCGTAAGTTGGACAATCCGGCCAAAAGCGCGTCGCGTCTAACACTTTTTTAATAGTCGCATGCAAGATCCGGTGACAAAGAGCGTGCGCCGCCTAAACAAGTATGCCAAGCGGTTCCGAGCGGAACGTATGGCGCGTGGTGCATTGACGCTTGCCAGTCCGGAGGTGCGATTCCAGCTGGAGAACGATTCACAAGACCCTGTCGATGTTGAAATGAAGGAACTCAAGGAAACCAATGCGCTTGTTGAAGAATTCATGTTGTTGGCCAACATTGCAGTTGCTGAGAAGATTTACAAGCACTTTAAAAACTCAGCGATGCTGCGCCGCCATCCCAGCCCGCCTGCGTCCAACTTTGAGCAATTGCGCGCCGTCCTGCAAGAATACAACCTCGATCTTGACGTGCAATCGTCAAAGACGCTCGCCGCTTCGCTTGACACCGCGGTTGTCGACGGCGATCCTTACTTTAACACGCTCGTGCGCATCATGACCACGCGCTGCATGATGCAAGCGCAGTATTTCTGCTCGGGCACGGAATCCGAGGCTGAATTCCGCCATTATGGTCTGGCCAGCCCCATCTACACCCACTTTACATCGCCCATTCGTCGTTATTCTGGTAATAATGAATTGAAATCATATCCTGGTGATCGTGTCACGCTCATTTTATTTATTTATTTTACAACAGATGTCATCGTGCATCGTCTGCTGCACGCCGCCATTGATCCTGAGGTTGTCTATGGCCAGGAGCTTACTGACAAGACCAAGATGAAGGACCTTTGTGATGGTAAAACAAAAAAAAATCATTTTAAAATCAAGAATTGGCGTGCTCACACCTTATTTTTCACCTTCAAGTGCTAAACCATCGCCATCGAATGGCGCAAATGGCTGGCCGTAGCTCGGTCGAGCTGTATACGAATCTATTCTTCAAGAACAAGGTGGAAACAGAGCCAGGTCGCGTGATCCGCGTGCTGAAGAATGGCTTTGTGGTGCTTGTGCCCAAGTTCGGCATCGAGGGCATTGTGTACACTAATTCAGACGATGCATTGACCTTTGACGAGGCGACGAACCAGCTGACGGCGGCCAATGGCGTCGCAATCAAGATCTTCTGCCATGTCAAGGTGCAAATTACGGTCCAAGGCGATGAGGACGGCATGCGCCAAAAAATGAAGATGGAGCTGGTCGAGCCGTTTGTTGAAGGCATTAGCATCAAGTCCGACGCCACTGGCAAGCGCGCCCTCACCGATGCGTCGTCAAGTCCCAGTGGTGTGCAGAAAAAGAGCAAGGCTTAGAATAAAATTGAAGATGCTGGATTTATTCACGACGAAAAGGGTATAAAAATTAGATTAAATAAGGAATGGTGGGAAATGAAGCAAGAGAAAAAGAGAGAGAGTGAGAGAGAGAGAGAATTACTGCTATACGAACTTTTTTCAGCAAAACATCTGCCGTGGAGCAAGGAAAAAAAGGAATTGAGTGAATGGCGACTGGGTTGGGGGCATAAACAAGACAAAAAAAAAAAAAAAAAAAAAAAGGAGCAAGCGAGCATTAAATCATAAGACCATAACGTAAAACAAGAAAAAAAAAACATCAAAACACGCGCCAGTGTCTAGGATGGCAATTCAATAGGGCGGCATGATGGGCTGCGTCAATGAGGGTATAGACACAGATGTCGAATTGCCGACGGATGCATCAGTGGCCAAGTCATAAAAGTCCAGGGACGACGGCTGTGGGGTCTGGGCAGGGTATGAGGGCTTTGGGTAAAAATCCAAGATGGCGTGGTCGCCAAGCGGAGACGTGGTATCGAGCGGCCATCCAGGTGTGCCACAGCTGCTGCTGTTGGTGCTGCAGCAGCTACTCATATCGGGCTGATCCATCCAAGTCGTGCCGTCATGCTGAGGATGCTCGGAAGCGCGGCGCGACTGTAAAATGAAAAAGAAAAAAAAAGAAAAAACGCGTCAATGACCTGTTTCTCCTCTTTTCTTTTGATTTTTGTTTGCTTTTACCTGCATGGCGGCGTGCTGGTTGTCCCAGGATGAAGAAGCGTGGGCATCATTGAGAATAGGACACGATTGGCGGCGCGTGATGCTATTGTCTTGCAATGGGTGGATGGGCATGGCCAGCCAGGGCTGATCCATCAGAAGCAATGATTGCTGTTGGTGTGATTGGGATGGATGAGGAGAATTGTGCGTATGTTGCTGTTGTTGCTGTGCCTGCAATTCCTCCATTGGGTAGAACAGGGGTGCCGACAGTTGGCTGAGGGAATTGGACACGAGGGACAGGGACGTGGGCGTCGTGGAGGTTGTCGGTGTCATCATATAGCCTGGATGCGTGGGCGTTGTGGTCTTTGACGTGGATGCAGAGACGGGAGTGGTTGCTGACACGTCGTCGGATGTCGTACCGCCGGATGCAGGAGTGCCAGAAGTGCCATTCATCATCGATTTGCGCTTTTGCAACTTGGCCTTGGCACGGCGATTTTGGAACCAGATTTGCACGCCACGCGGAGTCATGTCCAATTGCTGCGCCAGGTATCTGCGCACAGCGGCATTGGGCTTGGCATTCTCGGTGAAAGCGTTCTCGAGAATCTTCAATTGCGCACGAGAAGTTCGTCGGCGGTGCTTGATCTCGAATGGGTTGTAAAACGTGGGTCGGAAATCGCCATGATAGTCCATCAGCGGATGATATTCCTGTGCCGCCGAAGAAAGTGCAGGCGACACGTGTTGTGGTGCTGCTGCATAAGGATAATACGGGTGCGACATAAAATACCCATTAGGCGACGCTGCCAACATCGATGCCGCATTCGTTGCCGCCGCATTGCCTGCTGCCGCTGCTGCTGCGACTGCCGCCATGCTTGCCATGTTGTCCATCGTCGTCGTCGTCGTCGTCACACCGGAATGTTGCGATTGCTGCGCCTGCGCCTGCACCTGCAGCGTGTCGTGGCTGCCATTGCCCTCGTTAAAGTGGAAAGATTGCTCAAAAGGTTGGATGGTGTCAGTAGCCATGATTGCAAGAAAAAAAATGAATTAAAAATTATAAAAAAAAATGGATGGTGTGTGTGTGTGTGTAGAGAGAAAATTTTCTAAAATGGAATTGAGGGTAGGGAAAAAAAAAAAAGTGCACAACGTCTAAAAAAGAATGGTATGAAAGAAAATGAAGGTGGGAAATAGAAATCAAAAAGTGACAGAAAAAGAAGTGAAGCTGAGGGAAATAAGACCGGTGGGATCGAACCAGGCACCCCTTTTATACTCGTTTTGTTTGCACTGGGCAGGGGCAAAAAATTCCAATGAAGCCAAAAAAGGGATGAAAAGGGGACAAGGGCGAGGGAGGAAAACAGTGCTTTACGGGCATGAATCGCGATGCGCGCGCGCGCAAGGGCACACGAGCACGCTCCCAGTCCGTTTTCTGTCTCTCTCTCTCTCTCTCTCTCAATAGCGCCCTACCGCAAATTGCGCGCCCCGGACCTCCCTTGTTCTCATCCTTATGACGCCAGAACATGCCAACAATGACTCAAAATACCAATTGCGTCACAGAAAGACGCCAAACACAAAACGAAATCAAAACGCGTCTAAAAGTCGTCATGGTGGCATTGACGTGGTGGACCCTTTTTTTTTTTTGCAAAAATGCTAAGATCAGGAGGCCCCCTCTCAAGAAAAAAAAATCCAGCAGGCTTGGTGGCCTCTCAGTGCCCGCCCAGTGCCACTCTGAATCGCCCTCTTTCGATGTTTCTGCAAAGACGAGAATGACAGCTGTCCATTTCGAACCTTTTTTTTTGACACGAGATTCTTTTAATAAAAAATAAGGGGCGACGCGGGAGGAGGCAGAGAGCGAGAACCCATTCGAGAGGAACAAAAAAAAAAAAAAAAAGTAAGGGAGAAGTCAATCCATTTTACGTGACAAGGAGGCCTAGCACCCAGATCAGGGATCCCCTTTTTTTTTTTTTTTTTTTTTTTTTTTTTTGCTATCCGGTGCATCCTTCCATACGTGCATGGCTCACGCACACTCATCCACATGTCCACAGGCAGACTGGTTCTTTTTCACGCGGTATCCCAAAGCAAAAAGCGGCACACGCGCGCCCTTTTTTTTTTTTTTTCTGGCAGCCGAGATCGTTCTCCTATTCCCAAATTCAAGGGTCACACACAGGCACACGCATCCACATACACGACCAAGAGCGCGTCCTTTGCCATTGGGAGGTGAGAGCGCGCACTGGGAACCCCATCTTCTTGAATAAATACAAATTTATATAAATATGATTAACCTCTGTCCATACAACAAGCATAAAACATTTACGTTTGTGTTTATTGGCCGTCTCCCCAACCTTGTCGTCATTGGACGAGGAAAGGGAAGAAAAAAAAAGAATCGGGCGGTTAGTGAATGAGATGCGTGGTTGCATGAAAAAGGGCTTTTTTTCTTTTTTTGGGAGTGTGTTCGTCTTTTTCTTTGGCATGCATTGCGCGGCAATGCACGCGCCAGTTGGCGATCAAACATTTGACCACAATAAAGTCACTTTTTATTCTTGTTTTCAGGGTAGATTTGGCCTTTTTTTTATCCTGGTGCGAGCGCATCCTCAGCCCCTTTTGTTACGATGACACTCCTGTCGCTCGCGATTAAGGTTCTTCCAGTTGATCTCTACTTTTTTTTCATTTAAGCAACATGTGCTATAGTGCTTCTCTTTGCTCTTTGTCGAGAAATTAATATCAAATAGATTGGTAGTGTAATGTGGATTCATACGAGTCCCTCTTTTCCGCCCCTCATCCCCCTTTTTCCCGCTGTAACAACAGAATGGCACGATCCCTCCCTCCCCTCGTCCCCTTGTTGCATGATCACGCAAGCCCCTGTAACATGATTTTTCCAACGCACGATCATTTCCCTCTTTTTTCGCTTTCTCGCCCTGGTTTTGAGCGAGAATCCAAGAAGAGTGACATTGTCGTGTGCACATGTCTCCTTTTTTCTTCTTCCTTCATCCTCGGTGGATGATCGTGTGATTACATCATGTCGCTATAGCCACTGCGCCAGCCAAATGGGATTCGCCCTGTTTCTGCCTCCTGGTAACGTTTCTCTCAAGGCTGCCTCCCTCCCCTCTGCTTTGAATTCAGAATAGAGACCATAGTGCCTGTTTCCCAGCCCATTGGATGCTCGGGCTCTCCAGGGCAAAAAAAAAAAAAAAAAGGGGGCAGAGGGCCAATTGGGATGATCCATTGAAAGAATGCGGGATTTTGACGTACTCAATGACGTGTTTTCTTTATTTCTCTACTGTATAACCCCTTGCGATGCCGGATCGGCCCTCGACAACATCGCTTGCTTCGTCTTGACCGATGTTTGGATCCAAGCCCTGGTACGATCGATGCTGCAGGTAGTCTCCTATTATGATCGTAAACGGTGCGCGTACACATACAAAGAAAGCGAGGGAATGCGTCAGTTGCCCGCCAAAATAGGCACCATGTACTTGCCAAATCTACACTTCCATCCGCCCTCCTGAACTCAATCGCGACCTCTTACCTCCTCCCCCCTTTCAAGTACTTGTTGGCTCTGTCGCAGCCCCTGTAGGCCCCTCTCATCCATGTTTCTTCATCGCCCTCCTCGCATCCCTTCCACCGTTCCCCCCTTTGACCCCTTTGGCCAACTGTTTTTTTTTTTGGCCTCATCCCTTCATACCTGCGGTGCTGTTCAATAGCTGCGCAATGGACGACTGTTGATTACGTAAAGTCAGACCCGACAATTGACTTGTAAGAGCAGTGGAGGTGTCGTCTATGCAAAACAAAACAAAAAAAAAACAATTGCATGAGTGCTGCTTTTGCGATGCAAGCTGTCGGTGATCGGGCGTTGACACTGCCAGGATTGCCCAGCAACGCAAACAACATAATTGATCGGGCGAACTCTATTTCAGCCACGATGGGAAGCATGTTTCTAATCCTACCTTGCAACGATGACGACGGCTTGGCTTTTTGGAACGGGCCCGACACGTATTGCCCCGTAATCAACGAAAAATGCCCTTCTTCGTCACTCGATCCGGCTTCTTGCTCCTGCGTGGGCGTAAAAAAAAAGTCAGACGCGTCTGCACCCCGTCTCCACCCTGTTTTTGCTTTTTTTTTTTTTTTAGTTTCTTTTTTTCTCTTTCTCTCATTCAATTCACTCTCTCTTCCCCATCGCACCTTGGTGCGAATGTGTGTGCATATGCGAATGTTTGCATCAAAGTGGGCCATGCAAAGAAACGCAAGCGTGTCTCCCTTTTGCCCACTTTTTTTTTTTTTTTTTTTTTTTTGCTCGCCCCTTGTGCTATGGTTGTCGCCCCCTGCTTACCTCATCATACTGGAACCCATCCGTTCGTAGGTGTGGCAGAAGCTTTGAGAAATCTAAAACATAGTCACCTGTCCACTCCGCAGATCTACAAATCGGCAAAACGAACAATCAGATAAAAATAAACGTCTAATTAGCAGCGCAGTCGTGGAGAACATGCGCGTTGATCAGGGCCTTACTTGACAAGGGCTATTTCCAACTCAAAGGGTGTGACAATGGGTCGGTAGAATTCCTAAAACAGCACGAGACGAGTGAATTTTTAAGGAGAGTCAAAAACAAAAAAGAGGGGGGCCCAAGGGGGACACCCAATGCCCGTTGCATTGGCGCGCCTGGCACGCCCATGTGTAAATCCTTACCTTGGAATCAATCAGGCTGTTTTCAGGGCAGGCCACCAATACATAACAGTCGATTTCCATGAAATTCGCCATTTTGGCCACATTTAACTTGCCCATGACAAAAAAGTACCACTTGCGCCCTGCCGCCGTGATGACCTTTTTGAGGTGCTCGATGATATTCATATACGACGCTAAGAAAAAAAATAAAGGTGAATCATCCAATCCTTGGGCACCTCGGCAATGGGGAGGGGAGGAGAGAGACCCTGAGAAATCGATCACCTGCACGTGGCCCCTTTTCTCACTCTCTGCCTTGTATTGTGGCATCTCAGAGCACGTTTTGGCGAATCATGGTGGCAGGTGCGCAAAGACAGTCTCCTTTTTTTTTTTCCTCTACAATGCGCAAAATCACTTACCAACACCCAGCGTGCCGACCACAATACCAATCGTCATGGCGTCCTTTGCTTTCTGCACCATGAAATATCTGAAGAAAATTAATTAAATATGTGATTCTTTCATCAGCGCTCCTATTTTTTTCGTTTTTTGCTTATTTTTCTCTCAGTGGGTGCTCTTTTCGTGACGCTTGGTACCTTTTCATCAACATTCTATTGACAGACACGGTTTCCTGGCGGCCTTGGTTGGTGCTCGGATCAAAGGAGTAGATCTATAAGAGAATTAGATATGGCAACCATCAAATGACACGGTCCCCTCGTCCATGTGACCTCACACGCACGCGCTCCTATTGTTGCGCGGCTCCTTGCACTCTGCACCGGCATCCATTGCATGCAATAACATGGACCCGGGCTCTTTTTTTTTTTTTTTTTTTTTTTTTTTTGTGCAGAATCATCTCCAAGAGGGGGTGCACATACCTTGCATTGATTGTGAACCATCATGATGTTGGTCAAGGTCAGGCTATCGTGCCCGACAAAGTAGATGACGCAGTCGCTGAGCGCTACGCCGTCCGGCAACTCGTATGCCCGGCCCCTTTGTTGATTGCTGACGGTCGGCAGAGATGCGCGTCGGGCAATGCCTGACGTCGTTTTGCTGCTGTTTTGGCATCCGCCGCAACATTCGCCGCCGCCGAGACCAGTTTTCTGGCACCCCTCACCCGTGGGGACAGCGGCAGGCACGGGGTTGTCGTCCTGCAACTTGATCTTGGCAGCAATGATCTGTGTGTACTTGTACTTTTCTTCCAAAAGCTGCGCGATCTGATCCATCGCGTGTGCATATTCAACATTGCACATGAGCAGGATCGGCTGCGTCACATCTGGCAGCAGTGTGTGGCATTGCGCAGCACATGTGTCCACATCAATTGCCTTGCGCCCAAACACATACAATACGGGTAAATGGCTCGTTCTATTAAAAGACCAAAAAAAAATAAAGAGTGAATCAATGTGCTTGTTCTCGCGCGTCTCCTCGCGGTCGTACGGCGACAAGCAGGAATGGCCATAGTGGACGACGGTCTGGGCGTTGACGTGCTGCGAGGCGACCTCGTCTACGCAGCAACTTCCATATGAGGTGTCGGCAAGGATATAAAACTCAACAGTGCCAAGGCGAGCCTTGAGAAGTGAAAGCACAGCATCCGAGTCGGCAAGGAGCTCATCGGGAAACTGCAGTGCCACCTTGGTGAAGCCATGATCTTGCAAATACTTGATCGTGCGTTCAATCTCGTACAGCTGCTCCAATTCGCCCAGATCCGTGTGTTTTCGGCTGCTGATCGTCTCACGCGCAATTACAGACGATCCATCGTCCGTCATCGTCACAGGTCCTGTTGCTTCAGCAGCCATCGCGGTTCAAAAACGTATAATGCAAGAGGGTGGGAATGAAAAATAAAAAAGGGGAACAAAAAGAGCGACAGAAAAAAAAAAAAAAAAAAAAAAAGGTTGCAATAATGAAACAGCGCCGCAGCCCTGCCCGACGCAGATCCTGCGTGTGTGCGAGACATCAAACCATTGACGCCCAATGTTTAAAATCCCAAGCTTTCTTAATTTTTCCAGTTTTCCTCCATTTAATCAATCGAATATGGTGCTGATTGATGCGATTAAACATGGATCAACTTGGGGCTTGATAGAACGGCTCTTTTACGGCATGCGGCAAGCGCTTCAGGATCGCCAGAAATCGATATTCTGAAAAAAGCGCTTCTTGAGGACTGACGCGCTTTGTTCCGCAGCATTGATTCTGTGACATGTGACCCTACACCTTTCAGACTTCGTGAGCGCATTGTTGCAAATAAAGCGTGCCTCGCATCCGTTTAAAAATAAAATCAAACAGCAAACGCGCGAGATAAAGCTCGACGAATGCAGACTATTTGCATGATTTCGGGATTTTACACGCAAACAAAAAGCTTTTGACCCGTTCATTTTTTATTTCAGTGGATACGTACTGTAGAGCCTGACGCGTAGACGCGGGTTGTTATTTGAATGATACTGTAATAGTAAAGTTGAGATCCCAGTATCATAAGTTGATTTTCTCGTCCATGACCCAATTGACCCCCAGTTTTAGTTCGTTTACGGGAAGCAGGTGGCCGAAATACACGCATGCTTGACAAATTACTCGGAGGCGGCGGGCACTCGATAGCGTGCCGTGTTGTTTTTCACGAATTTTCAAGTTGGCCACTGGCCAGTCAAGGATTTGAAAATTGCACAGTATGTATAAAAAAAAGGGGGGTCTATGCTGGAATTTTTATTTTCATGGGGAAGGCTAATTTACAAAATGCTCTTTCGGTGCTTGTACGGGTTGCGCAGCTCCTTGATGAGATCGGCGGGAACAGGAGGCTCGGCGGATGCCTCGTAAGTAACCTTGGCGACATCCTCGGGCGACGTGGTGAAAAGTTCCTCTGCAATGCCAAAAAAAAAAAAAAAAAGAAAACATTAATATCCTCTTTCCGTCTTGATCTTTGCCGACGTACCTCCACCCTTGTCATTGTATTTGCGCACAGGCTTGGGAATCTCGACGTCCGAGTTCTTGACAAAGCGGGTCCAGCGATTGACAACACGGCCGTCGTCCAACACCTGCTCGACTCGTCGACGATCAATGCGAATAGGCATCCTGTCGCACAAAAAAAAAAAAAAAAAAGGTAAGCGAGGGCTCAAAAATGGCGAACGAGATTGGCATACTGTGTATCGGGGTGGAGCAGCATGACATTGGACACATGGATGGGCAATTCCTTTCGCATAATACCCTCGGGGGCGGCGGGCTGCATGGGGACGTGCTTCTTGGCCTGCATGAATGAAAAAATTAGCCAAAGATGACCTGATGCATTTTAAAAAGCAATTGTCAACGTACCAACTTCTTGCCCTCGACGATCACGGTGTTGGTGGCACGGTTGACACTTTTGATCTCGCCGATGGTGCCCTTATCCTTGCCAGCAATGATGCCAACCTAAGAAACAGTGAATAAACGACGAGAATTTCGTTTGGTTGTGTGCTTTTTGTACCTTGTCGCCGGTAAGTATGTGCCATTGTTGAATGCGATCCTTGGGAGCAACCCATTGCTCCCTGGAAATCATACGCGAGCTGATACCCTTTGCCTTGATTCTGTGCATAATAGGCTTTGTGTAGTGTAAAAGTGAAAAAGAGGACAAAAAGTGACAGATCTCCTGCCTCTTTTTTTATTTTTTTTGAAAGGCCCGGGCGGAGTGTGACCGCAATTTTGAAAGAACCCTTTTGAAATGGCCAAGCGGGTTTTTGGAGAGCGATTTTTTTTCGTTTCTTTCTTCTTCACTTACCCAATGGCGGACACGACCACCTCCGCAGACACTGGCACCGTGCAGGAGCCCCTGGATCTCGTGCGCTTGTCCTTGGACGAAAGGATCTACGTCAAGCTGCGTGGCGACCGCGAATTGCGCGGCGTCTTGCACGTAAACATCTACAAAAAAAGCGAGTATCAATCTGTTTTTGTGAACACTCCACTCTTTTTAGGCTTACGACGGCCATTTGAATATGGTCCTTGGCAACGTCGAGGAGACCATCACCATTGTCGATATTGATGAGGAATCGATGCAGCAGGTCATCAGGGTAATGTCAATGGCCATCATAATGGGAATCTCCATCTCAATGCTATTCGCCAGTCACTGATCTCTCTTTTTTTTTTCACGCTGTAGACCGTGCAGCGCACCTTTGATATGCTCTTTGTCCGTGGCGACGGCGTCATCTTGGTAAGCACCGTGGACATTGAGCGTGCAATAGCATCCGTAGCGCTCATTTGTCCTATTTTCTCCCTCTCCCCCTCTCTGTCTGTCTCTCTTTTTACAGGTTTCGCCTCCTTCGCGCGCGTAGCGGCACGGTTTTTTTTTTTAGTTTCATTTCTTCACTTGCACCATGAAAGGAAGGACGCAAAACGTGTCCCTCACTCTTGTTTATTGATTGCCGCCGATATCCACCCCTTTTCAATAAAAAAATCATACAGACGACTTGTTTTGTTCACATCGATTTTGATCAAGGAGCGCGCAGCGCGGCGCTTGAGAAACCCACGTTTTTCGTACTCTTTGAGGATGGTGCTCTTGATCACCAGATACGGCCGTGGTAACAGACGCAGTGCCGAGCACAATGCTTGTTCATCGGCCGTCAGCAGCTCAATGCCGTCAGCCTGGCTGATGTCCAGCGCGTTAGCGGGCTTGCGACCCGCTGGTGGCGCGTTGTTCGCGCGAGCGGCTGCTGTGACTGCTGCGGCTGCCTGTCTCTTGGCTTGCCGTGGCAGGGTTGCAGATATTGACGATGCAGATGATGCGGATGATGCAATGGACGATGTTGGCGGCAATGGACGTGAGGGTAATAGGGAAGGCAAACCTACCGAAGCGGGTGTGGCCGAGGCAGATCGCTGGATTGGCAATGGGAATGAGGGTGTCGGGAGAACACCAAGGCTAACACTGGTCAATGGGTGCTGCTGTGATGTGGATGTGGATGAAAAGGCCTGTTGCTCATTCGGGGTGGGTATATTGAGCTGGAGGCGATGGTGGGCGGCCGCCAGCAATGACTTGAGATGGTGGAGACGTTGTTCCTTTGCCTCCTCATAAGCTTCTCCTTCTTGCAAGGTGGTAATGCCTGCGTGATAGCGCCAGCGCTGTAGGGTGGCAATGCGGTCACGCAATTCTTGTTCACGAATTAGACCCTGCACAAACGCGTCGTGATCGCGCGCTGTCTGTAAGCGGCTAAAAGCACGCGCGCGGTTGAAGAGTTGCTTGTCCACCTTGGCCTTTTTGCGCAGCTGCAGGCGTTGCGCGCGAAAATCCAGCCATTCGCGCTCAAAAATGTATCGCTTGTTCTCGATACGCCGGTCCAGCCGTGTGTTGTAGATATCCAAGATCATAAGCTTCAAACGGATATCCTGCGCAGTGTCGTCGCCATAAAACACCATATCTGCCACCGACTTTTCAGCGTCATTTAGCGATTCCACCTCAAATTCACGCCGTTTTGGCATGTAACCCTGAATTTCGTGGTACGCTGGGCCGCTCACCAGCTTCGAATCAGACGCCATGGAAGCAACAACGGCAAAAGGCACACTAAAATACAGAAAATGAGAGGAAAAAAGAAAAAAAAAAGTTGCGACTGTGCTTGCCTTTTTTCGAGCGAATTTGTACCCCCGACAACGGCATTTCAATTCCAGCAGAAAAGAAACAGAGCACCCTCCTCCGCTTGATTCTTTTTCTTTCTCTCTATTTTGTACCTTTACACGTATTAGGTAGGTCAAAGCTTGTCAAAAAGGGCCCGTCGACTTTCCAATCACGCCATCTATCGATTCATAAGCAGCTGCGATGCATGGTCTTTTGAGATGGATGGATGGATTGGCCACAATTGGATGGATGGATGGATGGATGCAGAACAAAACTGACTAATGTGCCTTTATTTTAAAAAAAATTGCAGAATCATGAAGTATCTCGCTGCTTACTTGCTCCTCACCACCGGTGGTAAGGCCGCCCCCACTGCTGACGAAGTCAAGAACGTCCTCAACGCCGTCGGTGCCGAGATTGACGAGGAGCGTGTCTCTGCTTTGATCGCCGCCTTGGCCGAGAAGGACATTGCCCAGCTCATCGAAGAAGGCAAGGAAAAGATGGCCTCCGTCCCCACTGGCGGTGTTGCCGCTGCTGGTGCCGCTGCTGGTGGCGCTGGTGCCGCTGAGGCCAAGGAAGAGGTCGTTGAGGAGGAGAAGGAGGAGTCCGATGACGTAAGTTGACCATCATCATGGCGAGATCAATGCCAACAGCTCACTTTTTTTTTTCTTTCTCTTCACAGGACATGGGCTTCGGTCTCTTCGACTAAAGCGTTTCATGATCAATCACGCATTGTCAATAAAAAGTTGCTTCAGACACCCCCTCTTTAGAATTTTGTCGCATTCATTGTGAAATGATCCTCATTTTTTGGTTCCTCGCAAGCACGCGTCGACCAGCCTACTTTTTATCTGTCTTTCTGAGCTTTTTTTTTCACTCGCGCGCGTCTTCCTCTCGCTGGAATTCGCGTCTTTTATCCCGATTTTTTTTCTTTCGAAGCTGAAATGCCACAATTCAGCTCGTGGCTTCCGCCTTTATACTCTGAAACATGGTTGACTCGCTCAGACAGAGACATAGAGGCCATACACGTACCATGTATACACAAGCGCAACAGGCTCCTCCTTTGTCTCTTTTTTTTTCTCTCCTCATTTTTTGTTATTTTTAATCTTTCTTTGTCATTTTTGGAATTGAGATGGTTCAATTGGGATCTTGGCCTCTTTTTGACTTCCTGAGACATGTTTAATTACCCAGAAAGCTTCGAAAGTGCCTTGAAAAAAAAAAAAGAAAAAGAAACAGAAAGAAAAGCGGCCGCCGCCGTGGCCTTTTATAGCTTTTGGGTGTCGGGGAAATTTTTTTTATTTTTGCTGGCTTTTGAGTATGGTACAAAAAATGAGTGAGCGGGGGATCAATGGGCTGGCTGCTCGCGGCCGCGCAAATTGGCAGTGGACAGGCACTGATTGACGACTTCCAGCAGATGGCTATTCTCAAGGGCCGCGGCAACACGCTCCTTGTCATTCAATTGCTTGTTGACAGCATCTTCGGACTGGTGGGTGCCCTCGCGGACACGGATATCGACCTTGAAGCGCTCGGGCAGGCTTCGCAGCAGTCGGACGCGGATGCACAGGCCAATGAGTGTCGCCATGGAACAGTGTGGAATCGTGGGGGTGAATTCGATCAGGATATGATTGCGGCCATTGTTGACCGTGATGTGTTGGTTTTGCGTCACATTCAGCTGCTCCAGTGTCAGCGGGTGCTCAGGGTCGGATATCGACCGGATCAAGTCAAACACCTCTTCGTTGTCGATAAGGTCTTCCACAGTGTCGTCCAATTCCTCCTCGGTCTGCTCACGAACGTACCGCTTTGTATTATAGATCGTTGGGTTTGCGTTGATCAAGTTGCTGGCCATAATGGTGTAGAAATGAAAAGAAAAAAAAAAAAGAAGAGTGGAAAAAAACAGAGAAACAGGTCGGTTTGATGACACAACACCCTCTTGTCTTTGTCATCGGTCCCCGCAAGCCAAAATCGCACCAATCACAGCCAAGATCACATTGCCTATCGCACCAAACCCATTGATGGGCAACATCACAGAAAAGTAATCGCTGATATTCGGCTTTGGCAAGAAAAAATCGATTTTTTTGGTACCAAAATGTACGTAGCCAAAAAAAGTGCCTTTTTATTTGCACAGCACGACGCAACCAGATGAGATCAGGGACTCTGAGAATACCCGTAGAGGAAGACATTGACAATTGGCACAGCCTTCACGTTCCCACTCAGGCATTTATGAACGATGGAGCTTCTCGAAGCTCTGCCCACTTTTTGGACATCAAAGAGCAATGCGCACGCAATCTCTTCCCAGCCCATACACATATAAAAACTCATCCGTTCATAAAATCGATTTTTTTTCTTAACCTTCCTGTTTCTTTTTATTTTCATTGCAAATTTCGACTTTCTCGAGATCCTGCGATTCGAATCGCGTTAAAACATGTGCCTAGTATTGATGTTCTCAGGCGCTACAGTTTTGCAATTTGCCATAAAGCGCTGCGACGCCGCGCAAACACGTCAGCTAGGACTACGATCTATTTTGCATTGTTTTGCGTTTTGCGCACTCTTGCAAAAAGTCCAATTGACCGGCAGCAGGCGAATTGGACAGAGCTCATCTAAAGCAGCATCCTTGCCGCTCACAGCTCAGCTGCAGTTTGTCATTGGGCTCGCCGCATGCAATTCAAAATTTAGGCGAAACGTGCGTCCCAGCCCACAATCCAAAACCAGGTTCCCAGAATTGGGTCAGACTTGCACACAAGGGAGATTGGATGGAGAAACCACGGAAAATGCCCAAAAAGAGTGGGATCCATTTCGTGGTCGACAAGCAATCCGTGATTTTAGATTTAATTTCAACGGCAAATTGCACGGGAAAAACGTACTCATAAAGCCGTGCCAGCGCATTCATCAGCAAGAGATGCTCCAGATGCATGAACGATGAGAAATAGACGCGTCTAGCTCGATGCTTGACGCGGTTTTTTACGCGTCGATAAATGTCTATATTTTAAAAACGTGCCAAAATACCCAAAAACCATCTTTTTCGGAGATCACGGATGTCCACACACGCGCCAATCCGTGCTCTTTCCGATGAAATACCTTCGAGGCGCTGTGATCGGTATTCGTCGAGATTAACCATTGACGAAAATAGGTCGAAAAACGGAATTTATGCGGATGCTTGAAAAAATTGAAGAGTGATATTGAAGTTATACCTTGGCCTTGTTCAAGAAAATCAGGCAGACCACAGGAGCATAGAGCACGAGACGCGATGCCCAGGTAAGCCAGAGAGATGTTGCTTTGTGACATGTGATCTCTCAGCCTCGAGTCTAATCTTCCCAGGCTGGCTGACTTCTTATGACATCATCAACCCAGGTGCCTGGTTCGCCGTTGAAATTGACCTTTTTTTGTGCGAGGGTGTATCCAAGAAATTGAAAAAAAAAGGGGCGTGGATTGTCTGTCACTCGGCTTGTTTGTTTCTTGTGTTTCTGGGCTTTCGAATGAGACGCATCAGCCAAGGGAAAACAATTAACCATGCGATTGCTTCGTACTACGGTAAGAAAAAGAAAAAATGACGTTGATACGCACGCCCAGTGGCGAGACAAATCACTCCATTTCGATGAGCATCAATCGAAGCGCATCACAGGCTCCATTGGGCACTGCAAGCACTCATCAGAAGCTGAGAATAGCCAGCTGGGTATTGCCATTGAGTCGACCACTTCCGGGTTTCACACGAGGCGCGTGCTGTGCGCCTAGAATAAGTTTATACCATCTTTAATCTGATCACGCTCGCCCAATCCATCGAGCTGGGCTGAGCAAAAGCTTGACAGGCAAGCCTGCTATGACATGTGTCTCACTGATCAACAATTTTTATTTTATTTTAAAACGGGGGTGCACAAAACAAAGAGAAAAAAAAAGAAGAAGAAAAAAAAGAGCGCGCGGGTAACTTCGCATTTTACAAAAGGCCGCTGGAGGCTTCTGACGCTGTGTCGAAAAACGAGGAGGATCGGCTCGGTTGACGATGGCTCGATGAGGAGTGTGAACCTAGCAAAAAGGCAATTAGAAAAGCGATCAGCATCTTTTATGCCGACTCACCTGAATAACAACGAGCGCCAGTCGTGGAATTGGAGTCTTTTGTGTCCGTGATGCTGCCGTCCCTGGGATCATCCTCGTCAATGGGATCATACACATGCGCACTGCCCTGGACAAAATCCATTTGTGTGACTGGATCAGGATGCGGGTGGACGCGCGACGTGCTTGGATGATGGCCAGGCAAATGCAGCAATCCCCCTGCTTTCTCACGCTCGACCGGGTACTTGCGGATATTATCCTCATAGTTGACGACACGATGCACGGCCCGTAAAGTGAGCTCACGGTATTGACGGGGGAACATCAGATGCATGCGCCAGATGATCTCCGTGTGGATGGGCGGCAAAGCCGTCAATTCGAACTGTGGCTGCGCAAACAGCTTCAAAAAGTTGGGGTAGTGCCGAATGCCGCGTACAATCGCGTCAGGGTATATCCATTCATGCTCCAGTAAGGCAAGCGTGCGCCGGTATTGTTGGTCGGCAGCTTGAATTAGGTCTAAAGAAAATGGACTCGGATTATTGCTGTAGCAGGCATTGATGCACGTCGTCAGATCTATGTGATTGCACAATAAAAAAAATTGGTGGTTGGAGAGGCAAATCAATAAAAAAAAGAAACGCGCGTCGATTTTGCGCGTACCTTGCAATCTCTCGCGTTTTTGACGCTCCTCGGCCTCGGTCCAGCCTTGGTCCAATGCATGGAAATGAAGCTGGCGGATCAGGATGGGCTCAATTTCAAACATGCTTCTGGTCTGATGGAATACACGCGTGCGGATGAATTCCCTGATGGCGGCAGACCCAGTGGGTGGCGCGCCGCTGTCACTTGTGTTGTTTGGCCACACTTTGATCCACAGACCCACAACCGGGTTTGAAGGACGCTCTGTCATGAGAATTCGTCTGATGTTACCCGTGTTATTAAGCAAAGTGCCTCTGTTTCAAAATAAAAAAAATAGAATGAGCACGTCGTGACATGCTCTAGCGCGCCTCTATTTCAGAATTCCAGCATACCGAAGCCACGCAGGCTGATCTGTCTCGCTTTGCGTCATGAGTGGTCGGTCTAAATCATCCAGGATCCGCGCCACCGACGCATCATGCACATTAAAGTTTTCCTCACAGTACCAGCACCGCAAGAGCGTCATGGCGTCCACGCGCCAGCTGCCATAATCCGCGCTGATAGGAAAAAATAAAAAAAAAGACGAATGCGCGTCAAAAACGCTTTTCATGGCCCCAATGGCTCTTCCTCTCTCCCCACCTGTTGATTTTAAACCCTTTTTTGCAAAAAGGGCACTTGCGATAGCTGGGAACCGGCTGCGTCAAATCATCGACGGTGAGTGTGAAGGGCTCGTTGCCCTCTGCGCAACGCTGTTCCCAAAATTGGACGGACGCACTATTTGGCTTGTCTCGTTGCATGTACTACAGAAAACATGAATTAAGTTCAGATTGGCTGGGCTCTCTTTGTGATGGGGGTCCGTTTCTTTTTTCGTGTTTTATACCAATTGCTCCATGGGCATCGGAATACTTAGCATATAGGGCACCATCATACGCTGAGAGTCCTCGTAAAAGCGGTAAGGCGACAGTAGATGCACATGGAACATGTAGGCAACATCTAAAAAGAACACAATTCAAAATGAATCAGCAAATACATCAATATTTTGCATCGTTTTAGCGAGCCCTGGCTCCCAGATACTTTTTATCGCGCCTCAATTTCACTCTCCAGCCCCAATGCAACGTGCAGTCGACGTGACGCATTCAGCTTTTCTTCTACTTATTTTTTTTTACCAAGTGGAGGGACAATGTTGGTGAGATTAGCGGGACGCTCTTTGCAGCCATGGATCCATTGGATGTAGCGCAGCTCGGCGCGCGCATGAAAAGCATCCAGGTGGCCGTGAAATGACTTTCGTAGCTTAACAAATTGATCGAGCAGCGACAGGTAATACCCTGCATTTTTAACGGTCACAACGCCGCCCAGCGTGGGGAAGACGTGCTCCATTTCGTCAAGACATGCAGGATCAAAATTTTGCAGGTCCATTTACCGCAATTCGAGGCACCACAAATGAAATAAAAAAGAGCGGGGGAGGAGAAAGGGGGAAGAAAAGAAGGGGGGGAGAGAATTGGGCTGGGAAACAAGCATTTAAAAATTCAAGATTAGGAGAACGAGTTGGTCGCTTTTTCTTTGTTTTGCGTAGTCTAAAGGGGATATGTGCCACAAGATAGTTGAAATGCTGCACATGACTCATCAGAACACCTACACAAAAGCCAAAAGGCACAAACACAAGGTTCCCTCATTTGGGAATATTGCTGTTTTCAACAAAAAAGAATTTGAAAGAGTGTTCAAAGTTGTCTGCGTCGCACAGAGCGCAACGTCGAGGCTCATCTTGCTGCGACGCCCACGACGTTTCTTTCTGCTCTTGGGTGATTTGATCCGTTGTGCCAAAACGCGACTCTGTGATGCTCCTTGAGAGCAGCAGGGCATGAGATTACGCGCATGAAAAGACGCGTCGTCATGCAGAAGCGCGTCGAAAAATTCAAGGTGCGCGTGTGAGAGTCCATCTGCCAAAAAAATCCTTTTTTTTTTTTGTTTTTTTGCGCGAAGAAACTCGCTTGCTACCCATTGGTGTTCCGCGCTGCGGCACGATGAGATACGGAATCGCATGTCATTGTGGCCAGACACGCGCTACGCAGCCGTCTTTTTTGCCATTTTACGGTTTTTTATGCGATTTTTCTCGTTTTACTTGTAAAAAGGGGCGTGCAATGGAATGATTGAGACGCGTCTGAAACACAGACATCATTGCTTCCAACTGGCTCACTTTGGGCTTCTATGTACCAGGCCTAGACAAGTTTAGGCGCTCCATTCCAAGAATTACGGATACAGGCTTTCCTTTGCATTCCCTGCTAGCGCCGCAAGTGGATTTTGTGGCCTAGGCAAAACCACGTCTTTCTTTAGTACGCTCATCTGAATCTCTGTGCAACCGCTTGAAATGCCAAGGAGGACCGAATCTCGCAAAAGCGCGCAAAAACGCGCATTCTGCATCAACCAAAGCCATTTTTTGAAATCCATTGGAATCGCCCTCGAAAGTTACCCAGTAAACGAGCAAGGTCGCTTCACAGGACCGGCGCTATGTGATGGGAATGGATTTTCGGGAGCAAACGCTTCCTTTTTTACTTTTTTTTTTTTTTTTTTTTTTTTTGCCCTGACGACACCTGACATGATGTGGCGGCCAATTGTGGACTCTCCGGAAGCAATCTTATCAGTGGCTTCAGCCAATTGTCCGCATGTGCAGTTTGTGCTGCTTAAAAAGCGTAAAATCGTGCAATTCACGCTAAAGTTCATCATGGAATCCATCCTTTGGGCCAGTGAAATCCATTGATGCACCAGCAAGCCATAGTGCAGCGAGGAGGGTAATTTTGATCCACGAAAGGGGAAAGAGGCAGAGCGCACAAGAATCCTGTGTCCGGGGCCTGGAGGGGAACAAGGGCGGAGTGACGTGCTTTTTTTTCCTTTTGCATTGACCAAAAAAAGGAAAAAAGCCAGCTCCATGCTTACTTTTTTTCTTTCTTTTTCTTGTCCTTGTGCCTTCCACTTCCCTCGTAGATATGTCTTCAGCCTTCCGACAGGGCCTGAGTACGAATAAAACCGAATTTCAACGCGCAAAAGCTTTGTTTTGGCTGCTAACGTGTTTTTTTTTGAAATAGACAAGGTCTACCTGCCCAATATTGTGTTCAAAATGGTCAGGGCGAATCTGCAGCCTAACCAGGTTGCGTTCCGTGTGCCACCCAAGTGCAACAAGTTTGATATTCACTCGTATTTGACGAATATCTATGGTGTGAACGTCCAGGAGGTGCGCACGATGAACTATGCGACGCGATACAAGAAGGATCGCAGCGGCAAACTGATCAAGGCGTCGTCGGCGTTCAAGAAAGCCATTGTCACCCTGGACAACGAATTCAAGTGGCCCAGCGAGCCAGAATGGTGTGAATTGGACAATGAGCAGCACAAGGTCGGCACCAAGGCTGCCGGACGCAAGATGAAGGGCTGGCGCTTCCGTGGCACCCCCGAGGAGCGAGCAACCCAAAAGGATGTCAATGAGCGCATTCAAGCCAGAATGGAGGAATCCCAAAAATCTCAAAAGAAAAAATAAAAACAGCAAAAAACAAGCATGTAGATTATTTAGACTCTTTCTCTTGACTCTTTGGATGGAATTGGTCGTGATTGTGAAATGAGGAGAGAGGTGGGGAGGGGAGGGGGCGAAATCACTACCAAATGCTTTGCCATGGCATTACAAAAATTGAACAAAAAAGCATTTTGTTGTGTTTTTCGAGGAGTCGAATTGAAATTCCGCCGTGGACTCAAAAAAAGAAAAGTCAGCACGCAGGGAGGGACCCAAAAAACGCGCCTTTTGTCTCTTCTCTTCCTCTTGTTTGTATTATTTTCTTTTCTTTTTAGCTGTTTGGCTTTATTTTTATTTTATTCTCTGTACACGTATCTTTTGACGGTCGCAAAGATAGCATGGTAAGGAGTGGAGAACCTGTGGGGTCCTGGTCGACGAAACAATCATGGGCAAAAGGCACAACAGACTCACTCATACCGTTTTTTCTCTTTGTTTCTTGTCATCACAATACACTTTTTCTAGTATCATCCCTTGTACGACTATGGTGAGTCGTCCGAACAGCGTGTTTATGCCGACAATGGGCAGCTTCCGCCACAAGCACAACAACAGGCTCGCTCGGGCCTGGTATACAGTTCATCTGTGCCGTCCACGCAAGCGCCTACCAGCCTTCCTCCGCCAGGCAATGCATCCCTCGATTTCTTGCCCCACCACCATCACCAGCAGCATGGCCCCCAGGGCGGCCCTGCCACGTCTGCGTCCATGTCGCCCCAGATCCCTACCAACGACATCTACCGCCCAAATGCGAGCCCCATCTCGCCCCAAATGATCAAACAGCCTTACAATTACAACTCGGTTCGTGCACGAAAAAAAAGGCGAAAAAAAAGCCCCTCTCTTCTTTTGCTCCCTTTCACTCCTTGCTCGTGTTATCGTTCTAATTTTTTTTCTATTTTTTTGTAGATGCCTTCGTCTGACCTTGTCATGTCGCAGCAACAATCGCCTCGCCAGCAACAACAGCAATCTCAGCAACAACAACAGCAAATGTACAACCCGGCCAACCTTAATAACATGGTGCATGGGTCCGCGGTCGCAAGCGATCTGCCCACAACATTGCCTCCTTTGAATGCTTCCGCCCTGAGCGCCCCCAATTCCACTCAAGGATCACCCATCAGGTACGTACAATGAGCAAGAATGAAAAAAAAGATGAAAAAAAGAAAGAGTCGGCCGTGAGAGAGACGCGTCGCGGATGACTGATCCCCCCTTTTTTTTAGGACCGCGACGAGTCATATTCCACCCACCAATTCATCCATACCAACCCAATACCACGCCAGCCACCCTCAACAACAACAACAACAACAACAGCAGCAGCAGCAGCAGCAACAGAGCTTAGAGCGCAAAGTGCCTCAGCAAGTGCATTCAACAGGCCAAACGTCGCAACAAGAATATGAGGAGTTTAGCGCAGGGCTCAGTCCCTACGGGTGTGGCATCCCCGGGTGCACCGCGCATTTCCCCGCGTCTAATGGCTTATTTTACCACATGAAGAGCGCGCATCCTAGCGTGGATGGCATTGATAAGCCATATCGATGTGCTATGCCTGGCTGCTCCAAGCGCTACAAGAATATCAATGGCCTCCAATATCACTTGCGCGAGGCAAAAGGCTCCTCGGGCCATGGCATGGCCCCGGTCACCGAGGACAATGGCAAGAATTACCGCTGTGATGTCCCTGGTTGCAAAAAGGCTTACCGCACCGCCAATGGTCTTAAATACCATCAAACACACTCCCACAATGCCGCGGGTGTGCCCCAACAACCGCCTCAGCAGCAGCAACAGCAGCATCAGCAGCAACATCAGCAGCAGCAACAACATCAACAACAACAACAGCAGCAGCAGCAGCATCCTGCAACACAGCAACATCCGCCGCCGCCGCAACATTCGCACCATCCTCATCCACACGCCCACCATCACCCACATCACGCCATGCCCCCACAGCAGCAGCAAGCCATGCTCGAACGCCAATATCATCAGCAGCAACAGCAGCAACAGCAGCAGCAGCAACAGCAACAGCAGCACCCGCACCAACATCAGCCACAGCATCACCACCAGCAACAGCAACAACAGCCACAGCTGCCGCGCCCACCTACTATGACACGCATGCCTCATCCTCAGACAATGCCGCCCATGGTCACGCATCCAATCCCGTACCCGCAATTGCACCACCATCGCCAATAAAGGAATTCCTTGTCTTTTTGTCTTTTTTTTTTTTTTTTTTTTTTTTTTGGGCTGAAATGTGCACCGCTTTTTGGATGACTGTGACAGCGGAGTCCAAGCGCGAGATGTAGGACGAGAAAAAAAAAATTTTTTTCTGCGGGGTTCACAAAAAAAAAAAAGTATAAAGGCAGGATGACTGCTTGCTTTTTTTTTTTCTTCTTTTCTCTAAGCTTCATGTTCTTCTTTGGGCACAGTGGTCGCTTGACCGCCTTCGGGATCTGTGTATATTCAAATAGGAACATAGTGAGAACTACGATCCACCGCCACTCGGTCCAAGGAAAAAGGACTAGAGATGCTTTCGTGTCTTTGGTATACTTCCCTTGGGCTGGTGGTGGACCGGCATGATATATTCCTGAGCCTATTGTAGCTACTATGTGGCCTTGACTTGCGGCAAAACCATATCATGACCACCCCAATAATTACATCTTAAAATTCAAATGAAAAAAAAAAAATTGTGAGAATGAGAGAAGCTATGGTCTGATTTAAGCTTTTTTTTTTTTTTTTCTCGGGGGATTTGGAACAAGGCGAAAGTCTTGTTTGTGTGTGTAATGTGTGTGGAAGGCTGTTGCCTGCAAAAACGGAGTGTATGGCTGTTTTTTTTTTTTTTTTTTCCAAAGCTGTGAGCCAAATCGGCCAATCAGAACGGCGCGCCATGGCCCTTCCTTTTATTGCTGCGTCCCTGGCGTACCACAAAAACGCAATTTTACACGTTCTTCATCTGCCAAGCGACGGTGAAAACCCTCGAACCACAGGCAGCAGGCATTGTTGACGCCTTGGGCACAGTCCATGTGGCATTACAGTATTTGTCGAAACCAATGTTTGCGAGGGACAAATGGTCAAAGTTTGACGGAGGCCGGGCAGGATATTATTGTGTTGAATGAGTGCATTTTGGTTTCTTTTTTACTTTGCCGTATAAAACAATAAAATTTTGAATTTATACTTGCAATTGATTTGGATGCGTATGCTGTTGGGCATCGTTGCTCTTTGCTTGCTATGCGACCCAGCACTTGTTTCAGCGGAGCATGACATTTCAACAGCAAGCTTCGCTGAGAGACGTGATTTTCAAAGAGTTTTTTTTTGGATTTCTCTACAACAACCGTCTGATTAACCTTTAGATTCCAAGCAAGAGCCTTTTTGAACCGAGACACGCCGAAATATAAATTTGTTTGGCATTTTATTATTTCATATAGATGTTTTCAAAGAATACCAAGCCAGCTGGGCTCTCGTCGCGACAGAGAATGCCGTTCCGTTCGATCATCTACGAGATAAAAAAAATGAGAAACGAGACACTCATTCCCTAAAAATAAAATAACTCACCTTGAGTTGGTCGAGAGCGACGGCAATGGCCCAATTCTCGATGGAGGCAAGCTGAAGCGCGGTAATGGTGCCATTGTGCGACTTTAGATAATCAAGAACGCGCGTGGTAGCGAGTCGATCATCCATGTGAACAGATTGCACGGTGAGCAGGCCCTTTTCGTCGAGCTGGCGCAAGCGGAATGGGAGCTGCAGTGCCTGGAATTGTTGGCACGCCTTGTGCAAATCTTGGGGCGAGATGAGCGCCACACCACGGGCGCGGTTGAAAATGCAGTAAATATCCGTCAGTGTCCAAATGTCGCGCTGCTTGTCAGTCATGAGCTTTGACAAGAATTCACTCAGCTCGCGCGCCAGCTCCTGATGGTAGATGGAGCCTGCTGTGCCGCGCGTCACAGGGTTCGAGATGCCGAGATTGATCATGTAGCCGCGCAGCGTGAAAAGATCGGCGTCATCTGCCTTTTGACTGCTGTTGTTCAGTTTGCTGGAGATGGTCTCTGCGAGGGCAACCATCTCTGTCGCCTTGGCCATCAATTGCTGCAGATCTTGAAATCCCTCGGCCACTGTGTCGGTCGTGTCGATCTGCAGCCTGTCGAGCTTGTCCTGAATCCCCTGAATGCCCACGGCGCGTGGCCGAGACGCCGACAATGGCGATTGCTGCTGGGCTTCATCTGTGAGTGGTGTCGACGACGACGATGAGGACGACGACGACGACGCCGATTGATGCCGCTGGTGCAATTTGGTGCTGGCTTGCCATTTCTTTTGCTCCATGGCGGTGGCGAGCTTGTTGCAAAAGTGCTGCATGCCGCCCTTGCGAAAGGCCAATTGCACGGCTTTTCCTTGCTGCTTTGCGGTCGTGGAGGAGGGCGATGGTGTCGCTGATATAGTCGGTAGCGGGGTGGGCGTAGCGGAGCCGTCCAAAGGGGTATCACACATCTCGCAGCGTGTCATGCTCTCGTGGTTGATGAAGGTGCACACGGGGCAGCTGTTGGCTGGCGTGTCGGTGCCATTGCTGCCGCCTTCATGCGCAGAATCGGGCACTGCGGTCATGCGCACGCCGCACAGCGCACATTTGTTCGTCAACAAGGTATTGTCATGCGAGCAGATGGCGCATGTCCACGCGCCCACCAAAGCAGCCACCTGCCGTGCCTTGGCTGCCTGAACCGATAGCGTGTCCGTCTCCAATAGCAAGAGATCAGCCGTTGCCGTCACTCCCTTGAGCACCTCGAGATCAATCGACAAAATCAGCTTGGGCGAGGACCGCAAAAAGCCTCCCTTTGCCATTGTGAAAGAAAAAAGAAGATTAAGTGCCTATGAGACACAGTCCAATTTTCGCGGGCTCTTACATATTGCTCGACTTGTGTAATGGCTTGAATAGGCAGATCAACCGAATAATCCAATGGCTGATGCTTGTCGACATAGATGATACGATGGCTTGTCAGGTAAAGCACACCGTCCTGATATCCCTCTACTTTGCTGCCCCTGTCGTAAAAAAAAAAAAAAATGACGGTGAGCTTGGCGTCTCTTTCCAGCGATTCACATTTTTTGTTACTCTTCATAGAGACCCGTGTTGGCTTGCTGTAGTATCAGAGCCTCATTCGGCAACAATTGCGGCCGCTTGGATGACGACAGCACAGTGGGGCGGAAAAACAGCATGGAAACGCAAAGGAAAACGGGAAAAAGAGGTCCAAAAACGCACGTCTGAGCTGAATTCGTACACTCGTCTGAGCGGTGTTTTACAATTTGAAATCCAGATCAGCGTGCTGAAAAAGGGTGCCGCAGGCTCATTCAATTCCTTTTTTTGCTTTTCTCACTTTTTTTATTTTTTTAGTTGTCACTTTTTCATGAAGGCAAGTGTTTGCCCGCTCGTTTGGCTTGTTGGACCGAATTGACGCGCTTTTTGTCTTTTTTTTCTTGTTCTAGCTTATAAGCAAGAGTCTCGAAAAGGACGGCTCAGGGTACGTGACGCTTCTACCCGAGGAGCTGGAGGATATGTGGCATGTGTACAATCTTATCACCAAGGACGATCAGATCAAGGCCACGACTATTCGGTAATTCTTTTGGAAGTGCGGAAAAACATGGCCTCCAGTGCTCATTTTTGCTTTTTTGTTATGAATGCCTCGCAGCCGCCTCCAATCAGAAAGCGCGACAGGTTCCACTAGTAGCCAGCGCGTGCGGCTGACACTGACGATCACCATTGCCAATGTTGAATTCGACCCCCTGGTCGGCTTGCTGCGCATCAATGGCCAGGTGACGAGCGAGAACCAGCATGTCAAGGTATATAAAAAAAAGGCTTTCAGATAGATACAAGATGAATCTCACACCTTTTGATTCATCAGCTTGGTAGCTTTCATACGATTGACCTGGAATTGAATCGCAACTTCACCCTTTTCAAACCAGAATGGGACACCATTGCCTTGGAGCGCGTCGAGGACGCGTGTGATGTTACCAAACAAGCCGAAGTTGCCGCAGTCGTGTGTCAAGAAGGTAAAAAAGAAAAAAAAAAAAAAAAAAAAAGGGACCCGATGGCTGACGTTTTTTGCCAGGTCTCGCCAATGTTTGCTTTTTGACAGAGCACATGACCGTGGTGAAGCAACGAATTGAGGTGCCTGTGCCAAGGAAACGAAAAGGATCAGTGTCCAATCATGACAAGGGCCTTACACGGTTCTATGATCAAGTGTACCAAGCCATGCTGCGCATCATTGATTTTAATTTCGTCAAGGCCATCATTCTCGCCAGCCCCGGCTTTGTCAAGGACCAGCTATACGACTATATCTTTGATCAGGCCGTCGTAAGCACGAAACAGAGGATGAATTGGGAACGAAAACGCGCTCATTGTCCCTTTTTTTTTCTATTTTTTACGCTCGCGTCAGAAAACGGACAACAAGGTATTGTTTGAGAACCGATCCAAGTTTGTGTTGATTCATTGCTCGAGCGGGCACAAGCACGCGCTAAATGAGGTGATTCAAGAACCGTCCATCCAGGCAAAATTGGCAGACACCAAGGCGGCGCGCGAGGTGCAAGCACTTGATTCTTTTTATCAGATGCTAAACAGCGACCCCGATCGTGCCTTTTATGGCTACAAGCACGTCGCCATTGCGCACGAGCGCGGTGCTGTTGGCACCCTGCTTGTCACGGATCAGCTCTTCCGCTCGGCCGACATCCAGACAAGGAAAAAGTACGTTCAGCTTGTTGAGGAAGTCCGTGCTGCCAATGGCCAAGTGTTTGTCTTTTCTAGCCTCCATGTCTCTGGAGAACGTAAGCATCAAAAAAAAAAAAAAAAAAAAAAAAAAGGACGCGTCGTGATTCATCTCATTATTTTTTTTTGTTTTTATGCAGAATTAAATCAATTGACAGGAGTCGCTGCTATTTTAACGTTCCCTATTCCCGATGTAGACGATGATGAGGACGAAGATGAAGACGATCGAGACGATGAATAAAAAAAAAAAAAAAATTGCACGGCAACTATTATTCTCATCTTGATCGATTGAAAACACCAAGCCCTGTCGGATTTGTAACTCCGGTTGCATGGACAAACCGATCAAAAGGTCCGCAGGGCCTGCATTTGTGTTTTTGTTCTCTCCCTTTTCCCTGTTTTTTTTTTTCTTTTTTTTTCTTTCTTTCTTTTTTTATTGAATTGCTTTCGGCATGGCGTCAGCACGGTTCCAGCAGCTTCTCAAGCTGTGCAAGCGTCGTGGATTCTTGTTCCAGTCTGCCGAGATCTATGGCGGGTTGCGGGGCGCGTACGACTATGGGCCGCTTGGGATCGAGCTCAAGAAGAATATCCAGCAATCGTGGTGGAAGGAGCATGTGTATGCACGCGACGATGTGGTTGGCATTGACACGAGCATTGTGACGCCACACCCTGTGCTCAAGGCATCTGGGCATGTGGACGAGTTTTCCGACTTGCTAGTGGATTGCATGCTCACCAAAGATCGCTTTCGACCGGACAAGGCGCCTGCCCTACACCTCGACGCGCACGACAGCGGCAGTAAGGTGATCACGATCTCTGCACCAGATAAAGCGGCGGCCAAGCAATGGCACGCGACAATCACGCAGCAATTGGCGCGTGGGATCAAGGCACAGGTGCAGGGCAAGCACATTTTGCTCTTTGTACGCGAGATGACTGCACCTGCAGGGTCAACACGCGGCAGCATCGAATTCTGCATGGTATCCTCGGAAGCCGAAGCGCTTGTGATCCCATACGATGGCTACGTCGAGCCTGGCAGCCATTCGCCATTCCTCACGGCCAGCCGCCCCTTCAATCTCATGTTCAAGACGTTTTTGGATCCAATTGATCCCATTGAACGCGTCGTGTCCACTACTCTCGATCATCGCGCCGAATCGCCCTCGGCCATCCGCAACAAAGTCGATGCCGTGCTTCAGCCATCCACCGTGTATCTGCGGCCCGAAACCGCGCAGGGCGTCTTTATCAATTATGAGCAAGTCGCGCGCACAATGAATCGCAAGCCGCCTTTTGGCATTGCGCAATGTGGCAAGTCATTCCGCAATGAAATCCGCCTGGAACACGCGATTTTTCGCACCCCCGAGTTTGAGCAGATGGAGCTCGAGTATTTCGTGCAGCCGTGGACGGCAAATCACTGGTACAAGTACTGGAGCGCGCGTCGCTTTGCATGGTGGCGCCGGTTTGCGCGTCAGCCTGATGATTTCCGCCAGCGCGCACACGAGGCGGATGAAATGGCGCATTATGCGACAGGCTGCATCGATGTCGAATACCTGTACCCATGGGGCTGGGGCGAGGTCGAGGGCGTCGCCCATCGCGGCGATTATGATCTTGTCCAGCACATGAAGAATAGCCGAGCTAATTTCACAGCCATTGAAAATGCGATACCACCAGCCAATGATGCGATGGTTGACCCGGCATTGGCTCCCACAAAGGCACCCGTTAAATACGTGCCTCATACCATTGAGAGCTCATGCGGCCTGAATCGCGCCATGCTCGCCTTTTTGTGCGACGCGTATCATGAAATTCCTGCTGATCCCGCCACCAACCAGCAGGCGCGCCCCGTTCTCCAATTACACCCGCAATTGGCTCCCGTCAAGTGCGCTGTCATGCCTCTCACCAACAAGCCTGAATTTGCATCCCTTGTTGCCAAGGTCGCCCGTTCCATACGCAAACACGGCTGGAACACCGTCATCGAGGCCCAAAACTTGAAGATTGGCAAGCGTTATTACCGGCACGACGAAATTGGCACGCCCTGGTGCATCACTGTCGATTATACAAGCATCGAAGATGACACAGTCACCATTCGCCAACGTGACTCGGGCGAACAACATCGCGTCCATTGGAAGGACGTGGCTCCCTACATCAATGACCAATTGCTAGACGACATGGACGAATAAAATAGATGTTTATGTGTAAAGGTCTATTCAAGGAACCGTCAAAAAAAAAAAAAAAAAAAAAAGAGAGAGAGAGCGATAGAGAAAAAAAAATCATGCCATTTGGCGCTGCACCTTGCGCAATGTCTGCTGGACATAGGCGTCCATGCCCTTTTCCCAGCGCTTGAATTGGCCAGTTTTGAGGGCATACACCTCGGTCTTGAGCATCTTGTCAAAGTGCTCGTCCTCGTCGGCGTCCTCGCGCTCGGGCTCCAGCAGCTGCTTCATGAACCAGACATCGTGGCTGACGAGAATTAAGCTGCCCGTGTAGCTGTCAAGGGCCTCGACGAGCACATCGACAGTGCCCATATCCAAGTGATTGGTGATTTCATCGAGAATTAGCACGTGAGGCTGGTCAAATGTTAGAATCGCGAGCACAACGCGGCTGCGCTGCCCACCACTCATATGCTTGACTGGTCGCGTGCCATATGCGCCCATGCCAACGGATCCCAGGTGCGTGAAACAATCTTGCTCAGACAGACTTGGGTCCTTTTGCCGCAGCAAATCCACAGGCGTCAGATTCGCATCCAGCGCGTCCACCACATGCTGCGTGAAATACCCGATCCGCAGCAGCGGATGGTTCCGCACCGTGCCTTTGGTGGGCTGGAGCTTGCCAGTAATCAAATCCAGCAATGTCGACTGCACAATTCAAAAAAAAAAAAAAGATGAGATTCGGCACGAGGGGCATCCTTTTTTTATAATATATACCTTGCCACTGCCATTGGGCCCAAGGAGCGCGAGACGCGAGTGAGGCTCGAGACAAAAGGTGACATCTTGCACAACATCGGGACCCTTGGGCGTGTATCGGAAGCTGACTTGCTCCAGCGACAAAAATGGCCCAGTGGAACGCAAAGGAGCAGGATCCGGGATGTTGATCGCGTTTGTCTTGTCCTTTTGGTCCACGACAATCTGCACGTGCGAGCTGTCGTGCCACCCGACGCGATAGCTGACCTTGAAACGCTTGCCATCCTCTGTCTTTTCCATGCCTAGGCGGTCCAGCTTTTTGGTGCGCGACGCCACCTGGCCAAGGCGCTTGTCGTCGCCCGACGCCTTGGCTCGCTTGATATCGTTTTGGATGCTCGCCTGCAGCTTTTTCTTCTTTTTTTCTTGATTCTGGATAAAAATAAAAATATTAAGGTGAGCCATTCGACGCTTTTTTTTTGGGGGGGAACAACAGGCTTACATCGAGCAATCGCTGCTTGCGCACGCGCTGTTCTTCAGTGTTTTGCTCGTAATCGTCGAAATTGCCGGCGTGGTAACGCAATTGTTTGTCTTTGAGGATGATGGTTTCCTCGGTGACGCTGCTGAGGAATTCGCGGTCATGAGAGACGATGACAACGGTCATTTCACTGGTGTTGGTGAGGATGTACTCGCGGAGCCACAAGATGGCGGGCAAGTCCAAGTGATTGGTGGGTTCGTCGAGGAGCAAGATGTTTGGATCGACAAACAAGGCCTTGGCAAGCGCAATGCGCATGCGCCAGCCGCCGGAGAACTGCGCTACCTTTTGCTGCTTCTCCTCGTCTGTGAATCCAAGTCCACCGAGGATCTTGCCGGCCTTGGCAAGCTGCGCGTCGCGATCAACAAGCGATGCCTTGGTCATCACCTCCGACACCGTCTCATTCATCAATTCGGCCGTGACAAATGTCAATGGGTCTTGCGCCACCAGCTTTTTGTGTGCTGCCTCGGCATCAACGAGCTCGTTGCGGGCATCCCATCCGCGCGCACCCGATCGCTTTGTCGCAATCGCGTGCAATTTGACCAAATTCTTGTCGGATTGCTCAATCAACAGCTGATGGACCGCGCGCTTCATGTCATTGTCCTTGTCCGCGCTCGTCGTGTTCATTGCCGCCTTTAAGACTATGAAAAAAAAGCGTAAAAAAAAAAAAAGAAAATAGCGAAAGAGAGAGAGAGAGAGAGAGAGAGAGAGGACAGAGAAAGATGCTTACATTCGTAATCCTTTGTGATCTGTAGCGATTCGCGATCCGACGACAGCACCTCGTCAAGCACAGACACGTCCTGATCTGTTTCCAATTGCGCAACATAGAGAATCTGCAGATTTTGCGGCAGGCCAATAAGAAGATTCTCGCCCAAGCACTTCATCAACACTAAATGTACGTAAAAAGAAAGGGGGCGTCATTTTCGTGTGTCATGGGGCCATCATGTTTCCATGAGCGCGCTTGTGTGACGCGCCACGCGCGTGAAAAAAAAAAAAAAAGGTAGCTTTACCCGATTTGCCCGAGCCATTGGGTCCCACAAAGCCGTAGCGCACATTTTCCTTTAGACGCAGATGCGCATCGACAAGCAGGGCGTTGTCATTCACGGAAATGTTGACTTGCTTGAGATCAATGTCCTTGCTGAGCGTCTCGAGCGTCTCGGCATGGAATCGGCTTTGCTGCGAGGTCGCGACAATGGTCGGCGGCTTATCATCATCGGCCATTCCTCCAGCTGCCGCCTCTTGCTTTTGTTTGCGTGTGCGTCGCGGCGTACGCTTTGTCGTTCTCGCTTTCTTGCTCTAAAATTCGCGTCGTCAGCATCGTAGCATGGCCATCTCACTTTTTTTTTTTTTTCTGTGGCCTGTACCGTGTCTTCCAGCGAGATCTTGTCGCTGCTGGCGTCCTCCACGGGCACAGGCAACGTCCTGGCGCCGGTGATGGCGTCATTTTGGGCGATCTGTGGCGCTGGCGTCCCAGACTTGGCCATGGCCGTTTCAAGTCGGTTGTACAATGCATCGATGGTCGCTTTGGGCACCTCGGCATCCTCTAGAAACACCTCCGTGACACCGCGCACCTCGTCAACAGGGCTATCTAGTGACAGGTCGGCAAGCAGGCTGCGCAAGTAATCCGCCGTGTCGTTGTTTAAATCGATTTCGTACGTTTCCACTTGCGAGAAAAATGCATTGGTCAAATCCGTCATCTTTTTTTGTGGAAATAAATAAAAGAGCGAGAAAGGGGAGTGCGAAAAAAAATCAGAAATTTGACCCCAAGAATGGCCTGCCTTTTAAGCTCTGGCGTCATTTGGGACTGCGGCAGGCGGGCCGCCTGGCCCTCGCTCTCCGATCACATCGCGGCAAGAAAAGAGCAAAAAAAGCATCTCGCCCACCTGTCAAAACCCCAATTCCCGCACAAATAAAAAAGACAGATGGCCAATCAGTCGCCACAGCGACATGGAAAAGCTGCGGCAACCTTCCCTTTTTCTTTTTTTTTTTTTTTTTGCTTGGTAACATCCCTTTTTTTTTTTTTTCCTCGGAACTCCCCGTGGTGGGATGATTTCAATCGGGATTTCTTCTATTTATTTCATTCTATCCTTGAAAATCGCATAAAGCATTTGATTCCGTGTCCGCATGACCTCAGTCTCGAGGCTGGGCAACTCCGGATGCTGGGCAGCCAGGTGCTGGATGGTGGTCTTGGACAGCACGCCTGGGATTTCCGTGTCAAAGTCGTGATAGTGGAGTTTGGCCGACGCGCGGTATTCGTCCACAAGACTCTTTGGAAATTCGAGTGTTTCGGGGCTGGCCAACGTCTCCACTGGCACGCCTTGGACCTCCTTGTATTGTATTTGGCCATTTTCTAGCAGGTCATGCAGGTGCTGGGCACCCTTGTAAGCTAAAAATAAAACAAATGCACGTCAGCACTTTTTTTTTCCCGGATTTTTTTTTTTTACCTTTATAGTGGCTGTACAGCCGAAACAGATTGTACGCCAAGGGGATGTTTGGTATGAGTGGGACAATGGCAAACGTACAGGCAACAGGCACCCAATAGGCCGACCTATACATGTATTTCTTGTGATATGGCAGGCGTTCTTGCACGAGTCGGCGCAAGTCGTGCTGAATAACCTCTGGTGATATATCAAGAGCGTGTACAAGCGTCGCCTACATTAAAAATCACAAAAAAATGAAGCGTGAATTTGATTGTTTTTTTTTTCATCTATGGAATCCTTTACCTTTTCTATAGGTGATGCCAAGTGCTCTTTAGTCGGAATTTCCTTTAGAAAAACCTCGCGATAATCCTGGCGCTTCAGAATGTCGTCGCCCTTGTCATAGAGGCGTTTTTTCCACGTTTCGGGCTTGGCCTGGCCCAATTCGCTCCATTTTTTGTTAGACCAGTCGACCAGCTGCGTAATACGCGACACCGTCGGCGACGTCGAATGGCAGTAAAAGGCCAGGCGATTCTTCACAATGGGCACTGCCAAGAACTTCATTGAAAAAGAACAAAAAAAAAAAAAAAAAAAAAAAAAAGGAAAAGAGCCTCGGTGCAGCGACGCCGCCCTAAGTGCGGTGTTTTGACCCAATTGTGATCGCCGCCATTTCTATTTTTGTTCGCTTTCTTTTTCTTATTCTCTCTTTTTCTTCTCCATCTTGTACACTTAGACTCTTTTTTTTTTCCTTTTCACAAAACACATATCATGTCACAAACATCCGAGCTAGGCGACGACACGTCCATGCGGTCTGTGGACTCCAAGCCAAGCACGCTGGTGACGACGTCGGAACAGCAGCAGCAGCAACAGCAGCAGCGGCGGCACCGTGCGTCGAGCAGCGTGTCGATAAGGTCAGGGGTGTGCCAAGTGTGCAACAGCTATTTGGACTCGGACAAGGACCTGCATATTCGGTCCCTGTACGAATCGATTGAAATCCACAAGCAGCTTGTCGAGCAGAGTCAAAACGAGCGCGAGGAGGCAACGGACCTGTACGAGGGCGCGCAGCAGCTGCTCAAAGAGCAGCAAACGTCGATAGAGCAGCTGCAAAACGACAATATGAAGCTGAACGATGAGCTGCACACAAAGCGACAAGAGTACAAGCGAATGGAATCGAATTTTTACACCCACATGTGCACCATTCGCGCGACCGACGACGATTTGTCGACCATTCAGCGCAAAATCACCAATTTGTTTGGACAGGTGGCCAATTTCAGTATGGGCCTGCGCAATCAAGTCGACACGGATGCTGGCACATCCTTCATCATGGAGCGGTGGCCGGCCATGGCCGATTGGCTGCGTGCACACTGGGTCGACGACCAGGGGCTATTGTCCGCCGCGCAAATCACCGTCTTTACAGAGAAGCTGATAGCCGACACGCTGATCCGACGCGTGTTTGACGAGCCGGTTCACCTGGGCGCCTCCATCAATCACGCCTTTGCACAGATCGACCATTGGATGCGCATGCGCAACAAGGCCGACTGGTCGCTGCGCCTGCGCCAGCAGCTCACGTCGCTTGTGGCCAAGCAGCCGCTTGACGACGCAGAAGCCATCCGAGCCACGCAGGACGCTATTGTCGACGACATCTTGGCAGAGATTGCCCACATGTACACAAAACTTAATGACACCACACGCACAAAGTTGACAAACCAGGTACAAAAGGCCAGCGAACTGTCACTTGCTATGCACGGTCAGGAGGCAAGCATTCGCCCGCTGTACGTCGAAGAGGGCGTCGCTGCCTTTGATCCAGAACTCTTCAAGGCAAACAACAAGGGAAAAGAGGACGGCACTATCGTGATGGTCATCCATCCCCCCTTTGTCGCAGACGACCCGTCAGTGCCTTCATCAGACGATCACAGCGATGGCTTTGTCGTCCTGGGCAAGGTCGTGTGCATGCAAGAAAACTGATCTGGACATGAAATAAACTATTTATATCATATCTACAGTAATACAGTAGTCAGTCCGCCGGAAAAAAAAATATAATAATAAATAAAAGGCCTGCCAGAGCTCTGAATTATCCATTCCTCTGTGAGTTTGACGTGCTTTTGAGGCATTTTGGTGACTCGGGTGCTTTGCATTGTCTTTTTTTTTGCTTCCAATATCCTTGTCGCGGCACAAATGTCTTTTGTCAATCATCGTTTCCTGAAACCTCGCACTAAGGACTAAGCTGCTGTCCGTGTCCCCACTGCCTTCAGTGAGAAGAAGCGTGCCAGCACCTGGCCACCTACAGTACCATACCGGTACCCCAATGATTTCCCTTTGAATGAAGTGAAGCGCGCGCATGAAACTCAAATGACAGCCGAAGAAACCCATGACGAAGCGAGAAAAAAGAGGCCATGGAACGCGAAGAAGGAGGATGATGAAACAATAATGTAATTATTCATCACCTGGTCTCCTGGTGCAACGAATTCTACGGCAGCCATTCTAAAGAAAAGGTCTGTTGTGAGCTTGTGGCAGGTGCCGAGGTGCGTGAAGCGTGATACGGTAAATCGGCTATGTTTTGAAGATGGGGCATGGGAAGAATACAGTAAACGGATAATTCAAATAAAGTATACAGTACACCATACAGTAATAGGTATGATGCAGTTTGCAGTACAACAAGTATGATACTGTACTCGCCTACTGCATACTGTAATCGTGTAATACACAAAAAAAAAAGTCGCATGGTTGCCCTTGGAAAACAAAAACGCGTGCTTTCCGGAATTTGGTGCTCGGCTTGTTGTGCCTCCAGAAATTTTTTTACAGCCTACAGTACTTGCCTGCAGAGGAAAGTTGCGTCACGGTATGAACTACCGCCTGTGCGAAGAACGGCTCCGGCAGATTTTTTTGGACTCGAAAGTGCCAAAAATCTCATATTTGGTATAGGTATTTTGCGTTCATCTCGCCATCTGCATGGTTGACCCCGCTCAAAGACAGCTGCATCGAATTTACAGTGGCGCAAAATTTGCAACAAAAAAACTTACTGTAAACTCCCAAACGACCACTTTTGAAAAATTCAGGAGTCACACAATTCAAACCCAGGAAATGCCAAATTTGGTAAATTTCGAACTCCGAGTGATCAATGCATCCCAAACAGGTAATTCCGACAACAGTTTGCTATTGGCAGACGAAATGGCAGGTCACCCCAACAGGCAACAGCCCAACTTACCGGTACTGTAGTACCTACTGTATTAAGGAAAATGCCCAAAGAGTGACGCATGAACGGCGACCGACTGAGAAAAAAAGTGCCTACTTTGGTGCGATTTTTTTTGCAAAAATTTAAGGTTTGAGACTTCCAAATTAAGTTGCGTGGATTTAGTGTTGTTACCGTAAATCGAGAATCTCGCTCGAAAATCTCGAGGGTTCGAGACGAGATCGAGCGAGACGGACGTCGAGACGATCTGAATCTCGCTCGTCTCCATCGAAATCTCGACCAGCTAATTTTTTTGTGTCTCACACACGCACCCTTCTTGCCATTTTATGTCCCTGTAGGCTCCTTTTTTAATGTTTGATTTACAGTAATTGAAGATGGGCATGATGCATACTGTTGTTGTTGTATATGATAAAGATGATAAAATATGATAAAAAAAGTGAATGATGGGGGCGGTGGTGACTTGATGTTGGATATACAGTAAGGGTATTATTCTTGTTGGGTACTGTATCATTCATCGTGCTGCTGCTGTTGTTGTTCTCGCCATCATCGAAAAAGTCATCATCTTCTTCGTTGTCGTCGTCGCTGCGGCCCACCATCTACAGCACACTATGAAGCTTCTCAGCTGCGGCCAAGTCCGCGCCAGACGCGAAATTTTCCCAATACTGTATGTCACCAAAAGCTGCGTCTTGATGTGTTCTGGCAAAACACGGTTTTGCAGGTGCGACCCCCAATAAAATCCGTGCCCGAGAGAAAACTCTCTCGGACGGGGTTGAGGTCGCGGATATACAGATGTAGTCACCGGCCAAGTTCGCCAATCTCGGCCAGTGGCTAGCGTGCTGCTTCCAGTAGATCATCAATGAATACTCGCTCGGCCGTGTGGCCATACTGCAGCTGCGCAATGGGTGTCCTGGCCTCAATGGTATAATACCGGTATTCCAATTCGTCGTTTTGAGGTCTGGGCGTCTTTGAATAGCGATATGATCGCTCCAGCCTCTCGACGTCCAATGGTGTTGGGACCAAAAGTGTAAATAACATCCGGGTCTTGGGCGTCAAGCACAGGGATTGGCGGCGGATCCACCAGCAGGTTGAGCTCGAAATCTTCGGCATCAGGCTCGTGATGATCGTCCTCGAGCGAGAGAAGCTCCAGCGGATGGCTCGACGATGCTACATAATGCTGTTGCGGCCGCGACGTGGTGGTGATACTGTACATGTGACTTCTTGCAGCCTTGTAGAAAATCACATTGTTTTTTGCGTTCACGTCGTCCGGCAATCTCGTCGACCTGATGCTCTTCTTTGCCTGACCTATGCCTCGCTCCAAGTGCCGTGCAGAGTACGAGGACATTGGTCCGAATTGATCCATGTTGCTGACTGTCACGGGCACCTGGCCCTCAAAGTCCTCTTGGAAGGACGCGTCGACGGGTCCCACCACGGACTCCATCGACTCAGGGTCAAAAATAGAAAAGTAGCCACCAACCGAATGTCATGGGCCCCTGGTGGGGCCCAGCCTTGGGCGAGCAACAGCCCGCGGCGACCGTCCTGACCATCATAATACCCTGCGCGTGTTTAGAAGCGACGCCCTTTGCGATGCTTACCGTACCTCTAATGCTGCACCTTGCAAATTGTGGTCGTGTGGTTCCCGGCGCAGGCGACGAAGAAGCCATGAGACTGTGGTGGTCTTTATTGGCAAAGCCAAAGCAGAGCAAGCAAGAAAGAAAGAAAAAAAGGTGTTGTCGAGGATGAGGGGAAAAGAGAACAGTGGGAACTATGACAACCCCTTTTATACATTTGTTGGTTGGGCGTTGCTTGAGAAGAGAGATCATGGCCGACGCCGCGTCGCTGCAGGGGCCACCGAGTGTCACGTGAATTGGGCGTCCATGGAGCGAAATGTGGCGAGGGAAAAATAAAGCGATTCTTTTGTTTTCTTCTTCTTTTTTTTTTGAAACAAATGGGCGCCAAGCATGATGCAAGATACGACGGCACAAGTGGATTGCAAGGGCGTTTCGACAGGGAGCAAGTGGCGATGGCTGCGCGTGTGTTAAGAGGGTTGTCCGCGCAAACAAAAGTGATGAGAATCAGGTTTGCATGGGAAGTGGGGTGATTTTTTCGAATTACTTTACGCTGGTACTAAAATTTGACAAAATTGAGCGAGGTTGGCACTCCAAGTGCAAGGGGTGCATGCATGCCGGGTAAATGACGTTGAGAGTGTGATTTCGAGAATGAGGTGATTTCTTTGACTTTCGCACAAAAACAAGATAATACTTGTCAGCGTGTGAGTGATTCAAAACTTGTCTCGGCGGTGAATGACGAATGTTGTATGACGCATGTGTTTGATGAGATGTGGAAACCTTGAGGTTGCAGGGAGTTGGGAGAGTGAGGGGCGATTTTGCATGAATGACGCGTCGCGTCCGTCGGTCATTGAATTTTGCATTGACGCGTCCGTGCTGCGAATATATACTGTAAATGTGGAATGATCACGGCTGATGCTTGCTGCGCCAGCCTGAGCCGTGACACCGAAAGCCATTTGTACGCGAATGCCCGGTGATGGCCAAGCAAGGCCAAGGATACAGTAGTGTTTACTACAGAATTATTATCGGTCTATTCGGTTCTTCGGTCGAAGGCGTTGACCGAAACCGAACGTCCGAACTGATAAGAAAACCCCAACCCGAAACCGAACCGATAAGCGACCGATCGACCGATAAATTTCAGAATTGAAGTATTGAACAAAAAAATGCAATCGGTCGGAAAATGGCGCCCGAGCACGTCTCATACGTACAGTACAACTTGATCTCGTGTGATTGACAATGTTTTAAACTGATCAATTAGTGGAAATGTTGATAGCAAGCGATTTATTCGCAGAGAAACTCGCTTACGAGACCGTCTACTGTGTGCATTGAATCAACGATTAGAGGGGGGAATGCATGCCAAGTTTGGTACTAAATTCTAATTTTGAGCGTTTTTGGAATCGGGTGAATTCCTTGTCGTCATGCAGCTTGACAAGCTCCTGCACAGGCACAAGGACCACCGGCCAGATCAATCCAATAAAGTAAATGTACCACGGGACGTCATGTAAAGAGACTGGGTTGTCCTTGATTGTGGCAAGAGACACTGCGCAGAATGCCAACTGGAGCACAATCACCGCGATGAAGGCACCAATCCAAATCTTGTTTTTGAAAGGAGAATAGGAGATGATGGAATTGGTGCGGTAGAGGAATGTTGCAGACATCCATGCTAGACACCAAACAAAACTGACGAGCATGAAGTTTTGGGCATACAGCATAGCAATTTGCTCCTTGCTCGACAGGTGCATCCAGCCGCCATTGCTGCCAAAAGAGCCAATGACTTGCGTGACGCTAATCTTCAGAGAGAATACGACCACTCTATCAACAAATGGATGAGCAAGATCGAGTTATTCCTTTTGATGTGTTTTTTTTTTTTTTTTTTTTTTTACGCAGTGTAAACGACCAGGCACACAAAAATCAAGAGGATAAATCTGGCCAAAAAGTAGCATGAAAATCGTTTGATGCCAAGAAGGTGGTCAATGTTCTTTCCAGGCATTAAGAGCATGATATTATCGTCATGAGGCGTAAAAAGCATGGATAGTGTCAAAATGGGCAGAATGACCCAAGTGATCCACAAGATTTGATAGCCAGTCAAGATGGGAGGCAGTAGAATGCAAAAAGAAAGAAGTTGCATTATCGACAGCGACGCGCAAGTGCCCAAATAAAACACGTATCCCTGCAAAAACACAAATTTGCAAATTCCGACGCGTTATTTTAAGCTCTGATTCATGCAAGTTTTTTTTTTTTTTTTTTTTTTTTTTTTTTTTTTTTTTTTTTTTTTTTTTTACCATGCGCACACATGAGAGCAGGCGGCGGGCATCACGAATCAATTGCGTGACGGCATAGAGACTGGTTTCATATTGCATAAAGAGGCCGCAGGGCAAGCTGACGAGCGAGGCGCCCACAGCCAAGGGCGGCTGGCGGCCATTGAGGGAAAGACGGCCACGACTTTGAGCACGCGTATGCATTGGTTCCATGGCGATGCTGATGTCGGCGAGTGCAAAGGACTCCGTGTTTTTGGCATTCAGAGCATTACCAATGCAGCAAACAACCTCGCCATTCTCTTGAAAAATGCGGATCATCTCGCGATTTGCGCGCGGCGTGCATTCGGCAAACAGGGACACGTGCAGAGGGATATCATCCACATTCTCAATATGCGGACGAATTTGATCAATGCCGCGCGGCAATTGGGCCTTGATATCGTGTGTCTGAATATACCCATTCCCACAGTCCTCATCGTCCGGATTCGACAGTAAAATGCAGCTGTTCCAGTCGGTTTCCAGGCCAAGGCGCTCGGCAAATGCTGAAAAAAATGGTCAAACAAGCACGTCGGGGGGCTCTTTGTCTTTTTTTTTTACCTTTTGATTCTCTTTCGGCAGCCGGCGAGAAATAGACAAAGCGAATGCCTGCAAGTCCCAAGTCCTCGATAAAATCGACGACATTCTAAAAACAGAGTCAGTCGAGCCATGGTGCTTTTTTTTTTTTTTTTTGGTGACATACCTGCTTGGGCTGATGGCACAGGGCTGCGATGCCTAAAAAAATCTGGCCCTTGACAACTTGCTTGTAAAAGGTCTCCTCTTCCTGCTCATCCACAGGCTCGTCATCCTCGAACGAGTAGTCAGATTCACTGGTTTCTGAGGATTCAATGGTGGATTGGCGCTGCTTGATGGAATTTGAGCTGCTCTGGGACGCGCGATGTTGCGAAGGCATGCCCTGTTCGTCCTCTGCGCTGCTACTGCTAGAGCTGCTACTGGAACTGCTGGAGCTGGAGCTGCTCGTGCTGTTGCTCGGCGGCTTGTAAGGCAAGACAACAAAAGCGCAGCCTGGATCCTCGTGATCGTCATTGGCTGGATTAAGGAAAGGGATGCGCGAGCCATTGCTGGTGTTGATTGGACGATACGCGTATGCAATGCATTGCATGTCGTGAATTTCGGCATTCTGATAAAAGTCCAAAACGCGTTTTTCCATCTAAAAACGAAATACGCGTCAGCAGCGCGTTTTTTTTTGGAGCGCAAATAAACTTACTTTTCGTGAGATGGTCTGCAAAATCTTGCCATCCCAATAATCAGAGCACTTGTCAAGAACTAATACAGGGTGCCCGTCCGTCAGCAGTTGGTAGCTGCCGGAATTGCGCTCTTCAAAGACTGTGGACATGGCATTGGGTACCTCGTACGTGTAATACTGACTAAATTGATAGCGCGACGTGTTCAGGACGCTGTGGTAAGGCGCAAATGTGTAGATCTCAGCGCGAAGCGCAAAGGACTGCAGCGCATCTTCTTGGAAACCAATACATTTGGCGAGCCGACAAGAACATGTCTGGCGCGCTGGCGCCGTCCGGCCGTAAGCCTGGATACGCGAGCGTTTGCGGTGATAGTCCATGCGTCGCTTGCCCTGCACGATGCCACAATTAGTGTTGAGCATGTAATTCAGGCCTACTGGCTTCAATTGCGGCAAATACGTCTCCCAGTCGTCATCCTCGAATGTGTAACCATAGGGCTCGTCTGAATCTTCTTCCACGTCGAGATATGTCACGTCACCGTCAGCAGTAGGGAACATTAGTTGCTCGACAGTGGGGAATGGCTGGAAAAAAGCAGGTGAGAAGTATTAGTAGGGGTGCGTACTTTTTTTTTTTTTTTTAGCCTTACGTTGGCGATTGTGCCTTCTCTATCAAGCGAGCATATGACAGTGGTGCTACCCAGCGACTCTAAAAGGTTGGTTGATCTTGTGAGCGAGAGATTGTCCCATTTGGCCAGCAGCGAGCAGAATCGATCCCAGACAGCATCTATAAACAAGAATAAGAGTCAGTGGAAGACAAGAAAAAATGACAGCGATTGACACGTACTTGGGCTAAGTTCGAGATCTTTGGTGGGAGGAGGCGCCTCGGCATCGAATTCATCCACCTCATCGTCGTCCTCGTAATCGGTCTTTGAGATTTGCAGCGCCTCAAACAGAATGAGAAGCTGGGCATTGCCATAGGTGCGCGCAATGAGCCATACGCTCGGGATGCCCAGGGGAAGCAGCGGCAGAATGGCAAGAAAGGGCAGCCAAAAGACTTCCTCGGCCAATTGGTCAATCTGCACGGCGTGGAGGCGGAAATCTTGCAGACCAAAGCGCAACGCGTTGATGACCAAGCCCATGGCAAGAAGAACCCAGATGACAATGCCATAGAGGATGCGATACACTTTTTGCGCCTCGTTGAAGAGCACGGTCTTGGGACGGATCTGTGAAAAGGCCGAGCGCATATTTTCCTCCAGGGGGCAGTCGAGCAGGATGAATTGATGACGACCGCGCGCGCACAAATAGTCTTCCATCAAGTCCGGCGGTGGAGGCATGCCAAAAAAGGATGATTTGAATGTCTGATCCTTGGCCAAGTAATATTCGCGCGAGTGAAGCGGTGGTGGCGGCGGCGTGCTGTCTGTGTCGTCATCGTGCTTGTCATAATCATCCTTGCTGGCACCAGTCCTTGGCTGATGCACGTATTTCAATCGTCCCGGGGCGACGTCGCCATACACCATCTCGAGGATGTCGCCCTGGACTAGGAGATTGCTGGGCAGAATGCGCACGACACCATCGCGCACGACTTTGGCCACGGTCATTGATGGTATAAAAGGGATTTTCATGATTTGCAGCAAATTCATACCGCTGCGCTCGAGGGCGGAGATGATGGTGCTGGCACGATCGGTCATTTCCAAGTGTGTCAGGCGCTGCTCGCGCCAGTACAAGAAGCCGTTCCACACCGTCATCAGGCACACCAGCAATGCCTCCACCAAAGAGCCTGTGATGCGATATTGATATGGCGCACTCTTGAAATAGCCAGCAATATAAAAGGCAAGATCAGCCAACATGACAATGATGCATGCAATGGTATCAGGTCGTTTCAGCCAGTGGCGGAAATCTAATATAAAATGTCAGCAAGCGCGTCTTTTTGAGGATCATAGCCAACCCCTTGATTGCTTACCTATTTTTTGTGCCATTTTGCATTTTTCCTCTTTTATCACTGTGAGTGCAATGTCCATGAGCTTTCTATTACGAAAAAAAAAAAAAAAACGAATTGGTCAAGGAATGACGGATGGATGTGGGCGATTTTCGTACTTTAATGCGTCGTCGCTGCTGAGGCCATTCAAAAACTGGTAATCATTGTCATGATTAAAGCTTTCGCGGCGGCTCCAAGAGTGGGATTGCAAATCGGCATCCATCACGCGTTGTGTGCGCTTGTCAAGCTTGCGCAAAGGCTGATGGGACTTTGTGGGACGTGAAGTGTGCAATTGGGGGTCCGCATTGGATGGTTTGGCGCGTCGCTTGCGTTTTTGGCGAGATCGGGCATGTTGATGTGCATATTCACTCTCGTCGTCGGCTGCCGTGGCTGGATCATCGTCTGGATCATCGATTAGATGAGTGGGGCTGCTGCGGTGATCGTGTGATTCTTCAATGGCTGGCGTTGTGCGGTGATCTGAGCTGTCACTGATGTGATCGGTGCTTTGGCGGCTGGGCAGGGGCATTTTCTTTGCAACAGACACAATGCTATATGGGTGGTCGCTCTCAGACTCGTCGTCGCCCGAGCGAAAGAGGTGATAGGAGCTTTTGATGATATGGTGAGGCAAGGCATTGTTGCTGTGGTGCGCATGGTCGATCACCACCTTGGCTGACACGCTGGAACTCGACGACGACGATGACACGCTTCCTCGCTCACGCTCACGCACAACATCCGTCACTTCGTCCGCCATATCAAGCAAAAAATACGTGCCATCCGCTGCAGACGCACCGTCATCGCCTGAACCTCCACTATCTGCGTCCGCACGGGACTTTTTCTTGGCTGCCATGGCCGGGATCAAGATGCAAGACGGAAAAGAAGAGGAAAGAGAGGCGAAAAAAAAAGAGAGGCGAAGAAAAGGAGTGCCTTTTATGGAATTCATCTCGCAAAAAAGCATTTTATTTTTATTTTTTTGTGGTATCTATTCTTTGATCGCGCGCTACAGTCACTTCCACCATGGGTTTGCCAGCACACCTGCAAAGAATCCACGTGTAAATAATTCCTCAAGGGGCAAGCAAGCACTTTTTTACCTGTAAAACAGCCGAACAAGCGGCCTACATTCGATATGTGTCTTGCCAACCTCGCACTCATATTGCACCAATTCATGCAATTGGCATTCTTCATTATTCACATAGTCCAGCGACCGCTGTGGGGCTGCCGTTTCTTCTGCCATAGCATCGAGCACAAGGAACACCGAGATCAAGAAGAGCAGATTTTTTTGCGCCGTTTTGTGCTGTTCACAGCCAGCGGACATTCAAAACAGACCCCGCTTGGCCTTTCAGAATCCTGAAAGCATCATCATAAAATGAATTGGCGAGCTAGAAATCCTTAATTGAGCCCGGTCTGCAGCGGTCGAAAGTTTGCAATACGCGCATTTCAAAATTTGGTCGCAATGAGTGGCCAAATCAAAAAATGAGCAGCACACAGTGCTCGTATCATCATTCATGGGAATTGAAAGCATGACATGCAGTTTGATGGCTCAAAAAATTGTCTTTTTAGGAAGGTGTGGTCAAAAATAAGAAATTATCGATGTTCTCAAAAGTGGAGTGAACGCGGGGCAAGACAGGTGGTGTCGTTTATTGTGGCATTGAAAGATTGGGGAATAGACGCGGCCCAAGAAAGACAGGAAGCACAAGGACAGCTAGAATGCATAAGGCAATAATAAAATACAGAATGCCATACAAGATGGCCGTTTTGCGTCGCTCCTTTCTTTGGCGCGTCGTGCGCACCCTGCTGAAATTCTGATTTCCAGGCATTGTCCAAAAGAGCATCAATGTGTGATACTTGTCAACAAAGCGAAAAAAGGCCAAGACAATCAGCACAAAGAAGATCAGATGCACAATGAGGAAATCATAAGCAAAATGCCCCATTTCAAGGACTTTGCAGACGAATTCACGCCAAGGTTGACTAATAGTGTGCCATCCAAGCTACAAAAAAAAAAAAAAAACAAGTTAGAAATACTGCTCTCTTTCGTTTTACATCTGATCTTACTCCTTGGCCAATCCAACAGCCCGTCCACCAGCAGAAATTGGGTAATCCGTCGCGGAATTCGCGTGTAAGCAGCATGGTGATTAGATTTGAAAGCACGCGCTGGATGGCCATGACCACAATAAGTGCCAGGACAGCATGCCTCAATTGCCATTGTTCCATCAAGTAGATGCAGCAAAGAGAGGCGACAAAGGACACGATGGATACAAGGTGGGCCAAAGTGGACATCAAATTGCCGAAGCTGCGCACATGCTTGTGCGAGATCATTGAGATGATGGGGCCAACAAGTACAGACATGGCAAACAAGGCTAACAATGCAATCACATTGACCACAGAAGGCAGGACCAATGGCAGGCCAATGCGAATAAACAGATGAACAGACATCCGTTGTGATTGTGGCTGCTCCATGACGCTTTTCCGGTGGGCAAAAAGGTACACAAAGAGACAAAGACCGGCATAAATGGCAGGAGCAATGATCTCGGTGAATAGGAGCACGAGTCGCGAGGGCCGGGGATGATCTAATTGGACCTTTTCGCGCTTTTGTCCCGTGTATTTCATGCGATTCACGCGCTGCAGTGCCGTCCACGTGGGCTCATCATTGCTGTTGTAGCCGAAAAAGAGCCATTGCATTGCCTGCTTGTAATCGACCAAGGAATCGACAAGTGCAAATTGGTGCGGATTGAATACAAATGGTGACATGATCATGGCCACGACAGTCATCCAGAAATAAATCATGTGCGGCAACCAAATGACCATGGAGGCAAAGAGCAAGGGCAGGGCGAATTCAAGACCGCGATACAGGCTGACGTCGGCAAATTGCATATATAAAGTAGTGAAATTTTGGCGTGCAATGGCAAAACCACGGCCACTGCCAATGTATCGTGCACCGCCAAAGGTCAAATTATCGAGAATCGCGTGCGCATAGGTTTGTGTCACAAAAATTTCAAAAAGAGGCGAAAGAGAGACCAAATGCTTGCAAAGACGTGTCACCGCGCGCCAAAACCCGCGCTCTGTCAGCTCTTGCATGAATAGAGGCACAAGAGAGATGACGAGCACCACAAAGATTGACAGGACCACATTCTTGATCCAGCCATACACGGTGAATAAATGATACGTGCAATTGCCGTCGCAGGACCATTGGATGGCCGTGAGCAGCAGCACTACCAGTAAAAACAGCCGGATGGCAAGCATGATGAACACATTGTTGATATGGAACCCAGGGTGCGCATAAAAAAAGGTCAAAAACCGGTCCAGAGGGAGACGCGTGCCCAAGTGATAGTATTCGCGCGACAGCATTTGCTCGCCCATCCCAGAACCAATCTTGGTGACAAAATTAAGGATGGAACAAAAGCCAAGATCGCGGCCCTTGGCACATTGGTAATAGTCCACATGCTTGATCCGCCCACCGCGCTGAAAGGCATTCATGCCCATAAAAATGTCTTCATTTAGATGAAGCCCCTTTTGTCCTTTGCTGACGCCGCCTCGCGTCGTCATGAACACTGCATTTAAAAAGTCGGGATGCCCGTAATGCAGCTAAAAAAACGTCAATTCCTTCATTTGTCTCTTTTTCTTTCGCCTTTTTTTTATACCTTGCCGCCAATGGTGGCCATGATGCGCTGTGTCATTGTGCCAAATGTCTGCTCCTTGCCAGCTGCAATGTCGCCGAGCACACCGGTCTTCTCGGAAAAGATATATTCGCGCGCACCGACAATGGCAACAGGGCCATTGTGGCTGGCTGTCGTGTAGGGCGCGTGGATGGCGTCGGCATTGGCGTTCAAATTCTCAAATTCGCCAAGGACACTTCGGATTTTGAGACATTCCTCCAAGTAATTATCCTGATTTGCGTCAATCAATTGCAAGTATTCGCCTCGATAAAAGATGAGCGCTGTATTTTGATTGTCCGACTTGCCATCGCCCAAAATGGGGTTGCCTGGCAGCTGAATCCGGTATTTTGGCACGCGCAACTGCTGGTGACGCGGGCAATGGCCGTCAATGAGGCACGAATAGAAGCGCGTGGCGCCAGTGGACGAATCAAAGTCTTTTTCAATATAGGCGATCTGCAGATCCGGGTAAATGCCGAGAATGAGCTCGATGCTCTCGCGTTCTTCCGAATTGAGCGACGCATACCGCTGCATGGCGATCAAAAAGCGAAATTTTCTTGTTGCCATCTGGTGGAGCGTGTCATTCACATGTTGCTGCTCCTGGTGCATCAAATCAGGCGATTCGGTGCGATACAAGAGCTTGATTGCACGATGGTAGTTCATAAAGCCTGTGATCGTGCGATACAGGGTCTGGGACCGCAAGGACGCCCAGATACGCGTGCGGAGCGTGAATTCCGGCGCGGCCGACTTGAATCCCAGGCAATAAAAGGGCACATCATCCGCATGACACAAGTCAGCACGCTGATAGTCCACTGTCTCGAGTAATTCATCGTCATGATCATCTGCCAAAAAGCCATCGTTTGGGCGATCTAGCTGCTCGGCCATCACCTTGGTGTCATTGACAAAGTTGTCCCATTCAAAGGGATGCAGATGCTGCAAATACTCCAATAGGGTGACGTGGCTCTTTTTATGGTCCTGTCGGATAATCTCCTGGAGCGACAGCAAGATTTTTTCATTGTAATGAGGCGTCAACACTGTAAAAGTGGGCATTTGAGGCACGGGCATCGCATTGGGCATCGGTGACGTGAGACTTTGCGCGAGGAATTGGATACGGCGCTCCGCTTCGCTCTCTGGAGGGTAGAATTCCGTCGTCAACGAGCTGTCCTCTTGCGATACAAAGAACGCGGGTGGCTTGAGATGCTTTTTGCCATTTTTGAGCAAATCCGGTTTCTTTTGTGCAAGATAAAAAGATGATTTAGTGATTTTTGAAAAAAAAACACGGCACCTTGTTTTTACCTGCTGAAAGAGCAATTTTGTGACGTGTTTGGATGACAAGATGTGTTCACGATACATGGCAATGATGATGGCATTCCACACTTGCGAACAGAGAACCTTTGGGTGGCATTGGATGTCCGTGTCGGCCGTGGCGAGCAATTTAGTGTAGATGCGTTTCTGAAGACGCGCAAAAATGTTTTTCCAAGGCGTCATGATCGAGATGCCCAGGTAAAAAGATCGCACGACCGAGAAGATCGTGTTCCACACAACATACCAGAGATAAGTGTCGAGAAAAAACAATACAAGTTCCACCAAAAACATCATGGCTGCTGTGGTCCACGGCATATAATCGCACACGTAGCCCTCAATTTTGGAAATGAACGACGATGGGTGCGCGGCTGCGCCATCAGAACAATTGAGATCCATGACCGCAACGTAATTCAACGCGTCCTTGAAGGAAAGCGCAAGAAAAAAATACGATTCGATCAATTTGCTGCCAAAGACGCACAGCCAGAGACCAATGGACGTGATACGGTCTTTTCTCGAGAGCGTGGCAAAGTTGCTGCTAAAGGTATCGGTTGAATCGACACTGCGCTTGCCAAAATAGAAGCCGTGCGGCGCCAACACCAAGACAAGGGTGGTTACAATACTAATCATTAGCTGAACAACAGACACCAGTGTTGCAATGGTGCCAACACGACTCCAATAGAGACAATAGACGGATGGACCAGCATTGACCAGAAAGAGCGCAACCAGCAACAAAATGCGACGCGCCAGGATGCCAATGTCCTTCCATTGCATTGGCAAAAAGGCATGTTCCGCGACAACGCCGACAAATACAATGAGCGTGGCAATTGCACCACCCAGCGCCGTCATGGATAAGACAACGGGTAATTCTGCATCATTGGTTGCATTGTAGCCGTCGGGTGCACTTGACTCGGTCTGTGTCGCGCCACGCGAGTAAAGCACGCTCGCGTTGGGAATGATGTAATACCAAAAGGCGGCAATGTGCAAAGTCCAAATTCGCGTAAAATTGACAATCAGGTGCATCCAAGACCGCCGCTCTTTGAACGTCTTGGTAAAGACCTTGTGCCAATTGATGTGCGCCAATGCCTCATACCTGACTGCACAAAAAGGATGAGTTTTAAATTTTTCAACGTTTTTTTTGGACTTACGTGAAGGATGAAGGGACATGAGCGCCTCGTCGTTTGCCTTTAGCTGGCGGATGCAAGATGAGGACCAAAAGAATTGATTGATGTCGTCGTAGCCAATGACGTTTGCGTGATCTTTTTCGCGCGTCGCATTTTGGTGATGAATGTAATCGTACAATGGCGTCACAATGCGTGTCAAAAAGTCGAGGGTGGGTGCTGGAGGGATGGTGGTTCCCTTTTGAACATACTGGAGGTGATCACGAGCAAGAAAAAATAGAAAGCACAAGAATTCGGGGCAAAAACGCAAGACAGAGGCCTCTGTCCAGATGAGCAGCCAGAGCGCGAGATCAGAAAGTCTTTCGCTGTGAATGAGCTGCGACACGCGCGCCACCCAGGCACGCTGGCGCTCCTCGGGATCGAGCGTCGCGTCGTGATCATCTAGTGCCACACTGAACCACCATCTTTTGAAATTGGCATTAGGGCCGCCAATAAAATCGGCATGCAGCGTGATGATGGCCTGATTCACGGTCATCCGCGACGCGCGTGAATCAAGCAGTACCAGTAGATGATCCAAAGCATTACGCAACCCGTCATTTTGGAATCCAAAGCATAATTGCAATTCGTCAAAGATCTCATGGATGTTTTGCACCGCCTTCCAACCGTCCGACGCCTGGCACAAAGCAGGGTATCGTTTGAACACATCCGTACCATCGGCTTTGATCCATTTCACATCCACAAGCGTGTCCATGGACGAAAAGCGCGGGGATACGGCAGCAGGGTGCAACTTGGCATGGGTTTTGTCCAACAAGGCTAGCAACGAGTCTGTGGACGGGGTGCAACGCAGATAGCGATCGGTCTGGTGCAAATCATCCCTGACATGTCCATAGATGTCAATATCAAGCGACATGGACCGGCGATGCCTCGAGGGCAGCGGGTGCAATGAAAAATCGGATCTAGAACTTGTAGACATGATTTGATCTGTTATCGAGGAGTAAAAAAAAAAGTTGGCATTTAATTAGACCGAATTGGCAATTGCCGCGCCATCCCGCGCTCTGCTTCAAAAATTCATAATAGCCCGTCTTTTGCCTTACTTGACGTATCTTGGCTGTAGCTGTATGACAGACGCAAAAAAAATTTAAAAATATTGTCAAAAACGAGAATCATTGCGTGCAACGTCATAAACTTACGGCGTCGACGGACAATCATGCGCAAAAGCATGGCTTGATGCAGACGCGCCTAACTGAATTGAATCCTCGCGACTATTCGGCGCGCTCGGCTTGTCGTGCACGCACTCGTCGCAAGGTATGGAGGATCGTTCACTCATGCAAAAAATGAAAAGGTGAAAGAATCGGGAAGAAGAAGAAAAGAACGCATTAAATCGCGCCAAATTTATTAATTTTACTTGCCCCTGAGGAACACGGGATCAGTCTTCTGGTGCTCCTTTTCTCGGTCGACTGTCCCAGGAAAATTTAGGCACCCGCTTGGCTTGGTCGACCGCGAGGCCAAATTTGTTTAACAATAAACTTTGAAATGGTACACACTCTTCCCTAGTTTTTCGTGGTTTCTCAACGCGCTTCACGTTTGTGTGGTGCAAGCAATTCTAGAGACCTATTTTTTTTTTTTTTTTTTTTTTTTTTTTTTTTTTTTTTTTTTTTTGCGACTCAAAGTGACTGATTTACAGTTTAGCGTTTGGCAGCGATCCATGATCGATTAGAGCTGCAAGTTGCGTCACCTAAGGATTTCTAACTTGTATTTTCACGGTGAGCCGCATTTCGGGGTAAAAAACATGTCGTTTTTAAAGATTTCCTATTTTTTTTTTTTTTTTTTTTTTCGACGCGTGATTCCTCGCGCGACCTGTCGTGGAACGGATCCTTGCACTCGCTCGATTGCTTTTGCATATGTCTTATCTTGCTGACAAACGTATCGAATCGACTCCACTGTGTGTTTCTGAGTTGCAATGCACGCGAAAAAGTCAAACCATCCTAAAATCACTCATTGCTCGTCATTGAGGCGCCTTTGTCGCTGTTTCTCTATTGATGCCATCGTGGGTTCATGTTTAACGAAATTGAATCTCCGCGCCGGACCGAGTCGGTGGCTTTTGATTGGATGGTCACCCTGAAAAGGGTGACGCGTACAGGCTTTCGTCAACACCCGCTTCTCTTTCTCGCTTTCTTCTTTCGCGTCTTTATTCAAATACAATGGCTACAAAGCATACCTTGCCCAAGGGTGGCTTCAACTTTGACAATTATATCAGGTATGTACGCGTGCAAGTCTTCCAATTTGCTGCTGACCTCCCTTTTTTTTTTTTTGGACACTGGTTTACAGAAACAACACTCTTGAAACCAAAGGCACTCGTCCTCCAAAGGCGACCAGCACGGGTACGACCATCGTGGGTGTCATATTCAAGGTAAGAATTGCCGTTTTCAATATGCGGGCTTGTTTATTTATGACCTGTTTACGTTTAGGATGGGATTGTTCTTGGTGCTGATACACGCGCCACCGAGGGCCCCATCGTCGCAGACAAGAATTGCGAGAAAATCCATTATATCGCTCCCAACATGTAAAAAAAAAAAGCGCAACCCGCCCAAAGAAAAGCTTTAATTGACACACCGTTTTTTCTTCTTCTTGATATCTCTTTTCCTCCCTTTCAATTCCATGGTCAGCTACTGCTGTGGTGCTGGTACAGCTGCCGATACCGAGTTTACGACAAATTTGATCAGCTCGCAGATGGAGCTCCACCGTCTGTCCACCGGACGTCAATCGCGTGTCGTCACGGCCATGACGCTTTTGAAGCAGATGCTTTTCAAGTACCAGGGTCACATTGGCGCAGCACTTGTCTTGGGCGGCTTTGATCCAACGGGACCCAACTTGTACACTGTTTACCCTCACGGCAGCACCGACAAGTTGCCCTATGTTACCATGGGATCCGGCTCTCTGGCAGCCATGAGTGTGTTTGAAAGCCGATGGACACCCAACATGAGTGTAAGGATGCAGCTAAAAGAGTTCAAAACACGGAAAACGCGCTGAATCGCGTTTTTTTTTTTTGTAATTTTGCATAGCGCGAGGCTGCCATTGAGATTGTCAAGGATGCCATTGAGGCTGGTATCTTCAACGACCTTGGCTCGGGCTCCAACGTGGATGTGTGCGTCATTGAAAAGGACAAGACCGACTATTTGCGAAACTATGGCCGTCCCAACGAGCGCGGTGTCAAGGAGCAAAGCTATCGATACCCCAGGGGCACCACGGCTATCCTCAAGGAGTCCATCACCAAGTTTGTCGACGTCTCGGACGGCGATGCCATGGATATTTCCTTGTAGTTGCATCTTTTGGCAGTGAAAATTGCGGAATAAAAAGGAGTTTTCTCTGAATTGATCATCTGCTACTGCATTGCGCCGGGAATGCTGCTGTTGCGCGGTCTGAGTTTGTTTTTTTTTTATTATTTTTCTAGATTCTGGAGGAGCACAAAGTGCCTTTTTCTTTCATTTTCAATCCATCATGCCCGTATATATTGTCACTGGAGCATCCAAAGGAATTGGCAAGGCTACCGTTCTTCAGGCACTCAATAAACCTGATGGAAAAGTGGTTGCTATAGCCCGCAGCAATGAGCTGCTGCTGGACCTCCAGAAAGAAGCCAAAGCCCTCGGTCATGGAGAAGATTGCCTGCAAATTGTTACTGGCGACGTTTGCGAGGAATTGACGGTCTCCACCGCTGTCGATGCTGCCATTTCGCAATGGGGTCAATTGGATGTGGTGATAGCCAATGCTGGGTAACAAAAAAAAAAATAAAAAACGATGAAAAATAAAAAACGACTCATGTTCGTTTTTTTTTTTTTTTTTTTTTTTAGCGTGCTCGACCCGATTAGCACCATCGCGAACTGCACGGCGCAAGAATGGCAGGCGTAAGTATGCGTAGCATGAGTGAGGCACTCGGAGCACTCATTTTTTTCTCTAGATCATTCAATGTCAATCTATTTTCCATCATTACTCTAGTGCAAAAGAGCTTGCCTCATTTGCGTGAAAGCCGCGGCACTATCATTTTGGTTTCTTCTGGCGCCGCTTCCACTGGCTATAAGGGCTGGGGTTGCTACGGAGCGTACGTTTCTCCCATGTTTCAAAATGAAAGGCTGATTTTTTTTTTCAAAATAGTTCCAAGGCCGCATTGAACCATCTTGGCATGACATTGGCTGTCGAGGAGCCTGACGTAACTACTGTGTGTGTTCGCCCAGGTGTTGTAGACACGGGCATGCAGGAGAAGATCCGCTCGGAAGGCGGTGAAATCATGCAAGAATTTCACAAAAAATTTGTCGAGCTGCATGAGCAGGGCAAGCTCCTGACACCCGATCAGCCGGGTCGTGTCCTTGCTGGGATCGGCGCCAATCCCCCTCGCGAGCTGTCCGGCAAGTATGTGAGCTGGGACGATGCCATTCTTGCAAAATACAGAGCATAGATCGCTAGTTTTTTAATTTTCAATTTCAAGAAAACAATGATCTCAATAAATTTGACTTAGTAGACTTGGGACTTGATTTAGAGCCTCGATTCGGGCACGTCTGAACGGCGACTTTGGCGCCGTTCACAATAAGCGTCACTAGATTGTTGTGGTGGCGGTAGTGACTCCTTGCCAGCGTCACAAACGTTGGCATTTTCCTTTTGTCCAAATCAATGCTGATGTTGATCGCCGCCTGTAAACAGTCAATCCATTCCACCATGTCTTGGAGTGTCGGTGTCTGGAGGAGAAATTGCTCGCCAGTCGCTGTATTGTAAGCACGAATAACAAACGGATGATGCAGGTAGTCCGAGGCCCATCCGACTTGCATGTTTTGCATGCCGTATCGACGGACAATTCGATGGTGGTGACGTTTGCAAAAATCGAGCAATGTCCCATGCAAGTGGGTATTGAAATTCCTGTTTTGAAGTGTCAATTACACATAAAACACGCATCGTGCTCTTTTTACCTCCATCTTCTTTCAGTAGCCGGCTGACAGTGACGATCCATCTCCTTTTTCACGCGAAGCTGTCCGGTTTTGAGGATTGTACAGGTGTATGGTGGCAGAACATCGCACGAAATTGAGCTGATGGAGGGGCACGGGCCGCCAATCACTAGTAAATTGCTCTCACAATCATCATCGTTGGGTGCCCACGCAGATGAATTGTCCTGCAGTGAGCAACTCTTCCGAGATGCAAACTCGTTTGTGTGCAATGCTGCGCTCATGTGGTCTTTTCGGATAAAATGGATGGCATTGGACAAGGGAAAAGAAAAATGACAGGGATCATCTTGCTGCGTGCACTTTTTTCATTGCTCCTTCCACCCATGCAAAAAAAGGACCCGCCAATCGGCGATTGAAAACGCCCTAAAGGGCCTTTTGTGGGTCCGAACACTCATTTTTCTTTGTTTTCTTTCGTCCGCGTCGTCATGTTTACGCGCTTGAATGGCAGTGTTGATCTTCTTAGTTATTACAACTTGAAGCCAAGCTACAAGCAGTACATTGACCGCGATATAGACGAAACTCTTGCGCCCTTTGTACGAGACTTGCCAGGCAAGACGACTTTGGAGCCCGATGGCTATATGATGAAGGTCTTGCGAGATCCCACCGTCGAGCCGCACAACCAGAGCATCATTCAGCCGCTAGATATGGATACATTGAAAGAAGCTTATAACCTGAAAGAAGGCCCTATACCCGGTGTAATTGAGCGGCCAGCATGGGTAAAAATGATCTCATCGCCCCCCTTTTTTTGTAGTTTGATGTCAGCCTGCTTGGCACAAACGACGCTTCTGACGCCTCATTCTATCGACCAGCTGAAGCTGATGCAAACGACAATCACTCAGACAGCGAACGCAAACACAAGAAAAAGGTAAAAAAATCTCAAAAATATCATTGGATATGTTTTTATCGGCGTGCATCTGTAGAAAAAGAAGCGAAAACATAACCATGACCATGACGACCAAGCCCACAGCGAGCACAAAAAGAAGAAAAAACGAAAGAAAGTAAGCACTTTAGGGAATCACCATAGAAAAAATGGATATTCACCATATGAAATCTACCAGGAAAAGGACCATGGTCGACGCGACTCTGAACACGATCATGTCATTGTGGATTAATATGTGAACCTGAGAAATAAAGTCGGTTTCAATGGGCCTCATCCCACATGCTGTCTACAGTAGCTGGCAGGCAAAAATATGGGGATTTGACGTTGCATTTCCGCAAGAATCACTTTTCAGCATGCGGCTCTGCATTGGGCGTATTCGGGGGAGGTTTCCAGAGAGCAAGACACTCTAGAGAATCCTCTCAAAATGCATAGAAATACGCCAGATTGACAATGAAAGTCAAAAAAAAAAAAAAAAAAAGTCCGCAACAGCCTTACAGTCTGCACTTGACGCGTTTGGGCAGTGACAAGGAGAGAATCGGGCCCCCGACCGCTCAATAAATCATGTGCTGGTCCGCGTGCCAGGGGACAATAGACGCTGAAAGCCAACATTTTTTTTTCGACACCTTTTTCTTGTTTTATGTCTATGTTTTCCACGTTTCTTCTGGGGTACCTATTGGGGGGCCTCACGTTGTTTCCTCTACTATTATACCTTTATGTGCATCTACCGGCAAAGCATATTAGTGCCGCATATGAGCGGATACTTGTGTACCTGCAGCACTCAAGGTCCAGCCCTGTGGCGGCCGCGCAACCAACGAGCTACAAGTCGACGCTGCCTCTGTACAAGGTCGGCTGGCTACGTATGAAGACGGGTACGGCACCAGCTATCACATTAATGAAGCCGACAGAGCCGCTTTATTTTGCCGTGCTGAAATATCATACGCTTTATCTCTACGACTCTGATCAACAGCGGGACTGTCAGCAGGTCTTGTCATTGCAAAATTACGCCGTGGCCATGTATCCGCCCGATATCCGCGATGCCGAGCTCTTTTCTCGTCCTTATTGGGTCAGTTTGAAACCATTGGCCACGGTGGACGATCAAAGCTTGGCGATCACGTATTTTCACTGTCATCTCTGCACGGAAAAGGAAGATTGGTACCACCTGCTTCTGCAAGCATGCGGACAAGCTAAAGACACACTCGCAATCAGCTCCTTGCAGCCATTGATTCAGAGAATTCACAGCGACACGCACAATTTGGAATTGCAGTGGTTCAATGCGCTGCTTGGGCGTCTTTTTATGGGCGTGCATCACACCAGTCGATTCCGAGAGGCAATTTGGACAAAGATCATGACAAAAGTGGACAAGATCAACGCGCGACGACCGCCTTTTCTGGGCGAAATACGCGTCAAAGCCATTGAGATTGGCGGCAATCTTCCTTTGCTGACACAGCCACGGCTCTTGGGCTTGACACCGCAGGGCGAGTGTTGCTTGGAAGCCATGGTGGATTATCGAGGCGCAGCAGTCCATGTGGAGATTGCCACCGTACTCCAATGGACATATTCCGAGCGGATGCCGCCATTGACAATGGACATTGTGCTGAGAGTGACGCTGCAGTCACTCAAAGGCAAGCTGAAGCTGCTCGTCAAGCCGCCGCCTTCCAATCGCATCTGGTATGGGTTCCATGGCTTGCCGGACATGAAATGGCACATTGCCCCGTTGGTGTGGGAGAAAAAAGTGGGCCATTCCATGGTTGTCAAAGCCATCATCAAGCATTTGGAGGAGGTCATTGGCGACACCATGGTGCTACCACATATGGATGACTTTATTTTCTTTGACACCAATGGCATTGGCGGCGTTTACACCGACAGTGGCTACAAGAAAAAGAAGGTGCCCGACGCGGACGATCGGCAGTACGACATGGAACTGCTCACATCGGCCAAGGCGCTGCCAGAGCTCATCTCATCGGCCCACACGCTGAAATCTATACCACCAATATCTGCCTACACGGCCATACCATCCGACGTCCCGCATCCTCATCAAGACTCAGCAGCTAGCACCCCTTCATCCGAACACAGCATCTCTACCACCAATGTGACGGACGCAACATGGCCACCTGAGCCGACGCTGCGCTCCAGACGGTCAATGGCACAACTGGGCAAGAAATCCGCCGCATCCCCCACTGTCCAGGTTAGTTCCGCTGCAGGCCTGTTTCTTGGGCATGAAAAACAGAAAATAAACGGGTGATCCATGATTTATTGCATCTACATGTGTCAAAAAAAAAAAAAAAACGGATCAGCACACATGTAATTTTTTTTTTCTCATTACCTTTTTGAAAATTTGGCTTGCGTCGTCGACGAGTTCTTTGTCAATGCCAATGTCAATCAGCATGGACGAATACAGCTCGGGTGCATTGAATTTCTGACAGTGCTTCGCCAGCAAGATGGTGACCATACCAACTGGAAAGCCGACAATGGAGGGATAGACATTGGCAGCGATTTTTGCAAGCGAGACGCGTGTTTCATCCAGCGACTTGCTCTTTTCGAAAAACGACGTCCAAATCTTGCGCTGCAGATCCTCATCGAGCGTGTTGTACGCCACCGAGCTGAACTTCTTGTCGAAAAGAATGATGGCTTGCACCCAGCATTGGTTTTCGATCGCGGCCTGGAAAAGCGCTTCCAGCTCGAGACGAGTGTAATTCAATGACGCATTGTCTGGGCACAGGCGCGCCATTTCCGTCTGAATCCGGGCCAGATTGACAGCAATTTCCATGATGTTCATTGCACTTTGATTAGGACCATCAGGTCTGCGCGGATGGAGAGCGAGCGCCTTGTCAAAGTAAAAGCGGCGTGCATCAATTTCCACATCTGGCGTGTCGGAGGCTAGGGTAACTAAGCAAGAAACAGCGAGGTCGACATTTCCAATGGCCGCATGGTATCGCCAGAGCCAATCAAGATATTCCGTCTGGGAGAATTCCGTCGAGTGCGTCAAAAAGTCAACTAAATAGGTCGTGGCGGCGGTATTGCTAGCAAAATGATCCAAAAAGACGTCAGTGGCATGATTGATGATCAGCCACCTGTAGACCAATGTGTGTATGTCCTTTTCTTGATGCTGCACCACGGTCAGGTCAAGCACCGACACCAATTCTTCTTGCGACACGCCATTTGCATGATCCAGTAACGTCAAGATGGGTTCAAAAGCTGAGTGCGTGTCCAAGTGCTCCGCGACGACCAATGGTGAATTAAACACGACATGCAGATTAAGAAAAACGACACCTTCATAGAAGTGTAGCTGTCGGTATTCCTTGCACAATTGACTGCACGAATCAAGTGTCAGCTCGGACACGCCGTCCTTGAATTTCGCCAACGAGTGCTTCAGCTCCGATTGGACAAAGGACACGCTGTGCTGCGGCATCCTACAAGCTGTCTTGGCGCGCTCCAGGTGCTCAGAGCCACAAACAAAGGCGACATTGTAATTTCCAAAGAGTGCCTGGCACTGCCGCATCATGTCACCAACCAAAAAGTCGCTCGTTGGCTGTACTTGAGCCCATGACAATGCGGTCCGCTCTGCCAATGCTGGCAACACACCACTGGAGACAGACACAAGCTCGCCAAACGTCACATCTTCGCCATCGACAATGGCGTGCCTATTTCAAAAAGAAAAAAACGTCAATCCCGGTGGCCGATTGTCTTTTTTTTTCACGTACGATGAGAGCATTTTATGGGTGAAAAGAAAGGCGATAAAGGCAGCCGTGTCAATGGTTTGGGCCAATAAATGGTGTACAGGGTTGTACACGGGTTCGTTGAAGCTGAAGGCGGACTGGTTCTGCAGCAATTGCTGGAGCTGCTCAAGTGTGATTCTTGCGGAGGTCAATGGCTGCAATAGAGCTTGCTGATCATCAATTCTATGTTTTTTTTTTTTGTTAGCATAAGCGCACAGACAAAACGCCATTTGGCTTACGTCAAAATATGCAATTTCCAGAGCTTCTTGACCGCGTTGGAATAGTTGACAAGCACGGCTTCTGTCGCAGCACACGGGCGTTCTTCTGCCATGGTCCGCAGGAGCTCTAGTCAGAAAAAAAGGCCGTTTGATTAGCAATCTTTGAACACGCGCTCCATTATGTGTATGCACAAATGATGAAAAGACGGAGATGAGCCACGTACGTTGATGCTGGGCGGCCAAATCTTGATCAGCAGCCAGTAGCTTGACAATTATTGCATCCGTGGCCAATTCACCAAAACATCGTTGGTGGCCCTTGATGGCGTCCAGGGGCATGTCCGTCTTGCGCAGCGTTTTTTCAATCATGGCCAGCGGTTGAAGTGAAGCATATACATGCAATCCATCGCTGCAAAGCACATGGAACTGACGGTTGGAGCGCAATTTTTCCTGAGACATTGAATCAAAAAATTGATTCTGATCAGTATTGTCCTCCTTCAATTGAATGGCAAATACGCGCCCTTCAGGTGCATAGTCACAAATGGCTTCTTGGACGGATGCATTCTAATCACAAGAAAAAAAAATAAGAGGGAGGGGATTTTGAGCATAATGACACGAACAGCGAGTTGCCCCGCCATTTACCTTATCCTTTTCGACCATAAAATACTTGGTCAGCCACAGACGCTGTTGTTCAGCCAGAATCACGCCACGTTGATCACAAAAGGAGGTCATGATTGACATGTTGGTCATTGAATTTAAAGGAGGAATGCGGACACTGGCGAGTTTGAGAGATGTGGTGCTTGTCAATGCGCCTTGAGCGGTCTTGGAGAAATACAGCCGGCAGCCTTGCGATGTTATGGCACACAACACAATGCCATTGGGCGTCTCCTCTGGTATCACATGCAAACTAACCAATATCAAGGGACGTGGGCGCAAAATCGTACCCAAGATGCTGGTGATGGCTTTGTGCGGCAGACCATGGCTATCGGGTAAGCGCTCTTTCAGGTAGTCGCTGAGCATGTCGGAAATGTTGGTTATGGGCGGAAGCAATGAAAAAGTGCCTGGGGAATCATCCAGACATGCGACCTATAAACAAAAAAAAAAAAAAAAAAAAAAAAAAAAAAAAAAAAAAAAAAAAAAAAAAAAAAAAAAAAAAAAAAAAAAAAAAAACATTAATAAAAAAAAAAAAAGAAAAAAAGCACGGATGTGTACCTGGATTGTCGAATTGTCGGACAAGGTGTACATGATTTTTCGCTCGCGATCAACGGCCAGCAGCTTGTACTTGATAGTGGGCGCTTTGAGAATATACGAGCTTAAGTAGTATTGTAAAAATCCTTGTGTGGTCCGGCAGACCAATTGGGCCAAAGTGGAAGCCTAAACAAAAAGTCAGAGCCTGGCATTCCGGTACAGATGCGAACTCATGAAAATGGCACTTACGCCGATGACCAATTCAAAGATGTGACCAATACTGCCGAGCATAAATATCCTCCCATTGTGAGATTGGGTGACCTGGAGTATGGTGTCCAAGGAATTCGCGCGCCACCATGGTTTGGGTGCTAGATCAAGTCTCTCAGACGCGCTCAAAATGCCATAGACATTGATTTCTTTGTCTCCGGTCACGACCAATGCAAAAGGAGTGGCGGCACTGACTCCATTGGGCGATTCTGCAAAAAAAAAAAAAGACGCGTCAATCGCGCTGCAAATTTTTTTTTTTTTTTTGGAAGCGGGGGTGGTTGGCCATACCCGCTGGTCGGATGATATCGACATGATGGATGCGCTGTGCCGATGATAGTCGAAAGACGTCACTGGGAAAAAAAATAGTGAGTTTTGACATTCGTAAAACAAAAAAAAAGCATCAACGCGCTTACCCAGTATTGTAATTCCAAAAGAGCACGCTAGTATCGATGATGGCGCAAGCTTGTTGAATGCTGGGCAGAAGACAGAGCTTGTAATCGGCGGGTGCCAAGGCTACAATCAAAGAAATGAGCCGAAATCGCGCTTTTTTTTTATGCATCAGCTTACCATTGAGCTCCTGTCGGACATCGTCCGGTAGCGGCAGCTTGCTGACGTGCTCAAAAGCAGCCTCGTCAACAGCAGCGCAGTATTGATCAACCGGCACGTCTAAAGGACGAAACTAGATCAGCCCCTGTCGCGTGTGCTGTGCTACTAATCGGTTCTTACTCTTTATGTAATCGTGATAAAGAATATCTTGACGTATGCAAGCCAGCTTTTCCTCCACGAAAGCTGCATTGGCGTGCTGGTCCATGGCACCAAGAGAAAAGAAAATAAAGAAAAGGTACATTTTCTGAATTCACCTGCCGGGCGGCTGAAAAAAAAGCAACGTCGGTGTTTCAATTGGAATACAGCATTTTCGTTTTTTCACTACAAAAAAAAGGGGGGGAGGTGCGAGACGTTCCTTTTCTTCTTTCTCTGCTTTCCTTGTTCCTTTTTGTAGCCCTTCATCTTGTTCGTGTCTTATGGCATGCCTACCACCGTCCTAAGTCACCGCCACCAGCCGTCAACGACGTCCACAGCCTCGTCTTCGTCGTCTTCGTCGTCTGACAACCGCCCCGCGCTCCCTCGTATCCTCACCAATTCGCCTTCCAATGCCGTGCACCTCTCCAGAAGCACAGCTAGAACATCCAGGCGTGTGCGCACCCATTGGTTCACTCATTTTGCCTTGACCTGGCGCCAAAGCTCGCGATATTCCAAGATATTATTTGCCTATTCGTTGACTCTGCTCTCTTTGCAAGTAAGAAACACGAACAGAGCATTGTCCCGTCTTGTTTTTTTTTTTAGACTAATTTCTCTCTCTCTCTCTCAGGTCATTGCCACCGTGGCTGTGCTTTGTTTCTCGTGGGACATGTATTGCGACAAGCCATTGCGCATCTTTTTGACGGTGCACATTCTGCGGCTGGTAGTATCGTCGCCATTGACAATCTATTTACATCTGGCACCGCGCAGACAACGAAGGCGCCCTCGACACGAGCATGCTGCCGAGCGAGGCGAACATTACGCCATGGCCGAGCTTCCACCCACCACAGCATCCAACCCGACACACGCATCCACGATACCTGCCTCTACATCACATACCCCCGCCTCGCATCCCATCGCTCCTCCTCCTGTTCCCCCCATGGTCTATCCATCCCCACCCTCTCACTCCAGCTTGATCAGCTGGATCGATCGGTAAAACAGCCACTTTTTATTGTCTTCTTTGCTCACGAAATGGCCCCTTTTTATTTTCGCAGAGCCAAATCAGCTTTGGATCTCTTTGCAACGCTTTGGTTCATCATTGGCAATTACATGCTGTTTACATCCACAACTTGCTCGGAAACGGCCAAACCAATATACTATCTTTCTCTGTCCGTCATCATTTACGGATATATTATCATCACCGTGCCTCTCCTGCTATGTACAGCCGTTATTTTCTGCCTTCCATGTGTTTTGGGTAAGCACGTACTTGCCTGATATCACACATCCATTCATTTTTCTTTTTTTTCTTTCTACTTTTTTTTTTTTTACAAGTCGGCATGCGCCTGATTCACGTTGAAGATGGTGTTGACATGGGAGGTGCGACACAAGATGACATTGAGCGCATCCCTGTGTATCGATTCCGATCAAACAAGCCGCCACCACCGCCACCGCCACGTCGATTACATCCGCAGCTCCATCATGCACCTGCGACGGAAGAACGCGTCGTCGAGGCGTCAAAGATACCCACGGATGAATTGACACTCCTTGAAAAGCTGTGGGTACGATTAGGCTGGATCCCTTCGTCCTCGGAGCAGGCACAATCATGTGCCACCTTTTACGACGAATTGGAGATTCCCAACGAGCAAGACCAGGTGTGTGCCATTTGTCTTTCCACCTACGAGGAAGGCGATATTCTCTGCCGACTCTGGTGCTATCACCACTTTCACAAAACTTGCGTGTCCGAATGGCTGGTCCTCAACAGCCGGTGCCCGCTGTGCAAGCGCGATTGTCGACGCCAAAAGGATCAGCTTGCCGGTGCGTCGCTGCCGACACCTCAGGATGCTGCTGCACCCACTTCCAATCCCTTGATCGGCACCACAGATGCCCAGCCGACCCCCATGTAGAGTCTGCCACTTTCCCCGCGCTTTTTTTGTCTTTTTTTTTTTTTTTTTGTACACTTTATTTGGTCGCTCTTTCAAATCGGGCGCGCTTGCCATCATGAAAGAATTGAGCTGGAATTGGAGCCACGAGCTTGGGAGGCCAAAGGATCAAATTAAAAGCTCTTTTCAACACTTTCACCACTGTCGCGTAAAATTTGTAGTTGGATGCAATTTGCCGGGCTGCAAACACGATGATGCCGGTGTCACATAATCAAAATCATTACAATGTATTTATTTTCCCATCAAGGCGCGTTGTTTTTTTATTTTGGGTGTTGGAAGAGCTGCAGATGAGAAGGCGCAATATTGTTCCTGGTTGATGTTTCTGTAGACAACGACTTTTTGCTCCATATGCGAAGCCAATCTGGTGCGGGTAGAGGCTGCTGCTTGATTTCGTCGGACTTTTGCGCGTCTGGTGTGCTATGCTCGTGCTCTGATCTGATTTTATGCTTTTTAATGCTGCGCCGGCGCACTTCGCGTGGTTGAGTGCCCCCCGCAAGTACCGGCGTGTGCACATCATCAAAGATGGCAAGAAGATCCTTTGACTCTGAGAACTGCAGGTTTGTCATGTCAAAATAAGACGTCGACGCGCTTTTTTTCGCGTTGTGTGCGCGCCGATGCGTCTTTTCCGTCATGGGGCGCGTCGAGCGTGTCTTGACCTAAAAACATGAGCTGGGATTAAAAAAAACCAGATAACTCATCATTCTATCTTCCTGTTACATGATCCGTGGAGCCATAAGACGTCTTGGATGTTCTTGGTCGCACAAGCAGATGCGCATTGAGGATCAGGTGCTCCATGATCTCCGCCCACTTTGCGCTTTGCTTGACGAGGTCCAGCTGCATGATATTTTGCGGTTGGTACAAGGCGAAAGGAACAGATTTCAGTGAGGGAGACAAAAGCGGTGGATTTTTAGCTCGACCCCCTCTCCTGTGGGAGAGATTCATGAATCGGCGCACCGCGCGCTGCCATGAGGCCACCTTGGTCGTCTTGGCATGCGGTGTATGCTGCATCAATTGCGAAATTCCATCCAATTGGATGAAAGTTGGCGCAACAATGATGGCAAGCGTGGACGCGGACATGTGATTGGCCTCACCATGCTGTACCATCACCTGAATCGACAGTAACAAATACTGCAAAAGATGACGATGCTCCAGTGGCAATTTTCGAATTGCTCGATGGAGTTGATCGAGGCGGCTCTCTATTCAAAAAAAAAATTGAAGTGTCAGGATTCTCTTTTTTATTTTTTAACGCGTCCCACCTGATTCAAATGCATCCAAGAACATCTGTTGGCAGGTACGTGGTATCAATGGTTCGGGAAGCAATTGTAAATACCGCTTCAGCAATCCAGTCCAATAATGCACTGTCAGCACCATGGACGGCTTGACATGAAAGGGATTTTCTGTTTGCTCGAATTCATTCTGTAATTGATCCAATTGAGATGCTGCTCCCGATCGTCGAAAGAGGCCTTCTACGTTTAAATCTATGCACATGTCTCGTAAAAGGTTAATTGCCATGCATGCGGCGGATCATTGAGATGGAGAACCTTTATTGATTTCATGAATGCATCTTGCCACAATGCCTGGAACCATCAATCCAGAATCTGTCAAGTATGAAGAGCGCGCAATAGCCGTAATAATTGGCGAGCCAAAGATGGGTGTTTTATTTTCATAAGAACATCGAGTCATGACGACAAGTAAAACAAAAAAAAAAAAAAAAAGAGAAAGAGAGAGAGAGCGAGTCAATACCTCGAAGCGAGCGCAAAGCGACGGAAGGATCGGAAATATTGTACACCACATCGGAGCACTTGGAGGAGCATCGAAACAGCGAGTCAAGGGGGAATTTAGATTCTCAAGCTAGCCAAATCGACGCTGAGCGTCGATGGGTCAAAATCCCAAATGACCACCTTGCCATCCACGCCACAAGTTGAGAACTGGGACAGATTGTCGCGCGAGCCACTAAAGACGCGCACCTCACTAATGATAAAAGAAAAAAAATGAAAAATGTAAGAAAAATGAGCCATTTCGCGCGCGAAAACCGGATTGACCCTTACTTGATCGTGTTTTGATGCGTGGTCAATAATACAGTATCTTGATCACTCGATTGGCCGCGCGAATCCATCGACTTGAAGCGGTTCATCACAGACGACACGGCGGCGGTCTTTTTCTTGCCCACATCCAGCGATCCAGCGACGTTCCAATTGACATCGTCCTTGGACTCAATCAAGATGGGCGCGCAGTCAAAGCCAGCACCGACGAGCTGGCGCTCATTGGCCCAGATCAGCGAGCGGCAGGGCAGCGACGTGAAATCAACAGCATAGACAAGGTGAGCACCGTCTGCACCAGGCACCGCGACATTGATGGTAGCATCGTGGCCAGCAAAGGCAAGGCGATCACCCGAGGGCGAAAACGCAACAGAATGGATCCATCCACCACGACCATTGGAGAATTCAGCGCACACCGTGTTAAAGGGCAGCTTGTCGCCCCACACCGTGGGCGCCGGCTTCTTATCCAGGCCCTTGATGAACGAGGAGAACACGCGCGCTTTCATGTCAGCCGAGCCCGCTGCCAAGAGCACATTGTTCGGGTGCCAATCCAGCGAGAGAACCGTGCTGCGGATCGGTTTCTTCACGTGCTTGGACGCCCACCAATCATTATCTTCTTCAAAGTAGCAAACGGCAATGCAGCGTGAGCCGCTTGCCACCGCAAATTTCTCCTCGTTAGGAGACCAGCGCACGTATGTCGCGGCTCGATTAATGCGCAGCAACACCAAGCCAGGTTTCCAGGTGCCATCGGGCTCCTGCGTCCACACATATGCATTGCGATCTTGCGAACACGTCACAATGCGGTTCGTGTTAGGCGCAAAATCAATGCTGGTGATCACCTTGTCATGCTGCGAATGCAAATGAAAAATAAATCACAAATTCCTTGTCTTTTGCAGTGTTTTTAACACACTTACACCTTTTAGAGTGGCCTCAAGCGTCCAATTGGAGCCCTCGTGCTCATAAACATGGGCGTCGTTCGTGTTGGGACACACGACAAGCTCTATCACGATGAAACACGATAAGTTGCAATATCCGAGATACGAAAAAGGCACAAAAACGACTTACTATTCTTATTAAACGAGTGAGCCGTGATGGGCGCGTTTGCAATATCGTAACAAATTGGATTGGCCATGATGAGGACTCTATCAGTCAACTCTAAAGGAATGAGGATGAAAAAAAAAGTACACCAATTCGAGTGGGGCAACCTTTTTTCTATCCAAAATTGAATTGGCGACGCCTTGGCAAATTTGGAAAAACTAGCTAGAACGCGCCCGCGCCCTTTCCCCCTCCCCCGACACGCGCTTGGGGCACTAATTTATTAAAATGTCCATTTTTTTGTATGTATGACCAGCGTTAAACAGTGGTGGCCTGGGAAGACAAAATTCTCATAAAAGAACGAATGACATCCTTTGCTGTATGGTCGACAACGGAGCCTTGCTGCCAGGTGAACGCGACGTCCAGCTGGCCACACGTCGTAATGACATTCAAGGCGATCACCGTGGCAAATGAGTGGGCGCTCTGGCAAAACCAAGTCTCCGTCATAGTCCATGCCTTTCCTTCCTGATCCACATCAAATCGTCCCAGGTCACTGATGTTTAAACCACCGCTACGGCCCATTGAAAATTTCTTGCGTGCAGAAGTCCACACATTACAGTAAGATTCAGGATATGTTGGCAGCAGGGAGTCTGTAAGTAAGGTTCTTTGGCATGTCTCTTGCTTTTTGGCTTGCAAACGCGTATGATACTCACGAGCCAGATCCCAAAAGGACGCGAGATCGTTTTCAGCGTGAAGTGCAAGCGTTATTTCATCCCATCCACATTCGTAGCGACCAAAGAAAATGCCCAATTCGTCGCCAACGGGAGGGACACAGAATGGGCGGCAATTAATGGCTGTTGCAGTCTTCACAGATCGGCCTTGGTATCGAGAGGCCCAGGCAAGCAGATAGGCGGCGTAGATTGCCGAATGAACGGAGACGTATTCTATTTTTGCACGTTTCACCAAGGTCGCGAGCGCATCGCCTCCAAAATGGTCAATATGGACCACGGTGTCCAATTCCTCATTTTCGCGGGCGGCGAAATCACCTTGCCACCCGTTTTCGGGGATGAAGTCCGAGTAGGGGCCAAGTTCGACAATGGGACATCCACGGAGCTCGAATGGTAAGGGCACATTAACCACGGGATCCAAATCAATCACACCGGATGCATCTTTTTGATCATTGGTATCATTGAGGTGCTGTAAAAGATCCTTCCAAAAGACAAGCGTGCTTCAAAAAAAAAAAAAGGATGAAAAGATGTGGCGTGGCTACCTTGGAATCAAAATCATACCTCAACCCATCCATGATGACGTGCTGAAGAGTCAAGGTGACACAACAGCTGTCCAATTGCTGAGCATGACATGACACGCGCAGTCGCCAAAGTGGCACGGATGCAAACAAGTCAAAGTGGTGCTGACATTCTTCCCTTATGATGCGTTCAAGGCATGGCTTTTCCCAAAATTCGTGATTTTCCGTAATAAAAACGAGATCATCCATTAAAAAGCGATCCAATTGCACAAAGTGCGCGCTTGGTTTCTCGACGTCAGCCACTGTTAAACGCAGCATTGGATGTTGCGCGAGCATGCGCTGCAAAGCAGGCTGAAATTGTTGTATATAGAATGAAGCTGGATTCGTGGCAATTGGTCTGGGCGGGTGATTCACAATTGCTGTCAGTGTGACGGATGCGTAGCCCTTGGTCAGCTGCTTTGCAATTTGGTTTTTTTCGAGCATGCCGAGTTGTCTTTGCTGCTTTGCCATGGTGCAAAATATCCAAGGATGCAAATTGGTGCAAAGTGAAGAAGAAAGGCAAATTTAAAAAAAGTAACCTGGGGGTCAAAAAAGGAGATTCAATTCTGCCGCCAAGCTCGCATCTTTTTCTTTTGGTCAATGGAAGAATTCAAAGCGACACTGCTCAACGAATCTGACAAGATCGTCGAAGCCGCCACAGGCGAGGAAACAGCCCAGGATACAATGGAAGACGTAGCGTCGTTTGAGGCTCAATTGAAGCCCTCGCATACGGCCAGCATCGCTCCCCGGATCTATTTGGATAAAACGGTCGTGCCTGTTCTCCTCGAAGGCATGAAGCTCTTGGTTGCGGAAAGGTATAGCCAATCGATATATTTTATTTATATATATATTTTTTTTTAACACGTCGCTTACAATTTTGTTCTTGTAGACCAGAAAACGCTCTCGAATACCTGGGGAAGTTTCTCTTGGACAAGTCGCAACAACAAGCTCAAAATCACGAATGAGAGATGACCTGCCTCCTTATTTTGGCTTTGTTTGTTTTTTTTTTCTTCTTCTTTCTTTCTTTCTTTTCCCCCTTGAGCACACTTCTCTTCTCCACTATGGACGCCCCAAACCAGCAAAATACCCAGAAATCTGCTACAAGCGATGACGAGGAATTGATGACAGCAGCCAATAAAGCAGACGAAAGCTCTTTGATTGCAAATATTCTTCTTCCGCTGCAAGTGCCCACCGACAATGATTACGCGCAGCGCATGGCCCAGATTGATGAATTGAAGCTCTTTTTGGCAACGGCCAACAATCGCTGGCATGGTCTCCATGACTTGCATTGTCCGCAGCACCAGATTCATTCGTTTCCATTGCCAACAGGTGATCAAATTTCTTGCGTCTTGTGGAACAATTTGTATTATATCACAGGAACCGACATTGTTCGCTCGCTTGTCTTTCGATTCCACGCGTTTGGCAGACCAGTGCAGAATCTTAAAAAGTTTGAAGAAGGCGTGTTCAGCGACCTGCGCAATCTGAAACCCGGGCAAGATGCCTCCTTGGAAGAGCCTCGATCTGAATTTTTGGACATGCTGTACAAAAACAATTGCATTCGTACCAAAAAAAAGCAAAAGGTATTCTACTGGTTTTCCGTTCCTCATGATCGGCTATTTCTGGACGCGTTGGAGCGGGATTTGAAGCGCGAAAAACTAGGAATAGAAGCAACCAGCAAAGCGGTCTCCACTCCAGCGATCACTCTGACTTTGGATGCGTCTCAAGACATCTTTGAACTCGTCCGCAAATCACTTTCATTGTTTCCTTGCACAACATTGTAAAAAAATAAGAATAAAAAAAAAAGGATTTTTTTTTTATTTTAAAACGCAAAAGGCACAGCGTCGGCGTCATGTTTGCCCAAGTTACCGAGCTCCCACTAAAAAAAAAAAAAAAAAAAAAAAGATCAGGAATGCTAATCAATTTCTTTGCATTTTGACCTTACATTGTCCTCGATTGAACGCAAAAGCGAGTAATGGTTATATTTTGTGTTGCTGGATGTCGCAAGGCTTGGCGTGAGACGGAAAGAGGGGCCAAAAAGCACTGTTTGCACTTGATTAGGAATCAAGTAGTCCTTGGCCTCATCCCACGTCGAGACAAACATGGTGTTGTTTGTAAAGTTGCTGTTGGTGATGCGGGGCTCAAGGAATCCCTTGAACCAGTTCGAAGCATACGTTAAACTGGTGTCATGCCCGTCATTGTTGATGTCCGGAGTGTAGAAAACGAATTGAGGCACCTGGTTGTTGTTGATGTCAACGTCCAATTGATCTGCATTGACAATGTTTGCGCACCGTGTCGCGTTATTTTGGATATTGGTGAAAGAAATGAATGGGTTATGCTTGCGATGGTATGTGCCAACGGACGATGATGTATCGCAGTTGCCTGGGTAAGCCTGCTGATACGATTTCCACGAAATGCCCTTGACATCGAGCAGATCCACAATGGAATTGCGCTTGATGTTGGAATTGAAGTCCAGGAACACGCCGTCCGTCGAGCCAGAAATCAGAGAAATGTAATTCGGTTGCGACGGATGGGTGGTTGCAAAATAATTTGTCAATTCCACACCTAATTTTCCATGGCAATTGCATCAGCGTCCACCTTTTTTTCTTTCTTTCCATGGGTATTTTACCACTGTGGTTGCTGGCCAGGGAACCAAAGTAAGGGTCAGCGTGCACATCTGCATAATTTTGATTTTCAAAAATGAAAATGACGACTCTGTCAAAGTATTTTCCAGGCACCAGGGCAGATACCAAGGTACCAAAGACAGCACACAAAACAAAAGAAATGAAAAGCATTGTAAATATAATTCCACAGCTGTGTGATTCAGTCACGGCAAGCGTGGTTTCTTTTATATGAACTTGCAAAGTTAAACTTCACGATTTGAGATTTTGTGACACAAAACGATCATGCAACGGCCAAATCTCCGACTCTGGTCTAACCAAAATTTGCCAAACCTGCTCTGAAAGGACAAAAAGCCATGATGAAGCGCGCACAAGAATCACAAAAATGTCATATTGTCTTCAAAACGTTTTCCATTCAAACCTAATTCATTGGACGAACAAGAAAATGAAGAAGTCGATGATCGCGTATCGTTCTTTCAGTGGCTATCATTGATACACGTGTGAGTATGGTGCCATGGACCATTGCCACCGAAACAATCGATTGCAACATCCCATCCGTATCGTCATTGCTTGCACCACAGAGCACATAAAATTGAATTAACATATCAACTACACGTCCAATAAAAGCAAATGCCTGAGGATCGTGCGAGAAAGGGAAAAAAACCGTGACTCTGGGAAAAGCGGAGACGTGTGTGCCACCTTTTTGATCAAATTTTAAGAAATGCATTTCATCAAATGACGCCCCTGTGAAGCACATGCAAATGACTTTTATTTTTCAGCATCCAGTGAAAAAAAAACCGTATCTTGGGCAAGTTGTATTTCAATAACTACCATGTTTGGGTCTTGCCAAGCAGGAACACAAATTATCTGTCTGTTGGCATGGACTGCGATCGCTTCTTTTGCACAAGAGTGACAAAGAGAGCTTTTTTTTTATTTTGGCTGTGGATGCAAGAAAAAAAACTTCAGGGGCTGTGGTTCAATTTTTACGCGCCGGGCAAGCGAGCAGGGAAAGATTTTGTTTCAGCGTCAAAAGCGTCAAATGTCCTTTTTTTTTTGTGTGTGTTTTAACTCAAACTCGCAACTTTTTTGCAAAATGATCCTGGGGCGACGTTTTTTTTCACATACTCGGCAGATCTTGCATGAAAACCCCCTGGTAGGCTTATGTGCACTGTGTTGCTTAACGTCAGGCAGTCATTCATACATTATTATTATTATTATTTTTTTTTTTTTTACCAGGGGTTACCACGATCACCACGATCAGCAGCCGCGCGTCCTCCACCCACGATGCCACGAGCGCAGCGCGGTCTACCGAAAAAGCTCCCGATCCCAGGCGTTAAGAAAGTGGTTGTGGTGTCGTCTGGGAAGGGAGGGGTGGGCAAGTCGACAACTGCTGTGAATATCGCGCTGGCAACGGCGGCAATGAAGCACCGTGTGGGCATTCTGGACGCTGACATCTTTGGTCCCTCGGTGCCGAGTCTGATGAATCTCCAAGGCGAGCCTGATTTAACAGAAACGGGTGATCGCTTGGTGCCATTGATCAACTATGGCGTTCAATGCATGTCAATGGGATTTCTTGTGGACAAGGAGGCACCTGTTGTATGGCGTGGACTCATGGTCATGAAGGCATTGCAACAGCTGCTGCACCAAGTAGCATGGGACAATCTCGATTATCTTTTCGTTGACATGCCCCCTGGCACTGGCGATGTGCAACTGACTCTAAGTCAACAGGTTGTCATTGATGGTAGGGAAGGGATCAAGTGAAGTTACTCTTTTAACAACTGAATGTGCAACATAGGAGCTGTGATCGTGTCCACGCCACAAGACATTGCATTGATAGATGCCGTCAAAGGGACCAACATGTTTAAAAAGGTGGACGTGCCTGTAAGTCCATGTTCTTTAAAACCCAATTCGGGGCGACCAATGCTTCTTTTTGTTGTTTTAGATCCTTGGTTTGGTGCAAAACATGTCACTCTTCGTGTGTCCAAATTGCAATCATGAGACCCACATATTCGGACAAGACGGTGCTGCGCGCATGGCCGAGAAGCTTGATATTCCTTTTTTGGGGGAAGTTCCTCTGCATGCTGACATTTGTCAGCTCTCAGATGCTGGTCAACCCATTGTTGTCTCGCACCCCGAAAGCTCATTTGCTACTCATTATCGATCGATTGCCACCAACATTGTCCATGCATTAGAAACCTCTTCAGATAACGAAAAATAGCAACACACGCGTTTGTCGACAGAGAAACATTACGTTTTTTATAATGGGCATTAAATTGTAAGGATGATGGAATTACGCAGTCATGGGCTTGCGAGCCACAAAGAAGAACATGGGAGTGAACAGATTTTCACGGGCACCAGCGACAAGATTGTCAGCGGCGACTTCAAGGAACTTTTGAGTTTCGACCGTGCCCTTGGGGACAAGGCCGACCTTTTCCAAGGCAAGGCACATGTTGGTGGTCACAAGGCGGCCCACCTTGGTCATGGCTAGCGTCGTCAGGTAATCGCGAGCAGTTTGACACTTTCGGAGGTCGCCTTCCAAAGGGTAATACCAGTTGATCGTGTCACCCATGTTTGCCAAATCTTGGTGGATCTCAATCTCAAAGCCAACGTTCTTCAGGGCCTGCAGACACTCGCGCGTGGGGCGCATCTTGGGGATACCATTGCCCTTCTCGATGCCGTGGGCAATCTCATGATGGTGAGGAATGGATTCATCAAAATCGTCGGTCATGCACCATTCATAACAGCCAAAGGCACCACCAGGCTTCAGCACACGGAAAATTTCTCCATAGACACCTTCAAAGGTGGGAGCGTGGCAAGTGGCCTCAATGGCATACACAGCATCGTACGAGGCTTCTTCAAAAGGCAGCTCCATAAAGTTGCCCTTGATAAAGTTGGTTTGATCTTGCAATCCCTCCTTGGCGGCATAATGGAAGGCACGTTGGATTTGGTAAGCATTGTTGTTCAAACCAGTGATGTGCGCACCAGTAAAGTGGGCGATTTCACGAGCAGGACCACCTATAATACACCAAAAAGTTAGATTTCAATCACATCATCTCTAAACAGCTGATGACACTTACCAACACCACAGCCGACCTAGTCAATGGGTAAAAAAAAAAAAAAAAAAAAAAAAAAAAAATCAGGGACCTTGAAGCAGCAGATCGATACACTTACATCCAAGACTTTCATGCCCTTCTTGATGCCAATGTTGGCAGCCAAATAGTGTTCATGGCGAGCAATGGCACGGAAGAACTCTTCACCAATATAGTAACGGCAAAAATGGAAGCTACCACCCCAACCTAGCGAGATGAAAGATAGCAAGAAAGCATATGATGAGAACGGGAGGCACAAAAACACTAGTAGCTGAAGCTTTCAAAAGTGTTACCATATTCATAAAAGTCGGTCGCCAAGTTGTAATACGAGTTGACCAACGTTGTGTATTCATTCAAACGCTTGTCTTCATCATCCTTGGTTTCAGTCTCAGCCTTCTTCCACATGTCCAGGTAGGCACCAGTGGCGACATTGTGGACATCAGCATTTTTCGAGCGCAAGTTGGAGATCAAGCCAGACTTGACCTCCTTACCGTGCAGTGCCTTGGCAAAAGCAATATCTTCGGCATGAACAGCCGACACAGTTCCCTGAGAAGCCATATGATGAAATAAAAGAGGGTCGAAAAAGAATAGAAAAGAAAAGAAGGAAATAAGGAGGAAAAAAAAAAACATTTCTTTATCAATTTTGACAGGCCCTTTTGATTGGGCCCTGGGTTCGTCGGCCTCAGGCACCGAAAATCTGCTGTTCATTCCGCTCCCCGCACGGGCGCACGGCGCCCGCTTTTCCTACATCTGAGCTTTTGGTGTGTGTGTGTTTGCGTGTTCCACGCTTTCAGGCGTATTCCAGGATGACTGCATCTCCTTGACAGGGGGGCGGGACTCAGAGCGCCACACACACTAGGCCATCGAGTGCCTCATGGATCAGATGTGATGTGGAGCTGGCCCAATTCGTCCCTTTTTGGTCCTTTTGTTCCCATGTCACAGTAGTCGATTGTGTCTTGTATTATACTGACCATGATGCCTTGTTGTCGAAAATAAGCGCCTAGTGGGCACTCCATAATACCCGTATGGTATGTGCGATTTGAGGGATCAGCTCCCTTGGGGCTGTGGACAGTTTATATTATTATGTTTATATCTATTTTTTGTATAAAAGAGTACTTTAAACATGACAATCAAAAATTAATCCAACAGTGAAATCTGGATGTCCTTCGATTGGACAGGGCCAGGAGGGGCGAAGATGTAATTCCAGTGGGAAGCCCATATGGAGTTCAGAGCGTTACAGATGGGTACAAATAATTCATCGGCGGTGATTGCTGGGGACCAAATAAATTCTAATATCTTATCTTGCTTTGCCCGGGTAAGAATTGTTGCCAGATTGGTCATTTCTTGGGGCATGATACCAGAACGTGGGCGTTGTTGGCATAGTAGGCGTGTCGCGTCGTCGTAATGGGATTGCCTGTGTAGGCCGCGAACCCTGGTGGGGATCTTTTCATGGAGCATCCTCCACCAGATCGAGAGCGATTTTCTGGGTGCTGGGCTCGTCCAGAGGGTGTCGCTGAACTTTGTGTAACGTCAGAGAACGCGAAAGAGCTCTTGGACGGTAGCCAGTTTTTTTTGAGCATAAATCTGTTGAAACGGGGATCTTTGGCGAGCATAGCTGTACGCGCCTGTCATTTGAGCGGGCAATCAAAAAGGAAGTGGTCCTGTGTCTCGTGATGACGGTTGCACACCCGACACACTGTGTCGGTGTATTCTACGAGTCGCCAGCTTGGAAAAAAAGGGGGGGGTTGTATTGTTTTTTTTTGTATTCAGTATTGTGCCGCCCTGGAAAAAGCTTTTTTTTTTTAAAAAAAAAACACATAAATCTTTATTAAAACAATAATCGCAAGGGTGAGGGGGGAATAGCCAGTTCGGCGGTAGCGAAACTTGGGGATAGGAGGGGATAGGAACTTTTTTTTGCACTCCACGACAAGCTCCCGACACAGACATTGCTTTTCTTGTACCGAGTCCCTGGGATCACCTCCCCTAGCTGCAAGATATGCAACATGGCAGCCATAGAGGACGCGACACACTTTCTGCTGTCCTGCTCGCATAAAAGAGCCGTCTGGTCATACATGTGGCCCGGTATACCTTGGCCGCAGCTCGAGGACAAGTTATTTCGCGCAATTTACGCACCCCTCTCAACGACACCATCGGGATTGACGAAAGTTGGTTGGACACTTGACATACTATGGCGCCAACATTTCCAAGCGATGAACAGTGACAGGCAGTGGTCTCACACGATGTCCCGGGCACTCCGTGCCCAACAGTTAGCAACATACCAAGACTAACTGTATCGCCGCGAACCACCCCTCATGTTACACGAATATGCAATTATTGTCTCCCCACTCCTTTTATGTCACTATGCACACAAAAAAAAAAAAAAATTAAAACACACAAAAAAATTTTATGTTACTATGCCACAACCCGGCTCCCCTGAAATTATTATGATTATGCGAAATAAAAGTGGTTTTAATACAAAAAAAAGGGTAATATGGCATAGTAGCTAAAAAGGAGTGGGGAGACAATAACTGTGGAAAATAATGCATATTCGTGTAACGTGAGGAGTGGTTCACGGCGATACAGTTAGTCTTGGTATGTTGCTTAGTGTCCAACTAACTTTCGTTAATTCTGATGGTGTCGTTGAGAGAGGTGCGTAAATTGCGCGAAATAACTTGTCCTCGAGCTGCGGCCAAGGCACACCGGGCCACATGTATGACCAGACGGCTCTTTTATGCGGGCAGGACAGCAGAGTGAAGTTGTCGTTCTAATTCTTTAGCGAGGTTCTCTATCGAGTCCTGTAGGGTGTTATACTGTTTGTTCTGAGTTGTGACGGTGCTGGTGGACGGACACATGCGTTTGGCAGGTGGAACTTGTTTTTTTTTGTATAAAATGGCAGGTGGAGCTTGTGCTCTGTCTTGGATCTGCGGGGCCTTGGAGGCTCCTGGCTTCGTGTTGTTGGTGCCTTGCTACGGCTGTTGGCTGTTGTTGTTGCGCTCCCCGTGCGCTGGGGACAGAAAAAATAAAACAGAGGTGGTTGTCCTTGTGTGGAGTTGGGAAGAGAAGCCTCGGCCACAATTTTTTTTTTGTATTCAATATTTGATCTTTTATTAGGCAGTTCAATCGTAATTAATTAGTCAATAGTATCTTGTATTATTTTGACCATGGTCTTCGTTGAGGACCATGCCTTATTGTCGAAGATGAGTGCCCAGTGGGCACTCCATAATACCCTTAGGGTATGCGCTATGCGAGGGATCAGCTCCCTCGGGGCTGTGGCTGGCTTGTATAGCCAACTTTTCAGGCTTAGTCTGTTGAATCGATGGTCGTGGGCCAGGAGAGTTGTCCACACTTGCCATTTGGATGGGCAATCGAACAAGAAGTGGTCCTGTGTCTCGTGATGACGGTTGCACACCCGACACATTGTGTCGGTGTCTTCAACGAGTCGCCAGCTTCTTGCGCTGGCTGGTATTGCATCGTGAAGAATCCTCCACCAAATCGTGGTAACTTTGTGCGGGATGTTTATCTTCCAGATGGTTTTCCAGTCTTTTGTCTCGGTCAGACGGTAGCCAGGATATCTCCAAGGAGGTTTCATGACATCTGTCCCAAGTAACGGATGTAAAATCTGTCTAATGGTCTTTGGGGTGGACTTGTTGATGTGTAGCGGCTTGCTATTGTCCATCATGATGTGTAGGCCTTTTGTCCGTCGGGACGTCGCCCATCCACGCTCCTGTGTTTGACGGATATCTTGTATGCGGTCACGCCAGCCGGTGTCGTGGGCCTCCCATGTTGTGGAAGGTTCCCAGATGTCACTGGTTCCAGTCGTTGCCCGCCACATTTCTCTGATGAATGAGGCGAGAATATCATCCTTTTTGCTGTTGTGTAGTCTCTTGAGGAATGACAGTTTCAAAGCAATGCGCTGCAAGCGAAGATCCACCGTGCCCAGTCCACCTCGGATCTTTGGGAGTGTTATTTTCTCCCAAGAAGGTGCGGGTCTAAAGGGGATGATCATTGGGCGTACTGTTTTCCTGATCGAGTCCAGCCATACCATTGGCACCGGCGTGACTTTCAGGACGTGCCAGAGTTTAGATAGGACCAATGCGTTTGCTACCAGGCTTGTACCACGAATGGACATATTTCTTTGTCTCAAGATGTTCGTGTGGTGAATTATTCTTGTTTCAATGTCATTAAGGTATGCCTTCAACTGAGGTCTCGTCGAATATATGGGATATCCCAAATATCTAGCTGCCTTTGAATTGTTCATGTCATGCCATTGAGCATTCAATGACTTGGAGAGGGCTTTCCATTGTTTCCACGGCTTCCCTGACATGGAGACGAACTCCGTCTTTTCCACATTCAGACGCGCGTTGGATATCATTGCGTACATCGTGTATATTCTCTTGAATTCCTGCCATTCGTCCTCACTTCGCAAGAAGAGGACTATGTCGTCAGCGTATGCTAATGCTTTGAACGTTGGAAGTGGATTTCCATTGACTTTGCGTGTGATATATGATTCTTTGAATGGTCGGTAGCCTAGAATCGATGGTGTCGCGCGAATTGCAATCAAGAGTGGTTCGAGCATGAGATTGAAGAGGAGGGGGGACAAGGGATCTCCCTGCCGTAGTCCTCTTGATTGTTGGAACGGGGCACCCAGGTAGCCATTGATCGAGAGTGACACCTTCGTTTCGAAGAACAATTTTTCCAGGGTTGTGATTAAATTGTTGGGAAAGCCAAATTTTTGAAGGACACTTTGGAAATACATAGGATGTACGCGGTCGTATGCCTTTTCTTGGTCAATAAAGGCGGCGACCCATTGCGTTTCGTCGTTTTCTTTGTCCAAGCGTTGCCTTTCTTTGACCTGTTGTTCCATGAAAGTTTGTACGAACCATCCATTGTCTGATATCTGTCTTCCTTGGATGAATCCGGTTTGGAGGGGGTGAATCAGATATGTCATGGGAACGCGTAATCGATTTGCGAGCAGTTTGGTGAAATATTTCGCGTCACTATTGATCAGAGATAGTGGTCGCCAGTTTTTCAGCTGTTCGGGATTGTTCTTTTTGTACAAAAGGATCATTCGCGTGGTCATCCATGAGGGCGGTAGATGCCGTTCAAGGCATTGGATATAATTCTTTGAAAGAGATCTTGACATTTGGGTATCGATGAAAGCGCGTAGTTAAGTGCTTCAAAGGTGATGCCGTCTAAACCGGGACTTTTGGAATTCGGGGCGTATCGAATGAGATCTTCCATTTCTTGGTCTGTTATTGGATCCAATAGGGTTTGCCTGTCATGGTCCTTGAGTTCTAGACCTTCCGGGAAATCGTCAAACAGAGGGTCTCCAAAGTGGTTATATACCCGGTTGGGAGTGTATAGATCCACGTAGAAATCCCTGGCGGATGCTAATATGTCCTTGGTTTCAGTATGTCGTGTACCATTTTGAGAGAGAATCGCTTGAATCGTTTGTGTATTGCTTCGAGACTTGATCGTCCTGTAGAAGTACTTGCTAGATCGTTCACCATGGATTGCCCATCTCGTGTTCGATCGGGTGATGAGTTGATCCATTTCTCTATTGATGTGTTCATCTATGGCAAGTTGGACTTTCAGGAGTTCTTCCGTCTGTTGTTCTGGATTGGTCCGAGTAGCGGTCATGATGAGGCTGCGCTCAGCCTGTAATCGTTTCCACTGGCGCTTTCTGTGATTGACATGAGTTGGGGCGTGAGCCTGAGCTGTTGCTTTGATAATGTCTTTCACTGATTCCCAAAGGGCAATCAAAGCGTCCTCTGTCATCTTTTCAAAATCTTGGTCGATCGTCATAGTGACAGTTGCTATTAAGAGTTGTTGGAAGATTTCGTCCTGAAGTAACGCATTGTTGAATCGCCACGATCCTGGTCCGATATCTGATCGGGGTGGCGCAATATCGCAGAATAACACATGATGGTCTGTCCATCCATCTGGAAGAGACCAATTGCCTGTGCCAATAACTTTGGGTGCCAGATTAGTTGATGTCATTATATAGTCGATACATGATTGATAATTCTTGGATTCGTATGTGGGTTCGTCAGATTCCGTTGAGAACTGGAAATATCGGGAAAACCATGACCACCACGCTCCTTTGTAGCCACGGAGTTCCTCATGTAATCGGGTATTGAAATCTCCTGCAACGATCCAATCTTCATCTAGACGGTCTTGGAAGAAAGGAATTCTTGACATATTGCTGAAGAAGTTATTTCTTGCTTGTCCCTTTTTAGCTGGCGCGTAAATACCGGCGACGTGTATAATGCGGTGGTCTGAGGTGTGTTGGATTTCGGCATACACTATCCGTTGATCCATGGATATCGCTTGGTTGACAATTTGCCAGTCCTTGTTGTAAATTATTAATCCACTGTATCGGGTGAATATTGTTTCGTAGTTTTTGAATGTCATTTCGAGTAATTTGTTGTTGTCATCAGTCATTTTGTCAAGTCCACCTTTGACTTCTTGTATTAGAGCTATGTCGCAATTGAGGTATGTTTTTGATCGAAGGAATGTAGTTATATGTTTGTCGGTAGAGGTTGTTGATTTTTGGATATCCTTGAATATACCACGTATATTCAGGGATGCGAAACGGACGTTATGTCCTAACATTATTATTTGGTTGGCTTCCCAGGTTGCTTAGCCGCACTTGGGAGTGAGCGGTTGGGCAGCTGGGAATTTTGCTTAGTCGAGCTCTGGGGAGCCTGGCTATGCACTTTGGGGGTCGATGAATTCAAGAATTCTTTGACTCGTTGTTGGTTCATTCGATTTCGATGAGCCATACGGGATGCTTCTGTACCCGGAGAAGTCTTGGTAAGCTTGGAGGCTTCCTGGATGGATAAAACCTTATCCTTCTCCTCTTTTCCTTTCGTTGCCGAGGGCTTAGCGTTCGCCTTGTGCAGCATGCGGCTGGACCTTTTCACTGTTGTGGGGTCTTCATTACTGGATGTGGTAAGGGTCTTGACCCCCTCCTCCATGTCCTCATCATCCTCTTGGATGATGGCATTGTCCTGCGCGTCTGACATCAGCGGTGTGGAGTTCTGGCTGTCGATATTTACGTCGGTGTGGACAGGGCGCTCCGTCTCATCGATAGTGTCGGTGTCTACCAAGACCATTGGGTTGGGGGAGTCTGGGTTCTCAGAGAGGTTTGACTTTCCAAACTCTGTGGTTGGTTCTAAAAGATCTGTCTCCCCTTGGGGAGTTGGTGATCTGGGTTCAATCGAAGGTACTGGCATCGATGAATCGGCAGCTGAGATCATCATCTCAAGCTCCCCAGACTGATCTGTTGTTACCGGCTCCCCATCGGCAGCTGGCATCGTGAGCTCCTCCAGGAGCGCTGTTGTCACCTGCTCCCCAGTGGGAGTAGGCATCGCATGCTCCTCACAGGGAGCTGTTTTCACCTGTTCCCCGATGAGAGCAGGCATCGCATGCTCCTCATTAGGAGCCATCACTGTGGTGGAGCTGATATCCACCTCGTCCTTGTCATTGTCGTCACTAGAAGCCTCATCCATCTGGGTGTCCTCCGTGGGGCCAGGGGTTATCCCTTGGAGCTTAGATCCGACTTCCATGGCTTTCGCGCTTGTCTCCAAAGCATTGTCCCAAGCACCAGAAGCTATCTGTTGCTTGGCATAATCATCGATTCTTGTGGTGTCATCCTGTTGCATCTTTGCCTTGCTGGGGCAGTTGGCCACAAAATGACCCCGTTCCTTGCATCCGTGGCAAGTAATCTTCGCGATGCGGGGGCATTCCGATTTGATATGGTCCACTTGACGACAGAAATAGCAAAATTTCGAAGCTCCTCTGAAGGAGGCTGGTACGTAAATATCCCAGGTGGGCAGGAACAGCGTTCTCGACAATGGGCGGAACTTGATTCCTTTCACAGGTGTTGTGTCGAGTGTTACCGACACATCTCCTTCAAAGTACCCGCGGTTGGTGGTCTTGCGGATTCTGGCAACTTTTCCATAATAGGCAAGCGAAACTTGCAACCCCTTAATGATCTCGTCATTTGTAAGATTGCAAGGAATTTGGCTTATGGCCACATTCTTGAGCACATCCTTGTCCGTCGTCGGCAAGGCTTTCGTCGCCTTGTACGTGATACCTTTATAAACGACGCCCGTTCTGATCGCTCTCTCATTATCTTCATTTTTCTCGAATTGCGTTTGGATGATTAAATCCTCACGCTTGTTGGAACCGTACATCGAGATAGGTCGTGCCCCTTTGTTTAGGAGGGGACCGATCTGCGTCGTCAAGGCATCGTAAATGTCTGTGGTGTGCTCGACGTCGCTGCTCTTGAACTCGAACAATATCGTACCTGGCATCAGGCGATTTTGCGTAATTGTTGTCGCGCGTTGATTAATCCACATTGCATTATGGTCCTGGTTCACGTAGATATCCGTAAATTTCAGGACCGTCTTCAATCCGTTCTTGGTCCTTTGCATAAGCATATGGGGGACTGTTGTCCGCTCCATACTTCTCCGGACGATTGTCGTCCAGGCCGTTGCGACCCCAGGCGGGTCCTCCTGCGTCGTTGACATCAAGGGCGGTTGTTGGTTGCTGTTGGTGCTGTTGTTGTGTTTGTACTTCAGGTGTAGTTGGCGCAAAATAAATTTCCGAACAAGAAAAGTGAACTTTACGCGAAAGAAAGGTGCCATGCAGTTGACGGGTCGCTGGGTCGATAGATTGGTTTTGTAAACTTCTTTTTTTTTTTGTATAAATGTTGGTTTTGCAAACGATGCGGTAAAAGAAAGAAAACGGGTAACAATTTAGCCGACCAAAAGCTATTTTTTACGCGCGCGAGAAGTTTTCTGCATAGAAAACACGTGACAAAATTTAACTTTTGTATTAAAAAACACGTGACAAACATGTGAATAAAAAAGTAAAAAAAGTGAAAAAAATGAAAAAAAACATAAAAAAAAAGTAAAAATAAAAATATAAAAGTAGCAAAAAAATTTTTTTATCAAAAGTTTGACTTAAAAAAGTTATTAAAAAATTAGAAAAAAAATCCAAAATTCTATGCAAACCACGCAACTGAATTCGGAAGCCTAAAGCCATAAATTTTTGAAAAAAGACTTATACTATATTAGGAGATTCAATGGCATCCCAAATGGGTTTTATTTTCCAAATTTAGAAGTAATTTTTAGATAAATTGCCTTTTTAAAAAACGGTAATTATTTTATTTCCTCTTTGAAAGGCTTTCAAAATAGTAATTTCTATTATATTACTTTCCACATTTGGTAAATAAAACCCTTTTGAGATGTCATTGAATCTCCTAATATAGTAAAATCGTTTCCAAAAATTTATGGCTTTAGGCTTCCGAATTCAGTTGCGTGGTTTGCATAGAATTTTGGATTTTTTTTCTAATTTTTTAATAACTTTTTTTGAAGTCAAACTTTTGATAAAAAAATTTTTTTTGCTACTTTTATATTTTTATTTTTTACTTTTTTTATGTTTTTTTTCATTTTTTTCACTTTTTTTACTTTTTTATTCACATGTTTGTCACGTGTTTTTTAATACAAAAGTTAAATTTTGTCACGTGTTTTCTATGCAGAAAACTTCTCGCGCGCGTAAAAAACGTTTTTGGTCGGCTAAAACTTTACCCGTTTTCTTTCTTCCATCACATCGTTTACAAAACCAACCTATCGACCCAGCGACCCAGCGACCCACCTTTTTTTTGGGGGGGTGGAATAGGGCCTTTGACCCAGCGACCCGCCAACAGCATGGCAGCCAGTGGAGGATAAATCATGTCCTACAGGGATGCTGCAACAGCGGCATCAAAGCTCGAGCACCATCGTGTCCACACAATGAACGCTGACAGAGAAACTATTTTTTTTTACTGCCCCATAACTTTTGGAACGTCCCAGAGATCCCCGAAACTTGTGCCATCCGATGCTTTGAGCCCTATTTTATTTGTAAAACTGCTGTCAAAATCAAAATAGGACCACGCGTTCGCAAGATATTCGCAGTTTTAGTTTCGTTCTTTTTTTCTGCTGTTGCTGCAGATGTGCGGGTTCCACTGTTCTGCAATGTCGCTAAATTTAATGCAAAAAAGCAATGTCGCTAAATGGTGGACTCGCGTTGAGTGGCAACTCGTATCGGAACAAAATAACTTTTTTTTTTTTTTTTGGAATAAGTTCCTTTATTTTCATTAGTTATTCATACGCAGGGCAAATCAGGATGCGACAAAAATAAGAGATAGAAAAAAAAGGGGGGGGAGAGCCGTTGGGGAGCGGTGTTTCCGTGTATCAATGTGCTTGGGGATGGTGGGGGTTGTTACCTGGTCATCGATGGACATGGGCGTGTGGCATGAGTGATCGTAGGCGATCGACCCATGTTGTCGATATCAAGGGGGTGCCTTGCCGGTCGTAGTCGTGATGTGCGAGCCAAACGACGTATAGCATGTGCGCGATTGTGGGCAGGGCTTCGCGTGGGTGTCGATGTCCGTGCGCAGTGAAGAGTAGCGTGCTATGGAGGCGTTGTGTGGAGCCCAGCGCTGGGGAGCCTATTGCTGCCGCTAGGGCTTGCCAAAGCTCTTGTTTCCTGGGGCAGGACATTAACAAGTGGTCAAGGTCTTCTTCCGCGGCGCCGCAGTGTTGGCAGGTTGGAGTGGGGATCTGTTTCCAGCGGTGTCGACGTTGAGCCGTGGGCGCCTTATCGTGAAGGGCCCTCCACCAGAGTTCCTTCGCCTTCGGGTGGATCCGTCTCTTCCAAAAGCTGCGCCATCCTTGCTCTGTGATCCTGTATATTGCATGTGGGGACAGGGGTGCCTTGGTGGGGTAAAGGGTGTCCTTGTCGGCGCAGGACAATGTCCGCCGGATGGTCTTGGCCGTGTCTTGCCACGATAAATCGGGGTGTCGGTTCACGGTGTCCATGGCCGTGCGCGTGTATCGCAAGCAGGATTGTCGGGCTATTCGGTGTGTTGCCGCTAGATGTAGCAGCTCCTGGGCTCTGTTGGCAAAGGCGTCGTTCCCGTCCTCGTTTTCCTCGATTCGTTGGCCCACGAATGATCTGAGGGCTAAAGCCTGATGATGCACGTCTAGGATGCCGAGTCCGCCTTCCGTCTTCGGCAGGCAGGCTACTTGGTCCTTCAGCGGGGGCTTTTTTGGCCATACAAAATCGATCACCTTGCGCTTGATGGATTGCAGGGATGCCTTCGAGATTGGTGTCACCCTGATCTTGTGCCATAGCTTGGCTAGCACCATCGAGTTCGCGAGCAGTGAATTCCCGGCGATCGAGAGGCGGCGCCATGAGAGAAGTGCGCAGTGTTTTTTGACCGCGCTGATCAGTGCTTCTTCGTGGGCGATCTGTTGAGACTGTGAGAGACAGATGGGGTATCCAAGGTACACGAGATGGGTCTTGGATTGGCCATCGTGCCACGTCGCCTCTTGTCGGTAGGCTATCCGCTTCCACTGGTGGTCTGCTGTTCCGGACAGTGAGAAGAAGATCGTCTTGCTCTTGTTGAATCTGGCGTTTGATGCTGCGCAGTATAATCGGAGTGTGTTGTCCGTCAATTCCCAATGGTGTGCTTCGCCTGTCAGCAGTAGGATGTCATCGGCGTATGCCAGTACCTCTGGTCGAAGGGGTCGTGGTCTGACGAGCCTGGTGGGGCGGCCTCTGCTGTCCCTGGGGGCGGGGGCCGCGGGCCACACCTTATCCGGTTGGCGGAGGGCATTGAGAAGCGGTTCGATCGCAATGTCGAAGAGCAATGGGGAGAGAGGGTCGCCTTGTCGCAGACCGCGGGTCTGTCGGATCGGTGAGGTAAGCCAGCCGTTGACTGAGGCATGGATGTCGTTGTCGAAGTACAGACTCTTGATGCATTGTGTGAAGCCGGAGGGAAAGCCGTACCTTTCAAGGACTTGCGCCAGGTACTCGGGATGGACTCGGTCGTACGCCTTTTCCTGGTCAAGCATGATTCCGATGTCCCGTCTGTCGTTTCGGCCTGCTTGTGCTAGCTCAATGGAGGCTTGTACGTACCATCCGTGGTCCGCGATCTGCCTGCCTGCAATGAATCCTTTCTGGTCGGGGTGGATGAGCGTTTGAAGGATGTTTTGTACACGTCCAGCCATGATTTTGGTGAACAATTTGCAGTCCGTGTTCAACATGGCCAAAGGTCGCCAGTTGGCCAGAGTCTCGCGGGGTCCCTTCTTGTGCAGGAGGATGAGCTTCGCTTGCTTCCATGAGGGCGGAAAGTTTCCGGTGATGGCCTCTTTCATGACCCTTTCCAACAGACCCAGCGTGGCTGGGGACATCCGCAGGGTCGCGGATAGCAGCTCGAAGGTGATGCCGTCCAGTCCCGGGGCTTTATCTCGTGGATGGTGTTCCATGGTTGTCAGGATATCTTCTTTAGCCGGGGCATCTTCCAGTTCTCGAAACAATGATGGGTGGGTTTCCTGAAATGGCTCCGCGAACTGCAGTAGGTGATCGGTGGCCTCCTGGTTTGTTGGTTCCGCAGTGTAGAGGTCCGTGTAGAACTCCTTGGTGAGTCGACTGAGCTCGGGTGTGGATGAGTGGAGTGTCCCTGTGTTGGGGTCTCGCAAGGTCGTCACGGATGATCCCTGGGCGCGGCGCTTGATGGTTTGGAAGAAGAATTTGGTGTTTCGTTCGCCTTCCTCGATCCATTTAGTAGCGGAACGTACGCGTAAGCCTTCCATGTGTCGGGCTGTGTGTTCGTCGAGCTGGCCTTCGATGTCCAAGAGCGCGTTGTTTGTCGTCGTGCATCGTAGGGCGTCCTCAGCGCGGCGGTGAAGCAATTCCTTCCGTTGATGTTGGAGGTTGGCTAGGTGATTCACTCTGTTGGCTTTGGCTTGCCTACTAAATTCTACGCAGTAGATCTTGATTGTGGCCTTTAGCTGTTCCCACGTGGTCAGTGCGTCATTCGGTGAATCCTGTTGGTGTATGCCGTGGAATGCAGTCAGAAGGTTCTGTAGCTGTTCTCGGAAACTGGCGTTCCGCAGATGGTGATTGTTGAATCGCCATGTGCCCGGGCCCTGTCGGTTCTGTGAAGTGTCGATGTCCACGTATACCAGGTGATGGTCCGTCCATGATGCGTGGGGGAGGTATATCTGGCCCGATCGGATGGCGCTTCCACAGATGTTCGCGTTGCCGAGGATGTAATCTATAGTGGTGCGGTGTCCTTGGCTGGATCGGAACGTTGGCAGCGGGGTGTACGCTACTCGGTGGTCCGTGCTTGAGGTAGCGCGTATCAAGTCCTTGTATTTGCTATTGAGGCTGTCGATGAGGCTTGCATCTTCGGTGTACTTCTGTTTTTCATGAATTTTCAGGTTGAGGTCACCGCATATGATCCAGGATTCGTCGTCACGTTTTGTGATGATCTGGTGCTGCAGGAGCTCGTGGAGGACTCGCCGGCGAGGGGCTCGTGATGGTGGGAGGTATGTATTCGCTACATTGCATACTCTGAGGTCTTTGTTTGTGTCTGTAATAGTGGCCGTCATTATGCGGCCGTCTGTGGAGATGGTGGTGTCCGAAAGTCGGTATTTCGGGTTGATGCATATAATGGCCGTTTTGCCGGAAATGCAGTAGGATCGTCCTGCTAACTGTCTTTCCAGTCGGTCGATTTGTTGTTCACTGGGGTCTGTGGAGGCGGCTGTTGAGTTGATAATGTCTTGGAGGCATATGATGTCTATGTCGTGTGTACGGTGTCGGAGGATGTATTGTAAAAATGCTGTTTTGGACGGGTTGTGTGTGGTGGTGAGCAACGTCCTCGCATTGAGGGTTGCTATGCGCATTGTGGTCCTATTTATCATTGACGTGGCGTGATGTCCGAGTCAGGCTCGGACTGGGTGACTGGTGGCTTGACGTGGTTGCGGGTTGTCTTGAGCTTGGCTTGAGCAACTGTGGGCGTTGCGTCCATATGGTCTTCCATCTCTCCTGCGGAGTCCACCTTCATAGTCGTGCCAACCGCATACGGGGCGTGCTTGGACGCCATTGTACCTGACATGCCGAAGGATGGCTTTTTCTCTGCCTTACTGGGGAGTCGATCATCCGTGGTATCCATTTCCACGGATGCTGCCGAGGATGAGTCGGCGAATGGGTCGTCCTCGAACGGGTCGTCCTCCACCATTTTGTCCGCGTTTTGTTCGTTCAGTGCCTTCTCGGCATGCTCCGCGGTGTCGGTGACCGTCATTTCAGGCGTAATTTGCTGATCCTTTCCGACGTTGCTTTTCTTGGATTCCGGCTGGAGGGTTTCCTCCGATTTGCGCGAAAGGATTCTCTTGGTTCCCACCGTTGGACGTTCCTCCCATTCCGAGCGACATTCCCGGGCTATGTGCCCCTTTCCATGACAGCGGCGGCAGATGATCTCGGCCCGGATTGGGCAAGCGGCGCGCTTGTGGCCTTCTTGACGGCAATAGTAGCAAATTTCCTTTGCACCTTTGTAGCTTGCAAATGCCATCACGTCCCAGTACGATAGGTATACCATTCTGGCCAATGGTACGTAGGGTTCCAGGTCCTTCGCGTCTTCGTCGTCCGACGTGTCCAAGAGCACTGATGCCTGTCCTTCAAAGAAGCCCATGCGGTGAATTTTCTTGATCTCAACAACTTTGCCATATACGGCCATTGACTCACACAACCCCACCATTAATTCTTGATCATCAGCCGCGATGGGGATACGGCTGAGATATACTCGTGTAAGCTTCATAGGCGTGCCTGATTCGGCAATGCCTGCGGTGGCCTTGATGGTAATGCCGTCTACCTCGATACCCTTTTGCAGTGCGGCTTGCGTCGCCTCGGCGTCCCTGAAAACCACGTTAAGGAGCGCGGTTTCGCGGCGCCTAAAATCCTCTTGAACAGGGGTTACACCAACAATATTGCCTAGCTTGCCCTGGATGTACGAGTACATGTCGATAAGGTCCTTGAAGGAGCGAGTGGGGAGCTCCAACAAGACACTGCGTGGGTCTAGCGCGCGCTGCATGATGCGCTCTGCTCGGTACGTTTGCATTTGGTCGTCCAGGCCTTCCTGCTTGTACAGCGTCGTTGTTTCGGTGCGGGCTTGTCCGAAATAGGATTCTCTATCCGGTCGGCGATCAGCTCCTCGAGGGATGAGGTTGCTCTCCGTGTTCTTGGCAAGAACCTGTGCGTAAGACAGGGTGCCCACAGTGCCTCCAGAGGTATCGGGGGGCATTGCGCGACGTGTCGGTTGTTGTTGCTGCGTGTAGGTGTTGTCGAGGGTGTAAAAAGTAGAAAATTCTTCGCTTAAATGTTTATCCGGGTACAGAAAAAATCTTTAAGCGAAAGAGAGTTTTCGGAACAAAATAACGCGCTTTTATACAAAAAAAAAACAAAATAACGCGCTTCTCGGTGCTCAACTATCAGCACGCGCAGGCATTCGATTTTTTTTGTTCTTTCTGCCGCAGCATTTTTTTACGCGTATCTTGGAGAACACGAACACCACCAATGATGCGGATCAAAGCACGACCACCACTGGCATTATGCCAGACGCTCTGGTAAGCATGAAATCGTATTTTCAGAGATTAATTCGCTTGTGTCGCCGCTCGTGCCGCGAAAATGGTAAGCGTGAGCCGCAGACGCGCCCTTTTTCTTGCTGTAGTTCCTACCCCGACCGTCCAATTTGCTGACAATGTCATGCCGAGCATACGGTTCAACAGGATGCACAATGACCCCTCAAATAATTCTTTGGATCGTTTTCTTTCTTTCTATGTTTTTATTTTTTATTTTTCATTGTGAATATCAAGGTAAACGTGCAAATTAAAGACTTGACCATTTTTGGTCGTTCAATTTTGTCCCAAACTCGGCATGATCAATCGCGCTCCAGCTCACCCATAAATGACCCAATGCCCTTGAAAATTATTCTGTATAACAATGAGATGTAAATGATTGTATTGTAAAAGATTTGAGCGAAAAATGTTGATTCATTCATTCTCTACGATCACTAACATTTCAACCACGAATGGTCGAGTTGCCTAATCTTTACTTGTAAATAAATAAAGATTTACGTGTTTTTTTTACAAAATGCTGCCCAGCGCTCTTTTAATTTTGAATTGGTCACAAAAAAATTTAAGCTCGCGACTTTTTTTTTCGTGTTTTTGTTTTGCTCTCAAATGTCGCAACCTAATAAACGGGGCCGCTCAACGCAGTTATCGAATGATGAAGACTATGATGGCCCGAGTCAATCAAAAAAGCGCAACATGCCCGCTCCAGTCAACAGCGAGGTAAATGGAGATTATGGTTGATGGAAGCATGAATTTTAATCACGTTTTGAGTAGGAAGTGGAACGCAAAGTGAAAGACCTTGTCAGATATGCACTTGCTTGTGAACAAAAGAAGGTTCTCATTCGTCGCGACGAAATCCGTAAGAAAATCCTGCAAGACTACGGGAGGCAATACACAGCGGTGTTTGGACGTGCCCAGGGAATGCTGGCCGACATATTCGGCATGAAAATGTGTGAGGTACAGCCGCGAGAATCGACCCAGACCTCCAAAAGCAAACCCTCGACGACAACAGCACAGGGTTCTACACAGACCAAGGCATCTCTACCAGTGTCGTACACCTTGTGTAATGTGCTTGCTAGCGAATTTGACGTGTCTCAAGTCATCCACGAATCGGACGACGAATATGTGTGTCTTGGCGTTCTCTATTTGTCATTGGCGTTGATATTTGTCAATGAATCGATGCTCACGGAAGGTAGTATACCATTGCACAAATATTGAGATTTTATACTCAAATTATTCACGCAGGCGATCTGAAGCGATATCTGGATAAAGTGAAATTGACGACAACTGGAATGGACCACGACGAATTGGACTCGACACTCAATACATTTGTGAAACAAGGATACCTCCATCGGCAGAAGCAGAATGAAGCCGTCGTTGATGCCGGCGCAGAGCCCCAGTTTGAATACAGATGGGGTCCACGAGCCACGGCCGAGATCCAGACGGACAGCATTATAAAGTTCATCGCAAGCGTAAGTTGGACCTTTAATGAATGCAAATCAGGAGTCTCACGCATTTTATATAGTTTTATGATGAAGGCATTGAGGAGCTGCGCGTCAACATCATGAAGGCAGCTGGGGTGGCCGACTGAATACTGTTTTATTATAAAAATTGAACAGTAAAAGATGGGAATTGTGTATGTCATCGCATTTGTGGCCAATTGGATCTACTGCCACAGTGAACAGAGAGAGATCACAAAAAACACCGACGTAGCACATCTGCTTCGCGTGTCATTTCATCCTGTGTTCTTGGCTTGCGCTCCTCATAGTCTACTCCTCGACCAGCTTTGTTCAAATCGTCATAGATGTCATCATTATTTGGATAATCTCCTTTTTTTCTGGGTATGATGTGCACATGAACATGGGGTACCTGTCACACGTGAAAAAAAAAATAAGAGTGGCTTGAAGCAAACAGCAAAATACTCACAGTTTGGCCGGCATCAGGACCATCTTGAATTGCAAATGTCACAGAGGTGCCTTCATAGTGGTCCTCAATCGCGGAACTGATTGTTTGCGCACTCAAAATCATGTCACAGGCTTCTTCGCGAGACAAGTCTTTTACACGAGGCACCAGGCGCTTGGTGACAACCAGCACATCTATGTAGACGATCAGCTATACCTTTTTGTAGCATACAAAACTTACGTCCACTACACACACACACACACACACACACACACACACACAAACACACACACACAAAAAAAAAAAAAAAGATACATGTCACTAAATTTGAACGTTAAAAAATAAACGTACGTGACAACTGGCTTGAGGTTCACGAGGCCATAGCAATGAGCAGACTGAAAAAAGATTTGCGTGTCAGGAATCAAGTTGGCACCAAACTTGAACATGATTTGGTTGAACAAAACGAAAAGAAGCTCTTTTTATTCATCTGTGCAAATATTTAGAATTGAACCCCCGATTGGCGCTGATTCCACGCGACACAGTCATCGAATTTGACACTGCTTCCGCCAAATATATCCAGGGCACTAAACAAAGGGGCACATTAACAAAGTTGACGCAGTTGTATCAAGGCAGCTTACCTTCCAAAAGTCAAATCCACCTTGCCTTGAGATAGCTTGTCAACGAGAGCCAAGTCGGAAACGTCTATCAAGTGAGCTTTATCAGTATGATGTCTCCTGCTCTATTTTTAATGCTTACATCTGCCTCCACCGGCGTAAGTCGTAGGAATTGTCACGAATTTCCCAAGGTCTAATGTGCAAATATCAGTCTTCTCGTCCATTGCTTAAGCTCGGAAACATACATTCGACCAGCTCTTCATCGATTCCATTGCAAAGTCCTTCAACATCGGCAGCATGGATAAGAAATTCACTACAATACTTTGATAGCATTTCCAGTGTCTCTGTTTCAAAAAAAAAAAATCGAGTCTTTCGAGCGACCTGTAGAGATTATCTCGTACTAACCTTTGGTCACAGTCATATCCGTAAGCGTTTGCCACTTGTTCATCGCGACAATCCATTGAGAGCCCTGTCGCCGGCAACTGATGTCAACAACGAGCCTCTCTTTGCCGATTTTTTGCGAGAGGTCTTGCAATCGCTTGAGAGAAAATTGAGCGCCCGGGAAGAGGTAACTTGTCACGATCACTTTGGATGCGCCAGCCGCCAGCCACTCCTCTGCATTGTCAATGGTAATGCCACCGCCGACCTGCAGATGGTTGGGCCAAGCATGAAGTGCCGCTTTTGCTGCATCATCATTCCCTGGTCCCAATTTGATCACATGCGAGCGAGTCACGTCGTTTTGCTCATACAATTTGGCATAAAAAGAAGGGGACTCCCTGCAACAAACAGTCAGCTTCTTTAGCGCAAAATAGCGCAAAATAGTCGCCACTTACTTTGACACAAAATTAGTTCGCAGTGTATCTGGCGTGCTATCATTAAGAGAGCCGCCCACGATTTGTTTGACTTGACCGTGATGCAGATCAACACAGCCGTTGAATCGTGTCATTTGTGTCAACAAGAACAAAAAAAAAAAAAAAAGGAAAAAGTGGACAAAAAAATTGGAGACATCGGTCAAAGATGACGGAGTTTTATTTGAAGTTCTTACCGTACACATTAGTGGTATTTTTTTTTCTTTCGATTTTTTTGCTTGTCAAGTAAAAAGGTGATGTCGGTCAACTTTTTAGCATTCGTCTGTTGAAGTGGCGGTCGCGGGCAAGAAGCGCTGTCCATCCTTGCTATTTGGATGGACAGGCAAACAAGAAGTGCCCTGTATCTCGCGATGGCGATTGCACACCCGACACATTGTGTAATTCTGTCATTGTGTAGATTCCTAGATTGCAGCTTGATCAAATAAAAAACGATGGAAGATGTCAGGAAATCGACAGATTCAGCGTTTGTTTTTTGGGCATATGCTCACAAACTTACCGACAGTGTGGATGCTGATATTGCCACCAAGGTGATTGTCATCATTGGCACTTTTGCCGAAGAATGCGAGGCGGTCGCTTGCACTTTTCAGCGAGCTCAGTAGCCGTAAAATCGAGTCGGATTTTTAAGTCGTCGCTGTCAAAAAGAGGCTGCAGTAAAGGGACAATACATTAGCAAGTGCAGAGGGACTTAAAAAGGGGGAAGAAGATAAAAAGTGCGCGAGCAGTCTTGAGCCAAACAGGGGTCCGAAATCTTTTTCTAGTCCGTGCACGAGCCCGTCTGATGAATGACGCCAACGCGCGAATTTGCTGTCCGAGTTGAATCGAGCAGATTGAAACACAGCCAAAAATAGATTTTGGGTTTCCGACTGCTGATTGCACTTTCTTTTTCTTTTTTTTTTCCGGAACAAACCACTTTTATCGACCATGGGGCTATGTCAGTCAGCCTCTCGAAACAGCTCAACAGAGGGCAAACGCAGCCGTGAAATTGACAAGGAGATAGACAAGGAGAGAAAGCAACAAACAAGGCATTGCAAGATTTTGCTACTAGGTAAAAAAAAAAAGGCAAAAAAAAAAACTCGCTTTTTGCCTGTTGGTGGTCTAGGTTGTTCACCCTCGCAAATTCTTGCTCACCAATTTTTTTTTTTTTTTCACGGTCAAAGGAAGTGGCGAATCTGGAAAGTCAACCATATTGAAACAGATGAAGATCATCAACCAAAATGGCTTTAGTCAAGACGAACTGGGGAGCTGGCGCACTGTCATTTTTCGAAATCTGTACGACTCAGCCCAAGCAATAGTCAACGCAATGCAGCAATTTGAATACCAATATACCAGCCAAGACATCAAGGTAATTGAGCCTGTTCTCTGCTCAATTGAGCATTTGCACTCCTCTGAACGCTTTTTTTCTCTCCAGGATTGCGCAACAAAATTGCTGCAAGACATGGATCCCAACATGGCGCAGCTAGATCCTGCCATTGCCCATTGCTTGAATAAGTTCTGGGCAGACGCCAATGTACAACGGTGTCTCGAAGAACGACAAAGCCAATTTTACATCATGGACAATGCGACATAGTAAGATTTTTCTCGAGCGCGTCTTTTATTCTTTGTCTTGATGCACTAACATGTCCCAATTCAGCTTCTTTGACAACCTAGATCGGATTGAACAACAAGACTATGTGCCTACAGAACAAGATGTCTTGCGGGCAAGACTAAAATCAACTGGCATCACGGAAATCACCTTCCAATTGGATCGACTCACCATCCAGTAAGGACTGAGGCATATTTGCAAAGGTCTTGTAGTTAACATTCACTTTTTCTAGCATGTTTGACGTTGGTGGCCAGCGATCAGAGCGAAAAAAGTGGATTCACTGCTTTGAATCAGTGATGTCTATAATCTTTTGCGTGGCGCTCAGCGAATACGATCAAGTTCTTCTAGAAGATGGCACAGAGAATCGCATGGTAGAAAGCGTTCGTTTATTTGAATCAATTGTCAACAGCCGCTGGTTTTTGCATACCTCAATCATGCTGTTTTTGAACAAAGTGGATCTGTTCAAAATCAAGGTGGACCACATCCCACTGGAAACGTACTTCCCTGACTACAAAGGGGGCAATGACGCGAACAAGGCTGCCAAATACATATTGTGGCGATTTCTACAGACCAATCGCGCTAAATTACACATCTATCCGCAGTAAGGCGCCTAAAAATTACGGAAAACCGAAGCAATGGCTAATTTTTTTTTAGTCTTACACAAGCAACCGATACCACTAATGTATGTGTTTCGCTTTACATATTCTTAAAAGAGAGCATCACTAACCATCGATTTCATAGATTCGCTTTGTATTTGCGGCTGTCAACGAAACTATACTACAAAATGCATTGCGAGACTCTGGAATGCTATAAAATGCAAATAAAAAGCTTATACATTCACTTTGTTACTGTCATTGTTTCATGTGAATGAACGTTTCCTTGCAGAAAAGGGAGCAATGGACCGTAAGAAACGGTAAAACATTATAAAATGTTTGTTCTTTTTTAAACTAAGCGTTGAATGTACATGCACAGCCTCCCTAATTGTGCGTCAAAAAAAAAAAAAAAAGAGGACAATTGCGAACGACTGTGAGTTGATCGAGTTGATCATAGGTCCCTCCAAAGTGGACAATCCAGATTCATTCGAGTGCCATCCATTTCAAATAGGATTTGCAATAGTCACAATCATACAAACCTGCCATCCTGATACTACCACGCGATTCTGTGCCCATGGATTCGAAATTCAAGGCAAGATTTTTTTTTACAAAAGTAGCGCCGCAGCCTATCATATTTTTCACTCAAAATACGCTAATTTCTCGAAAAGCAACAATGCATCTGCTGTTGCTCGGGCCAGACAGATGGTTAATGACGCTTTCTGGCTCTTGAATGGTGCCGGTGTTAATGTGGCACACAAATACAAAATCCATTTCGCCTATTCAAGGGTCATCCTTAAAACGCATTGGCCAATCTTCGCGTCTCGTCATGAAGGTTGCGACAGACTTTCATTTCAGCCCACTCAAACACCTTTAATTCGCGTAGATGACGAACTGGAGCAAGAGTGAAAATTGGCCAAAAACCCTGGATAATCTTCTGGCTGATTCTCGAAATCAGGAAATGTTTCTGGATTGCCTTAAGATTTGGACGGTGGCAGAAAGGCACTGTTCTCATCAACTCTTGTGCTGGAAAGAGTCGAACAGTGTATAGAAAGTTGGGGGATCAATTTTAAATCACCAAAATGTCATATTTTCAATTCAATACCTTTGATCGTCGACATGCATTTAGAGGCCCTAAACAAACATATCTCGCGCATATTAATCGTGCGCATGCGTGGAAACCAATGATCACAATAAAAACGCGCTTTGCACGTGAATTGTGACGTATCGAGACCACTTTTTTAAGGTGATTTTCGACGCGTCGATAGTCTGGATCATACACCTTTAGCTATCGCACAATGCGTACGCGTGGAACTTTAGATGATTCTCTCTGAAGAAATTTTAACTAATAGTCTCTAGCGCGTTTCTTCGTCGAAGGATGAGCATTTGAAAAATAAGGTCTCCAGATGACCAAACCGTGACTTTCTTAAAATCCATAAAGTAAAATGTCATGCTACTACTGCCCTTGGTGCCAACTGCCTTCCCAACAGGTACCTGGGTAATTTGAGAACTTTTTTTTTTCCCTGTTGCAAAGATTGGCGTGGCAGCACATCAAATTTCAAATAAAAACTGTGTGGAGCTCTCCTCGCACCTCAGAGGACGGAAGGTCCAAAAAGGAAGGTGTGGGTGCCATTTGCAAAAAAAAAAAAAAAAAAAAAAAAAGTTGATTGGGCGCGGATAAAACAATTTCCCAGCATATTCCTTCCTCTTTCGCTCAAACCAACTCAAATTCGTGTTTTTTTTTCGATCTTTCAACACCATGAGCGACGAATATATTGAAGAGACGGCCCACGTTATTTTGGATCTTGGGTCGGATCTCCCAAATGACGTTTTGAAGACACTGGCTCAAGGGCAAGGCTCTGTTGCAATTTCTGTATGTTTCGAAAAGTGATATTCAATCTCGCGCACTCACGCTGTCAACAGGATATCACCCAGGCCCAAATATATGCTCAATTGGGCAGCCAGACGTTCGCGGGCCAAATGGAAGATCCAATTGGTACAAACATGCTCTTTGAAATGGAAGAAAAGCAGCTGGATAGATCAAGTAAAAGAAAAATCAACAACATATAAATTGTTGTGTACGTCCAATATGCTTACAAACACCATGTCTATGGTATAGGTTTGTTACCAATTCTTGCCTCAATGCAAAACAACCAGCAACAATCAAAATGGACAACGGAATACATGGACAAGGCAGACAAGATCATCATCACACACCCAATCGAGTTTGTCCCAAAAGCCACTACCACATCCACCACGCCCAGTTGTATACCCTCCTCTATCTCGTCGAAAAGCAAAGGACCTCAATAAAACGCAAAATTGTTCGTCACTCCATGATTTAAAACATCTTCGGCACTCTTCCTTCCTTTTTTTTTTTTCAATTGAATTTGTAAAGTAAGGAATGAATCGCTAGAAATTGCAAGCCATGTCATTAGCCAGGGATGAAACCCAAGCTTCAGCATATCTTGCACCCATTTCTAGTGATATGATATTCTCCAATTGTTGGACGATTTCTGTGTATCTTCGATAGCCATCGAAATGACCATCTCGCACGAACGCTTTTAAAACAATTCTTAAAAATGCGTTGTTATAAAGAAAAAAGAAAGAGAGAAAAGTGGGACCACCGCGCCTTTTATAGGACGAAGAAAAAAAATTTATTTTGATGTGACCGCTCAATCAATTGGCTGAGGAGTTCTTAATTTGGAACAAGCGAATAGCGGTGCTTTGCCAAGGTGAGGTTGCCGCTGGGGTGGTCAAATACACATGAGCCCAAAATGCGCTGCGTGTGCCGACGACAACAGCTTGAGACCATGGAATCGGACGGAATTGATGGACAATCTGGGGCAGATGCTCTTGTTTGGTGACGTAGCTCTTGATGACGCTCTGCGCCCGAGTCTCGTCCAGCCCATCAATCGCAGGAAGTAAATGTTCCAGCCACAGCAGGATGGAATCTAGTGGCCATTGCTGTCGCCATTCTTGCAGCCATGCATCCGTCGGAACAAAGCCGGTGCCAGGCGCGATAGACGGACGGGTCACAGGTCCCTTCCCATCATCACGGGTCTCGAGTGTCGGTGGCGACGGTGGAGGATTTGCTTGACCAGTCCAATCAGCCAAATCGAGTGCATTTAACCTTTCAAACTTGGCATTGCTTTGCACAATACAATACAGCAGCGGCACATTCTCAGATCCATGGGACCGAATGACACTGGTAAAGGTATCCAAGAGATATTGTGCCAACACTGGATTGCGGCTGTCGGCTAGAAGGAAGCCTGGCGCGGAAAAAGAACCAAACAGGGATAAGAGCTTTGTGGAGGACGCGAGTGAGATATGCTTAAGATACGGCGCAAGGTTGCTGATGATGGAGATAAAGCACGGATAGAGAATAGAGAGCTGGCCGCCAGTTGTCGCAATTAGCTTATAGAGGGACAAAATCAAGAAATCTGCGTATGTGCCCTTGAAATCCGCGACGCCGTCAATCTGCACGCTACTTGGGAGCGCCGTGTAACTTGAAGCCTCAAACACCTTATTGATTTTGTCTCCAAAACGCCTGTCCAAGCTCAGACATTGCAGCACAAGACACGAGACACGCACCTGTCCAAGTTGGGAAGGATCCAGTCGATTCTCCATGGCGTGGTGTAGGACAGCCACCATCAAATCATAAGCCCTTTCTGTCTCCACAAGGTAAGATCGGAATCGCTGACAATGGCGTTAAAAATTGCCGCATATAATTTTTTTTTCTTGATGGATTTACCGAATTGATCTGAATAATCTTCCAGCAGAGTGTAGTCATTTCATAATAGCACAGATTGCGCTTGATAGAGGAGGGAAAATACGTGTTGAATCCTTGCAATGGGTAGCTGAGTGTCCTGTAAAAGCCATCCATGAGAAATTGGAAATCCTGGGCCCTGTGAATCTTGGACATGTAGTAAATGAAGAGGTTGTGTTGCGACGCCAGGTCCCATTCCTTGGCCACTGAAGAAGCGCCTTCCGCGATTGCAAGCGTGTCATCCAGTGGTGATTCAGCGAGATGCTGCATAGATGCGGGTGAATAAGCGTCCAAGAGCAAGGCAAGGGTACGGATAGAGAGCGTGACAAGCTGCTCGCGGGTATCATTGAATACAACGGCGGCCGACGCGCCACCCCATGTCAGGGGATTGTAATTGCACGATGTGTTGAGCAGACTGCATAGCAAACATAAAACGACGCGTTTTTCCGTGCTGGACACTAAAGATTGAAGCCATCGATCGGCATTCTGCTTGATCAAATACTGAGACGCGGGAAAGTACATCGATTTGGACAATAGCACAAGCAGCAGGCGCAGCACTTCCACTCGATTTGATTCATTGTCACGAAAGGAGCCAATTGGCGTCGACGAGCCAATGCCAGTCTCCCAGATAACAAAGTTGATGTTTTGACTTTCAAGTTTGAGATTGCTTGGTAGCGTGAACCCAGTCAAAAAGAGACATCGAATAACCACTATAAAAAAGAACCATTAGCAAAGCAATTCGCATGAATCTAGTCGCCTTGACCGGCTTACGTGACAGAAGAGCATCGCCACGACAAGGCAAGTTAGTGCTGGCAGAAGAGCTCTAAAAAAAAAAAAAAAAGGAGAAAAAAAAAAACAAGGAGACGAGTGAGCGGATGAGCAGCTGCCATTTGCTACGCTCTTTTACCTGCGACCAAAAGAAGGTTTTTTCCCAATTGTCATCGCCTTGTTCGAACAACAGAGGCAAGACGCGAGTCAAGACACGACAACAATTCAGTAGATGGAGGGCCGAGTGCTCTTCAGATGGAAACTTGGGATCATGAACAATGGCATGCATTTGACGCACGACCTATGGGCAAGCGGCGATTGAGTGTGAGATCGATTGAGGAAAGCGGCTCTAGAGTACCTTGTCAATCAAAATTTCGAGATTGCCTCTTGCTGTATCTCGCGTGCGTCGAATGTCTGCCACACTGACTAAGGAAAACACGTCATTGGCGGTCTCTGGCAAGGTCCAAAACTAGAAACCGTGTCAGCACACTTGTTGAATAGCGCGTTTTGCTTTCTACCTTTGACCAAAAGTCATCAGCTGCACTGCTTATGTTCTAAAACAAACAAATATATCTGTAAACACATTAAAGAATTCGGGCTGTTTGTCTTTACTTTTTCCTCAAACAGCTGAAAGACACTTTTCCTAAAGGCAAGCTTGCTGTCGGTGGCACCCATTGGTTGTAAGGACCTGCAGGGCTTGGCTGGACTGGCGCAAGAAGAGAAAGAGAGGCGAGGTGGCAATTCGTGTGATCCATGCGTCGTATTTCATTTTCCGCCCTGGGCGCTGAGCAACGGATCCCTTTTTTTTCTTGTCTTTTTTTTTGGCGATTGACAAGGTCAAAACAATTTTTTTGCAGCCCTGCCGGGCAGTGTACTCACAGCACATTGCCGTGCTCATGTCAATGGTTTTTTAAAGATACGCCATGTTATAAATGCAAAAAGCCATCAATTCATCATATTGCCAATGCTGTGACCACAATTCGAGCGGCTCTGCAATAAAGCGTCACTCTCTATGAACGCTTTCTTTTTTGTTTTTTTTTTTCTTCACTCATCACGGGCTTATTATTGTAGTCGTGGCACTCAAAATTCTCATGTGTCGCAACTCTATCTTAGTCACCAAGATTGACCTTTTTGTTATTAAATCTTTGAATTGATCTCACAATTCAATGGAAACAAATAAGAAAAAGATATTTACAAAAAAAAAAAAAAAAAAAAAAAAAAAAAACGAAATGAACCTAATGAAAGCAATCCAACACTGCAGGGCGGGTGCGTGAGACAGAGCGGGGCAAGGACTAACTCACGCAGAAACTTGTCTTTGACACGTGGCACGCGCGCGTTTAGGCGTGTAACTCCTTTAAATGAAGAATTCCGGATGAAAGTGTCAAGATGGTTCCAATTTATGCTCAGCTGGGGTTTTAAACGTGCTGTGTCTTGCAACAACAGCAAGGCTAGATACACAAAGAGGACATCATGATTGCCGTTATCTGCTTTTCTTTGTATGCTTACGTTTGCCAGGGCAATTGGCTCAGCTTTGCCTTGCAAAAGTGAACCTAGAAGGCACCAGCAGACTAATAACTGGCTCTTTGTGCGTATCATATGTGTGTGTTTGACGCGTGCTTACTCTGTGAGTGCGATTGATGAGGCTATAATATAGAAAAGCGGATGAATTGATTTTATTTTTATTTTTCTGGAATTGATGCGGCAGGATCTTTCCAACAAAGGAAATTCAAGTTTCATTTTTGTGGGCCGCGTTGTACCTTCGTTTTTCTTTTCGTTTTGGTCCACTTTGACTTTTGCTATGCCGTCATATGTCACAAACGAAAACCTGACGAGTTACCAACTTGCTCTGTGCGGTGCCGTTGCTGGCGTGGTGTCCAGGTACGCTGTTGAGGACCCCGTCCTAATAGAATTAACAATTCTTTTCGATTCTTGCCAGATTCGTCGTGGCTCCTTTGGACGTAGTCAAGATCCGTATGCAACTCCAAAACCATAGAACGGATTTTGCTTTTGGTCAAGCGAGACCGACGTCTAGTATAAAGTATGTTTCTATCATACCCTCTCTGAGAACCATATTGAAAGAAGAAGGACTAAGAGTAAGTCGATAAAAAAAAAAAAAGGAACGAGTCACCCGCATTAACCCGCATTTACCAGGGCTGGTACAAGGGCAACATGCCCGCGGAATACCTCTATCTTTCGTACAGCGCCATCGAATTCTGGGCCTACAAAGAATTGGAGACGTACATGGAAGAAAAGGTAAAACTAAAGGAAAATTGATTCACAAAATACCTACAGCAATTTTTTTTCTTGCAGAATATAACATCAAAATTCCCTCGATCTGTCAATACATTCATCAGTGGGATGATTGCGGGCAGCATCGCCACATCAGTCACTTATCCATTTGATTTGCTGCGAACCAGATTTGCAGTGCAAGGCCTCACAAAGGTAAGTCTTGTTGCAGACAGCTGTCGTGAAATTGACACTCCTCAATTGCAATCTGCTAGCATTACACCAGCGTGTTCCAAGCAATTCGGAGCATATACAGCATTGAAGGGATTCGAGGATTTTATCCTGGGTTTCGACCAGCCATTGTACAAATAATGCCTTACATGGGGCTGTTATTTACAAGTTACGATCTGCTGGCCTCTGGTTGCCAAAAGCTACGGGTAAACGAACGCGTGTACAGGATTGTAGAGAACGAACTCTGATTTTTATGAATTTTGCTTAGGAAAAGGAGGTGCTTTCAACACAATACAAAGCAACCCATGATATGTTAAGCGGTGCGATCTCTGGGGTGTTCAGCAAGACGGCTGTTTATCCGATCGACGTGGTCAGGAAGCGACTGCAAGTGCAAGGACCTTATTTGACCAATTATGTCGTGCAATCCACCAAATACTCGTCAGAATCTTGGTGGGCGTGCATGAAACTGATTGCCAAGAATGAAGGCACGCGCAGTTTATACAAGGGGTTGCTGCCGTCCTTGGTCAAAGTAGCACCGGCAAATGCGGTGACATTTTTGGTGTTTGAAGAGATGAAAAAATTTTTAAAATAAGTACTGTTCTTGAAGGATTCATAATACACGTAGACACAGCAATAAATCAGCCTAGACTTCATAGATTTTGACCCTCACGTCGTTGATTTCAATCGTGCATCTTTGAAAATACGTATTTTTTTTTTCGGCTTTTCATGTTTCTCATCGCATTGCCTTTCGAACAAAGACCCTGAATTATTGTTTTTCTTCGATTATTTCTATGGCGGTCCACAGTATTCGGATAAAACTCGGCTGCCATGATGCGTGCCTGGTTTGGATTTTGCGGTCTTTTTTGGTGGAACAAATAAAATGCGCGCGCTCGGACGCGTGCAAAGGAAAAAAAAAAAAAAGCATGGGCGGTGATCGAAATGCAGCCCGTTGGCTTCTTTAAACTCTCATTTGTCGTTGCCTCTGCTTCTGCTTTTCTTTTGCTCCCTGTGTCTTTCTTTTGCGATATTCATCTCGTCATTGTTGAAAATATATTATTTGCATATTTAATTTTCCATTTGAACGTGTAAAGTACGCCTTTAGGTAAGAAAAAAAGACCACGGCAACCTTTTTTTGCAGGCGGTTATCATCATCTTGTGCCTGGATAATTGACACAAGACCAAACCTCGGATTTTAGCGTTTTCTGACAAACCTCTATATTCTTGTTTCTCTCTCTGCATTTTGTTTTTGCCTCTTTCTTTGCTTTTAGGTCTTTTGATAATTGCCAAGTAACTGTCTCGCGTGATATCTCTCATGGTAAGCACAGTCATCAAGCACTCCAAGAAAAGCGAGCAGTGTGTGTGTGTGTGTGTGTGCAAGTTGGCTTGGCTGGTGACACACAGAGAACAATCTATTATTGGATGCCTGACTATCGATTTTTTTTTTTTGTGCAACAGGATCAAGACCCGAAAATACAAGAGCTAACGGCTCGTGTCGAGCACAACAAGAAAATGCGTGACAAGGCCATCCAGATTCGCCCTCTTTTGACTGATCGCAATGCCATTTCTCAATGCGAAACGGAAATCCGAGAATGCCAAAAGTATATCGACTATTTTACAGAGGAATTGCATCGATTGCAGACGCGCGCAGCTCATCGACAAAGCGCGGATACCATGGATGATTCAGTTAAATCTGATACCCCTGGTTCTCCTGATAAGCAATTGCCGCCTAGATCAAGCAGCATGGCCACGTCTGCCACCATTGTCACTCCTCAAGTGGGCTCGGCCGTTGCTCGCAAGAATACCAACGCGCCACGCAAACGATACACAAATCTTGGTAAAATATGAAAAAACAGAGACAAAGAAGCTGACATTTTTTATTTCAAAGATTTGTTGACGAATGCCACGCCATACAATAAGCCCAAAGTGTCACTCAAGTTGCATGAATTGGAGTACAAGCTGGATGTTGAAAAACAAATGCAAACAGCCATTCGTCATATGGCCGACTTGTTTGAGCGCGATCCTTCTGGTGATCGAAAGCGTCGTAGCGAGATTCAGGGTCAATTGCATGAATCCAATGAGAAACTTAACTTGCTAAAGAAGGCGCTGCGCAAGTACAAGAGTTTGTATATTGATGAAGGCGACGACGACGACGACGGTGAGTCACTTTGTCATTTTTTCTTCTTTCTTTTTTTCTCTCTGTTTTTATTGACAAGATTTTGGTGCATAGAAATGGAGACTCCTGCGCGCTTACCTCCTGGTTTGCGACGCCCAATTACTGGCAAACTCTTAATGGAAATCGTGGAAGCCAGGGATTTGGCACATGCTCCTACACGCATGATCAGAACACCAAGCACCGTGGTGATTATCAAGATTGACAACAATGTCGTCTTCAGCACTCGTCCGTCACGCTCTGATCGCTGGTTCGAGCAATGCGAGATCAACGTCAACAAGGCATCCGAGGTGGAAGTCGCCATTTACGACCAATCCATGGATCCCAAGGAGCGCGTCAGCCTGCCCATTGGTGTCTTTTGGCTCAAGATTACCGATATTGCTGAAGGTCTTCGTCGACGCAAAGTTCAGCAAGAGAGTGGTCCTGGATGGGTGTCTGCCGAAGTGGCTCAGCAACGGGGTGATGATGACTCTGCTGTTACGCTGGCTTCCCAAGAGCCCATCGCACCCGCACCCGCGTCGGAACAGCCAGCCACGCGCTCAACTGATAATGGCATCGAAGCTTGGTTTGACATTGAGCCTTCGGGCAAGATTGCCTTACGTCTGAACTTTGGTAAAACACAGATTTCTTCATACATCGCCGGTGAATCGTGTTTTAACACTCTTTTTTATACAATTAGTTCGTGAAGCAACGACGGGCCGTCCATTGGATCGACTTGGCCGTGCTGGCGCCTTCCGTCAGCGCAAGGAAGAGGTGCACGAAATCAATGGCCATCAATTCGTGGAAAAGAAATTCTACAACATCATGAAGTGTGCCTTGTGTGGTGATTTCTTGGTGAAAAGTGGCTATCAATGTGAAGATTGTGAGTATACTTGCCACCAAGACTGCTATGGCAAAGTGGTGACCAAGTGTATTTCCAAGGCGGCCACAGATACGGTAAAAATCAATAAGCGCAAGCTCGATACGTGTTTTTTTTCAAAAACGTGTCACAACCTCTGACAATGGTTCGTTTTTTTTAGGATGCCGACGAAGACAAGCTCAATCATCGTATTCCGCATCGCTTCGAGCCCATTACCAACATTGGTGGTAATTGGTGCTGTCACTGTGGCTACATGTTACCATTGGGATCCAGCAACGCTAGAAAGTGTTCTGGTAAGATAAAACAAAGGCAATTTTTTTATTTTGACTCACACAATTTCGTGTAGAATGTGGTATTACGTGTCATGCTCGCTGCACGCATCTTGTCCCTGATTTCTGTGGTCTTTCCATGAAAGTGGCAAATCAAATGTTGGCTGAAATCAAGGCTGCCAAGCGAACGACTACTAGCAAGCCGTCCAAGGTGTCATCTGAGCTGTCAGCAACTGATTTATCCTCGCAAATGTCTCAGATGCAATTGAAGCCGCAGCCAGCTACACCACCGCCAAAGACCCCGCCAGCTTTGCATCAACCAATGACACCAGTGCAACCCAGCACGGCGCCAATGCAACCTTCCCCTCAACGTCCGGGGCCTCCTCCGAGTGTCCCGATGCATGCTCACCAACAACAGCAACAGCACCAACAGATGCCGCCGGTTCAACAACAACAACAGCAGACAGGCTTCCCCATGCCACACACCGCGCCCAGACCCAATTGGCCGGCCCCAGCTCCTCCTGGACATATGGCGCCTGGACCTGGTTATCCTCCTTACCCTCCGCACCAGCAGCCGCCTCATCAACCTCACTATCCGCAGCCAAACATGATGCGTCCTCAAATGTACCCTCCTGGCCATCCATCTGCTGGTGGCTATCCTGCACCATACCAAAGTGGAATGCCTGCGCCTCATGATGGCCCCAAGCCTCTCCCCCCTCCTGCTGCTCATCCATTGCCGTACCAACCTCAACATCCTGGCCCTCAGCAACAAAAGCCGCCGCAGCAGTCGCCGTACAACCAACCTCCAATGGTGCAGCAGCAGCAGCAGCAACAACAACAACAGCAGCAGCAGCAGCAGCAGCAGCAGCAGCCTCAGCAGCAACAACAACAGGGCGCTCAAGGTCAACGCAAGGTTGGACTGGAAAGCTTCAATTTCCTGGCTGTCCTTGGTAAAGGCAATTTCGGCAAAGTCATGCTGGCCGAAGACAAGGCCGACAAGACCAATTTGTATGCTGTCAAGGTGCTGAAGAAGCGCTTCATCATCGACAATGACGAAATTGAGAGGTAATTGCCTTTTTTTTTTTGCACACATTCAAACTGACCATATGAACTAGTGTGCGATCCGAGAAGCGCGTGTTCCAAGTTGCCAATCGGGAGCGTCATCCTTTCTTAATTGGTCTTCATTCATGTTTCCAAACAGAATCTCGTGTTTATTTTGTCATGGAATACGTTAGTGGTGGCGATTTGATGTGGCACATTCAGCGTGAACCATTCTCTGAACGCCGCGCCAAGTAAGTTTTGAAACCAAATGGTGTTTTGATCACGACGCTTATTTTTATTTCTTTTTTGAAGGTTTTACGCGTGTGAAGTTTTGCTCGCATTGGAATATTTCCACAGTCAGGGCATCATCTACCGTGATCTCAAGCTGGACAACATTATGTTAAGTTTGGATGGTCACATCAAGATTGCTGATTATGGTCTTTGCAAAGAAAACATGGGCTATGGCCAAGTCACGGGCACATTCTGTGGCACACCTGAATTCATGGCACCAGAGATTCTTTTGGAACAAAAGTACGGCCGTGCTGTCGATTGGTGGGCGTATGGTGTGCTGATTTATGAAATGCTCCTTGGCCAATCACCTTTCCGTGGTGAAGACGAGGATGAAATATTTGATGCCATCCTTGAGGACGAGATCTTATATCCTATCAACATGTCACGCGACTCGGTTGGCATCTGTCAGCGTTTGCTGACGCGCGAGCCCGAGCGTCGCCTTGGTGCGGGCCCCGCCGACGCAGCCGATATCAAGCAGCATCCCTTCTTCCGTGGTGTCAATTGGGAGGATATGCTTGCAAAGCGCGTGCCGCCTCCCTTTTATCCAACCATCACCGATCGCTTGGATACATCCAACTTTGATGAAGAATTTACGCGCGAACGCGTTGCTCTTACCCCAATTGACTCGAATCTTCAGCGTGTGGAGCAACAGGAATTCCAAGCATTCTCGTATGTAGCCGAGTGGGCCAACCATGGCCGATGGTAGACGCCACCAATGTTCGAACCCGCTGTTTGCCATAAAAATGGCAGGTACTGTAGCACGTTTTCAGGGATAAAAATAAAACACACGTATTGAGACTTCTTGTGAAAACTGTTCAAACATTTCATAAATTTTAAACCTCTCGGCAACCGATAGGACGACAAACGGCGCTTTTAACATGTCGAAAGCATCTGTTGAAGGAGGACCGATCTAGACATACAACCGATAACAAATTTTCAGAAAACATGTCAAATGCATTACTGTTACATCATCCCTTTGGACACCAAAGGTTTTCATTGAAAATTCCGCTCTGCAGAGGCGAAACTTCTATCCGAGGAACCGCTATAATATAGAGGAATCGATTTTTATTAGGAAAATGAGACGAAAAAGGTCTCTGTGCAACCAGTGAAAAATTCAATGGGATCACTGTCGCGCGTAAAAGAAGAAAATCACGCTCCTGGTTTCTCATCCATACAGGCCGGCTTTAATTTGCATTTGAATTGGGCCACTCAATGCACAGACCCTAATTTTACGATCACATGCCCAATTCAGAGGCAAATTTGATGACACACGCCCCACAAATTTTTTTTAGCTTATATTTCTTTCCGCTTCCCCTCCCCCCCCCTTTTTTTTTTTTTTTTTTTTTTTTTTTTTTTTTTTTTTTGTTCTCATTAAAATGAATCCTTCTTTCGCGCCGGGAAAGGGTACTTGGATCATTGCTTTTACAGCAGCTTTTTGGGCTTACCGTCCTGCACGAAACATTGGTAACACTTTTTTATTCATTTCATGATTCAATTTATCCGCCTTTATTAGTTGCTGATGCCCTGTTCAGTGGCGTTAAAGGACTTTTGATGTCTCTTCCTCATGCAACGCGCGTCGGCATTGTTCGGTACATCCTTGAACAGATTGGCCGCCGCGGCCAGATTATGATGAAGTCGTCGACTGCTCCACATGGCTCTCAATGGAACTGGATTGAGCCGATTCAGGCACCCAAGGCCACCGTCTTTGGCCATTGGTACATCCGTGACATTTACAAGCAAGATGATCCTCAATCCTACATTCAAAAGACGACTTCCAATGCTGATCTCGTTTTGCTGTACATCCATGGCGGTGGCTTCCGAATGGGCGCATCCACGATGTATACGGACACGTTCATCCGATTACTTAAGCGCTGGGAAGAAAAGTATCACGTTCAGGCGAGGATCTGCTCTATGGAGTACAAATTTGCACCTGAATGGAGTATTGATCAGATGCTGCAAGCTTGTTCCGACGTTTATCAATATTTGCTCTCGCTGGATGTTGATCCATCCAAGTTAATCATTGGTAAATTCACGAATTATAACAAAAACAAAGTGTTGACACCGTCTCTTTTGCACTTTTTTTTTCGCAGGTGGTGATAGCGCCGGCGGTTATCTTACAGCCATGCTTCTAAACAACATCAAGACTATTGGCCTCCCGATGCCACTGGGAGCTATTGCTGTGTCACCTCTCGTCACGCACGAAATGGACACCTATAGTTTTACGAATTATGGTGCTTACGATTGCATCCCTGACAAGCTGACTGGCCAAGACTACACAGAGCTCTTTCCGCAGTTGAAAAGCTATACCTCCCACGAAGATGCCACGCCGTTCCTTCATGAAAGATTCCCATTGTAAGGAAAAACGAAAAACGATAGAAAAAAGATCTAATTACAAAAAAAAATTTGACAGGTACATTGATTGCAAGGATTTCCCGCCGATGCTGGTCACGTATGGCTTGAAGGAACGCTTCTCTGATCATATTCAGCAGTTTGCACACAAGCTCACCAAGAGCAATGTGCCTGTAGAAGTACTTAACGAGCAAAATGAAGTTCACGTCTTTAATGTGACCCCGTTCCTTGCATCGTCCAAGAAGATTTGGGGCAAGCACGTCGACAGAATGGCAGATTGGTGCATGAAAATCAAGCTCCAATAATAAAGGGCTGTGTCTTGCACTCAAATCGCATGACATGTCGCAGATGCCATATAAATACTCCTTGAAAATAGTCTGTTCTCTGTACCCAATCAATGCTCTTTGTGTGCGCACACCACGTAGACTTGTAAATGTGTGAATTTTAGTCTTGAACAAGTTTTCCGACACTCTCTCGTCGTTGTAGTTCGAAATTGTTCGAAACATCGGTAGATTTGCGCAACCAAGTGCGTCCCGCCACAGAATGACAAAAGTGGATGGTGTCTTGATGTGCCAACAAAAAACGAAAAGCGGTACTTCAGAAATTCGGCTTGTCCGTTGTGCGCTGTTGTGCGTTTCAGACATTTTTGTGATTAATTCTATGCTTGTTGAGTTTTGGACGCAACGACGGCTTCCATCGATGATGATGCACTTGGCTTTGATTCGTGTGCACTGTATCAACTCTCAATCTCCATGAACGTCGGTCAGATGCAAAAGATTTTTTTCACCCAAATGTTGTTTTCACGCAATTGTCAATTTTCAGGGCGTAGCAAAATTTGTAGCGGGCTCTTGATGAACCATATATGATCATCTCTATCACAAACATTGGCGGTTGCAATGAATGCCTAACAAAAAAAAAAAAAAAAAAAAAAAAAAAAGGTGCACATAATTCAAATACATAGAAAACAAAATCCTTACCTTGCTTGTCTCGTTTTTCCAGGCATTGCAATATAGGACTGTAAGATAAGATAAAAATTATGCAAGCTGACGTACTCTATGCAACGTCCCTACCCTTTGAAAGAGTTGATTGGCGAAGAGCTCGCGTAAAGCCAAAATTAACATTGATTGAGTCGGATCCAAAAGTTATTCAAGGATTGCAACTTTGTTTTTGCAGCGGTTAATTGTGCCCTTGTCAGTGACAATGCAGTCTGGGCGGCATCATCATGTGGTAAAAGAGGATTCAGGCATTGGCGCCGCGTTTCGTGAGCTCATTTGAGAAAATTATTCTGCATGCCAACGTTCGTGAATCGATTTTTGTGATTTATTCGCAAAATATTGTTTAAGCGATTATGCCTTATTGGCTCCAGATTCCACTGATACCGGTAGGTGCCCCTTTTGCAAACAGAGCGGATATTCGGCGGCAAAGTGATCATTGATGAAATAGGGCGCCGCAACGCGATACAGCACGCGTATCCAATTTTCACTTGACAAACGCTTTAACACATTGGAATCGAGCAAGCCCGAAAGATGGAGATGCGAAATTGGTGGCACAGGTACAGGAGTGTTCGTGAAAGGGTCAGGAGGGAAAATGTTGATCACATAGCTGCTGTCAATGAAAACAAAGGTGCCCGGCGGGGTTGTATATTTTGTATAAGATGGCAGCCTTGTGAACAAATCTGTATCGTACACTGGTAAGTCGGCAATGTCTCTTTTTTGTTATTTTCCTTCATTTTCGTCATGTTTTACCATTATTGTACACGTGATGGAAGATTTTGCTTGATAGCTTGCGGTCAAAGACTGACTTTGAGAACGTTTCATCCCCAAGCTTGGGTTGGCCAAAGGTGTATACGCCCCCAAGGTGATGCAAAAGCGGGCTTTGGTTTTGAACAAGTTTCGCGACAAACACTATAATAAGGCATGTCAGTCTTTCCTGGTCCATAGCAGGTGCGCCTTGCTGTTTACTTGTTGCTAGGCTCGCGCCCAATGAGTGACCAGTGACATAAAGTCGTTTGCTTGGTGATTTAGTTGCAAGATTCAAAATGTAGGATTCTGCCTGTTCGTACATGCTCATTTCGCGTTGTTGTGTACGATCGGCATCGGCCAGAAATCGATAGTCCACTGGGTCCATCCATTGGGTTCTCAGATGGCTCGCCAGCTCGTCGTACCAAGCGAAAGCTGCGTCTTTTGATGGGTTCCTGGTTTCCTTTTTGGGCTCCCCCAGAGCCTCCCAATAGCCCTTGTGTACCTTTCCCAAATAACCCCATGACGCATGCACGTCTGTCATCCTAATGTCGACGTTGGTCAAATAATTTTGCACATTCAATGGGTTGGAGCTAAGCGCAGAAAAAAAAATTGAGATGAGATTGTCGCTAGCCTCCACTCTCCTTTTCTTTTTCCTTGGTCTCTTACCCTCGGAACACGAGCAGGATCATGTCGTCCTTTTCGATCACAAATGCGCAGATGTTCTTGTATGCAAAAGGTCGAAAGGTGTTCTCAGTGTCGAATCCCGCGCGTAGCAGCTCATACTTGATGATCTCCAGATTTTCGTAAGAAAGCTTGCTAGCCACGGCCAAGGTATAGGCGAGGGATTGGGAATAAGTTGGTTTGTGGGTCATCTTGGACAGAATAGAGCCATTGTTGGATTCAGAGCGCTTGCCAGCAGAGTATTCATGCACTAGATCCTGCAGATTGTGATCAAAGAAATCAAATCGTGGGTCCATCGCATTAACAACGGAAATGGGGCGCCCGGTAGCGTGTCTGCCAATGTACAAGGTGACGAGGCGCTTGGCAACAGATTCAAAGAGAAGCAACAAAACAAAACTGATAAAAAAAGAGACCTGGAAGATCGTCGACAAGACCTGGGACAAAAGAAGCACCTGGCTGACCTTGAGCTGCCATGGCTTGATGGCGGTTTGCAATTGGAAGAGGACTTGTGTCGCGATGGGCACTGATTTGCGAACGAGCTGATAGCCACGCGAGCTGATGTAATTAGAGCTTTGGTATAGGCTCAAGAACAAGCCATTTTGTCGGATGCCCATGTCAGGTCGTAAGGATCGTGAAAAGAGAAACAAATAAAGCTGCGCCAGATTGCATTTGCTTGATTTAAAAAATTTGCAGCACGCATTTTTTTTGTGGGGGAAACCGAGGCAGCCATGTGATTGTACACAAAAAAAAAAAAAAAAAAAAAAAAAGAACCCCGCCTTGTTTATGTTTACCTTTTGAGCCCATCCGCCCCAACGTTCGTGCAGAGCGTTACAAAAAAAAAAAAAAAAAAATGGGCGCAGCTTTTTTCTCAGGAACCAAACGCCAATCACGCTCCCGCCCCTTTCAAGGGCCTTCAAGGGGTTTTTGGCTGTCAATCGCGCGTCTGGCATGCAGGCATCATCGGGTCATCTCGTGACTTTGAGCAGGTTTTTGTAACACGCCTTTAGCATTTAAAAAAATTTACTCTAATTGGGGATTATTATCTAGCTACAGTAGTCTACAGTCTATTCAACACATCTTTACACGTCTCATAAGACACAAAGCTAACGCCAATGGCTGGGCCGACCTTCAGATAATTTGGTAACAATCCCCTGTACAAGGAGCGGACACCTTCTTGGCGGACCATTGTCTGGAGTGCATCCAATGTGCCCGAGTACTTGTAAGACGAATTGCCCATTCCGATGATCTGGAATCGACGCCTCAGAACATCAAATGGATAAATGACGGTTTGCGCAATGGAGCCGGCCAGTGCACCGCAGAGCAATCGCTTGACAGGCGTTTCATTGTCCACGTATGATTTCAACGTCTCATAGCTCCAAAAGCTGATGGCCACGTACGGAGAAACACCGAGTGTCGTCGGTAAAACGCCTCTGTACAACCCAAAAACACCTCCTTCGTGCTTGTATATCTGATTCATTGTCGTAAGAATGCCTGGCAGCTTTTGAGGCACTGCACTTGGGCGATTCATGGACAAGGACGCGGATTGGATGGCCAGACGCGTCTTGACCAAATCCAAGGGATAGCTGCAGCACACAGATACAATGCCCGCGAGTGCGCCAGCAATCAAGCGTCCAGAATTGTCAATGCCCTCCTCGCCGTGATTCATCAGACTTTTAAAGTACTCGTACGACGCAAACTGTGACGCACTGTAAGGAATGATGCGGATGACATTGGTGCCATTGCCAGCCATGAGACCTCGAAAGCCCTCTTCCGTCCAAATCTTTTTCAGTGTCGGAATGATGCCACGGTATGCAGAATCTGGCCCTTGAATCTGCCAAAAAAAAATTTCAATTCTCTTTTTCGCCGCTTTGTTCCCCCTTTCGTACCTGAAACAAGATTTTAATGCGCTCCATTGGATTGACGACCTAGTCGAGAGCCATTATAAGTTTGCGCGATTTTGCCATAAATTCTTCATTTTTGCTCACCGTCCGAGAAATAGCACCTGCGACGCCACCGGCGATGAGGTGCTTGGCAGTGTCTGAGACATGAAATGGAATCCAGACATTGGGCTGGCCGAGAGGCTGGGTGACAAGCTGCATATTCTCAATTTGCTCGATCTGATCGAACAAACTCGAGAATTCCGGGTAGGATAGTCGTTTGGCGGGCAATGCTGCCAATTTCAATCGCAAATGCGTTGACAGCACCTGTCAAAAAGGAGGTTGTGCGTGAGCTGCGTGGTCAGCTGGCAAGGTGCAGCTTTTTACCTCGTTGGAAGATGCCAGACTAAGCAGATCGGCAGTGTCAATGTGTCCATCTTTGTCGTGATCTAGTAACGTAAACAGCTGCTCGATCCTCCTGCGGGAGCTGTCGTCCAGCATGGTGTATGGCTGCGAAAGAAAAAGAAAAAAAATCAGGGGAGGAGGCAAATCATCAATTGACTCTCAAATGAAAGCCGGTCCGGGTTCCGACACTCTCCGATGGGCCTCTCGGTTCATCACGACCTTAAAAAATGCTCATTCTGTAGCCTGCGCGCTGCTGCGCATCAAAAAATTCAAGATTCCAGCTCATAAAAGAGAATTTCAAAATAGCTCCCCCTGCAAGTAAGCGAAATGGGATTCCAGTCGGTGCCATTGAACTGCCTGGCGTCCCAAATGGTCAGTCTGGATAACACAACCATGCATTTTTTTTGAGAGAAATCGCATGCTTTACGATAATAAAATGAGAAAGGCATTGAAGATGCACTCGGATCCGGTATCTGAGGACTGTGGTGTTTCCTGCACAACAACAAAAAAAAAAAAAAAAAAAAAAAAAAAAAAAAAAAAGAAAAAAAAAGCGGTGGCCAGAGGATGAAACTAAGACAGGAATCTGTTTTCAAATGGCACAGAGAAAGAAAATCAGCATTTCTTGAAAATTGAATGGTGCCGATGGCACGAGCATCTGAATGTAGAAAAGAGATCCCTTGTTCAGGTCTCTACGATGCCAGGGTTGCGTGAAATCAAAAGCTTTTTTTTATTTTGAAAAGCGCGATTTTTGACAGGCATACACTCAAGTGGTCGAAATATTGGGGAGTCAAAGTGTTCCAATTGCTTGCAAGTTTTGATCCGTAACAGTGCACAAAGAGACACGACAAAACACTGTCTGGCGCGTATTTGATTCACCGAGATCACTGAGCTGCAGGTTGCCGAGAATAAGCCAAATCCGTGCGACTAATGATTTTTGAGACGTGATGGCGCGCGTCACATTCACGCTGCGCGATCTTCAAGCAAATGGATCTGTGCTCCGTGGCCATGACTATGTGGCAAACGCGTCGAATCGGTACCATCCCGCGTATGCATTGGACATGACGCGCTCAAAGAAAATGCTCTTTATGCCTATTGCCCAGAATTGAGCAATTCGACTCCTCATTTTTTAACACGTTGACTCTCATTCAGAGGGGTGCATTGTGGCCACGTTTCGTTGAAATCCGAGGACCATTTTTTCGAAATATTCAACGTGGTCGCGTTTGCCCATTTTAAAGAAAAAAATTGTCAGGATTGCTTGAATCGGTGATTACAGCCGCGAATCTGGGCTCATTCGACGCCTTCGGCTCTCTTCCTGGAAAAAAAAAAGGTGGGTACAGCGTCGCTCATGCGCCAATGGCGCATAAAGCTCAGCAAAAGCGCTTGTTACAATTTTTTTTAGACCCAGGTTCAGGCATATTGGACTGTCTCTCACTCGCATCGAGCACTCTGAAGGGAGACAATCATCAGTTCAAAAGAGCATATGTCCTTGATAATTGAAATTCATTGGCAAGCGACGAAAAGATGAAAAAAAAAAGCTTTTCGTGGCAAAATCAAGACAGCCACCTAATCAATTTCTCTCTGCGCGTTGGTCGTTCGGGTGCTGGCGCCGTGGGGATTTCAGGGCAATCTGTCGATTGCGGGGATCTAAACGATTTTTTTTTCTTTTTCTTTCTTTTTTTCTGTCTTCAAGATGACTCGAGTGTATACTGCAAACGAGGTGGAGCTGCACAACAGCGCTGAGTCATGTTGGATTATCTACCAAGGCCAAGTATATGATGTGACGGGCTTTGTGGCGGATCACCCGGGCGGACAAGATATTTTGTTAACGTTTGCCGGGACGGATATAACGACGGTGCTGTCTGATGCGACAGTGCACACTCATTCGGCGTCCGCCTACGACCTGCTTGATGAATATTGCATTGGCAAGGTTGTGGAGCAATCCAATGGGCCATTAGGCGCTCAAAGCGGTGACTCTAAGCAACACACGACGGTGGACGTGCAAAAGCAGTCTGCGCAGCTGGGTCACGAGCGCGACCAGCAATTCTTGAATCTCAACGAGCCACTGTTTCCCCAGCTGTGGCGCGCGACCTACTCCAAGGCATTTTACTTGGAGCAGGTGCACCGGCCCCGCTACACATCGCATTATGTGCCATATTTTAGTGATCCCATCCTCGATGTGCTGTCGCGCACCACTTGGTACACGATCCCCATGGTCTGGCTTCCCTTCATTTTGTACCAGATCTGGCGTTCGCTTGAAGCAACCAACAGCTCCGTCCAAAACACAGCTTATTCCTTTTTCTTTGGCGTCTTTTCCTGGTCATTGCTCGAATATGGCCTGCATCGCTTCCTTTTCCATATTGATGATATACTGCCAGACCATCCCATCGCTCTGCTGCTGCATTTTACACTTCATGGCATCCATCATCATATGCCAATGGACAGGTAGGTTCAATTGGATCCAAAAATGGGTAGGGCAGCCCAAGAATCCTAACCTCACCTTTTTTTTTTTAGGCTTCGACTGGTGATGCCGCCTGCTTTGACTGTGGTGATCAGCATGCCAATCTTCAAGCTTGCAAACACGCTCTTTGTCACCACGACCGCACACGCGTTCATGGCTGGTGCCTTCTTTGGCTATGTTTGCTATGACTTGACCCATTACTACTTGCATCATTCCAAGGTTTTCAAGGTGCATTTCAGGGAAATGAAGCGATACCACCTGGCGCATCACTACAAGAATTACGAAAGCGGATTTGGCATCACTTCCAAGATTTGGGATTATGTCTTTGGCACTGTGTTGGATGACAGCTTGTGAAACATTGTAAAATACCCCTTTTTGCCTCCCCACTCTAAAAAAACAACGCAATTTAATAATATTTTATGATTTTTACGTGACTTTCAAAGAGAGCGTTGTCATAAAAGGAGACAATGGAGGGCGTGGAGAGGCCTGTCCACGAGCAGCAGCCACAATTAGCGCGTTTGGTGTCGCTTTGCAAGATGTGCGTCATCATGAATCGACGTCCATCTTGAAAACTCTGATTTGTTCAACACCCGAACGTGGCCATTGGCCGACCATAAAAGGACCCATCTTGCCAGGATTTTCTGCCTATTTCCCTACACTTTTTTTTTTTTTCTGTCGAACGGTATTGTACACTTATGCTTTTGTCATTGCTGTCACGCCAACGTGGTAGCCTTCGCGGCTATGCACGTTCTTTTGCCACTCTTCAGCCGGCCGTGCATGATATTACGAGCGACACGGCTACTCGGCCCACGGACGCTATGTTTGACGTTATGAAGTCTGCTACAAAGGAAGATGACGTGTTTGGCGTAAGTGACTAGAAGTACGAGATACTAGGAGCCACAAGAGAGTGGATAACCGGAAGAAAATGAAAAAAAAAATGGAGGCATTGACCTCGCGCACGCCGCCTTTTTTTTATTTTTTAATGCAGATGGACACGTCCACGAATGAATTGGAGGCGCATGTGGCCAAGCTTCTTGGCCATGAGGCAGCCCTCTTTTGCGCGTCGGGCAGCATGACGAACCAGATTGGTCTGCGTGTCAATTTGCACCAGCCGCCTCATTCTGTCCTTGTTGACGTGCGATCACACATCAATCTGTATGAATGCGGTGGTCTTGCCTATCATTCGCAGGCGTCATTGACGGCCGTGCAACCAAAGGGCGCGCACTTGGACGTGGCCGACATTGAGGCCAACGCAATCAAGGATGACCTGTGCGGAGCACTGACCAAGATTGTCGCGGTGGAAAACACGCTGAATGGCACGATTATGCCGTTGGAGCAGCTGGAACGCGTGTCGGCATACGCCAGGCAGCAGGGCTACAAGGTGCACATGGATGGCGCGCGCATTTGGGAAGCGAGTGTTGCGACAGGCATTCCGCTCGCCGAGTATGGCCGACTTTGCGACACCGTGTCCGTGTGTGTGTCCAAGGGCATTGGCGCGCCCATTGGCTCTCTGGTTGTCGGTGGCCATGAGCAGATGCGCAAGGCGCGCCATTTGCGCAAATTGATGGGCGGCGGCTGGCGCCAAACGGGCGGTCTGGCGGCCGTAGCCCATCATTGTATAGACAATGTCATTCCAACGATGAAAGCAACACAGCAGCGCACGCAGCGCCTGTGGCAAGGGCTTGAGGCCCTGGGGATGCGCACCTTGTTGCCGGTCGACACCAATATGATTTTTATCGACACCTGCGGCATTATTTCGTTAAAATTCTGGGCTGACTCTCTGCTAACGCACGGAAACATCAAAATGGACGCGTCGGACGACCGCGCCTCTCGTATCGTCTTACACCACCAGATCACGGATCAAGTCGTTGATTGTATGCTGGACCTTACACGACAATTGGTACGCGATCATGGAAAGGCGCCCGACCACCGGAACGACGACCTCGACATTTCAAAAGTGTATCCTTCTGCCTCTGCTTCGTCCAATTCCTCTTCCACTTGATTGTAAAATAAATCAAATTATTTCAAAAGCATGGGCAAAAGGGTATCCATTCGTGCGAGCCCAGCGTCTGTTGGCCGAATCCCGCCTTGCAAGTAGTCATCCAAGAGGTCAGGCGGGCTGTAGAGCGCGATATCGTCATGGGTAGCCTTGTCATTCACAAGGAAACCGCCGTCAATGAGTGTGCGCAGCGATTGAGCGTCCAAAACATCATGCAAACGCATGCCTTGTGCCATTGCCTCGAACCGTCTGCGTGGTAAACCCATGCGTGTGCGCAGGCCAAAGACGACCAGCTCCTCTAGCACCTGCGCCGTCGTCATCTGTTCAAGGTGGCGCAAACTGGCGAAAGAAAAAGAGCCAGTGGTTACAAAAAAAAAAAAAAAAAAAAAAGCCAAAGATCAACAAAATGATGTATTTTTACCCTTCGCCTTCCTTGGTGCATAATTCAATGTACTTGTCAGGGTGGAAGTCCTAGAAAATCATATGATACCTTTTGGCTATTTTGTTCAAAAAGCAAATCCTTACTGCAAACGTTCTCACGCGCTGGCCCGAGATCGGGTCGGTCAGTCTGCCATGAGCACCAGGCCCAATGCCAATATAATCTAAGCCTTGCCAATATGCGTAATTATGCTTGCTAATGGCACTCGGGTGACGTGCATAGCTCGAGATTTCGTATTGCTGGAAACCCGCCTGCCGCGTCAACTGAAGAAAAAGAGTAAAAAGCGCGTAAATTATGCAAACATGCTTGAAAATGATATGTTTGTACCTCAACCGTGGCCTCATACATGTCTGCAACCTCATCCTCGCTGGCAACGGATGGCAATTGATTCTTCCGAAGAGCATGAAATAGCCTGTATATGGATAAAAGCGCGTCTAGTGTGAATTGAGAGACATTTTGGTGGCGTTCACGTACGGTGTGCCGCGTTCAATCGAGAGCTGGTATAATGACAGGTGGTTGCCGGCAACTTCCAATCCCATCTAGTAACGTTTTAATGCAATGGACAGGTGAGAATCGCAATATTGCTGTTGTGATAGTCATGTACCTTTAACTCGTTTTGCCATTGGATAAGCGATTGCCCTGGTCGCGCATAAATGAGATCAAACGACACATTGTCAAACATGTGACGCGCTGTAGCAATGGCACCCATCCCCTGAGCAGCAGAATGATTGCGCGCCATCATGCGCAGGCTGGCATTGTCAAACGATTGAATACCCAATGACAGTCGGTTGATCCCTGCCGCGCGGAATTGCCGCAATTGCTCTGTTTCCATTGACTAAGAGACGAAAAAAATGAGAAATTCGGGCATCAGCAGCCTGTTTGGAGTCATTCGCTGCGCCGTCTACTCACCGTCGGATTGGCCTTTATGATAATGATGGACAAGAGTCTTCATTAGATGACATGCATTCTACTGGAACGTGTCTCACCTCCATATTGATTTCCGTGTCGCTTCGGATCGTCAGCACCTTGGCCACTGAATCCAGCAGATGTCCGATGATTGATGGACCGGCAAGACCTGATTTTTTAATGCAATTGGACAGGTCAGTGTGTGCGCTGCTTTTCTGGGAGCATTGGTCTTTTACTAGGTGTGCCGCCGCCAAAATAGAGAGAGCGCACTGAGGCTTCCTGTAATTTGTATCGGTCCACATAGTAATGTAGCTCTTTTGTCATAGCTATTTTGAGGTCCTCATTGCGCGACGTGGTCGGCTGCTTGTACTTGTTGAAGTTGCAGTACGTGCATAGCCTGGTCGAAGGGAAATAAGAAAATTGAGCGCGTCTGCCGCGTAGACTACATTTCCAGAGCACGCTGCTCCAGTGACTCACTCTTCACAGTAGGGCCAATGAAAATAAAGTGATACAACTCGTCGTAGACCAGCCATAAACTAAAAGAACGAGGCCGAGGAAAGACATTTTTTTCCTTCGAATTGAAATGGCAGCGGAGTGAGAAATTTCAAAAAGGAGGGGATGGAAGGCGCCCCAGTTTTTTTTTTCTTTTTCATTCTCTTATTTTTCGAAGCAACATGGATTCGGTGTCAAGGCGGTTGCTCAAAGAGCTTAAAGAATACAGCAAAAAGGACCCGAGCCACCCTGAAATTCTGTCAATTGGTCCCTTGGAAGACGATAACTTGCTGGAGTGGTCTGCACAATTGGCCGGCCTTGAAGGCACTCCATACGAAGGTAGGCGGGCGGCATTTGCGCTTACAAATGGCATTGAAACTCACAAACGACGCCTTTTCTACAGGTGGCGTTTTTCAATTGCTTATCAAGGTCCCTTCTAATTACCCAATGCAGCCTCCCACCATCTCCTTTACGACGACTGTGTGCCATCCCAATGTCCACATAAAGGTAAGAGGCCCTTTTTTGGCACCTGATGAGGAAATTCACATGTCTGACTTTTTTTTTCCTGCCCAGACGGGCGAGATTTGCTTGGATATCCTCAAGACCGACTGGAGCCCAGCATGGACGTTGAAATCGGCGGTGCTGGCCATCTCCCTTTTGCTTTGTAACCCAGAGCCCAACTCGCCATTGAATTGTGACGCGGCCAATCTCTTGAAATGCAACGATACCCTTGGTTATAATAGCCTCGTTAGATTGTACACACAGCTGTTCGCCGCGCAATAGGGACAAAGGACCGATTTAAATTAAAAGACACATCACACCATTTGGCTGATTTTGGTTTTTGACGGTACTGTAAAAGTGTAATTGTGCGATTTTTTTCGCGTTTTAATACTGCTGTAAGAGAGCGAGGCACCAAAAAACGTAACACTATTGGATTCTATGATATCAAATTAGATTTTACATCCAAGGGCGTAGCTTTACACCCTCTTCCCTCTGAGAGCACTACCTGGGAATCTACTGTACCTACAGCACCGATATTGTGGTTCTGCAATGTTTTTGTCTCATTTAGCCCCTTGTTCTTCCGCACATTCCCTTTTTGCTCCATCCTTGCTATTTAATGCCCTTCTGTCTCTGTTTTTGCTCTTTTGTCCCCCCTCTTTGCTGTTTAGCTTGCAATGGCCTAACTAAACGCGTTTGCGGCGTCGCATATTTGGTACACGTTGTGCTGGCCACGTAGGAAGCATCTCAGCATTATAACACCGGTACTGTATTGTCGCAAGAGATTACGTAGACGTTTAGGAGGTACAACGTTTTGCCAGCCAAGACTTTGCAGAATTACAGTACGAAAAATTAAGGATAATACACGGGACCCACGCCTCTCGCCGCAAGCTTGCCTTGCAAAACGAAAGTTGAAGCCCATCTTTGCTTGGAATGCGTCATTTTCACAAAAATCAGCACTGATGACAATATTTTTTATGGATTGCGGTGAAACCGGGACACTATTCAAAAGAGACACGCTCGGACGTCATTTCTGGAATGTTTGTTTGCCCGATACGTGACCTCAGTACTCTTGTGAAAGCCGTTTAAACATTACATTTTCAACCTCGATGTTCTCGGCAACTGATTGGACAACATGCGGCGCTTTTAACGCGTTGAAAGCACCTCTTGTAATTCTATCGAATGAGACTAATTTCATCGGTGGATGGCTAAAACTCGCAGAGAAATTTCACTCTTTCATCAAAAGCTTTGATCGCGATTTACTCGACAACAGTCTAGTCGACTCGCAATTTTTATTCCAATTTTACTAGCAAATAACGGGGCAAGTATAATGGGATGACTTTTTGCAGCGTGCTAGCTTGTATTTTGCATCGGTGGTGTCTGTCATGATCCCATCTGGACAAACTCATGTATTTATTTATTTTTTTTAAAAAAAAAAAAAAAAAAAAAAAAAAGGCGGTACTACAGCTAGCGGTGGATGGTAAATTCGTTAGATTGTGCATGGATAATACCATGATTGTGGACATCAACCAAATTCAGTCTAAAATGATCACCAACAGGGAACCCTCCTTTAGGAGGTGGAATATCATAACTGTGATCTTGTCCAGGGGAACCACCACCAATATGACGATAGATCAAAGCATCATAAGGAGGTTGTGCCCTAGTCAATTTAACTGCAAATGCCGATGCATCTGTCTCAACTCTCGTCCACGTTATTCTTCCTGGTCTGTATGACTGCCAAGACACATTATTGTTGGGTGATTTGAGCAAATAAGCATCGACAGAAAACGAACACAACAGCGCGATTACAACAATAAGAATGTTCAGCAGTCTCATTTTTTTTTTTGATGGAAGAAAAGGATGGATGAAAAAGTTGCTGTCGTCCACAATTGACGCACAACAGCCCCACTTATATATCATTTTTTTTATCGATCGGCAAGAAACGTGAACAGGGAGAGAGATACCGAGAGACAAGCGAGGAAAACGAGGAAAGAAACAGGAGTTGGCGAGCGAAAGTGTGTTCATGCGGGCATCGACGGGCATCCTCCCTGGCAGACGCGCAGGTCAGGCCTTTTCTCTGAGCGCTGAAGGGATTGGATGCACCCTGTCGTGGTGATGGGCGTTCTTGCTCGTGGTCGTCAGAAAAGGGAGAAATCACTAGTAAGCTAAGGAAAGCGGAAAAAAAAGGTGATTGCGATGGCATTGGTGGGTGTAGGGGGGTAGACCTTTCCCTGACACTCCGGGCCAAGCGATTAGGGGAGAAGAATGGTAGAGGGAGCAACAAAGGGGTAAAGTATAATAAAAATAGGAGGGCGGCAGACCTTCTCCTGACACTCCAGGTCAAGCGATTAGGGGAGAAGAATGGTAGAGGGAGCAACAAAGGGGTAAAGTATAATAAAAATAGGAGGGCGGCGCGTTCATCGTCGTTGTCGGCGAGCAGCAGCAGGTGGCGAGACAAAGGGGGCCCGGGCGTCGCGGTCCTTGGTCTTCAGCAAGTCGGTGATAGGCTGGACCAAGGTTGACGCATAGACGCAATGAGCCATTAGCCTTTTTGACGAACAGGACAGGGCTGGCGCAAGGCGAGCGACTCGGACGGATGAAACCGTTGGCCAAATTGGAGTCGATGAATTCCTTGAGAGCTTCTCGCTCGGGCTGGGACAACGAGTAGATGGGGCCATAGGGCGGCAACACGTTTTCATCCTTCAGCTTAATCTCCATGTCCCAAGGACGCTGTTCTGGAAGCCTTTCGGCGCGTTTCTTGCTGAAAACCAGCTTGAGCGCGGCATACTTGGCAGGGAGCAAGGAATAGTCGACTTCAGGCTCATCGTCCTCATCGTCCAATGCCAAGTGCGGCGAGTGCTCGACGGATGTGGCGGCCAACGCGAGAGGGTTCGCCAAATTGGGCGCCAATTGACTTGGGATCGACGTGATTGAGCGATCTTGCCACGAGAATTGCAAAGGAGAGTAACGCGTGCACCAGGGGCCACCAAGGATCAATGGATAGGTCGAATGATTCAAGACCGCCGAGCGCATGACCTCCGTGTCGTGATATTCCACCGTGACGTACATTGGGTTGATGCAACGCGTCACCGAGTTGCCAGCCATTGGTGTGCCAGGAGATGACGTCAGTCGGACGATCCAATGGACTCGTGGCCACGCAGAACAAGCGGATCAAATCGGCGGAAATGAAATCCGCGTGGCTGCCAACATCGACCAATGCCGTGACGTTGCAAGAGTGGCGACCAATGCTGAGATTGACGGACACGGTGAGGTGGTGGTCGCGCGCAATTGTCTGCAGGGTCTCTTGTTCGTCGAATTGCGGGCTGTCCATCTCATCCAAGTCGTCGGCATAGAACGTGACACCCGAGTCAAGCAAGATTGGATGGGTGGAGCAGATCGTGGTGATCTCTACTCAAGTCGATCAGGTCGTTGGCGGGGTCATCTTTGTCCAGGGCCGCAGTCGCACCATTGCAAACGCCTGCGTGATGGATTGCCACGCGGGTAGGGTCGACGATTGGTCTTATCGTTGTGAAATTGAGATGCACATACGGTAATCGTCTTCGTCGTCGTCATCATCATCGAGGCGAATGGCGGCCAAGGTCAATGGAGCTGAACGACGAGTTGGGCATTGGCGAGAGCGATGACCCGATTTTCCACACGAAAAGCACAAATGAGGATGGGCCTTGACTATGGCCAATTCCTTGTCGATAGCCTCCAAAGGATGAACGTGAGGGACCAGAGCGAAGCGAGCGAATCGATTTCCATGGGTGTGGCGGTGCTTGACGACGCGGCGCGGCCATTGTGATACAGTAGGTAGTGTGGCGTGCGGAATGTTGATTATTGCGCGTGGGGGAACTGGATTGAGCGCGGGCGGTCGAGTTCTTTTGCGCACGTCGTTCAATCAATCGCGCGTCAATCTTGATGGCCCACTCGACCAGACCTTGGAATGTTTCGGGCAGATCGACACCCATGGTCTCGGCCTTGATTTCGTCCGAAATGCCCTTCCAGAACAAAAAGCGCTTCGTCGAATCGCAAAACAGCTGACCATATTGTTGCATTTTCGTGGCGTAGGCGGCAACAGAGCGACCTTGCTCGGTGAGCGTGAAGAGTCGATGTTGTTTGTGAGTCTCGGCCTCGTGGTTTCCGAAATTGGACAAAAACGGAAAATGGCTTGAATGCGTCCCAATTCTCGGTCACGCCGTCATTGGCCGAAAGATAAGGTTCGTACCACTCGAAAACGGCGGGCGAGAAAAGTGAGGCGGCCAAGGCGATGCGATACGCGTCGGTTGGGTAGCGCGTCCGCCGTGGTTGGAAGATGAGGGAAGATTGAAGCAAAAAGGTCTTGGCTTTCTTGCTATCGCCAATAAACACTTCAGGATTGGCGACCCGTGGTTCCAGGGCGTGAGGAGGAGTGGGGGGTGCGCACCTGTTTTTGGTAAGCGGTGGCCGTCGCTTGGGCAGCTTATTGAGCGGCCATGCGTCCAACTCGAGGTAGGCCATTGACGCGTCTTGCGTGGCGTGTTGGGCTGCCTCCATGAATTTGTGGACAGCTTCAGCGTGTCTAGCGGCTTGACCTTGGGCGGCTTCCATTGCTGCTTGCTGCGCTGCTTCGGTGGCCGCAATCAACCTCACGCGTGCTCAACATCGAGGCTCGGCGGCCTTCACCTCGCGCCATTAAACGGGGGAGGTGATGTCATGATCCCATCTGGACAAACTCATTTTTTTTCTTTTCCACTTTTTTTTCCCCAATTCAACAACACCAATGCCTCCAAACCACTACCAACCACACGCCCAAGGTTGCCAGCTCCCCAACACCCTTTTCCCCACCCCGCTGGCACCTCTGGATCGTGCGCAATCGCTGTTTTCTTTTCTTACGCGTCGCGTCCAACTCCCCGCCTAATTCCGCCCGGCATTGTTGTGCGACCAATGCCGTGGCTCTTTCCCCCTGTTTTTCCCCCCTTTCCCTTTTTTTTCTTTCCTTACCTTTTCCGCTTGCTTCCTTTATTTTTTTCTTTTCTCTTTTCTTTACCGTTCTCAACACAAGCATCGCTCGTCCCCGTCTCTCTCTCTTCGTGTTGAACAATAAAAGAGGCATTCCACACTCACCACATGACTGAACCGTCTTACACGCCAACAAGCTCGCTGCCCCCCGTACCACGCCGCATACGCGGCTATGCGGCTCGCCAAGAGCGTCGAGTGGCTCGCCAGGCCGAGCTCGTGCCAAGCGTCGCCGCCCAACAAGGTCGTACGCGTCGTCGACGATGACAGCGTCATGGACATAGGAGTGAGAGTGGACCGGACCATGACAATGTCACCGGCCTGCAGCCCTGTTGTCGCGAGCCAGCCCTGGTTCTCGTAGATTAACGCGTCAGCAAGGACAGCGACGCGCTTTGACGCGCTTTAGATGTGCTTTTTTCAAAAAAAAAGAAAAAAAGGATTTAAAAGAACAAAATCAAAAAAAAAAGATATGAAAGCTACTATTACCGTACATGATGTGCTGAAAACAAGGCAACTTGCTCATTTACCAGCCATTGGCAGTTTGGCACCCGCTTCATTCACTCAAATACGGCTACGTACAAATCAAGATAGCCGTGAATGCCATCATCCTGCGCCACGTGCACGCCTTATCCGTTGTGCGTTTAGCGATTGCGTCTCTCCTTTGTTTACGCGCAATCGCGCGCACGCCCTTTTTGTCGAAAGCCTGTGCGACATTCTTGTCAGTTGTCAACAAAACGTCCTTTTTTCTCATCTACTCTTCTGCCTATGATATTTTGTCTTCACTGCTTTGCCAATTCTGTCAACCTGTGCCCTGCGCCCCTGCCATTTTCGTACTTGCATTTTCTCATCTATTAATCCATTTTTCTCATTATGATACCGTGCGCCTGTTAATATCGTTTGGTCAATGATGTTGGAAAGAAAAAAGTATGACTCCAACTCGTGCCCATTGTCTCACTTTTTCTTCCAACAGCGACATATCTCTTGCTTTGGTACTCAAGTCTCTCCCTTGGCCATTGGAACCCGCCACTTGCTTATTACCATATTTTATCAGCTCATACAGTATTATCATACCGTAAACCTCAACAAACTATGGTTGGCTATTTCTCCATTTTCGATCCCGAGTCGATGGAGTCCGTGGTGGGGGGACACGTCTCAAGAAGTCTTTGAGGGCCAGGCGCCCCGTGACAAGTCCACTCAGTGCCCAAAAAAAATAAAACAATAAAAATTCCATGCACGAAACTTGCAGTATTTTGGAAGAACCTTAAAATTTTGTAAAAAAAATCTTGCCCAAAGTAGGCAAATTTTCTCAGTCGATCGCCGTTCATGCGAGTCACTCTTTTCTCTTCTTTGGGCTTTATTTTTTCTTAATATTGTAATAATACTGTAAGGTGGGGCGACGACCTGGCTGCCTGCGCTGTCAACCTGTCATTTTGTCGCCGACTTTGAATTTTGGGGTACGATTTGTCCTTTTTTGGAGTCCTCCCCTTTTTTATGCCGCCGTTCCCCACCGGAGGTGATCCAAGGCTCACTTGGTTGGCTCGCCTTGGTCTTAGATAATGGGTATTCACGCGGGCATCCACATTTGCATAACCATGGCAGTTTCACCAATAGACTTCATCCAGAATGTCCGATAACATCCAAAAAGATGGAACCTTGGGTTTTTAAAAATGGGATCATCCGCGTGGGATGGCCATTCGTAGGCAATTGCCATGGATTATGCAAATGTGGATGCCCGCGTGAATACCCATTATCTAAGACCAAGGCGAGCCAACCAAGCGAGCCTTGGATCACCTCCACCATGTATTTTATTCTCTTTTTTTTCTTTTGTTTTTTTGCAAGCTTGCATGCACAGATCTTCCTCCTCATGCATAGATGGAGACAGAAGTGAGCAGTCGTCGTGTTTTACTTTAGTTGCTAAGGTGCACTTCTTTATGTTTCTGTGAAAGCGTCTGGCGTTGTTTGACCATACACTCCACTTCTTAGAACGCATCACACCAAAAAACTGTCATGGTCCGGCCCGCTCTCACCCCTGTGTCCATGATGTTGTCTTCGGCGTCGACGCGTCCGACCTTGCTGGGCGGCGACGCTCGGCACGGGCTCGGCCTGGCGAGCTGCACGACGCTCTTGTCGAGCCGCGTAGACGCGTATGCGGCGTGGTGCGGGTGGCAGCGAGCTTGTTGGCGTGTAAGACGGGTCAGTCATGTGGTGAGGGGGAATAGCCTCTTTTATTGGTCAACACTAGGGGAGAGAGTTGGGGACGAGCGATGCTGGTGTTGAGAACGGTAAAGAAAAAGAAAAGAAAAAAAAGGGAAACAGACAGGAAAGGTAAGGAAAAAAAAGAAAGGAAAAAAAAGGGGAAACAGGGGGGGAGAGCCACGGCGTTGGCGACCAACGGACGGGGGTCTGCCACCGAGGTCGCACAACAATGCCGAGCGGAATTAGGCGGGATTGGGCGCGTCGCGTCGCGCCCCGACGCGTAACATAAAGAAGGAAAAAAAAGGAAAACAGCGATTGCGCACGATCCAGAGGTGCCAGCGAGATGGGGAAAAGAGTGTTGAGAATCTGGCGACCTTGGGCGTGTGTTGGAGGTGGTTTGGTAATCGGGCGAGGAGAAAAGTGAGAAGAAAAAAAAAAGAATTTGTCCAGATGGGATCATGACAAAAACGACATGTCACAAGAGAGAAAAGAGACGTACGAGAGAGAGGGCTGGAAAAAAAGTCGCAACTACAGTATTGAATGAGTGACGACGAACGACTGTGCTTGTGAGAAGCCGTTCTACTGAACAAATTAGAGCAAGAGAGACAAACCGTAATATCATAAAAAGTTACGTAAAAACTATTGCTGTTGGTCGATCTAAGGACCGAGCACGCAAAAAAAAGGGGAGCAGGACTCCAAAAAAGGATAAATCGTACCCTAAAATTCAAAATTGGCCATTTTGTCTGCCAATAGCAAATTGTCGGAGTTACCTGTTTGGGATGCATTGGTCGCTCGGAGTTCGAAATCCCCAAATTTGGCATTTTCTGAATTTGAAATGTGTAAACCCTGAGTGACCCCTGAATTTTTTCAAAAGTGGTCGCAGCGCTTTGATTGTTGGGGATTACGGTAAATTTAAGCTTTTGCCTACATTGCAAAATTTGTGCCGAATTGTCACGGTCTGACTCGAATCAAGCACAGATTAGCGTGCCTAACAGAGTCACAGCCCGCCAAGTGAGCATGGTCTCCAATAGACAGTCGCATCGCCGTACACGCAGCCATTGACGCGCGCAGCAAGGCAATGGCGCAGTGAAAAAAAGAAAAGAAAAGATAGGGGAAGAAAAGCATCAAAATACCCATTGGCATGTTCATCACCAACGTTTGAACCCTATCAAGCTTCTCAAAAAAATAGGGAATTCCTTTGACCAAAATTGGACCTCACTATGAATTTATTGCGCGCACGCATTGACAAGCTACTGTATCATTCAAATAAGGGAATCCCACGCACCTTTTACAGTATGTACCGGTAGATCTCGTCGGAATCGCCATGTATCATGAAGGCAATCAAATTCCCATTCTCGTCGAAAAAGCATGTTGGCGTGAAGAGAAAAAAGTATAAATAACGCGCAAGTACACGCTGCAAGGATACTCTTCACGCCGGACATCTTTTCTTCCCTGTACCCCTTCCTTTTAGCGATTCTTCCTCCGTTTTCTATTGATTTAAGTAAAATTGTTATGATGAACTACGGTACCTACAGTATTTAAAAATGACTATCCCAGAAATACTGTACAGTACTGTACAGTACCGTACCCTCGCAAAAAAAATGTCGCAAAGTCAATTTTTCTGCAGTGCCATCTGTAAAATTTATCACTTTAATCTCGTCTGTATTGATCAATAATGACTCCAATAACATGAAATTTTGTAGAAACACTGGTATGGATGTATAAAAAAGACTATAAAATTATAAAATGAATATCGTGAGCGGATTTTGAAATAGAGCAAAAAAGGAGAACCTGACGCGTCACGCGACGCGACGCGTACCCAAGCCTATACAATGGCCTGTGAAGTCGAATTGACATTATGAATCAATATCTCCAAATTTTTCTGAGACAATCATGGAGGTGTCTAATTATTTTTGTCAATTCATTTTACGGCACATGCGTCATGCCGGAGCGCAGCGTGCCAATTAGTCAAATTGTCACTTTGACGCGCCAGGTGCCAAAAAAGTATGGAAAAATGATTTTATCTCTAGCAAACAATTTTAATCTCTTTGTTGACTTGAAACTATGATAATTGTTTAATTTGAAAGGCTTAGAGTGGATACTATTGAGTAGCTGTGATTATATTAACCAGGTAAGGCATCACGGTCACACTAAGGAAATCGCGGCAAATGACGCGTCCGACGCGTCAAAGTGACAGTTTGACTAATTGGCACGCTGCGCTCCGGCATGACGCATGTGCCGTAAAATGAATTGACAAAAATAATTAGACACCTCCATGATTGTCTCAGAAAAATTTGGAGATATTGTTTCATACAGTAATGTCAATTCATCTCCACAGGCCATTGTATAGGCTTGGGTACGCGTCGCGTCGCGTGACGCGTCAGGTTCTCCTTTTTTGCTCTATTTCAAAATCCGCTCACGATATTCATTTTATAATTTTATAGTCTTTTTTATACATCCATACCAGTGTTTCTACAAAATTTCATGTCATTGGAGTCATTATTGATCAATACAGACGAGATTAAAGTGATAAATTTTACAGATGGCACTGCAGAAAAATTGACTTTGCGACATTTTTTTTGCGAGGGTACGGTACTGTACATGGACTTCGCGACTTCCCCAGTGGCATTTCAAGGATTGTAACAACTAGCAATTGGCCCTAGTATTATCCAATGGCTGCTATTACTGTATTTGTGTACAAAAATCCAAAACGAATGAAAATCGTGCTTTTTGCATTTTCTCGGGCACTTGCTGGATGCTGCCTGGGTTTTTTCACGCTTGCGGAAGCTCTACACGTCTACAGTTATTCGTGAATACTATATGGACAGACAAGCAGAGTCGAACCAATACAACAGCAATACAGTACTAGGTGTACTACCTCCCGCGCATTATCACAGTATGTCGCGAGCCACCACTCTGGTCCTCACAAGTCCACATATCTGCCAGTCAGCGAGTCCAGCGACGCGCTTTTGATGTTTTGAAGAAAAAAAAGGAGAAACAACTAAAAAAGAAATGAAAAGCAACCATCAATTGTACACAGAAATCAAAAATCAGAAAACAAAGCAAAAAATTCGTCAAAATACCAACCATTGGCACTCAGTGCACCCATGTATGGCTACAGTACGAGTCAAAATAGCCGTGATTCTGATCACTAGCGCCTCATGCATCTTCAATTCGTTGCCCGTTTAGCGATTGCGCCAAGTTTTTGTTTATGCGCAACAATCACGTGCGCACTCTTTTCGGCGGATGTCGTCTGTGAGACAACCTGACAACATTATCTTGTGTTCTTGTCAATTGTATCAACAAAATAATTCATTGACCCCCACCTATCATGCCCTTTTCGTCCTATCACTTGTGAATTCTGCATATCTGCACTGCCCTTTTGTACGTATTTATGATAATACATTTTTCTCATCTTTTAAGATATAATGATCCATACTCGTCGCATAAGCGTATCATATAAAAAAATATCCCAGCTCGTTCCCATTCCCCTTTTCTTTTCATCAGCGATACAGTATCTATCCATTTTGGCCCCTCTGACTTCTTACTTTGCTTATTTGTATGGGCCCATAGGCGCGTTGCAGCAAGACACGTAGGGTATGATATGAGGGCCGGGTCACCCGTAACAGAATTTTTCTTAAAATTTGAAAAAAATATGATGTCACGAACCTTGTATTCTTTGTGTTGGGTTTCCACAATGGGCACAAAAAATATCGAGAAATATGAATTTATTGGCCCAGTCATGATATGATATGATGAATAGGAATAAAGCAGATGGATTAATGATCAGTGACGATAATGGCTCGAAGCAGATTTACGCTTTCGGCTCGTGGTAGTGATCTTTATTGCAAATTTACTAACAAACGGGGGGTCAAAGCATCCGACACAATGCAATTGATCGATGGTGAGAGCTCGTGGGCTATCGTGAAAGCCGAGGAGAAGCAGCAATCTCGCCAAATGCGGCAACGACATTTGTGATAAAATGTCGAGCTGTGCAAGGTATAGAGGAACTTCCTTGATCAATATTGGCAGAGCACATGTCCAATTTCACCCGTGGAATGCATTGGCTGGTGGCGGTACAAATGATAAAAAGTAGCGTGCGTGTCGTTTATTAAGCATGGCAGTACGCGCAGCGTCAAGGGGAGGGGGGTGTCCAATTTTTTTTTTTTGCCATCTACGTAATAAAAACAAAATAAAACGTCAGCGCGGTTCAAAACTTTAACAAGACTTCAACCGAGGAAGCACCTACCAACGATTTTCTGTTCACCAATCGAGAATTGGACAGTGCATTTTGACTTTAACCTCTTGCCGAGCGCGCACCAACAACGATGAACGCAAGGGTCAATGATGTGCCATTCATGCCTGAAGCTTCTTGCGCCAATCGCTCAATGCAATCCAAGTCGTTGACGACATTGTGATTGATGGCCAGCGCTTCGGGGTTCACCTCGCCATAGGCAATCGTTCGTCCAAAGGACGCCCCGTCGACTAGGCTCCCTGGCTTTGTGTTTTCACCAGTAAACACGCGAATCCAGTTGAGTCGTTGCGCAGATGGATCCAATCTCGATATTTTCACAAATATAGCAAGATACCGGATCGGGCTTCTCAGCAAATGCTGCATATTCAGCGCTCACTGCCGGGGATCGCACTTTTTACAGATGCTTCCGGCTGCAAAAAAAAAAAAAGAAAAAAAAAGCAGGGAGATCAAGCTCTTGTTCATTCGAAGCGATCCTTTTTTTTTTTTACCTTGTGCTATCCGTAGCTTGGCCACAAGCAGCTCTAGAATCAGACAAAAAAATGCACGTGTGAGGCCATAGAAGCGTTTAGTATCGCATTTTTACCTGGTAGAGGCTTCGGTCTTGGGCGCATATTGGCTCGCGCCCGTAAAAGTATCAGCTCACCAGCGGCTGGCAACCTGGGCAGTGGCGCGCGCAATTAGGTAAAAGGGTGTTTGCTGCACGGTCGGCGCTGGAAGATCGAATCCGCGTGATGTTGCGATTTATCAGTGTCGTTCATCCTAATACAATGCAAACATCAATGAGCGCATTCTACAAATAGCATCCATTTATGCATGATGACCCTTGCATACCTTGTAAACATGACTCCATTGCCAAGATCTTCAGACAATGAGGCCGGATTGTCCTCGTGGTATGGTGTTTTCTTTTAATTTTAGGGCCAGTTGACGAGACCTTGGTCCAGAAGGTACACGGTGTGGCTGGCGTGTCGTCCGCCAGTGTTGTTTTTCCTGGCTTTCGTCATCACCTCAACAAGATTTTCGCAAATAACGCCAACCGTCGTCGCTGTGTACCACATCAATTTCCTCGAGGTACGGTCTCCGCCATCGTGTGGGTGGGCACGAATGCTTGATATTGACCGAAACATGCGCCTGACACCGGTGATCTGTTCCCCGAGACTGTAGTTGCCTTTGCGCGGGGAGCGTGCAGCCATACACGGTCGTTTAAGACCAACGAATGAGGTGGCGCACGTCCTAGCTGCCCAAAACGCCGCGGGCCGAGCGCTGTCAACGTCGAGCAGCACCCCTGACGGAACGCGACGGTGTTGAGGACGAGAAACCACCATAATAGACAAACGTTGGACAAGGTGTTGAGAGAGTGAAATAAGAAAGAAAAATGAAAGAGAGAGAGAGAGAGAGAGAGAGAGAGAGAAAAGGGACGTGGCGGAATGATAAAGTTTTATGGGAAAGAGTGAAAAAAGCGGCTCGCTCATTTTGATCACTTTTCATTCACGCACAGACAAAGCGCGGATTGAATCGCGCCGTTCACGCGCAGTGCGCAGCAGCGACGGCGAGCAAAAGGTCATGAAGGACAATACCGACCATTGCTCGGCAACCAGAGAAGGTAGAGATTTGGCGAGAAATACATGGGAAAGCCACAAGTAATATCTAGATATTAGTAAGGGAATTGAGTGGGGACCAAAGGAGACAAAAAGGACTGGAGGCAAAAACGGAACGAAAAAAAGAGTACTTGTATTTCACGATTGGGCGTGTGACATGTGGATGCTGCCTTTTGATTGGCCAGTGAGCTTCTTCGCGACGCTGTTGAGCACGAAAGTTGATCTTGATCGCAAGCGGGTTGATAATAAAAGCGCGTCCAGACAAAAAAAGATCAGAGCAAAACAAACAATACTCTTTTTATTGTTGTGATGGTATGTCCAGAGGAAGATTGGGGCGCAAAAGAAAGAGGAAGCCGCTGGAAAAAGGGAGGCAGGTTGGTGAAAAAAGGGTAGCTGCTGCGAAAAAAGGAAAGCCAAAAGGGGATGGATGTCAAAAGCCGAAAAAAAAAAAAATCAAACTGACACTCTTGTCAACTGGCAAAATTTCCCAAGATTGATCTCATCATGCAGGCCACTCATTAAAATATCAAACTCGTAAGCATTTGAAGCAGTTTTTTTTTTTTTTTTTTTTTTTTTGAAAAAAAAGGATGCCAAAAAAGGGATACCAAAAAAAGGCCACTTTGGGCAAAAAAAAAAAAAAAAAAAGATGCTGCTGGTGAGGTCGTTTCAGATTCTGTGCACTTTTCTTTTTCCAACTTTTTAAATATGAAGTAAGCATCTATTGCCACGTAATTATATTCACTTATCGCGTCTTTGGTTTTTTTCCCCGTCTACATAGTGTTGTCAAGGAGATCCAGAGGATCAACGAGTTGGAGCTTGGTGCAGGTTTGTCGGACAGTGCATCATGGCACGCGCAATACAAGGACACGGCATGGATCTTTGCGGGCAATCTCGATTTTGAGCTGACCGAGGGCGATATCGTGTGCATTTTCTCACAGTAAGATAGCAAAGGATGGTCAAACATGGGGTTGCTCACTTTTTTTTTTTTTTTTTAAAGATATGGCGAATTGGTCAATATTGAGCTTGTGCGTGACAAAAAGACGGGCAAATCAATGGGATTTGCCTTTTTGCAATACCAGGATCAGCGCAGCACGATTCTGGCAGTTGACAATCTAGGCGGCAGCAAGGTAAAAACACGAAAAGAGGGTGAGGCAGGCAGCATTGACCGACATTTCTATTTTTTTTTTTTGGATCTTTTTGCTAGGTGCTCGGTCGGACGCTGCGCGTGGATCACTCGCATGGCCCGCGGAAGCGCAAACACGACGATGAAGAGGAGGATCAAGATACCACAGAGCGGCACAATATCGCGCCGCCGATGATGATGGCCGACACGTCGACATCATCGCGACCTGCATCGTCGCGCGTGGCAGCGCCCGACGTGGATGATGAAGATCCAATGGCCAGCTATTTTAGAGACAAGAAGCGGAAAAAGGAGGAGAAGAAAAAGAAAAAGAAGAGGCATCACGATTGAAAAAAAAAAGAACCAATGAATAAAACCAAGGTTGTGGGTGATGCTCTTTTTCTTTTTTTTTATTATTATTGTGAGACAAGAGGCGTGTTCAATGTGGGTGAGGTGGGGCTGGACGGCTCTAAATCGTTTCTTCGGATGCTTGCCGTACGTTTTGGAATGGCGGTGGAGGCATTGGTGACGGTGCGAGCAAGGGGATGGCGTGGTGAGGAAAAAGTGGACGAGCGGATGGATGCAGAGGATATGCTGGCAGAGCGCCGAAGATCGTCCCTGATTTTTCTTAGGCTTGCGGTGGCGAGGGGGCGTGTGGGCGTGTTTGTGGTTGCGGTGGTGATGTGAGCAGGCGGTGGAGGGTGTGGCTGCTGCTGTTGTTGTTGCAGTTGATCTTGTTGTTGTTGATATTGATGTTGTTGCAATTGTTGTTGCTGCTGCTGCCATGGCTCGTCCTCGACGAGGACCTTGGATGAAAAGGAGGCAGCGTCCTGCGGATCGGCCCCCAAGAGCTGCTCGAGTACGCGGGGCGGTATCCGTGAAACGCAGACGACGGGGAACACGCCTTTTTGGCCGGATGTGACATTGAAGCCGAGGCCCCAGCCGTCGTCGAATTGCAGCGCCAGGCATACAATGTCACCGGCCTCAAGTCCAAGCTCGTCGTCCACTTGTGGTGGATATGGGTGTATCACCTGGTAGAATTCCTCTTCAAAAGCGACATCGTCGTTGTTTTCGTCATTTTGGTCGTCATCAGCTTGCAATGGATTGTGCGATTGATTGTGAGCCGCGGCTTGTACGGTGGCTCCAATGGTATGATGCTGCTGCTGCTGCTGCTGCTGATGCTGTTGATGCTGCTGCTGGTGCGGGATGCTTGCGGCCAAGGATATAATCTCGTGATGATCGTCAAAAGGATCGGAGGCGCGATGTTCAGGCAGGTCGTTTTGGAGCAACACCTTGTCGCCGCCCATGGACGCCGCGGTATACGTAGCAAAAGAAAAGCCATTCTCCTGGCGTATCCGTTTCTTGGTTTTACAACAAAAGAAATACATGGCAAGGCCAACCAGCACGACGGCCATGACACAGCCCACCGTAATGCCCACAATGGCCGCCGTCGATAGGCTGCTGTGGCAAGACACACTCTTACAGCATGGATCAGAGCCATTCTGTCCACAATAAGTGCACGCGCCGCTCGTATTGTCGTCAAAGCCGCAATTCGATGGCTCGTTGACGCTGCCAGAGATGCAATTGGGCGCCGTGCCGTCATAACCATCCCAAGATGAGCAAGTAGTGGCGAGGGTAGCGAGAGATTGGTTTCGATTTTGTTGATTTGGGCAAACAGTGGTATCGATGGTGATGTTGGCAACGCTCTGGACCCAAGCGCTGCATGTGTCGCTGCACAGAGGCATGGGCTGCTGGGAATGATTGTAATTGCATGGCAGAGAAGTCGTTGTTTCCTGGATGAGGGCCGTGCATATCCTGGAAAGTGCGTAGCGTGCGTAAGGCGGCGTGGATGAGCCATTACAGCCGAGAATCACAGCATAATCGTTTTGCGAGTGGACATATTGCTGCAATGCCTCGTCCAGGGCACTAATGGCGGGCAACCCCGTGCTGTTAACCAAATTAAAGCGCTGCAGAGCATCTAAACCAACGTAATAGTGTGCAAACGCAGGGCACGCCGTCGAACCCTGAAGCGACAGGCACGACGAGTCGTTTTGGCCACGCACCGTGAGGGCAGTAAAGAGCACGACGAGCGACAAGCGCTTGGCGTGAATGGTCGCCATGAAAAAAAGAGGATACAACGAGAGAAACAAGAAAAGAAATAAAAAAAAAGAAGAAAAGCAAAAACGAGAGAAAAAGAGAGAATAAAACCCAACAATAACAACCAAAAAGACGGATGGACAAGATGAAAAAAAAAGAGGAACAAGAACAAGAAAAAAAAAAAAAAAGAGGAATCAAGGGCGGGGTACTGTAAACGAAATGAGGGCTGCAAAAGGCAAATTTTTTTCCGGCGGTCGGTTTTGTTTTTCTTTTTTCTTTTTCATTCGTTTTTCTCTTTTTGCTTCATCATGTTCCGCCCCACACCTGGTGTCGACTTGAACGACTTTCCTGTGCTTGGCACACCACCAGCCGCCAACCGACCCAACCTGACACCCAATATGAGCCCATCCGCCCCCATGTTGCAGAATGGTTCAAGCAGAATCAGCTATGCGTCCACGGCTGGTAAAATAGAAAGAAAAAAACATGAAAAATCCTCTTTGTTGCGTTTTTTGTTTGCTGACACTTTTTTTTTTCTCGTCTCAGGTGGTCCATTTGCTGGTCTTCCGCAGCAGCCACAGCAGAATGGGGGCTATCATCAAGATGTGCGTCCCGGGTCCCTCATGTCGCAGCAGCGCACCTTTTCAATGGACGATTTTCCAGCATTGCGAAGCACCGACAATGATTTTAAGCAAAGCGCTGCTGACGCGTGGCAGGACAACCTCGCTTCTTTGAATGGTAAGCAATTTTGGGTTCCCAAATAGCCAATTAGCCAATTCGTCCTCATTTTTAATGGCTTGTTTTCCACAAAGGTGGTTCCAAACACTTTGCAAGCAAAGATGCGCTATCAATGCCACGCGACGCGGCGTCGTTCCAACAGCAGCAGCAACAACAAGTGCAACAGCAGCAGGCGCAACAACAGCAAGCGCAGCAAGCGCAACAGCAGCAGCAGCAGCAACAGCAGCAGCAACAGCATCAGCAGCATCAGCCGCCAAGCGAAGCATGGCCCGAGGACATCAAGCAACACGCCGACGGCAATCCATACGGCCTTTTGGGCTTGCTAGGTGTCATCCGGATGACCGACCCTGATCGCAGCATGCTCGCCCTCGGCAGCGACCTGACAACACTCGGCTTAGACTTGAACACCGCAGAGTAAAAAGCCAAAGAAAAAACGAGCAATTGGGCTTTTTTTTTTTTTTTAAAAAAAAACTCACACCATTTTTCGCCCCTAGCTCCATATACTCGACGTTCATCTCGCCATGGTCCGACACGCAGGCGCCGCAGGGATTGCACGTGGAACCCGGCTATTACCTGCCATCGTGCTATCGCAATGTCCAGGCATCGCCACCAGCACACCAGCGGATGCGCACCTTTTCAGACGAGATCCTCTTTTATGTGTTTTATTGCATGCCCAAGGACATTGCGCAGGAAGCGGCCGCACAAGAGCTGTAAGAGACTGAAAAAAATTGATTTAGTTTGGCCAATTGCTTATTTTCCCCTCTTTTTTATAAGGTTTGCGCGCAATTGGCGATACCACAAGGAGCTGGGGCTCTGGCTGACCAAGGAGGCAGACGAGAATGGGCGACCGGTGCAGGTGTTTCGAAGAACATCAGCCAATGGCATTGATCGTGGTGTCTTTTGCTTCTTTGATCCAACGACGTGGCAAAAAGTCAAGCGCGAGTGGACATTGTCGTGGGACAGCATCGAGGACCGCATGCAGCCCAACCCACAGCAGCCCATGCCCAGTAATAGCAATCCACCAGCATTACCAGGTGCATCCATTCCCAATCGTGGCCTCATGATTTAATAAAAAAAAGTTAAGCGAGGGGAAACAATTGGGCGCGCTTCGCCTTTTTGTCGCGCCGCCACGCGATCTCTCGGTTTTTCGCTTTTTTTTTTTTTTTTTTTCTCTCGAATTGCCTTTTTGCAACCTGAGCCACGTCAGCCGACCAATGGCCGGTTTAGCCTCTTTTTTTTCGGTTTCTTTTGGGATGGGCGGATTTTCCACACTTTTTCTTTTCTTTTTTGTTCTTTCTTGGCAGCCATGTCCTACAACTACCAGCAACCCCCTCCTCCCCCTCCTCCTGGCAACCACCCTTCTCAGGGCGGCCACCCACCCCCTCCTCCAACTCAGGCACAATATGGTTACGGCCAACCCCAGCAACAGTATCACCAACAACCCTATGGTAAAAAAATAAAAAGCATATTCACACACGCGTCGTCAGCGAGATGAACAGCGACTCACGCTTCTTTTCTCATAGGTCATGCACCTCCTCCCCCCGCAGGACCTCCCCCTGGCGCCAATCCGCAACTTTGGTCCTGGTTCAAGGCGGTTGATACCGATGGCTCGGGCCAACTCAGTGCTGACGAGCTGCAGCGCGCTCTCATCAATGGTGACTGGTCCCCTTTCAATCGCGAAACGGTGCGTATGATGGTCAACATGTTCGACACTGGTAAAAAAAAAAAAATCGAGAAAAAAAAATCGAAAAAACATGAAATTGGAAGCAATGCGATTGACATGCTCCCCTGTAGACAACAATGGCACGATTAATTTTAACGAATTCAGCGGCCTGTGGAACTACATTGACGAGTGGAAGCGCTGTTTCCAAAACTTTGACCGCGACAGCAGTGGCAGCATTGATCAAGGCGAAATGCTGCAGGCATTGCGCTCCTTTGGCTTCAATGTCTCGGACAAGTTTGTCGGCACCCTCATGCGCAAATTTGACCGCTACGGCACCAGCGTCCAGCAGCGCCAGGGCACTGTTTCTTTTGACAATTTCGTCCAGGCGTGCGTCACCGTCAAAACGCTCACGGACTCCTTTAAGAGCTTCGACACGGACCTCGATGGCGTCATCCAAATCAGCTATGAACAGGTAAAAAGGAAAAAAATGAGAGAAAAAGGACGTCGATAAAAAAAAAGAGAAAACCTGGTCGCGCTCATCTCTATGCTCCTTTTAGTTTTTGGATCTTGTTGTGCGACAGCACGCTTAATCTCTCCCCTCCAGAGTTGTTTGATGGGCTTTTTTTTTTCGCTCACGAATCAGAAAAAAACAAATCGTGTCGCGCGTCGCGTTTCTCTTGTCTAGCCATTGGCCCCGTTTTATATCTTTTTATTGTTTCAGTAAATTTCGATCATGTCCATCCATCATCGTTCAAATGGTTCAGGTGCGTACTGTAGCAGCATGGAGAGGGGTTCGCTAAATTTAGCGTGCATCATTTTGTTTTGTGGCCGCTTTGCACTTGACAACGTCGTGTAACGCGTCGCCAATGTGATGCTGTGTCTGTCATCGTCCTGCTGTGTTGCTTTGAGGCGTCTTTCGCAATAGCGCCATGAGTCAGGCAAGAGCAATTGGGGGCAAGATGAGCGGCAAAACAATGGTTTAATATCAATCATTGGCACCAGGATGATATTACAGAAGTGTTCCGATGCACGTACATTAGTTGTTGGGCCATTGGTTGTCAATGACAATCATATGTCTTGCCAAAAAAAAAAGAAAAAAAAAAGAGATGCTATTTTCCTTCACGTGAAATATGGAGAAAAATGAGCTTACCTGTGTGGGGTTTCCCAAAGATCAAGAGCCCTCGCTCGTTGCGCAATGCCAAAAAAAGTAGGATGTCGATGACAAAAAAGGCATCCAATTCGAGCGCTCACAAGAAACAAGGTGCTGGGCCCTCGTTTTCCGACCCCCTGAGCGCCAAGCTGTCATTTTTTGCACGGACACCCCCTCTTTTGCTCCTTTGCCTGATGTTTTGTACCGGAGTTTGGCTATAAAAAGAAAAAGCACAATTCCTCTTTTTTTTTTTTTTTTACTTCTTTTTCTTTTTGTTTCACCCTGACCTGTCCCAAGGAGCCAAAAAAGCAAGTGTTTCCACTCTTTTTTCTCCTGTTTTATCCTTTTCCACCGAGCCATCGATCATCAGCATTGTCATGGAGGTGCTCCAGGTTCAACCGCGTGACACCTACCTGCACTACGTGTACGTGCCGACGAAGAATACCTCGATTCAATGGTCTTTTACGACAAAGCGCAACAACATTCAATTTGGAGTGTACAAACGCCATGGCCAGGAGCCTCTGCCGTCATCATCCGAGGTCTATTTCCGCTCCCACGCCGTTCGCCAGGCGTCTTTGCCCGCAGGAGAATTGTTGGCAAGAGGTAAAAGAAAAAGAATAGAAAAAAAAGGAGCACTGCTATCCATTGGGCTCCCTATGGGCCTGGGAAAAGGGACGAGGCCTTGGCGGCAACAGATCGCTCAGCCTTTGTGGCGCACGTCATGCTTCCGGCAACAAGCACTTTTTCCGCCCATCATGCTCATTCCCCCCCCCCCTTTTCTTCCCTAATTAGGCGCAAGTGAGTCTGGTATGGCGTCATCCGCCGTGTCGACGCATTCGGGGCTGTCGGTCACCAACAGCAGCAGCAGCCGGCCGCGCGCCAAGTCCATGGCCAGCGTGAAGCTGCGTGAGCAGGGCTTTAGCGAAATTATCCCGATCCAACATACAAATTCGAGCCAAACAAAGATCGAGGGCTCCCTTGTTGTGCCTGAGCCTGGCAATTACGTGCTTGTCTTTGGTAATGCCTCTATTTTTTTTTCATTGTTTTCCATGGACAATTTATGCGAATGGACGCGACTTTTTTTTCAATTTTTTTCAACTTTTTTTTTTCAATTTTTTTTAACTTTTTTATTTTTAATTTTTTTATTGTATCCATTCTAGACAACACGTTTTCGCGCAACACGCCCAAGCTTCTGACGTTGTCGGTGACGTTGTCGGAAGGCGAGCCTGCGGCTGCTGCGGCGGTGATGGGCAGCGGGCATGGTGGCGCGGCGGATTTGACGGGGTGGCTTCTCAAGAAGCGGCGCAAAAAGATGCAGGGGTGGGCGAAGCGTTGGTTTTCGCTGTCTCCATCGGGTGTGTTATCGTATTCCACGTCGCCACAGGGTGTGCCGCGCGGGATGATTCAAATCCGGATTTCCAGCATTTCAACGCAACCAAAGACCAAGGCGATCCACATTGACTCTGGCACGATGATCTATCATCTCAAGGCGCTGTCGCAGGAGGATCACGAGACGTGGACGAAGCATCTCAAGAAGCATCGAGCGTCGGGACTCGAGACCGAAGTCGAGAGCTTCCAGGAATGGCGCATGAAGCGTCAGTCGCGTCACGTGTCTGCCGTGGCACGTGACAAGGCGCGCATCGACATTACGCGCGGGTTGCAAGGGAGCGCCACACTCAAGGAAAAGCTCGAAGCTTTGCAACAATGGATTCAGCAGCAAAAGCAAAAAGAAGGTGACACGGCGGCACTTGGCGAACTTGACGCGATCCACGACGATTTGGAGCTTGCCATTGAGACGCAGGATCAGCAATGGCACGTCATCCAGGAAACCGTCTTGCCTCTGTCCAACACAGGCTCCTCCAGCGCACTCGCATCGCCCATTCGCGCCACCACCCCCACCATGCCGTTCAAACCCGATGTGGCGGCCGACCAAGCCCAAGCCCAAGCCCAAGCCCAAGTACAGGCACAGATCACTGCCCAAGAAGCCGAGTATGCAGGCAGCCTGTTCTCGCGCGACTCGGTCGCCTCGGACGAGTTCTATGACGCAAATGACGTTGATTTGAGCGATCATGAAGAACCTGTTCATGTTGTCGATGATGCCGGCGAAACCACAGAGGAGGACGACGAGTATGATGAAGCAGAGCCCGAGCCAGAAGAAGAGGAGGCTCCCTCGCCCGTCCAAGGTAACGAAAAAATCAAGAAAAAAAATTGAAAAAATGAAAAATCGATAAAACGACGCGCATTGTCACGTGGATCTGACCCCCTTTCTTTTTTTTTAAAAAAAAAAGCCGCGGCACCCAAGGACTGGACGAATCAAGCCGAATGCCCTCTGCGCCGCCAGCGTCTGCCGTGTGTCGCGTCGAGCGACGTGGGCTCTGCATTATCGGTCTTCCGCAAGAACGTGGGCAAGGATTTATCGACTATTGCCATGCCCGTCAGCATGAACGAGCCGATCAACATGCTGCAAAAGGCGTGTGAGGAGCTCGAGTATTCGGAACTCCTGGATAAGGCCGCCACGCTCGATGATCCCCTCGAACGCCTCGTCTATGTCACTGTCTTTGCCATCTCCAGCTATGCATCGTCTCAATATCGCACTGGCCGCAAGGTAAAGAGTTTTTTTTTTTTTTTTTTTTTTTTTTTTGCAATGTATCGCATGCATCCTTTTTTGTTGGCAATGACGCGCGTTCTTTTGCCAAAATTACGCGTCTTTGTGCCAATCTCACGCGTCTTTGTGACAATCCCAACATGTTTTCTCACCCTGCTTTTTTAATTTAATGCTATAGCCGTTCAATCCCATGATGACCGAAACGTACGAGAATATTAGGCCGGACAAGGGGTTCCGCTTCGTTGCTGAAAAAGTGTGTCACAACCCATTGACCATTGCTGCTCACGCCGAATCCAAAAATTACAAGTATTGGCAATGCACCAAGATCAAGAGTAAATTCTGGGGCAAATCTATGGTAAAAAAAAAAAAAAAAGCTCTTTTAATGCGCTATTGTGGTTAATGTTTTCTCGTTCTTTTAGGAATTCATGACCGAGGGCGTGTTTCACGTGACATTGGAAGGACGCGACGATCATTTCACGTACGCCAAGCCGAGCAGCTGGATGCGCAACATGATTGCAGGCGAAAAGTACTTGGAGCATGCTGGCGAGATGAAGGTGGTGAATCAATCGACGGGCGAGTATGCGATTGTGCAATTCAAGGAAGGCACGGGCGGCGGTCTGTTTGGCGCGCCGACGAACCGCAATGACATTGTGGCGACGGTGTACAGCAAGAATGGCAAAAAGGTTAAGCGCATCGTCGGCAAGTGGAGCGACAAGCTGACGGAAGAAATTGGCATGGACAAGCGCCGCCTGGCCGTGCTCTGGACCGCCAATTCGCCCGGCATCGACGACTATACCAACTATTATGGATTCACGCGCTTCTGCATGGAGCTCAACGAGATCACGTCCTTGGAAAAGGGCAAATTGCCCATCACCGACACTCGCTTCCGCCCCGACCAGCGCTTGTACGAGGAAGGCCGCGTCGACGAAGCCGACGCCGAGAAGCAGCGCATCGAGCAAAAGCAGCGCGAGCGACGCAAGCAATTTGAGATCCAGGGTGTCCAATGGACCCCGCGTTGGTTCACCTTGCAGGACGACCCGTACAATGAGCCCTCGTTTGTTTCGCCCGACAACACCGTGCCAAAGTCGTGGGTCTTTAACCAGGAATACTGGACCGCGCGTGAAACCGGCCAGTGGCCAAAGGATCTCTTTGAACTTTGGTAAAATTTCGCCCAATTTTCACTTTTAAACACGTAAAAATCTCCAGCAGAAATAAAGCCTGCATGCGTGATGTGGAATTTGGATCAAATCAGCAGCGCGTAAAAAAAATATATATATCATACTGTGGCCCTACACGAGTGAAATAAAAGGAATTTTGATCCGCATTTCTCAAAAAGCGCGCGTTTTGGCATTTTGGTGCCTTTTCATACGCTTTGCTTTGTGCATGATATTTGCTGGGGTTGCTCAAGTATATTACGACACCATGAAAATGGTAATCGATTACGCGGTTGTTGACAATATTGCGATTTCTGCTTGTTTTAGGTCATTTGATCATCGTTCAACAAACTCCAAGCTGCAGACTCGCTGTTCTTTATTAAACTAGTACTTGCGAGTCTTCTCGTCCATATGAGCACACCACGGGAGATCTGCGGCCATTGGATGCCGCGCAATGACCTTTTTCAAAAATCACGGATTTTCCAAGGGGACCATCAGGGAGCTGAAAATGGTCAAATTTAGGTCCTCGAATCGCCATGCCATCCAGCCACATGATACAGTCACTCCAGGAACCGATAGAAACGGCATAAAAACATGGGGTCCATTGACTGGTTGTGACAAAAAACGCAAAAAACTGCGATTTTTCATCGCAAGTCAAACTCAACGAATATTTGCCACAGCGCACTGAAAATCATATCACCAGAAAGAGCGTGGCTTGCTGCAAACAAAGACATTGATGATCACTAAAAAACGGAAGTTTTGGCATTTCTGACACGGTTTCAAAATCATTAATGTTTTTCGACGCGTAGTAAACCGCATCAAGCGTTAAGTTTGACGCGCCTGTTCCTAATGAAATACGTACAACCGGCGTCTCTCTTGCTAGTTGACGCGTCGACGCGGCATTCTGAGCGCGTATTTTCCATGCAATTCGCTGTTGAATTTTAATCCAATATTGCCCATTGCTCGTCAATGACCAGGTGGATCGCGGTCGTTTTTGGCATTTTCGGGGTTTCTTCCTCTCGGGTGCTCTTGTGCGTGCGTTTGGCGCAAATTTGCGGACCCATTTTTTCATTTTCCTGTCAGGAGACTCAACACGACGAATTTTTGATTTACATGTTGCGTGTTCCAAAAGGCTTACATCCGCGTCAAACCGCGCCCCTCGCGGGTGTCTAGCTTACCATTTCTCGTTACGACACTCTTGGACGCGTCCCAGTACGTTGCTGACGACTGAAAAAGCTGATTGTTCCCAAAACCAGCTATTTTGAGAAATCCTTCGACCTACGTGTCTAAATGGATCCTGATTTGGACCTGCTGATGGTCGAACCTAGAAACACGACGATTCCAAGTGTTCCTGGCAGCTGGTTAATAATTGGACGTGAAGATGAAATCATAGTTTCATGATCGACAAGTGAATTTTCGTTTATTTCTTCTCCATGTTGCTAAACATTTGCGATCTGACACTTTGTACACTACTTTGGATGATCATGAGAGAGAACGGGATCAAAACTTGAACAGGATCAAATAGCTGTAACGCCAGAAATTTCAAATTTGCAGATTTGCGTCCTTTTTTCATGGCATTTCTCTTTTTTTTTTTTTTTCCATGAAGTCATTGTCACATCTGCATCGCGTGACGCATAAAAACACGATTGTGAAGCAGTGAATGGCGCGTCAGCGCGTAAAAAAAAAATGTCACGTCTTTTACGCAATGTTTGTCTGTCGGCGGGACGCGCTGCCTTTTTTTTTTTTTTTATCCCATATGCCTATTATTATGTTGTCAATTTTTTTTATTTATTTTGACATAATCTATGCTGGTCATTACAGTATGAAACAAAAGAGAGATTGAAGTTGTGAGGAGTAGATGCAAAATGCGAGAAAATAGTGCCAAAGAGGGGAGGGGGGATAAATGAAAAAGAGACATCACCATTCAATATTGTCAACGTCATCGTCCGAGTCGTCATTGTCGTCATCAGATGAGGCGTCGGAGGCGTCGGCTGTCAACGCAGAAGCAGAGGTGGTGATGGTGGCGTCGTTTTGGCCGGCTCTGAAGAGTGTGTCTAGGGATGGCAGCGGGTCCAGGGTAAATGGCATGGAAGCAGGTGCAGAGGCGGCGACAGACGAGGACACTGTGACATTTTGCTGTTCCTGATCGTTGACCCAGTCCATGGCGTCGCCATTGGTGGTGATTTTCGCTTGATTGTCGTCGTCACTGACGCGCAATTTCATGAGCGAGGCCATGAACGCGTCATACATGGCGTCGAGACCGGGCAAGACATGAGCAGGCGCGTTCAGCAGATCGGCGGCGGCTGTCGCGTGTTCATTGTGATTTGACGACGCGGTCACGGTCTTTTCGCCTCCGTCCATCCATTCGTCACGCGCACCGGCAATCGCGTTGATGCGCTCTTGCATGTCGTCGGCCTGCTTGGCCTTGCGCTGTGCGCGTTTGCCAAATGTGCCGTCCAACAAGCCATTGGCCCCGGCGTTGGCATCGAGCATAGTGACATCCTGCTGCTCGGTCATATCGGCCACCGTGGAAGATGACGACGACAATGACGTCACGGCAAGGGCCTGGAGCACGCCATTGGGCTGGAGACACATGAGACAACTGTCATTTCGTGCCGTTTCTTTAGGATCGGCGCGTTGCCACGTGATACCAAGGCACGGCGCGTCGAGCGTATGAATGAGCAATGGCTTGGGCGACGCTGGGTCAAAGAGAACAACGGTATTGCCAGTGACAACAGCGAATTGCAGGCTACAGGGGTCCACGGCTAATTGCGCAGTGGCAATTTCGTACGACCACCACACAGTGCATGCGAGAATGTTCCACACAAACAGATGCGACGCCGTGCGCGCGACCAAAAATGGCGAATCGTTGATGAATTGAACAGAAAGAATAGTGTCGTGCTCGGGGGTGGCCAATGTGGCCTGGACCGTGGAATGAACGGGGTCCCATGCTGTCAAAAGCGACCCAAAGGCGACAATTAGCAAGCTGCCATCCAAAGAAAAGCCACTGGCCGACGGAATCATGTCCTTGTAGGAACCAACACTGCGGCATGTCCAAAGGAGATCATCACCGGCAGATTGGACGGTCCAGACCTTGAAAGTCTTATCTTGTGAGGTGGTGATGGCCATGCCTGTGGACGGATGGAAAGCAAGCGATGTGACGTGGCTAGTGTGAGGGCTATCCACACGGGTATGAAGCACATACGTCTGCTGGTCGTGATCCCATCGCCAGAACTTGAGAAACACCTCCACGGCATTAATCTTGTCATCGCATACATCCACCGTCGCAAGCCAATCGCCATTGCTCGAGAAACTGACATGCGACACGTGTCCGCGGTCACCACCGCTGCCTCGCGTATTGTTGCTATTGGGAATCACCTCCAAATCAAGCACATGTCGGTCCATCTTGCCATCGTAGAATTGAATTCCTCCCGCAGACGCATTGAGCACGAGATGCTGGTGCCGCGGCTCCGTCAACACGCTCCACATCGCCGCTTGCTGACCGTCGCCTTGTCCTTGCTGGTCAATTTGCTGCGGTTGCTGCTGCTGCTGCTGCAGCGATGATGATGGCTGCTGCACACCTTGGATCACTTGGTCAATGACCTGGGTGACGCCATTGATGAATCGAATCGAATTGTTGGCCAAGGAAACGGCAAAATGCTTGTGATCCGGCGTGATGCTGATGTGCTGGATTGGGCCGCCAAGACGAGGGAAATACCGGCGATACCCAGTCTCCAATTGCCACGCAACAAGCACCGCCTCGGAGCCGCCAGACAAAAGATAATTGCCGTCAATCATGAATTGCAACGCCTCGACAGGCTTGTAGTGCCAATGGTGGCTCTCCAACACTGGCTTGTCCTTGGTCTCGTCTGTAAAGCAGTGGAAAAACGTGATTCGACCCGTGCGCTGCCCAACAGCAAGATAATTCTTCGTCGGGTTGAACGCCACCTTTGTCACACCCTCACGCACCGTGTACCTGCAAGGAAAAAGAAGCAAAATGTCCCGTCAGTCGATCCATTAAACAAAAAAAAAAGTGACACATACGATCGTAGCTGTGAGGAATTGACGTCTGTTTGCGCGCGATTGACGGGCCAAACGAAGAATTTGAATCGAGCGGCCATGGCCAAGTAGGTATCATCGGAAGAGACGGCAAGATGGTGGCAGGCGGGGATTTCGGCAATGAGGCGAGTGTGGGGCGCGTCTGGAGACGACAGATCGAGGTGCACCTGGTAGACGAGGGCGTCCCCTGGAGGCGTGACGAGGATATACGCGTAGTCGGGCTGCGCAGGCGAAAGAATCAGCTGTTTGACAGGCCCACCCATTTGGAATGTCTTTTTAAAAAAAAAAAGTAGAAAAATGAGCCCACAATGGATTCCAATGTCATAGATTTGTGCTTTTTACCCTAAGCAACACCTCGTCATTGTAATCCCAAATCTTGATAGTGCCGTCCATGCTCGCGGATATCAGCTGCAATGGATTGTCCGGGTTGAGAACAACAGCCGTCACCTTGTCTTGGTGCGCGCCTGCGCTGTTTGGCGGCGACAACACCTTGACAACAGCCCCGGTCGCTATGCTGTAGATCTTGATACTGCAGCCAACACCCGTGAAAAAGTACCTAGGCAAAGGGAAAAAAAAAGTGTCAGGCAAAAACAAGTGTATTCGTGTGCTTTTTACCTCGAGTCCGTGGTAAAAGACAAGGGCGTTTGGCACATATTGCCGCCCGCAGCACGCACCACCGACAGGTGCTGCTGCTGCTGTTGCAGCTGCTTGGTGTCGTGCTTGGCGCGCGCCTTCTCTGCTGACAGCACTGACTGGACCATACGAGTATACAGAAAGAAGAAAAAAGTGAAGAAAAAAAGAGAGGAAAGAAAAAAAGTGAGCGGCACATTTGGGCCCCCTTTTGCCAAAAAGGGCCCGGTGGCTGAGCCCCCGCTCCGCATAAAAAGAGCTCGCTGCGGCCCAATTTTAACCTCTTCTTTTTTTTTTTGTTTTACCAATTATAAAATATGGAAAAATTGCTGCAGTGGGCTGTCAACAACAGCGATCAGGAAGAGCTGAAAAGAAACGCAGAGGCTATTAAGCGTGGAGAATACAAGGCCGACCCCTCCAAGTTCAACCCTGAAATTATCGAGGCTATCCTTGGCAAAGACGACGCAACACGAATGATGGGTAAAGAAAAGAACGACACGCGCCGCCGACACACCTCACTGACCTTTGTTTTGCTTCACAGAGGCTGTCCAGTGCATGGTCGACCCCAATGACACACTCGAAAACAAAGAAATTGCCATGGACAATCTTGAATTGGTAAAAACAAAAAAATGGGCAAATGGCGCATTTCTTTTAAAAGTTCCTAACGCCAATTGACCCACCCTACTCTTCTTTTCTTGCCTTTTTAGCTTGTCGAGGGCATTGACAATGCAAAGAACGTCAACAATATGGGATTGTGGACACCATTGATTCAATTGCTTAGCGACAAGGAAAAGGTCGTGCGTACGGGCGTCGCATGGGTGTGTGGCACCACCGTCCAGAACAATCCAGAAGGACAAAGCGCGGTAAGGGGCGGCACCAATTCCCTTTTTTGGCTGCATTTTGATCTGGTTTGTCATGCTCATGCCCATTCTTTTATTTTCCATCAGTTTCTTAAACACAATGGCTTGGCCCCATTGATGCAGCTGCTCAAATCAGACGATGCCAAGGAGCGTGGCAAGGCTCAGTATGCCATTTCCAGCTTGCTCAAGCACTGCCGGCCCGCTTACGACGAATTCAAGGCCCAGGACGGTCTCGCCGTCCTTTCCAACATTTTGCGACAACATGCGGATGGTACGCAAAAATCCTTTTTTTTTTTTGGTGACAATTTTCCATTGACACTTTTTTTTTTATATATTTTATACAATAGACGTGCAGACGGTGCGCAAGATTGTGTTTTTGTACAATACATTGATGGTCGATTACGACGATTTGGCGCCGCAATTGCAAAAAGACGGGCTCATCAACGACTTGGACGCCATCATCACAAAGTACACGACCGACACGCCCGACGAGGACATCACGGAAAAGGCTCTGCGCGCTTTGCACACGCTCGTCCAGCAAACAGGCGCCGAAATCCCCAGCGACGTCAAAACACACATCCAAAAGGCCAAAGATACCTTTGGTGCCGACGAATTGAATCTTTCTGCAGAAGAATGGAGCCTGCTACTGAATTAAAAAATAAAAAAAAGAACCCATTTTGTACAGCTTCACGAAAAAAAAAGTTTTTATTGGGTGATCAGTAAACGAGGAGGATGGAGGTGGTGCCATCATCATTGAGTCGTGTTTTGACCGTCATGACCTGCTCCTCGGGAATGTCTTGCACAATGGCATCATCGTCCATGGTCACATAGACCTCCGTCTTGTTGGCCACTTGGCGAATCATGTTTTTGATCTCCACGTCCTCCATGTCTTGCATTTTCGCTAAAATTCGATCTTGCAGGTGTGCCACTGTCAATTCTTCGAGATAGATGGCCCGATACAGGCCTTGGTCATCAAAACGGATATATAAGCTGAGCTCTGTAAAAAAAAAGGGGGGGAAGGGGCGAGTGAGAAGGCAGCGTTGCCACTTTTTTTTTCTTTTTGCAATGTTCATTACTGGCGACTCGATTTCGCTTTTGGGGGATATATTCTGGGTCAATGTCAAGCCATGGCATTGGGACGGAGGTGTAATGCTTGAGGGAGGGCATGGGAAATGGCATGGATGTTGGATGCAGCTGCGGTGACGGCGGCGACATGGACGACGCGTCTTGATTGTGGAAAAACGACGGATGTCGCTTGTAGCCACGCGTCTCCTGCGACATGGACGGCACCATGAGCATACTAGGAGCCGTGGGCGACGGTGTCGCGCCCATGGGCGGCGAATGACTCGGTGCCACCGTGGACACGGGTGCCACCACCGACGACACCACGGTGTCCAGGCTTTGGAATAACGTGTATGGCAGCGCACGCGAGCATGCCAACCATAGTGGATGCGGCTCGCCGTTTTTGCCGCGTAGCTTCTCAAGTTGTCGCTCAATATGCTTCGCATCATCCTTGTTTTTGCGCTCTGCACCCTAAATCAAAAGAAAAAAAAAAGCGCGTCAATTGCCTGTTGTTCTCTCTCTCTCTCTCTCTCTCTCTCTCTCTCTCTCTCTCTCTCTCTCTCTCTTTTGGATTGCCTTGTCGCGAAACAGCTTGATGCGGCAAAAAGCAGTCTCGATTTCACCGGTGGGCATGGCGCTTTCCGTGCAAAGTCGCAACGGAATGCCCTTGACGCCCTTGATGCGCGAAAAATCGGTCGACAAGCAATTGAATCGAATCATCACGTTGGCGCCCATGTGCCCATGCCATTTGAACGTAATGCGATCAAATCGTTGACATTCGACCTGCTGGATGCCCGACGATTTTGACAAATCTACGCGAATTGCAAAATAAAACAAAAAAAGGGGGGAGGCAAATGTGCGGAGCACGCAACGACGGGGGCCGTGAATAAGGGGGGCGATCGTCGACCGAATGCTTTTTTTTTTTTGTGTGTCCTTACCAATATCGATGGCTCGCGCGAATCGCGGATTATCTTGCTGCGTCTGCCAAAAGCGCCAATAATTCGCAGCCACTTTGCGATGATTTTCGTCGTGAAACATGATGATGATAGTGCTTGTGATGCTCTCGCTCCTGCCAAGCCGGTCTTTGAGGCTGACATTGTAGGTTTGCCCTGGAAAAAAAAAGTTTTCAGTCGGAGGTGGAGGCGGATGACCGCGCCATGGCGCGTTAATCGTCCCAGTTTTTTTTCGTTTTTTTACTCACCCTTGTTCAGATACGTCAAGGGGGGCTCGTCGGTGCGCTGAGCCGCTGCCGTGGGCGCTTCAAGGATGGTTTCAATGCGGAAGCTAGCGAGGATTCAATCGAAAAAAAAGTTGTCAGCCATTGGCAAATAAGAAAAAAAAAAAGGAAGGGGGTCTGATTGACCACCGAGTCGTCGCATGGGTTACACACACCCGTACCTAGGGGATGGAGGATGAACAAAATCATTCTTCACAAAGGCGCCGCCACAATCACTCTTGCCAGGCGGATACGACAATGGTGTACGCGTCTCCATCATTGCTTAATTCAATGCAAGGGAAGAAAAATGGGACGAGAAAAAATATATAAAAAAGAATAATCAAGAGAAGAAAAAAGAAAAAGGCGATCGCCGACGATGGTTGTACGGATGACGTTGGGAAAAAAAAAAAAAAAAGACGAAAAGACGTGTCTTGCTGCCTTTTGTGTGAGAAAAAAAAATAGAGTGCGACGCTTGGGAGAGAAGAAAGAAAGAGAGAAAGAGAGAGAGGTGGAAAAATGGAAGCTTTGGGCCTATTTTCGATCCAAAAAAAAAAAAAAAAAAAGAGGGGTGGTGGTACGCCTGGGCGCTTGTGCAATGTCTGTGCAAACAAAAAACAAGCCAAATTTGGATGGGCTGCATGATAGGTGATGATAAAAAGGAGATTTGAGTGTGACAGGGCACTCTTTTTATTCTATTGCATCGCGCGATGTCCGGCGCCAAAGAACTTTCTGATCTGTCCACGGTATTCAAAAGGCAAGAATGGCGGATCGCGCAGGTAAAAGGCATGATCTGAGACATCGTTGGGTAACCATATTTTAAGGGACGCGTGCCCAAAGTCGCCCGTCAATGCGACCCATCCGAGACCGGCAAAGCACAAGTCCGCGGTCGCGTGGCGACGGTGCTGGCTTTGGATTTGAAGGGAGCCCACGGGTACCCAAGCATCCTTTTCCTGGGACGCCGCGGGCAAAGAGTCGGCGGTGTCTTGTTGTTGGGGCAGCTTGGCTGTCTTTGTAAAGTGCGGCGGCCACATGGAAAAGAGGGTGCATAGGACGGGTCCCATCGTCGCGTCCACGACATCAATGCGGGCGCGTCCCAGCAACAGCGACTGGCCCGGTTTGACCTTGAATGTAACGGGTTTGAGCGCTTCGTGTCGATTCTTGCTGAGGACTTGCTGCTGTTGCTCGGGGGTCAGCAGTGCGTGTGGGTGCATCGCATGGTCCTTGAGTTGCAACATGCCGGGCGTATCAATCAAGTGATGTTGACGGCGCAAGGTCTTTGGCGACGTGTCATTGGTCTCTGAATGCAATCCGAGTGTATGCAAGGGAATGTGAATGCTGCCGAGCGTGGTGCCTGGAATCTTGGAGCTCGTAGGTCGATATTGATGACGATCCGACGCACGCGACAATGACAACATTCGGTGAATAAACGCACTTTTCCCGGCATTCACGCATCCAACAACGTACACATCGTCCGACGGCAAAAGCGCGTCTTGCACGCGCTTCAGCAGCGATTTGACACCCCATCCCTTGATTGCGCTCATCAACGACACCGATCCGCCCACCAGTTCAAATGTTTCATTGCCCACACGTTGCCGAACAGCCGATAAAATCGCGTCACGCAGCCGTTGCTCGTGCTTGAGCGCGTCACGCGGCAACAGATCCACCTTGTTGGCTGCAACGAGCACGCGCGCATGCGGCTGGAGTGCCACAAGCTGCTCGAGCGCGTACAAGGACCACGGCATGTCGGTCACGTCCAAAACACATACTACGAGCGGCTGTTGCTTCGTGCGCAGAAACCCGAGCGAGCTGTATTGCAATGTCGATTTTAAATGCGCCAAATCAACGGGTTCCTTGCGATTGTGGTGCGTGAGCTGATGGCATCGCTGGCAGACCGTGCGTGTTGACCCACCATCCGCCTGCCATCGCCCTCCAAGCGGTGTCTGGTCCATCGCACCGCCATTGGTCGCTGCTTCGTCCTCGTCTGTGCTGTTCAAAAGCAGCTTTTGCATCTCGGCGTCCAATTTGCTCACCCGATCTTCATAGGCCGCTTGATCCAGGCCTTTGTCCGACGCGCGTTTGCCTTCCATCGCAGTGCCATTGTCCGTCTCCCGAGACACAAGATATCCCGGACGGCCAGGATCTGTCGACTGGAACGGCGCACCACAACCAGGACACACCGTCGCCGCCACCTTGTCCGTGTTGGAGCCGCCTAGGCTACTGATCTTCCGCCGAGCAACGCCAGCGCCCGCCACGCGCGCTACACCACGCATGGGCACCACGCGCGCCCTTGGAAGAACACCGATGGCAACAGCACACGATCGCTGTGCACCAGGGGCTATGCGACACAAGCTTCGTCGCAACATGGAATCGATCAAAAAATAAAAAAAAAACGAAAAACGAAAGAGGAAGGAGGAACAAGCGCGGCCCTGGTCCGCCCGCAGCTTTTGATCCCAGCTCTTTTTGTCCCTTGCTCTTTCACTTTTTCCTCACTCTTTCTTTTTTTACTTGCTGCCACACGTCCTTGGTGATATCTTATTCTTTTACCTCGCGCCTCTTACGCCGACGGGCCGTGAGTTTATCACAATGGAAGATGCGTCCGCGAAGCTGGTCTGTGTTGAGCACCGATGTTTTGTGCCCGATTGCAATTTATCCTCTTCAATTGACGACAAACCTCCACCCAGCACTTGATCAAGCAGCGCGTTGCTGCTGCCATTGCGAGCCTCATTGCCAGCCTGCCGTGCACTGCCCAAAAGGACACCATTAGCGAAATTGAGTTGTCCACGGGCTACATCGATCTGCTCTTGCGTGCGCTCTTTGACAATTCAGATGGTGGGACATTTTTTTTTCCACTGGATGAACCCGTAAAGAGCCCCTTACTGTATGGTACAGAACAAAAAGCTGAGAGCCTCGCGTCGGGGATTCCCCGGATCTCGCCTCCCATTCTCCTCTGCTGCCTCCTGTGTCTCTGTTCGTATGCCAACCGTGAAGCTTGCGCATCGCTGTTTCCACCCTGGGTGCAGCAAAGGGAATCAAGCACTCTCGAGTGCCAAAATCTTGCGCAAGCACATCGGCTTTCGCAAGCGTACAAAAGTCGGGCACGCATCGGGCAAACAAACATTTTATGAAAAAGGAGCACGGCTATGACATCCCGCACCCGTTTGTGAATAGGTCGCGTCGCAAGATCAGCAAGGAGCTGCATTTTGTTTACCTTCCGCCCGCGACGAACATGACACGTTTCATGCGCGCCCAGACATTGTCATCCAGCAACGTCGCGGCTCACGGGTGCGCAGCACGCTAGGTTTCGGTGAAATCAAGCCCTCGGACATCTCACCATCAGTGAACTTCATGTGACGACCTCAGTCATTTCGCACCATCCACACTTTTTCTTGGGCTTCATGCACCGCATCCTCTCAGCAATGGAATCTTGAAATGATGCCGACACATATCTCGACGAGATTGCCCAAATCAAGGTCACTTTTCCCTGGACACGACACGTTCCACCCTTGTTTTGATCCGAATCGGATCCGAGTCGAATCCGAGTCGAATCCGAGTCGAATCCGAGTCGATCCGAGTCATCCGAGTCCGCAAGTCAACGAGTCGAGTCACGAGTCGCGAGTAAATATGACATGTGCTCTTGTGCTGGCCCACGTCGAATGCGCTATCGGCAGTAATTTTCATTAGAAGGGCCGATCCATCCCAACATGCACCTTCTAGAACCACATACCTCCTATAGAAGAATGTTTATACAGTAGATAGTCCCCTCCCCTCTCGCAAAAATTATTTTCTCGACTGTTTATAATATGATAAAAAGGGCTGTTGTACATATAAAATCTTGTAAGCCTTCCTCACTTCTCTCGTTTTCCCCTCTTCCGTGCCGTTTTTTTTTTTTTGATCAATCAGGCTGTCGTGAATCCCGTCATTTTGGGGGGGGGAATTATGATGCATCCTGTTCTGTTTTGTCTCGTTTGGCTCGAATGACACGACACCTTCTCACATGGTGGATTTGGTCCCTCTCTTTTCAAAATGAATTACTGTAGGTACTGTAAAAGCCAAAGGTCGATCAAGTGGTGCTGCGAGAAATCCAATATTACTGTATTGCACTACTGAAGAATTATGGGGGGTAGCTTTTGAGCAAAAAGGGTGAAAAAGATAGAGACGTTAAGAATAACGAGAATGAAGTAAATCTTTTATTAAAATGAAAAGATCTCGATATTTATACAAAAATGAAAAATGCCTAGACGGATAGAGTAGATGCGCAGACGCGTAAAATGAAGCTGTCGCGGCGTCTGAATAAGGAAACAGGGGCGTGAGACCAAGACATGGCCGAGCAGATCTCAAACAAAACGTTACGCCCATCCCAGAGGATTCAAACATGCCAATACTTGCAAGCAAGCACCGTGTTGTTTCACTTGGTGCGCAAGTGCGAGAAACATAATGGTTCGAGTCGTATTTGCCACCATGCAATGTTTGGCACTGACAGGTCATTTTTATTTTTTTCTCTTTTGTTTCTCAAAGGCATTGATCACTTACTGTATTAATGATCAAAGCAGGCTATGAAACTGTGAGGGTCTGTTTCTACTTACGTAAGCATCTGAGACAATGTGATGATGCGTACAGAGACCGAGATGGAGGAAGATGCGCATTCTTCCAAAACGCATGAAAAAGCGGTAAAAGGAGATGACCAGCCGACAGCGGGCTTTTGTGACGAGCAGAGCGGGACCAGTACCCAATTGGGCAATGCCCGCGTACCGTAGA